>OV656837.1:13750000-14375000 GCA_927399475.2 Acleris emargana
ACGGACTAACCATTAGCTATTACCTAAGCCTTAGGAAAACTCCTTAGGTCCTAAGGAGTTTAAAGGTATCATAATAAACAATTCCTTTAGCAGTTTAATTTCTATACAATTAATTTTATTTAATATAATTAAAACTACTACAATTAAAAGTTAAAACGATTTTTTTATTCTATTTAAAAAAATCGATGTATGAGTACCTAGTTGTTTGTAGACATTGGAGGTACGTTGTATTGTAAATAGGTACAGACAGTCAAGGGTTAAAATAAATATTCGCACAAAGGCGCAAAAATATGTACACATAGACCTTATTGCTATAGTTATAAGGTCTGTGCACATATTTTTGAGACTTTGGGGTGTATACATATTTATGCACTTGACTGTACCTAACTAAATATCATAGCATCGGACGAATCGAACGGGTCAGATACTTCATTAGTGTAAATCTTGCTATAGTCCCGATATTATTTTTAACTCAATGAATAAATATGCCATACATTTTGCGAATCATTTTATTGTAATTAACTTTTCAAAATAAGATTTCAATCAAATTGGTCTCCGAATATGACAGTAATAGACGTCATTGCTAAGGCCTAAGTTGTTACTCTATAATGAAAATATTTCGCGACATACGCCAAGAGCGTCCGGTTTGTATCCAGCAGGGCATTGGTTTGGTACGCTTATAACGTTCTTCCAGGAAAAATCTTCAACGTTCATGGTTTTCGGAACACTTTCAACAGCCTGTCCATTTTCAGACGCAAACTGTTTCAAGGCTTCGATGATTTTCGATATTAATTGAGACGATCTGAAAAAGAAACGTCAATGAGAGGGTTTTAATTTTAACTGTGTAACTAGCTAGCTAGGGTAAACGCCGCAGTTATGGAATATTTATGGATTTTTATCAACTTTCAATATTTCCTCTGCCCTGGGATGCTATTGCTATTTATATACTATTTTCTGCATCATGGGATCCTTAATTATTAAAGAACTAACAAACAAATCTCTGCATTTTGTGATATTTTTCTAAGTATCGTGTTTATACTTATAACAAAATATCAAAAGTAACCCAAAAACTAAGAGAGTAATTAAAAAAATAATAAAACGAAAAACTTAATTCTTCATTTTACTGGCATTTAATGGGTTCATTCGATAAATTTCAAGCGTACAGTAGGTACCTAGTGTACCTACCTAAGCATCTGAATTTGATATTATATCGAAGATTTAACTCAAGATCTATACAATGCGCTGTGAAACACCTTAGCCTAATTATGCAAAATGTGGTTACAGAATTATCAACACGGTTTTAGAGTTGCTGGTAATTCCGTAGCTCTGCCTACCCCATTTTGGGAATGAAGGCGTAGAGTTCATGTATGTATGTATGTATCTATACAAATAACTACTTTTCCAAAGATTACTGATTTAAAAAAAACTTAAACAATAATATTATTACGAGGGGAGGTCCAAAAGTTCGCGGAATGGAGGGGATGGGGGTGGGGATGACTATATTTTTTAGTATAGTACTAATGGCCAACTCATTAAGAGTATATATACCAACTTTCAGCCTGAAGAGCTCATTACTTTACAAAATATCGTCGAGCAAGCAAGTCAATCTGGAAAAATCCTGGAAGTATGGAGCAAATTGAGTATCGAGCCATCATCAAGTTCCTGACTAAGCAAGGAAAAACTCCTCAGACCATCATGAGTGAGATGTCAGTAGTTTACTGTGATCATTGCCCTGGATAAACAATGATTTACAAATGGCACGGTCTTTTTAAAATTGGCAGAGAGTCCATTGAAGACGACCCTCGCCCAGGACGGCCTGTCGAGGTCACCACATCAGATACCGACGGAAAAGTTGAAAAATTAGTATTAGAAGATGCTCGCCTGAAGAAGAAACAGATTTCTGCATTAGTTGGAGTATCTGAAACCACTATTTTGCGGATTCTACATGAACAACTCGGCATGATTAAAGTGAGTGCAAGATGGGTGCCGAGAATGCTTACGCCGCATCAGCGACAGCAGCGAATCGACGCGTGTAGCAGTTTTTTAGAACGGTGTGGAGAAGAAAGTACGTCGATTTTGAAGCGGATTGTTACTGGAGATGAAACTTGGGTTCATCATTTTGAACCTGACTCTAAACAGGAGTCGATGCAATGGCACAAGAAGGGTACCCCCCCACCTAAGAAATTTAAGGTGTCAGAATCGGCCGGAAAGTTGATGGCTACGATTTTCTGGGACTGCCAAGGAATTTTGATGATCGATTACAAAAGCAAAGATGTCACAATTACTGGAGAGTACTACTCTAGGCTACTGGAGCAGTTGCGGGAAGCTATCAAAGAAAAAAGGCGAGGAAAGCTGGCTAAGGGTGTGCCGTTACTTCAGGATAATGCTCCAGTTCACAAGAGTCGTATTGCGATGGCTGCCCTGAACAAATGTGGCTTCGAAGAATTGGTTCATCCCCCCTACAGCCCGAACCTGGCCCCCAGTGATTATTATTTATTCCCAAATTTGAAGAAAGAGTTGCGGGGAAGAAAATTTCACACCGATGATGAAGTAAAGGACGCAATTTTGGCTCATTTTGACAGCAAAGAAGAAAATTATTTTTATGTGGGTTTGGAAAAATTAATATCACGATCTAACAAATGTATTAACCTTAAGGGAGATTATATTGAAAAGGAAAAATAGTAACGTCTTTTTATTTAATTATTTAGCCCTCCATTCCGCGAACTTTTGGACCTCCCCTCGTATGTCGTCGAAAAGATAGTATTCTTAATATTTCAACACAAATCGCCAAACACGATTCACCGTAGATACGTTTTACATGCGTGTCATATGGTACAAATTGAAAATCATTTACGGTCTTATTACTTACTTACTGTTAAAGTCTTATAATTTAGACGATAATGTGGCTTATCGAAAAAAAAAAGGTGTGGTTTATTATAATAAATGTTTAGTTAGTACCCCTACCATGAGTTACAATTAGCGTACTCGCTAGCGAGTCGAATGCTCTGTCCCTCGCACTCTATAAGAATACTGCGAGGTCTGCGAGCGACAGAGCATTCGACTCGCTAGCGAGTACATTAATTTTAACTCATGGTAAGGGTACTGTAATTTCAGGTTCTTATTTAGCGCACATGCGTTTGTTCATTCACGAGTAGGTACGAAGCAGTATGTATCTAAAATATTTTCGACTAACATCCTTTTACGATGAACTTACTGAATTTAATCAATATCTATTGTGTACCTGTGTGTCTAGATTAGTTAAGGTAGGTTAGGTTAGTTTATTATAATAATAAAAACAGTCCGTTTTTTTTCCAAACAGCACATTAGGACCAGCAATGATTATGCCATTCGATATACACCCGTAAGAAGCAAATATAGATAAGTAGTTATTCCTTTATTCCGGTGCGAATTTTCTGGTATAATAATATGCGTATTTAGTATGTTCATTCTAGGTTACAGTACAGTTAATAGTAGTTATTATCATATCAAAAGGGAACATCGTCATTACTTATACAAATAGCAATAGAACTTCGGAAGAGTCTGTCTGCCGTTACTTCTCGCCTTTATACAATCTTTATTAAACTGGTTTTATAAGTATGTAGCATGTAGGAACGTTATAATGTGGGAGTCTAATTTCGACAGTTTATTTTAACCAGTTCCCGTTATAGGATTTGGCTGAAATTTGGTGCCTACCACAGAACTATATCGAGATAGAATGAAAGAGTTCGTCGATTTATATGAAAACCGAGCGTGTAACATTTTGCGTAGGCACTTTGACGTCACGCGAGTATTTTAATGATGTGCACAACATAAACAAAATCGTTTCTAATCTGTGGTGTCATCGATCGCAACGGAAGGGCGTCAGCGAGCCAACAGACTTCGACGGGAGAGGACGCGCGCGCTGGGGCCCCAGGGGCCCCAGACAAGATGCATTACGCCAACTCGCTTTTCTATTCGTTTCGTTTTTAAACCAATCGCGTCACTGCTAGATCACGTGACTTTTCGTATCACGTATTAAATTACAACGCGCCCGCTCGCCATTCTACCGAGAGTACCGAGTAGGTAAGTTCATAATGAATAATGTATATTTTAAAAGAATATCTATTCGTTTTAGAGCGTATTTCATATCATATACAATAAAATAATAATAGCTGTGTACTTTGTCGGTGTGTTTAATAAGGTATTCTGTCTTAACCATCGTTACATCGAAACTAAGTAGGTAGGTAGTTAAAACATTTCCACATCACATCCCATTTCACAGAATCCATTCATCCATGTCCACATCCTGTCGCCACCTTCCGACTCCATCATCGGATCATCTCTTAGCTATACCATAATATTGCATTGCCATTGAGTTTACATATGTGGTCCAAATTTCAGCCCATTCCGTTAACGGGAAGTGGGTCAAATTTAATTTGCAAGATTTGACCCATACATATTACCTACATACATACATACTTACATACGCATTTGCAAGTTAAATAAAAGCTTGTAAAAATAATTATCATTTTTTCTGTTTTCAAAATCGATTTTAATCGACTAAGAAATCGGCATTGAAAATCGCCGGGTACAACACTATCTCTTATTTTTGACAGAAAAATGAGAAATCAACCTTGAACGCGTTTCGACAAGAGCTCGACAGTTTGGATTGATTTATTTTCGTTGCTGGTTTTCAATGCATGCCAAGTCTGGCGCGTCAAATTAAAGCCGCAATGGAAAAGTTGCATTACACACAGATTCGCCCGTTACTGTTTATAATGAAATTGATACTATGCAACAAATAAATTGTTTTATAAATAATAACAGATATTTTAGGGCAAAGAGTACTTACCTATGATAAGAAATATCTTGATTCACAGCTCCAACTTTTTTGGTGGTGTTTAAACAGTTTATTATCGAGCAACAGGGCATTTTGTTGTTAAATTCGAACGTCACACACGGAAAGCGGTCGAGAGCGGACTGAGCATCGCGGCGAGCAACGTAGATCTCAGAACCACTTTTCGGCACGCGAAGTACATACACTCTTTCCTTCTATCTCGATATAGTTCTGTGGTGCCTACTCAATGTAAAGGATGGCATAAAAGTGAAATGTTAAACAAACACTTATTGTCTAAGTACCTGCGGTGAAGACTGAAAACGTTCTAATTATTAGATTCGTAGATATTAGAATCTAATACGAAGTGTAGATGATATTAGGTTTTCCTTTCTGAGATAGTCGGTTTTGAATACAAGTTTTACTGGTTTGTTAGATATGGAATAAATGTTTGAACATTACGAATAAATAAATTGAACCAATTTAAATCAGATTTTTGAAAACATAATTTATAGTGTCAGTAGCTTTGAAACAACGGGAATTTTCGTCCTCTTTTTTATTCCCTTAAGGGTCGAATTTCCATAAACGGTAAAATTAAATTTCTTTAATTCGTACCAGGACCCTACATTTTAAGTTTGATGTAATTTACTTCAAAAATAACGTATCTCCCATACAAACTTTAATCCACTATGTCGACCCTTTACAGATGAAATTTAAAACAATTAATACGGTATATTAACAGCCCCATATTTATAAGCCTTAATGCCAAATTTAATGTTCCCAGCTTTAAAAATGACGGACTTCCATACAATGGTTTATCCCCTGTTTCACCCCTTTAGGAGTTGAATTAAAAAAAATCCCTTCTTATTACTTGCTTACGTTAAAAAGCGCAAGTACTTACTGTTAAAGTTTAATGTTTCGAGCTTACGGAAGCTCGAAACTACTAGGTAAGTTTCGGCTGTGCGCTGAAGAGTGACGCGCATTCCGGTTCTCTTTTTATTAATATTATAGAATATACATATATACTTAAGTACATAGGGTGTCATTATGTCTTTCAACTAATCTTACAAACGTTTGATAAATAAAAAGTCAAAGTATTATTCCGAGGTTGATGGTTCGGTCGGCCTTATAAGTAGCTCTACACGCTTTAGTACCTCGTCGCTCTAACGCGTTTAAATAGATTAGTGCAGCAGTTCAAATATGACATTAAAATGACAAAGCAAACACTAAAGTGTACCAGGATTTGTGCCACTTTTAGTTATAGTTATATAGTCCGGCAATTATAATGAACACTTAACCCTTGATTTAAAGGTTCTACGGTTGCTTTTAAATAAGAATAAAGTGTCTATCATTGGTCGAGAACTGAGGTGTTTTCCTCTCAAAAACGGCTCTCTGTTGATCGGTGGCTCGAGTGAGCGAGGTCATACGATCGGGCCGATCCCCTAAATGTTTTTTTTACGCTCTGACGGGACAACTTCAATTCGGCAGTTATCATTGGTCCGTCGAGTTGGGTCCTGGTGAGATCACTTAGTAAATAAATACAATATAAAAAAGTTATAAATGTTCCTGCTCAAGATTGACAGACGCATTAAAACTGATTCATAGTTCCTATCTAATCTTGAAGTATTTGATATTGTTTCTTCATATATCAGCAAAATAAATAGCAGCGCTGATAAAAATGATAGATCACTTTGCATATAAGTAGGAGCCTACTTATATTAATAATAAGTACATCAAAAATGGAGAGTTGCAATGGTAAAAATTTAACACTTATAGTTTCGTTATGTCCGTTCGTCCGCACGTTAAAGGGCACGAAGGGCAATTTACTCAAAACTACAACGATGTACTCGTATATTGATGAAATTTGAAGTGTAGGTTTCTTGTATAAGCCGCTACTTTGTTTGGTAGTTAAATATCACAAATAATAAGCTTCGTTTAATAAAAACCTTCAACGAAAATGATTTTCTTCATGATCATGCATGATAGCCGAAAAACTGCGCTTTTCAACAAAAGGACATAAATGCTATGAAGATACGCTCTTTTGCAGTCGCACTTTTTTCTGTTTGAAGTAAAGGCTTTGGAACCCTACACTGAGCATGGTCAGACATGCTCATGCCCGGGTTTTTAAACCTTAAAGAACTGTCGGCTGGTTGCATAGTGGTTTGGATTCGCGGCGCTACACATAAAACATTACTGATAAGTTTCCTTTTAGTCGACATGAAAAGTAAAGTGCTTAACGCAAGTGAAAGTAGATAAAATTGTATCGACGTAGTACATTAACTATTATACGTTTAGCCTAAATACCTAAACACAATACCTATCTCGGAATACAGTTGATTATTATTATTCCTTATAGACTGGACTCTCAGCGATGTTCCGTTTGCAAAAATTGCGGACCGCTTTCGGACTTCTGATATATTATATTGTATAGATCCCAGACATCCAATCATCAGATGTTGCCAACCAGTATTATGGTCCCCCTTCCCCCCCTCCACCCTTCTCTATTATAATATTATTAGTACATTACAGGAGATTTTTGGTTTTGACTATGGTATTTCATAAGAAAACGAGTTCTTATGGGTTCCTATTTGTTTTTTTATAAGTAGGTATAGTCTTTACTATTTCAACTGAGCTGATCTTCTACACAAAGGCCATTGTTTGTAAACAATACCATTGTCTTTCTTTGTGTCCGTAACACCAAGCCGATTACATACAAAAAAGTTAGAACTACATTGAATGTACATTGAATTATCAACCCTACCCTCTTAGTCAGTAGGTTTAAAATGTAAAGTGTCAGGATACAGATATAAGTTTTGTGTAGATGATAGTATTGTGTAAAGAATAAGCACAGTTCAAATAATAAAGACTTATATCTGTATCCCGACACTTTACATTTTAAACCTACTGACTAAGAGAGTAGGGTTGATAATTCAATGTACATTCAATGTAGTTCTAACTTTTTTTTATGTAATCGGCTTGGTGTTACGGACATAAAGAAAGACAATGGTATTGTTTACAAACAATGGCCTTTGTGTAGAAGATCGGCTCAGTAGAAATAATAAAGACTATACCTATCTATGCGACTTGCGGTGTCGCAGCCGCAGCTACACTCGGCGTCAAAAAAGCGAATAAAGCTCTTAACTTATTTATTGTACCCACCAATATTAGTATCATTTGAAAGCACAGTTAATAAACTTTAAAAACGCGAATCGTTCTTTTTCGTAAAAACCATGATCACGACACGTTAGGGTCTTTAAAAAAAAGTGATGAAAAACTTATTAGAGGACTCACTACTTGTGCCACCCTGAACACGAATAAAAGGGGGGGTAAAAATGAATTATGGGTCATTTGCTATCCAGACATCACAGAAGTCACACCTGAACAGCTCCAGTAAGAGAAAACTCTGAAAAATGGATACCACGGCAGAAGAAGCAGCTCAAGTGGTACTGGACTACTGCAATCAGGACCACGGCAGGTTGATGTTGCTCGACAACTCAACATAAGCCGTTTCCGGGTGAAACGAGTATCCTAGCGGTTCCAGGAGACTGGAGGCTACATCAGGAAGCATGGATCTGGGAGACGACGTTGCACTTCCGACAGAGACGACCGCTATATTGTGTCGACGTGTTTGCGTAACCGAGTCTCCAACGCTGTTGAGGTGCAACAGCAGCTCCGAACAGCTCGGAGGACGTCGGTGAGCGTCTCCACAGTAAGAAGAAGGCTGCGAGAGAAGAAAATCCTGCCTCGTAGGGCTGCTACGGGCCCCAAATTGACAGCAGAGCATAGGCGAGCCAGACTTCAGTTTGCCCGAGACCACGTGGATTGGACGTTCGAACAATGGAAGTCTGTCCTCTTCTCCGACGAGACGAGGGTATGCCTTTTCTGCAACAATAGGCGTAGAAGAGTGTACAGGAGGCAGGGAGAACGGTACTCACAAGCCTGCTTTGAAGAAACCGTCAGCTACGGAGGAGGATCCTGCATGTTCTGGGGCAGAATTTCAATCCAGGGCAAAACCGACCTTGTGTGCGTCTCCCGCACTGGAGGTGGACGTGGCCAGGGGTCCCTGACTGCTCATCGGTACATCACAGAGATCCTGGAGGACCACGTGGTCCCATATGCTGGTTTTGTCGGGCCTGAATTTACATTCATGCACGACAACGCCCGCTCTCATACGGCGTTGATTGTTCGGGACTACCTGGATCAGGTTGGGATCCCCGTGATGCAGTGGCCAGCGAGAAGTCCTGACCTGAACCCCATAGAGCACCTTTGGGATGATCTGAAACGCCGGGTGCGGTCTCGTGATACTGCCCCTGCCACCCTTGAACAGCTTCGGGACGCCGTCGTCTAGGAGTGGAGTGACATTCCTCAAGAACGCATCGTGACGTTGGTGAGGTCAATGAAGGATCGCATGGAGGCTGTAATTAGGGCTAGGGGAGGTAACACTAGGTTTTAAGTTTAGTTTTAAGAAATTGTTTTACTGTATTTTTTAATTTTGTTATGTTTTTAGATTGTGTAATTTTGGCGTGAATAAATATTTTTCCTCTTTTCATGAAAAACTATTTTTTTAAGCTTAGTAATCATTATCACATTTTTATAAATGAAAGGATTCAATAACCTTTAAAATGAGGCCCCACACTCATACCTTATCTTAGATTAAATAGGGTTTATAGCTGCTTGAAGTCAACATACCAAAAGGTGCGATTTTTTTGACGCCGAGTGTAGTTAAAGAGTGCAACCCAGGTAGAATATATATAAGAAATAAACGCCAAACACAAAGATATCAGCGTCAGGGCTCAGAATAATTATCTCAGCACTGTCGTTGTATTTGACAGAATGAAAAATATCGCAGAACATTCTTGAATCAGCCTCCGTGTGGTTGGATTTCAAATCGGTAACCTAAGCGAAAGTTGCGCCTCGCAATTAAAACATTTTGTCGGGTCATCAAATCCACCACAAATAAGTATATAGCTCGCTGTTTTTATCTAATTTTGTATAAGTCGAGGCATGCTTGCATAGAAATTTCACTAGCTGCAGGCTGCAGGTAATTTGTTTTCAGTAAGTACTCACGCAAAAATCTTTGCAGTTTTGGGGGGCGGGACTGAATGATTAAGGACCGGGCGCGCGCGCGGCAATATAGCTTTTTATAAAGTCGAGGGTCCCAGGTAGACCAATCACCAAACGTTTTGCGGTCCGCATTTTTTGTTAATGCTTACTTGTTAGGGTGCCCGAAAACAGTCAAGTGGTTAAAATATTATCTTACACATTCACTTACTCAGAATTGTTTTTCGTCCATACGTCGTGGCATTCTCCGTTGATCAACTCCTGGCCGGTAGGACAGTTAGTTGGCACGGTGATCAAGTTAAGAGGAGCTGCTGTTACACTAAGACCAGCTGACACTTCAACAGGAGACAATCTCCATACGTCGCGGCATTGTCCGTTGATCAACTCCTGGCCGGTAGGACAGTTGGTTGGCACTGTGATCAAGTTAAGAGGAGCTGCAGTTACACTAAGACCAGCTGAATTTTCAACAGGAGACAACCTCCATACGTCGCGGCATTGTCCGTTGATCAACTGCTGGCCGGCCGGACAGTTGGTTAGCACCGTAATCAAGTTAAGAGGAGCTGCTGTTACGCGAGGGCCAGGTTTCACTTCAACAGGAGACAATCTCCATACGTCGCGGCATTCTGCGTTGATCAACTCCTGGCCGGTAGGACAGTTGGTTGGCACTGTGATCAAGTTAAGAGGAGCTGCTGTTACACCAATACC
Source organism: Acleris emargana (assembly GCA_927399475.2). Lineage (NCBI taxonomy): Eukaryota > Metazoa > Arthropoda > Insecta > Lepidoptera > Tortricidae > Acleris > Acleris emargana. The sequence goes on from OV656837.1 coordinate 13,760,580, forward strand.
AGCTGACTCTTCAACAGGAGACAATCTCCATACGTCGCGGCATTGTCCGTTGATCAACTCCTGGCCGGTAGGACAGTTGGTTGGCACTGTGATCAAGTTAAGAGGAGCTGCAGTTACACCAAGACCAGCTGACTCTTCAACAGGAGACAATCTCCATACGTCGCGGCATTGTCCGTTGATCAACTCCTGGCCGGTAGGACAGTTGGTTGGCACTGTGATCAAGTTAAGAGGAGCTGCAGTTACACCAAGACCAGCTGAATTTTCAACAGGAGACAACCTCCATACGTCGCGGCATTCTCCGTTGATCAACTGCTGGCCGGTAGGACAGTTGGTTGGCACTGTGATCAAGTTAAGAGGAGCTGCTGTTACACCAATACCAGCTGACTCTTCAACAGGAGACAATCTCCATACGTCGCGGCATTCTCCGTTGATCAACTCCTGGCCGGTAGGACAGTTGGTTGGCACTGTTATCAAGTTAAGAGGAGCTGCAGTTACACCAAGACCAGCTGAATTTTCAACAGGAGACAACCTCCATACGTCGCGGCATTGTCCGTTAATCAGCTCCTGGCCGGTAGGACAGTTGGTTGGCACTGTGATCAAGTTAAGAGGAGCTGCAGTTACACCAAGACCAACTGACTTTTCAACAGGAGACAACCTCCATACGTCGCGGCATTGTCCGTTGATCAGCTCCTGGCCGGTAGGACAGTTGGTTGGCACTGTGATCAAGTTAAGAGGAGCCGCAGTTACACCAAGACCAGCTGAATTTTCAACAGGAGACAACCTCCATACGTCGCGGCATTCTCCGTTGATCAACTGCTGGCTGGCCGGACAGTTGGTTGGCACCGTAATCAAGTTAAGAGGAGCTGCTGTTACACGAAGGCCAGCTGACTCTTCTACAGGAAACAATTTCCAGACATCGCGGCATTCTCCGTTGATCAGTTGTTGACCGGCATCGCAATTTGGTGGCACAGTTATTACGTTGTTGCCTTCAAAATCATGTGGAGGTCGTGCTCGTGCCAAGCAAATTGTCACCAGTGCAAGAAAAATTAATCGAATCATTTTTAATTTTCCTAAAATTGCGTCGGTTGTTTTGAGATTTCTTATGAAGTCGATGAGTAGCTTAGACTTAACTGGTCACTTAAGTGAATGTTCTTGGCTTTTAATCATATAATCAAATAAAATATGACGCGTAAGATAATTATAACAAAACAACTTTATGCCTGATAAGCAAGGAGAACCGATAAAATACCTACGGAACGATCTAATCTGATTGCGTTCTTTGATGTGCAATTTCAATTGTTCTAGCGTTAGGTATGATCCGCCATTAGTGCCATTACACGTCTGCGACGACACTTTAGAACAATACAATATTAAAAGCAATCGGATTTTACAAGCATAGTTACTTCGGGTATTGACGATGACACGCGACCGTGATATGCGGTTCTGTTCTGTTATCAACTTCCAAAACTTTTCGAAGTTACCGTAAAAAGTTATGTAAAGAATAACCATCAGTACAAAACAAACCTTACTGTAATAATATTACGCTCATTTAGCTTTTTCTCAATACAATTATGATTTTTTACTTATTTACTACGCTGGTAAACATCTTAGCCTATTTGTGCAAATTGTGGTTACTGAATTGTCAACAACTTTTTGAAGTTGTAATTCTGTAGCTCTGCCTACCCCACTCTGGGATTACAGGCGTAAAGGTATGTATGTATGTATGTAATTATGATTTTTTGTCATGTTACAAGTAAATACAAAATCAGCATTTTCGAATTCTTCCATCGTTAATTTAAGTAGAGAACACCCCGCCTTCACACACTACTTTTGCTTGGAAGTATATAGAGCTGTTATACCCACATTACCCACCTGTGGATTAATAGAAACTACATTCATGTATATTATATATTATATTTAATGTACTTTTCGAAATACCCGTTGCTTCTATAACTCAGTCTTGAACCTTATTTAAATACTAGCTTTTTCCCGCGGCTTCGCTCGCGTGTAATTCGGGGTAATTTTAAATTGACAAAAGCGGGACGCTCCTTTCGCAAAACAATGAGTTCCCACAGTTCAAGATCCAGCTGAATTACATATACATATTCAAACGTTGCTTATGAATTGGTAGGTTTCAGAGCAGAACAGAGGAACTTTTCAGAAATATTATGACCTAAAATTATTAATAGTACCTACCTACTATGGTCGGTAAAGATATTACCTACTTAACGATGTGACAGCTTTAGAGAGGTTGGTCAGTATTAGTAGTGATACTGACCAACCTCTCTAAAGTGCACTACAGTTAACATACAGTGGAAGGTCTGATTACGACCAAGCAGAGGGCATAAATGCTGAAGTCCTTTGAAGGACAGAAATACGGTAGCAAACATTGCTGATGCAGAAGGTAAGTAAATCATCCAGTAGAGTACTTACACACTTTGAATATATGCAACTGGTCTTCGATATCACAAACTTTTACCTACTTACCACCACCATTGGATACGCTTGTCATGGTCCTGTTTACCTAAAATCAAACTTTGTTGTGAATTGGTCATTGCAAGTATTAAACTTACCTAACAGAACGTGTAAGGTAGAAGGTGATAATTAAAAATATGAAGTGTTCAAAAACTAGTCATAGTTTCGAAAGTACTTCGATATAAACAACATTGTTTGCCATGTTGGAAGGTGGTAGCAATATAATCAAACTTTGAGGTGAACTTAAACGGGCGCACGCCACATAGAACTGACTGTGGGTATTTGCTCTTGCAACTTATTTCTGGTTATGGCGAAACAGACCTTCAGGGAAAAGTGGAGCATTCTAAATTCAAAGGGGAGATCTTTTGTTATTAGTGGAATACGCGGTATAAACACTGATTCTCCCTGAGCAGGTCCGGTCAAAATAGTGGCCTCAACTACGTTCCGGTGCGGGTGTAATTCGCAATCCATTATATAATTTGTCCTAAGATGTTTGGCTTGACATACATTTGCCATAATGGCTGTTTTGGCATAACGTTATTTTGTCCTAAACATCATTAACCATAATTTTACATTACCTAAGCGTCTAAAGACCTAATCTTATTTGCCCTAATTATGAAAATCATAATGCACGTTTATTATAATAAATACATAAATAAACAGAGCATAAATGAGGGGATGGGGGGGGGGGGGCGGTTTGGATGTCAATGAATACTAACAATAAGTAACCTAATGTTTTTTTTTAAATATATTAAAAGGAATTAAAAATCATAGTAAACAATTAAACATCGTTCATTCAATGGTTTCATTTGTTCGGCGTTGTTTTCGGCTTAAAATAGCTATAACTTAAAAATTTGCAATATTATTATAAAACGAACGTTATATAAGCAAACTAGAACACTTGCTTGATTTGATAACGACATTAATATTTGACGGTAAATGCTTCGTTTTATAAAAAAATATAGGTATTTAAAGACGAAAATCTCCTTAAACCCTCATGCACTGGTACGCTTACCCTAGATGTATAAGTAGAACTAGCAAACCGGATGCGTAAGTATGTGTATGATATTGTTACGACGAGGTCGACGAGACACCTCAATTGTGTGGACGCTCACAGATGGCCGTGATGATTACGTGTATGCATTTCTATACGTTTGATGTGTCCATCACAAGGTACAAAGTGGCTTACTCGGCTCCCCTGGGAGTACAACGACGTTACTTATCCTGTTAAGGCGGGTACTTTATAGAAGTACGACATCAGTCAATTGATAAATGGATTGATTGCTAGAACGTTCTTATGGATGTCATGGACGATGGACCGACACCTACTACGTAGGTACTAGGATACTACTACGTAGGACAAGTAAGTAATGGTAGGCCAGACTGTAGGGGCAAAAAGTCCTTAACTTTGCAAAAGGAGGAGCATAGTTTTTTATCTTTGTTGTTAATGATGTCCTAATAGACCTCGGCAGGGGAAGGAGGGTCGAGGCGCAAGCCGCCATCTTGTATTGAAGGTGCCTAAATGCAAATTATCCGAGACCAACCGTACTAACCAAACTTGGTGGTTCTACGTTAAATCCAGCGGAGATCCAATTGCCATTGCATTTTTAAGAAAGTATTGTAACATATTTCCAAAATATATTATTAGCAGCGGCTCCGCTCGGGAATGGTTTAAAATTAAAATTAAATGTAAAAAAAGTGTCATGGTACAATAATATACTTCGCCTGGTGTTCTCTTCCGAGAAGCGTGGTTACGTGAGTGGACCCGTACTACGTCATATCCGGCAACCGAAGATTTCCAAACTTTAAAATCGCGGTAACTTAAAAATATTTGCTCGTATATATTAACTTAAGACTATTATTGTTTATAGTTATTTACGTTTTGACCATTTACTGTTCTCTATAAAAAAATAAACAGTCTGACAGACCACGACAGATGGAAATGTACGACATAGCGAAATTATAGGGGTTTATTACGTTATTAAATAAATAAATACATATCTGGGGACAATCTCACACAAATTGACCTAGCCCCAAACTAAGCTCTAGGCTTGTACTATGGGTACTAGGCAATGATAAACTTACTTATATAGATAAATACATAGAAAAAATACAAGACTCAGGAAAAAATACTCGCGCTCATCACGCAAATATTTGCCCGTGCAAGGGATCGAACACGGGACCGCTAGCTTCGTAGGCAGGGTCACTACCGACTAGGCTGCCGCATCATCAGGCTACCGCGACGTATTAGTTTGTACGCCGCTGTATCGCGGATCCGCGGGGCAGTAACACGAGCAAGACGGCTAGTAAGAATTGTTCGTGACATGCTTGTCATTTACATCTCCCTTTCTAACTAGTAACTAGCGATAGAGACGCAATAAGCGACGAGCGAGAAAATACAACTAGATGTGGTCCGGGTCCGATGTACTTATATCGCGTCATTAATGTTTTGCATAAATGCATTTACAATATTAGAATTAACCATGAAATATATAAATAATTGATAGTATATTCATTACTGTAAATTATGCTCGCGACTTATATTATTCGTGATATATAATGATTTTTGAACTATCTTACACTACTCCAAAGTCAAACTTGTCCATCTTTTTAGGTTGTGGTTAATCAATCCCTTTCGTAAAAGAAGACCTTGTTTTATTTTATTAGAACATAATAAAAGTGAAATGTTAAAAAAAACTTAATGTTTAAGTACCTGCGGTGAAGACTTAAAACGTTCTAATACGAAGTGAAGAAGGGCGAGTTCTTATTTAAAAAAATAAATCAACAAGAAAATAAAAACTCGCCCAGAAATTAGTTTTTTCTTTCTGAGATAATCGGATTTGAATACATACTGGTTTGTTAGATATGAAATAAATGTTTGAACATAACACTCGCTTTTTTTCAGCTGTCGTCGGGTAAAAACGAATAAATAGATTGAACCAATTTAAATCTAATTTTGAAAACATACTCGTAATTTAAATTGTGAGCAGCTTTGAAACAACGGGAATCCCGTACAAATTTGCAATTTATTTTTTGATTGCTTTAAGGCTTCAATTTTCATAAACGATAAAATGATATTTCTTTAATTCGTACCAGGAGCATACATTTTCAATTTGATGTAATTTACTTCAAAAATTACGTATCTCCTATATCTAGTAAAAACGTTAATGCACTATTTCAACCCTTTAGACATGAAATAAAAAAAATGAATATGGTATAGGTACATTAACAGCCTCATATTTATTTATAAGCCTTAATGCCAAAATTCATATTCGTAGCTTTAAAAATGATGGACTTCCATACAATGTTTATCCCCTATTTCACCCCTTTAGGGGTTCAATTTCGAAAAATCCCTTCTCATTACTTGCTTACGTCAAAAAACATACGTGATGTTAAAGTTTAATGTTTCAAGCTTCAGTAGTTTCGGCTGTGCATTGACGATCGAGGAAGATGAGTGACGCGCATTCCGGTTCTCTCTTTATTAATTGTATAGATTTGGTTTTACTTACGATTGCTTGCCTACGAGTGCTTATGACGGGCGGTAACGACCATAGGTCAAAACTTTGGTATCGGATGAATTCACATGCACTGGCACGATATATTTTTATATCCGAAGCGCGGCGGCTTGTCACTTTGAATACTCCCCATGGCTACGGGGCTGAACCAGCTCAGTTTGTCCTAGGATACGTCTGTGCCAAGTGAATTCATCCGATACCAAATTTTGACCTCTCTATACATTAGGTGACACTACCGCCCGTACTATACTATGCGTTCTAAGTCTAAATATACCTACCTAAACATCGGTGAAGATAAGACCTCATCAAAAACATAAATGTGAAAAAATGCCAAGTTCATAAACGGTTTTGCTATTAAAGAAGTGAGATCTAATTTGAAACCCAGTTCTTTCAAAGCTCCTTACATCACAGTTCCTGTCATTCAAAGTTCAAATATTGAAATGATTTGTTATGTTATTTACGAGTACTAAGTACTTAATAGCGCAGCTTTGCAAGTTTTTACCAACCAACTTTAATCTTTGCCTCTGAGTAGGTATGGTCAGTATGTCATTGGTCATTGGAAAAGATCTTATCAAATATTCGAATAATTGCGTCGAAGTTACGGTATGGGCAAGTTACGGATGTGATACATTTAGATCAATCAAGTAGACGAATTTCAAAAAGTGAAAACTTGCCAAGTCGCACTTTTAAGTAGTAAATAACATAACAAATAATTTTAACATTAATATGAACGTTATGCATGACAGGAACTGTGATCTAATGAGCTTTGAAATAACTTGGTTTCGAAATAGACCTTATCTTTGGAAGCGGGGCAGATTGGTACGGAAAAAATTAACCTTATAGGTATTTTGGGCAGTAAAAAATATTAAAATTATACAATTTTTGCTTATGTCATAAGTAGTTAAACTAATTGGGATTAATATGGCATTTAAATTAAGCTCAAAAATGAAATCTTAATAAAAATAAAGATAAAACGGTAAAAAAAAAAAAAAAAAAATTGTTCCCCACCCATGGGGAACCTTGGTACACATGTTTAGTGATGTAAAAAAAGTTTTAAATGTCAGCATTTAATAAAATGTTGTTTTATTTCATATACTTACTTAAGGATATTATGCGTAACCTATTATGTTTCAGAAACATTTTAAATCGCAATTTTCATTATTGATTTAAATAAACTAAAATATTTAAGAAAAATTCATACTTTGTCCCAATTTTCTTTGTTCCTAAAGCAATTTCCGCTTAAATTTTAAAACTTTTTAGTTTTGTTATAATACTCTTTACTACCCTAACCTAACCTAACCGCAGGTATAATTGGAAAACTTAAAAAGTTGCCTGACGCATCCGAAAACCAGTTTAGGGCAAATAAAAATTCGGACAAACGATGTTCAGGACAAACTTTGTTAAGGATTTCGAGGGACACCCGATTTTAAGTTATTATGGGTTCAAAAGTGGTCTTTTGATTTGCGAACTTAGCTGACACACTGCCGCCGTGTGTCTAGATAGTTAGGTACTTGTTAAGAATGGAGCTCTTTTTACCTGACTTCGTTACGCACTCGTACATTTATCATAATTATACATCAATGTTTTCTGTGGGAGAAGGTGCATTAGTGTATACATATTTTTGTACTTGACTGTACATGGAGGTCTAGAATAATTGTAACCAACTACCATGTGTAAAAGAGCCCTTAATGGCCTATAAATAATATGCATTTCATTGTTCGTTTAAACATCACTGTTTGTATGTAAGTATGATTCCTCCTGTAATTTTAGTTCCTGATAGAAAGAAAGTTGTTATCCTACTGTATTGACACAACTGGTTGAGTTTATGTTACGTGATTCCATGAATTTCAAGCAATTGCCTGAGTGGGTTCCACTTACATAGACATACGAGTGTATACCCACAAGTAGCTCGCGCCGACGTAGTTAGGTCGATACCGCGCGGCGTGTAGGACAACAACCAAGTGCCAACGAATGACCTCTCGGTCATAACGATCGAAATACGAGTTGTGTCAGACCATTGCTTTGTGTAACCGCGAGCTGAACAGTTTATAGTGACTCAGTTGATAATACGGAAAATTCATGTTATGAAAATGAACAAAACGATTTTAACAACGTTGTTTTTGGTGCTTTTACTGTTATGTGCGGAAGGAAGAAAAACGAGCAAAAGTCGAAGTTCAGGATCAGGACGAGGTTCTTCTACAAAAACAAAGAACCCTCAGCCGGTACCTACTTCGTTTAGCAACCCACAACCCTCGGCTCCAAAACCGTCACTGTTTGGATGGCAAGAGAAACCTGCGCAACGTACTCAGACATCTTCAAGACAATCGAATCCTTCAGGTAGCAAAAACCCTTCGTATCCTTCGAGTCAAACCGGGTTGTCTGGCAGTAACCATCAAGAAAGTATTCCTAAGAGTCAGGCACCGCAACCAACGAACACTAAGCCTAATAACGGCAATCCAGCTAATAATGGTTTGTCAGGCAATGGCGGCTACCCTCCTTCTAACGGGTTGTCCGGTAATAGCGCACCATCTGGTCACGGGTATCCTGCGCAAGATAGTATACAGAGAAGCAACGCACCTCAACAGGTGAACAATCGACCCGGCAGCGGGTATCCAGCTAGTAACGGATTATCAGGAAACGGTGCATCCTCCGGACACGGAACACCCGTACAAGGTAGTGGTTATGGTTCCGGAGCGGCGCCCCCACCGTACTCTGGTGCCGGGTCCGCGTCACATTCATATCCTGCATCAGGTGTAGCGCCTCCACCATACCAGAGCTCCGGAGTAGCACCTCCTCCGTATTCAGGATACAAACCTGGAGGGAATTACGGAAATTATCACCACCAAGGTCCGCCACCACCTTATTCAAACTCAGGGCCACACTATGGAGGTTACGGAGGGGCAGGGTCCAATAACGGATATGGATCGCAAATGCCTGGGTATTTTGGAGGTTATGGAAATAGAGGTTTTGGTGGTCCAAGCCGAACAAGCTCTGCACTAAAAGGCGTAGGGATTGCAGGGGCCGGTGTTGGTACACTCTTAACTGGCTTAGCATTATGGAACTTGGCACGATCTACTGGTCATCGTCAACATACCGTCATATACGACAACCGAGGACAGCCAGTGGCTGTGGCACCGGATAATGGGACGGAACCGGTGGTTGATTCGATTCTTGGAGACCTAGTAAATTGCACTCTCACTATAAGCAGTACTAATGCGACAGAGGTGCTTGGCATTCCTTGTGCTATTGCTACTTCATTTAGACCCGACGCTGATGTCAAAGATAAGGAGGACGCCAATGCTGACGATAAAACAGAGTGCACTGTTACAGTTGTTACGAAATCGGGGAGGGAACTTATGACCACGATCCCGTGTTCTATTTTGCTGAAATCAGCTGCGGATAATAATGTGACTGAACCTCCCGAAGTTCCTAATAATAATGGAACAGACATTACCAACGAAAACGTCACTGGTACAGATCAACCTGCCGCATTACTGCTTTCCGGTGACGGTAATGACACTAATACTGCCAGTTTAAATTGTACGCTAGAGCCGGGTGACGTCCGGGATCCAATTAACCCGTGTTTTTCTGTACATCATAATTTAACAGTGATTCCCTTAAATTCCAGCATTGAGTATAACTCTACTCCCAGTATTGCCTGATTTGTATTTCCATCTTTAATTTTATTATGTGATTACCGCGTATGGTAAATTTATATTATTAAATTAATTTCAGTTTATATCCATTTTTTAAAGATCATATTCCTCATAACCAAATGAAATGTGTGGATGAACTAGGTATTTATTTCTGAAAGATCCCATATTGCAAGTGCCACCGAAGAGCTAGTGGGAGCTATTTATCTTAAGACCTTTTACACAGCTTCGGTTAAATTACGGACAGAGACATTTTGCAGCCATGCTATCAAATATACCACATTCTCAGACCCTACACCTATACCTACTATCAATACCTATACCTACTCCCTACCTAATATTGTTTACTTTTTCAATTCATTGATATAAAAAATATAGTACTTGGGTTGGGTTTTGGGTTAAACAAATGGTTCCGTTAAACCACACCGGGTGTGTGAGGGGACAGGATGTGAAAGTAACTCAGTTATTCGTTTCTTATTGTTGCGTTTTCACAGGTAAACCGCTAAATAACTGTTATGGAATTTTCTATGGAGATTTATAAAAAGGGTAAAAAATAGCCTGTGTCCTTTCCCAGGATTAAATATTCATTAGATGCAGGCTGGTTTTGATCTCGGAAAATTGGTCCGTTTCCGATGGAACAAGGTCCTAGGCAAAAGCTACTTAGTTCTTAATCTTCTATAATTGACGAAGAGTATGGTGATTGATGACTTTCCGAAAATAGAATTTGACTGCAAGCGATATTTCCATGCGCTAAATTTAGGGTCATTCTTGAGAATTGGATTATTCATCTCATTCCACTGTCGTTTTTTTTAACTAGTTACAATAAAATATGAAATTTTGATTCATTATAAGCATATTTATCAAATAGGCATCACTTTCGGTCAATTAGGTACAGAAACATACCACTTTAAAATTTAGCTGCCAGGGGAATGCTATAAACGACAAGGGAATGATTTCTTTAGTAGTATTGAGATCAGATGATTTAATTAAATAAAAAAAAGTTTAACAATTTCAGTCTTCTGGTAGCTATAATTGGTATATTTTCTTAATCATATAATAAAAAACTAATTAAAAAAATCTAAAAACTATAAAAATTCAGTCGTCTGGTAGCTTTAATTGTTTTTTTTCTTAATCATCTAATAAACTATTGTCATAATCATCTATAATATTCCCATTTGCATTACTTGCAAAAATACTTATAAAAATATATAATTCTTTCTTCTCATGAGAACCTTAGTTTGTAAGCTTATTTTCCGTTCCTTTTATCTAATATGCACTCACTTGCTTTGTGCAACCAGAGTTGCACAAGATAGCCCTTATTTGCTAATAAATACGGTTGATAAAATTTGCAAATTTGCTCAAGTCGGTAAAGAAGTATATATTAGCAAAGTGATTTAATACTCAATACTCAATCATTTATTGCATTCCACAATATTAGCCCAACTCAATTTGGCCCAAAATGGCACTTTAGTCGTTTTACCTCGGAAGGGACGATATGCAATGCGAATCAAAAGGAAAATTATTGTTATTTTCTATAGTTCATTTATTTTAGGATGAGAAACCACAATAACATTATATTGCGTTTGGTCAACTATTTATTACCTAGCAAATAGTACAGTACAATAGTCTGGGAGCCGCAAAATAAAATTGTTTCAATGTCACTTTATTTGCGTGTCGTCAATTGTTACTCTAGTACAAATTGTAAAGAGATTACAGTTCACGAGCCGCAATATAATGTTGTTGTTGTTTCTCATTCTAAATTAAATGAAGTATAGGCAACTTAAGAAAACTATCATTATCTTGTGCAAAAATTCAAGGGAATGGGAACCAGGGGAATGAGAAAAAGTATGTTTCTTGTCAATTATACCAAAACTGTTATTAATATAGAAATAACTATTAAATCAACACATGCAGGCATTCATGTGGTTCTCTTTCCACTAAACACTGTATGCCAATTGCAGGAAATACATTTTATATGAAAATACAAGATAATGATAATCACAGTGAACCAAAGACAGGGGAATGATATATTTAGCTTTAAAACTCAGAGCTCCAGCGACTAGTCGCGTCCTGTTCTCACGGCGTTGGAAGCGCTACTGACGCTTGCTAGGCACGGCGGGCGCAACGCGACGGAACGCGTTTAAGTAGGGATTTGCACATTGTTTAGTGAGGCAACAAGGGAATGATAGGTTAGCTCCGGACAAACCTTTTAAATAGATTAAAAAAAAAGCTATGATAAACACAGCAACCATATTTTTTCTTTCAAATCAATAACTTATATGCTTTTACAATTGAACTCAATACAATACTTGATTTCAATACATCGCACGTTTAATCAAACAAAGAAATAATTCAAAACAAAATTCACTTTTGATTGGAAGTCTATTGACAAAATCCAAGGTTGAATTTCGAATGTAGTTCGATTTTGAGTTATTTCTTTGTTTGAGTAAACGTGCGACATATCTTGTTCTTTTCAGGGTAGTTTGTTCGAAAAATGGCGAATGGACGCACCAAGGGAATGATTTTTTAGGGGTTTGATATTTTTTTACGGCTAATTCTAATTACATTAAACAAAAAAAAACGTGCCCTAGGTAGGTTAAGAGGTAATGTAATGATTTTTTTTCAGTGAAGTGAATTGTTTTCACTGTACGGGTACTTTTTTCCCCGACGTTGTAAATTGACCCTTTCAAGAATCACCCTTTAACAGTCTTTAATTTTTTAGTAGGAGAGCCGACTGCAAAATTTCATACCGACTTGATACCGCGATGAAATGCACAATGGTTTCCCATAAAAGTGATGCTAAGTCCGAATTTGATATTTTGTCACGGCGGAACCAACCGAAAGTAAAAAAAAACAAAGTCATTTTCGGTGCGAAAAAGGGGTTGTTACTTTACCCATCTGATACTGAAATAATAGTGGTGGCATCAGTTAGAAACTTAGTGGTAGGTACAGAAAAGCGAAATCAGTCAGTATTTCTTTTGCCGGAAGTGCTTGGCAGAGGCTCTCAAAGGTGACCATCGGGACCGCTAAATATACCCACCTAATACCAATGAAACCAATTGCAGTCGATGAAATGAACCCTCATTTCAGGAATATGTGAGTCTGCCACGGATTTTGCCGCCAAAATACCTTGACAGGCGAGATTATGTAAGCAACATCCGTGGAACCCATATTTTAAAATGGTAAAGAACATTTTAGGTCTGTGTTAGGTAATAATATCTACCGACAGGTGAGTTTTTTTACATAACATAACAGTCATTTATTATCAGCATTAAACCTAGAATTACGTGTACGGTACAAAGGTGGTACAATATATTCTCGTCCTTGACTCCTTCCGGCAATGACTCCTTCATATATTGTAAATAGATATTTTCTGCATTGGTTGACTGTTGTGCAAGGGCTTGAGATGATAAATAAAATCTTGGGAGTCATTCTTACAGCTGAAGATAAGAAGTTCAAAGTTGCTAAAAAAATGCAGTTATGAGTCATTTCAGTCGGGATGTGGTCGGGACAGAAGATGCAACCACGAAGAGGCCGATACTAGAATGGTACTTCATGTTGCTGACGCTGTGGACCGAGGACATAAAAATGTTATTATTCGTACTGTAGATACAGATGTGGTGGTTGTACTTAGCAGTCTCGTGCATCCAAAAACCAGGACGAGTTTTTTTTTTTTTTTAAGATGACGGGTGGCGGCTATCTTTATACCCCGCCCACCCCGACTAGCCTCACGTTTCTTGTTGTCTCCCGGACTAGAAATGCTTAGAATTACTCAAGGAAGATATATTATTAAAATCATAGCTTAATAAAAAAATATTGGGTTATGTAAGGTAAAAGGCCCCTAATTCGTGCTAGTACGTAATTTCGTTAGTTTTTTTTCTGGCGCAAAAAATAAGTAACTGAAATATTATTTATTTTAATTAAAAATAAGTACTAAATCTCTGTCTATTAATCTATTTAAGAAACTAAGTACCTATTTTATAGTGACAACACTGAAATTAATACGACTCTCCAAACTGTCAGTCGGCCATAAACAGTTGAGCGGTGCAAGTGCGCGTGCTCCGCGCGGACGTAAGGTTTACTCTCCGACTTCGTAAGCTTATGGAAAGGCAAAGGTAAGTCCATTTGAATCAAACTTTTAACAGTGTTTGTATGGGTTCCTACAGAATCAATTTGGCATAAGAAAATATCATATGTACGCATAGAAATCCCTTAAAACTGCAATAATTCGACTCACGAAGTAGCGGACAAGTTATTTTTCGTGGGTCCCTTATTTCGTGACACTACCGAATTAAGGATTTTATTAAAACATTTAGATTGCTTATATATTATTATAAAAAACTAAAGTTATTTTAATGTGAATTGAAAAATATATAACTTGGTTAATTAAGTTTCGTTTAAGCTAATTTCGGTATATGTTTTGTTCACTACAATTCTCATAAAACAAGTTTGAACGTGACCCAAGTTTACATTTTTAAGGTGAATAAGCACCTAGTGCCACTCAATAAACGAGGTGTTTATTCAGTACCAGATATGTTTATGTAGTGCAATATCTTATCTTTAAATATCGGACAGAGATTTACGTTTTAATATTATGTATTTTGTGTTATTTTGTTTTGTAAATGAAAAAGAGGTTTAATTATTTTTATTTGTTGGAAGTTAAAGTTTTAGTTGATTAATTTTAATGATTAAGTTACCTTATATTTATAATTGACAACATTTCATTTTGGTGACACCTGCAAATTACTATACGAATCGAAATGGTTTTGCCTCCTGAACACGGCAAAATATTTATTTAGATTTATTTTTCTTTATTCACAAAATTACAAGTAAGTTAAAAAAAAATCGAGTTTTACCAATACTATGCCTGAATAGATATAATACCATTGCCTTTTTCACGAGAAAAAAAGCTGTCATACTTCAAGTTTGACATTGACACTATTGACAGATGGATAGATACTTTTTTTTTTTTTTTTTTTTTTTTTTTTCTTCCCCGTTCGGGGTATGGCAATCTATGGGATTTGCCAATGTCGAGTAGGTATTCGATTCTTGGTTAGTCGATTGATTGCTCGTCTTCAATTTTCATTAGGCTTCTTAAGTTATTTTCAGCGCGTTGAAATGGTTTTCGTGTTGAACTTCATGTTTTTTTTTTTTTTTTTTAAAAGGCGGGATTGATAACGCGAAATAATAATATTTACAAAGAGGAAACGAAGGATTAGGAAAAAAAAAGGATCAGGAAAGTTTAAAGGAAAAGGGATAACTATTTACAATTTTATAGAGTGGGATCTAATAAAATGGGATAAAATACTATATACATCACTATTATACTGCAATAAGGTCTGGATACATGTAGGAAGTGCAATTTTTAATTTGGACAAGGAGTTGTATAAAAAGGAATGATCATACAGAGGGCATGAAAAGAAAATGTGGTTTAAATCCTCCACGTCATCCCCACAATCACACGCTGCGTCTCTAAAAATTCCTAGCCTATGAAGATGAGAACGAGTACAAACATGCCCCAATCTCATCCTCACAAGCACAGAAGTAATCGTTTTGTCAAGACTTGTTCTCGAAAACCATGGTTTGATTGGAATATCAGGTTGAATACTATGGTAAAACTTTCCTTTTATTTGTGTGCTTACTTTCCAGATATCATTCCATGCCTCTCTTAGAACAAGCCTTGGCAAATTCATGAGGTCGTGACTATAGTTCATGTACGGATACATGTCTCCACACTTAATCGCATCACTCGCCAGTTTGTCAGCCATTTCGTTTCCTTTGATACCAGTGTGGCTAGGAACCCAAGCCAATGAGATTAAGTAACCCATAGTGTTACATTTTAAAAGATACTCTCTAGTCTGCATTATAACTGGAGAGCATAATGCAGACTTGAAAGGAAACCTTGCTAATGCTTTGAGCGCACTTAATGAATCTGAAATTATGAACGTTTTAGGCAATTTCATTAAAAGGACGTATTCAACAGCTTTAAGGATAGCATAGCACTCTCCCGTAAAAACAGAAGTTTCCTTGGGAAATTTAATTTTTTGTACAATATTATACTGCAAGTGGAAAATGCCAACTCCTACATTAAGGTTCTGTTTAGAGGCATCAGTAAACACTTGATGCCAACCAATCCAACTGTTGTCTACATGAATGTTAAATTGAGTATTAGCTGCTGGGCTGTATTTTCGAATTTCCAGATCAAACAATATGTTGGGCACTAAAGTTAACGCATTGTAAGGTATATTGAAAAGTGGGAATCGTGGACATCGGTAAGTTCTGGGAGACAGGTCACTAAACATTCTTAAACTAATTATAAGGCATGGAGTTGCTTTATGCCGCCAATAATTGGAGATAGAAATCAACTCCGTAAGATGTCGAAGTTTTGGGATTAATGGATGATTGTTATATTGAATAACACGGAAGAAAAACCTATTTGACAAGTACTGACGTCTGAGCTGTAATGGCGGTTCGTTACATTCGACTTGAAGTGCGTTAAGAGGACTGGACTTCATTGCTCCTGCTATTATTCTCAATGCCTTTGACTGTACACCATCCAACTTCTTCATAGCTAAAGCAGAGCAAGGTGGAAATAGGAACGTCCCGTAATCTATTACGCTTTTTACTATGGCATTATATAGCAATTTTAAACTAAACGGATGAGCTCCCCACCAAGCACCTGAGAGACATCTAAGGATGTTAAGAGAGCGTTCACATTTCGTGGTTATATATTCACAATGTGGGAGACCCGAGAGTTTCGAGTCTACAATGAGACCTAAGAACTTAATTTGAGTCTTACTAGGTATTCGTTTTTTGTCGTAAGCAACGGTAATAGGCGGAGGCATTCGTTGCCTGGTGAATAAAACCACATTACTTTTAGATATTGATAATTCGAGGCCGTTTTTATCCATCCAATATTTTAACTGGGTAAGTGATTCTGTTAATGAGGAACATGCATGATTAATATAACTATTAATATTATATAAAACTAAGTCGTCAGCATATTGTAAAATATGAGATTGACTATTAATGGAAGATTCTAGATCATATGTATAAATATTATATAATAAAGGGCTCAGCACAGAACCCTGTGGAAGGCCCTTCCATAGCTTTCTGGACTGCCCGTCTAATTTTATAGATCTACCGGACATGAAGTTAATAATAAAGTTTATAAATATAGATGGTATGTTTAGATTGTGCAATTTCATCATGAGTATAGACAGAAGCACATTGTCATATGCTGCTTTGATGTCTAGAAAGGCTGCAACTAGAGACTCATTGTTGGAGAAAGCTGTCCTAACATCAGTTATGAAAATGCTTAAACTGTCAAGTGTGCTCCTACCTTTTCGAAACCCGAACTGAGAATTTGATAAAATGTTTTTATTTTCAACAATCCATTCGACGCGGTTTTTCACCAAATGTTCAGTAATTTTACCGAGTACCGATGACATAGCTATTGGTCGATATGAAGCAACAATCGATGGGTCTTTATTTGGTTTTAATAGTGGCAACACATCATAGCATTTCCATCCCTCTGGAACATTACCTGTCAACATGACAGAATTAATGATACTTAAATAATAACCTAAACTATTTTCATCTAGATTTGCGATAAATGAATACGGTATACCATCCTCCCCAGGGGCAGAATCACGAACGTTTGAAAGTATCCCTTGAAGTTCACACAGGGAAAAAGGAGCATTTAAGGGAGAGTTGGGAGGGAAAATTGGGGCAGAGTGACCAGATATAATTAATGCTTCTTCGGGGACGAAAGGTGGAGCAAGATGATCTAAGTATTCTGCGGATAAAGAAGAGGGTAGAGTCTGTGTGCTATTTTCAGACATAGCATTCCGGAACCTTCTTATATACTTCCAAACAAGAGTGGGTGATGTTTTTGGTGAAATGGATAAACAAAATTGTCTCCAGCCTGAGAATTTTTTATCTTTTAACAACGACTTTGTTTCATCTATAATTTTACACAACTTATCAAAATTTACTTCAGTCATTTCATTTTTATAGATTTTTTCTGCCTCTTTTCTCTTCTTAATTGCCACAGTGCATTCATTGTCCCACCACGGAGGCGAGGGGACCTTAGTCAAAAAGGGTTTTTTAGTAGGAAGAGTGCTATCCGCAGCCTCTATTAGAAGTTTAGCAAGAGCCTCATTACATTCGTCCTCACTTGAAGTAAAATCTGGCAAATTATGTAACTTATTATTTACATACTTGGTGAATTTATCCCAATCTGTAGTCTTATTAAGCCTATAGTTCATTCGAGGTTTCTTGGGAGGGATTTTGTTAGTTCTATTTTTATTAATAGGGCAAGTTATCAATATAGGGAAATGGTCACTACCAAAAGTAGATGTAAGTGTAGACCACGTAAAAATTGTAGATAAACTTGGGGATGCTATAGATATGTCAATTGCACTGTAGCCTTCATTAGGGCTAGTTCTACGTGTCGGTGAGCCTGAATTTAATACACATAAATTATGATGATCTACTATATCTAGAAGTTCTTCCCCATAAGAGTTTGAGACGGAACTTCCCCATGAAGTATGTTGTGCATTAAAATCACCTAGTATAAGAAGTGGTTTAGGCAGAGTGGATAAAAGAAGATTAAATTCATTAAATATCCTAATAGATGGATGAGCTATATACATAGATACAATACATATATTGTTTACTACGGCTGCTACTATATTAAAATCATCATTATGTGATGAAATAGGAACAGGGGTGAAACAAAGTGAATTACTTATGAGTATGGCAACCCCGCCATACCCATCAGATCTGTCTTCACGGAGACAGGAATAACCATTAATTTTAAATGTAGAACCTGGCTTAAGCCAGGTTTCTGCTAATGCAAAGATTAGAGGTTCAAAGTTATTTATAATATAAATTAAGTCAGATTTTTTACTTCTAATACTCCGGCAATTCCACTGCATTACACTGTGAGGTGTGTAGTCCATTGTGGGAGATGGTGATATTACTGATGGCATCAATTATAGGGGCAGCGTAGTTCGGTTTTATAATGTTCAAATGTGATAATGAGTTGATTAAAGCTATTATGATTTCTTTATTTGACTGTTGTTCATTTTTTAATTGACCTTTTAAGGCAGCACCATTTGCAGAAGATGGCATATCATAGTCTCGAATAAGATCACGGTGAGCACCACGATCATATCCCTTTAGAACTTTTGGTGTAAGACGGGGTTTAAGCGTTATTGTTTTTTTATAAGAATGACTGGTTGATGGCTGAGAATGATGATTATGAGATTGGGTTATTGACGAGTTATTGTTATCTAAAGCTTTTTTGACTACATCAGCAAATGATTTTGAGAGTGATGGGTGACGTTTATAAGCTTCAAAGTATGATATGTTATTTTGAGCCATAGACAATTTAATTTTAGTTTGTCTCACAAATTCAGGACAACTCTTACTTGTGGCAAAGTGAACACCTCCACAATGAAAACATGACCCTGATCCTTCTTGTACAGTGCAAGAGTCACCTGTGTGCTCCTGCCCACATTTAAAACACTGTGGTTTAGACCTACACTGCACTTTGGTGTGACCAAAGCGGCAGCATCTGTAACACTGAATTGTTGGATAGGTGTACAGTTCAACCGTCAGAGAATTATAGCAGATAAAGATTCTACTTGGCAAAGTCTGCCCATCAAAGGTGATGACAACTGATTGTGAAGGTTTCCACACAGGGACTCCATTCACAATTGTCTTAAAATTCAAGCGTCTAATCTTGAGTATTTTACCACAACCCGGAGGAAGTGTGGTATTGTCCACAATTTCTTCTGCAGTCCATTCCGCAGGTATACCCCTAACTAGTCCTATACGGGTGACACTAAATGTTGGCACAAACGCTTTAAGTTTCTCTAACGCAAGGCTACTGTTTCTAATAAATAGGTTGGCATCAGTGTGTTCTGAGAAAGCTATTGATAACCTATTGCGACCTATTCTTTTGATACTGCCATTTACAACATTGTAGATATTATGCCTTTTAAGGAACCTGCCAAAAGTGATGGGATGAAGAGTAGTCCCATCATTAAGCAATTGTTGTTCTCTTTGTACATGAACTATGTATGGTCCGTTATCAGATACGTTATATTCTGTCCTACCAATTGGAGGAGGACGGGGAGGATTTGAGGAGTCTTGAGGAGTTGAAGGAGTTTCCTGAGATGACACCGCGGGTAAAGTTGTACTATTTGTATCACTAGTACTAATTTTTTCCTTGATAGGTGATGCCAGCGCTAGGGGCGGTAATTTTGAATATTCCTTTTTTCTTTTTTTCAACAATACTTTTTTGGATTCTCGCGATCTTTTAAGTGAATTAGTAGACGCAGATCCGTCTGTATCCATTCCAGATTCGTTGGAAATTGTAACATAGTAGGCTACCGGGGGCGCCGAGCCTCCGGGGTCCGGAGGCTCGTTCTCATCCATGACAAAAGAAAAGTACTTACCAAGAGTTTATATACAATATATACACTAAGTTAAAATTAAAATATATACATACAACTTCTCCTGATCACTTATAAACTAAAAACCAGAAAATAAATTTTCGAAATCAAAAAACGCGGCCACCTTACTCGAACTTTCCCGCCCTTTTTCGGATAGATACTTGAGATCGGTTGACCGCCATTATTAAAAAGAAAAACTTTTTTTTTTATACAGATTGGACTAACGTAATATGTCCATTGTGTCGTAGAAATGAAGTTACGCCCTTTTAGAATAAGAACATCTTAATAAATTAATAATAAAATAATTATACATCCTAGGGAAAAAATATAACTATTAGTGTCTTCCTCCTTCCAAACAGTATCTATAAAACGAATAAAATTAAAGTCTTGAAAATATGAAATCTTGTCAATTACCTACCTAAGCATTTTTGTAACTGTCTTATTCAATAAATTTATTATTATTATTTATTTATTATTATAATTATAATAAAAACTGTAAGATTGATCTCACTTTCAAGTAAATCTTTTTTTTTTTATTTAAATAATACTCCTATGTTGACCTTACTTAAGTAAATCCGTTAATTTTTTTTTTTTTTTATCAAGAAATTAAATGTCAAAATAACAATATCCATCACTGAAAAGCTTTCAAAGTACTATCATGTTTAGGAAAATTAAGAAAAAATAACAAACTCTGAAGAGCCTTAACATGCCGAAATAGGGGACATTTACCTTATGTGAGCGATGCATAACTTCCTTCAATACCTACCAGTTTGTTGGTTAATTTTATAGTAAATATTTTACGCGAACGATATATCAAATATACTCTAGAGCCTAATGGTAAACTCATTTTAACGAGATTTTCTGCTATTTTAGACATTACAGACGATGAAGCTATTTTCTATAGGAGGATGGGTCAGAACTAAGTCTATTTGGTTTCAATAGCCAATATCAAAGTTTGTGTTCTCCAGGATCTGGAAACAAATCCCGTGTTTATTAATTAAAGAAAGGTATTAATGGTCTTAATTATTGGGTCAACCCACGTAACTCGGACACAACAGCGAAAAAATTAAGTGTCGAATTTGAAACTTTTTTGAATGTAGAATAAACAAATGAGGATAGGAGAAAACAATAATACGTCATAAGTCAATACCAAGTGCTGAACAGTTTGCCAGAGGCCATTTGCAACGTTAAAAGATGGCGGACGTGTAATTTGTTTTAGACTTTAATTTTTGGGTAATTAGGTGTTCAAAGTTCTTTTCTGATAGTGATTTGTACTTTTTATGCCTTAGTGTCGCACAGTGATTGAAGACTTGGACTTATTTCGTGTATCTGGCATCTTTCTTCTCGTTTCAAGTGGACTCGCAGTGGTGCAGAGGTTAAAACTATCTTGACCTCTGACCCACAAATCACCGTACAACGTTGCCCCCAATCTTCCTAGAGAAGATTGGATTGTGTTTTATACTCATATAAACCTTGACACTGGCGAAATCACTTCACGTGGAAGCCATATCCCTGCGGTAGTAGCTGTTCAAGTCGCCGCGGGGGCAAAAAAAAAAAAAAAAAAAAAAACAGTTTGCCAATGCAGCAAAGGAGTCTTCTGTACAAGTTATCAACCTCTCTCCTCGGGAAATCGAAGCTGTTTCTAAAGAAACTGATTTAGATACAGTATTTTCTAAGGCTCCAAAGGTTATTGGCATATCTAAGTGCCATATAATGTACTGGCAGTGTGGAAAATTGCAGAAAGCTCAAATTTCCCAAGCATTTGACAAAGGGGTAAAAGTAACACAAATATCGCACTTGCAGAATTAAAAAAAAGAAAAATCAGCCTTTTGTACTGTAGAGATTACCATATTTTATGATTTATGTTTAAAAAATAATATGTTTGTTTGCTAGAAATAATATAAATATTTAACAGTGTTCTGGTTAGTCGCAAGTAATGCGAGTCACGAAATCGACGTAACGCGAGTTCGTAATATTTAATATTTTAATTAAATAAATGTATATCTTTGATTTAATTTGGTTAAGTATTAAAGAAGTTTGATTGTTTATATCATTGTTTTGTCATTTTGTCAGTAATTAATTCATTCAAAAATCAAAGGGAAATCAATAAACGTATAAGGTATTAAACCCCGTGTCCATTTCATGTAACGCGAGTCACCGAGTTATTTTCCACTTTTTTTCGATTTTAATAATTTGTTGGGGGTAAAGTACTTTGATTTATTCTTCACACTGATGTCCTTTGTGATATTAACATCATTTTTCGGTATAGGTAGCAATAGATTTGAAACATACGTCAAGGTTGTCACGTATATAGTGTCTATGAAGTAACGCGAGTCACCGTGGATTGACCCATTACTAATAATAATTAAGACCATTAATATCAAGCTTTGACAGAAACGACCGGCGCAGAGTCTTATACCCTTATAATCTGTGAGAGTCTTTAACAGATAAAAGTCAATGATTAAAGAAACGATTTTTTTTGTAACAGTGGGAGGCAAACGGAAATGTGGGTTACCTGATTGATGGGAAGTGATCACCACCGCCCATAAACACCAACGACTCAAGAAGACTAACTCGTACATTGTAAACGGTGAGTTTAGGTCAATTTCATCGTGGTTATCGTTTATTTTAGGTGCCAGAACTAAGGATTTGACTACAAATTGACCTGTACACGTTTAAGAATAAGAGACAGAAACGTTATTAATTTACGTATTTTTTCACAACTAGTTCCACAGCAATAGCTGAAAAACAAAAAAAAAACCTTGTATAGTCTTTATTATTTCTAGCGAGCCGATCTTCTACACAAAGGCCATTGTTTGTAAACAATACCATTGTCTTTCTTTGTGTCCGTAACACCAAGCCGATTACATACAAAAAAGTTAGAACTACATTGAATGTACATTGAATTATCAACCCTACCCTCTTAGTCAGTAGGTTTAAATGTAAAGTGTCAGGATACAGATATAAGTTTTGTGTAGATGATAGTATTGTGTAAAGAATAAGCACAGTTCAAATAATAAAGACTTATATCTGTATCCTGACACTTTACATTTTAAACCTACTGACTAAGAGAGTAGGGTTGATAATTCAATGTACATTCAATGTAGTTCTAACTTTTTTTTATGTAATCGGCTTGGTGTTACGGACACAAATAAAGACAATGGTATTGTTTACAAACAATGACCTTTGTGTAGAAGATCGGCTCGCTAGAAATAATAAAGACTATACATCTGGCAGGCAGATTATGTATAAAACATCGACGTTTTTCTAACTTTATAAAGCGGTATTATAACTACGAATTAATTACACGGTTACTAAAAAAAATAGATCACAAAGAGAGCAGGCAGAAAATCATATTCAACCAAAACTTAAAATGATGTCATAGGTTTTTTTTTGTTTTTCTACTATTTCTGTGGAACTAGTTGTGAAAAAATACGTAAATTAATAACGTTTCTGTCTCTTATTTTCTTACATAACTATAAAATTCTTAAATTCTTAACTTTAAAATAAAAAATAACATACTGCATCTCGCTCGCATCAACATAATGTGACTTAATCGTACCGCGTTAAGGGTTATTATTAGAACGTGGACATTTGCGGCGCGTCGGTTTCACACCGATTATACACCGCCTCCGTTATGCCGCGTTGGCGTAAAATCCGCGTGAAACCGGCGCAGCGCGGCGCACATGTCTAGTGGATACATAGCTCTGATATCTGATAGAATACTCTCATAATAATCTCATAAATTCCTCATAAGAAAATCGAATACGGTAAACGTGTGTATGCCGCCAGCCTTAAGAACGCGTACTTACTCGCCCGTCTATCTGGGGACTTACTAAAAACGTCGTTTGATACACGTGCGGAACTGTCATTTTCGTTCGTCCCGAGTCATATTATATGATCTACTAGCCCTACTTTAACTTTACTATAAAACCGAAATTCGAATGTGCGTTAGCTTCATCTCTGTCACTCGTCATTCCTCGTGAATCCTCGGGACTTTCCACTTGTATCAAAATGCTGATGCAGTGATGCTATCTCAAATGATTCTATTTTTGTTTAAAGTTGCCGTCAATAGAACTTGCAAAAGATGTTAACAAATTCAAACGAACCAATTCACCATGATTACCATTGAGGTATATTAACTAGAGGGGCAGTAACCACGCATAACCCGTGCCACGTCATTCGCACTGCTAGATCAAAACAGTAGTAACTCAAAATTATTAAGTGTATTTTAAAATCAACTTTAATACAGCTGCTATTAAACTTGAAACAAAACTAGCAAGGATTTTGAGTTGATACTGTTTTGATCTAGCAGTCCGATATGTGACTGCAGGCAAATATCGGCCATTTGTCAAGTTAGTTGTCGAGATATCCGGTAACCTTCGCGCTTCGGGGAGGGAAGATGGCCGATTGGACGTAGATTAGCAAAAACGTTCCAACCCACAACTTGGTCAAAAATGAGTTATCTATACCAATGAGATCAGTACCCTCACTATGAGTTACAATTACTGTTCTCGCTAACGAGTCGCATGCTTTGTCCCTCGTAGGCCTTGCATTCTTATAGAGTGTGAGGGACAGAGCATTCGACTCGCTAGCGAGTACATACGGTAATTGTAACTCATGGTAGGGAAACAGTTAAGATGGTATTTTAATATAGCAAAAACGTTCCAAGCTACCTTGTGTGTGTAAGTAGATATGACGATAGTGCTCCAACCCACAAGGCAAGTGTGAATAAAAAAAATCAGAACGTACGATACGATACGTTTTAACCTGTCTAAATCATTTTTGTTATATTGTACAGTTTGATGCATTATGAAAAGGATCCAGGCGGTCTGGAACGTTTTTGAGAAATAGTATCATGAACATTCAAGATTAAAAGTTACTCACAAGAACGTTCCAACGGACGAACGGACAGATGTAGTTAATAAAAACCTTCCAAGTATTTCTCCGCTTAATAATTCAAAACTAGAGCTAGTTAGGTACTTAGAGTTAGGTAAGTATAAACGAAAATATCATTTTTATTAATTGCACCTGTGCAAAGTAGAGGCTTGTTGATAGTTTCTACTTCTTAATAATTTGGAACGTTTTTGATAAATACAGTGGTGGACATATAATTAGAAACACTTGCGACGTATTTCACATTATACAAGGCACATTGCCGTAAAACTTTTGTTTTTGGAAATAAAACAACAAAATGCATAGAATACGTTCAACAACTTATAATTAATTAAAAAACAAATAAATATCCGAGTTTACAACTACCATTTAGATATTTAGTTACGTACAAACAACTAAACGACATTTGCAGTACCATCCGTCATGGACAAGTAATTAGAAACACTAAAGAAATGAGGTAAAAATCAAAGTTTTAACGTGTCAACGTCAACAATTTCAAATTATTTATGTAAAATAATGTTTGGTTTACTAAATTTCTTAACAATTAATATTTAGTTGCATAGCCTTTGTTATTAATGACGGCTCTGCAACGACGTGGCATTGATTCAAGTAATTTCATACATTTATCGAGTGGGATCGAGTTCCATGCTTCAACAAAGGCTTCGTAAAGTTCATTTTGACTGGAATTACGTTTAACGGAGACTTTTTTTTTAACGACGTACCACAAATTTTCAATTGGATTTAAATCGGGACTATTTGCAGGCCAGTCTAACATGGTAACACGTTGCTCACTAAGAAAGGATTTAACACTGCGGGCCGTGTTTTGGGTCGTTATCGTGCTGAAAGATCCAGGTCACAGGCAAATGGTCGTCGGTGTAGGGAATCATTGTCTCTTCTAAGATGTTTATGTATTGAAATTGATCCATTATACCTTCAATCTTACGGACGGGTCCAACTCCGCAACCAGAAAAACATCCCCATACTTTAATATTACCACCGCCGTGTTTGACTATGCTCCTCGTGTATTTATAATCAAAAGCATGGTTTATTGGACGTCTAACGTAGCGTTTGCCGTCTGAATTCACCATATTTATTTTTGTTTCATCCGAGAATAACACTTTTTTCCATTCTCGTACGGTCCAGTTAAGATATTTCTTTGCAAATAATAATCGCTTCTCTCGGTGTTGCTTGGTAAGAAGCGGTACCTTTCGAGAAACCCTCCCGAACAATTTAGCTTCCACTAATCTGCGGCGTACCAGTTTCGAGGAAATGTTCCTTTCATTTCTAATCTCGTTGGAGCCTTTGAACGGGTCCTATTTAGCTACACGTATTATTTGCGAATCTTCCCGGGGAGATGTTTTCCTTGGACGAGCCTTTCTAACAACACTTTTAGTAGTTCCGTTAGTTTTATAATGAGCAATAGCGTTGAAAACTTTCTTCACAGAACATTCTAGATGTTTAGCAATTCTTCTATAAGTCCACTTTCGATCTAAATGTAATTTAACGATTAATTGCCTGGTTGACTCGTCACAACTCTTATTTTTACCCATTTTTAACAATACTTATTATTCACGTAATTTTCCAAATTGACGTTTAATTGCCGCCGAAACAACAGAAAAAGCGTAAAAAGAGGTTTTCTTTTTAGTTTCAAAAATGGAACGTACCATGGATCCTGTTTCTAATTAGTTGTCCAAGCGGCCAGTAATAGAAATTCAACTATCATGATTTTTAAAATCTTTTAATAATTAAAGATAGAACAGATTTACTTTTTTAAATATTTTATGAGTTTTTTAACTCATTGGCTATATTCTGGCATAGTCAATAGTGATTTAATCAATATAATTTTTACTCATAACGATAGTTCATTCTGTGTTTACCTAAGTTTTATGTACTGTTTCTAATTATATGTCCACCACTGTATATACAGGAACCGCGTTAATGAAATCGTCATTAATTAAAAGCGTTCCCCACCCTTTTTTCCCTATTTATGTAAGAAATTTGTCAAGATCGTAGCAAGTAGAAAGAAGGGGTCTCTGCCTACCTCTCTGGGACACAGGCGTGATTTAATGTATTACTAAACCGCGATTAGAATACACTTCGGAAGTAACGTCAGCACGCTGTCATTGCATATTATATCCGCCATTAGTAATTGTCATTTATATGCAATGACAGCGTGCTGACGTTACTTCCGAAGTGTATTCTAATCGCGGTTTAGTAATATGTAGGTATGTAATAAATATCTTGCTGAAGATTAACACCAACATAAAGTAATATAATGGTTCCAACGGAAGACCAGTAGGCTTAGCCAAGAGCCCAACGCTACCAGGCGTTTTCGTTTCTAACGAACTCAACGCCTAAGCGATTCTTACGTAGCCAACAGCACGAGGATGGAAAAGAATATCGAATCGACTTTAATGCCAGCATTACGCTGACTTGGGACCATTTCGTGGCTACTTTCTTCTTGTATTTGTTAATCTGTTCTTTGTTATGTAAGTATGTCACGAATAAATGTTTTTCTTTCTTTATTTTTTATTTCATCACTAAACATAACTCTGTTTAACTTAAAAAAAGATATCTCAAAACGATGGTTGCGTGGGTTGAAACGTTTTTATTAATCGATGTCCGATTAAAAAATGCCTGGCTATTACTTTTGTTAATTTTATTTTCTGGTCTATTTACTGATTACTCTAATTGGTGATTAAACTCTCTCACTGACCCTGGCAAAATCACTTGGTGGACCGATATTAATTTACAGAAGAAGTTAGTTGTCAAACAGACGCCAACCGTAAAAGAAACTGCGAAAAATGGGGAAATGCGCGGTGAAAGAGTGCTTATCAAAGTCTGAAAGACACAATAATAATTAATAATAATATTAATAATTCCTAGTAATTCCTTGGAATTACTTTTCACATGAAACAATATTGTTTCTGTATCCAAATTAATGTAATGAACACGAAAACTTTAATAAAATAGCAGATATTATTTTTGTAGGCACAGTGTTAAAACTAATTTAATGTTTTGAAACGTTTACACTTGTGGGCGCTTAACTTTACTGCTTGAACATTAACAAGTTACGAACTTAATGGTGGTGCGGTGTAGCCTTATATCTTTTATTTCGAGTTCTTTTTTTTTCTTTCGGAAAACAATCAAACTCAACAAATCAAAACAACATAAAAAAGTTCCTGAATACCTAAAACGAATCGTACGCGAATGAATACGACATGAGTGGGACGTTTTAAAATAATCATAAACATACACATACGTATTGGTAACATGTAACATGTCTTTACTGGTAGTCTCTATTTCAAGCTACATTTACTGGACACTAGGTAATATCTGGGGCTGATTGCATAATGAAGTAGATAGAAGCTAATAGTATTAGTGGTTTTGTATGGTTTTGGGCTAATAGTATGGGCTCGTACTTTATACTGCAATGGGCCCCTGGTTGTAACATAGTGAAAGTGTTTGCTTTCTCTATGTTACGACTTACATCTAGTTGTAATATAGCGCAAGCAAACACTTTGGTTTTACTGGCTTTTATATTTTACAGAATATTTATAGGGTTAGATTTGTTATTCCTGTTAGGTGCAGTTATGTTTTTTTTAATAATGCCGACATCAAAGTTAGAGTTACCACGAACATATTTTTTTAGTTGAGTAGATTTTCTTGCCGGATGTACTTTTTGTACACAATCATCATCTGCTTATGAAGTCTAATCCAACGAGCCCAAACACGGTGAGGCTATCTTATTTTGTTGGGGGTTCGTATGTAGATATACCAAATCTCAGCTCAATCGGATACTGGGAAGTGGTTCAAAATTACAAGGTAATAAACCTAAACTAACAAACGATATGTCAGTCGTCAACGTCTATTAAGATAGTCATTTTATCATGTAAATAATTGATAATTTATTACTACAATTTTTTGTAAGCGAGAAAAAAAACAAAATGAAATATTTAAACAATCTGTAACGATTCCTATTATCAAAGAATTTACTCGATTTTTTGGGGGAAAAATTCATGTTGTAGGCAACACTGAACTTTTCGTATCAGATGAGCTGGCCATCTTTGTCTATTCTTTTCTTTGTGTATTACTCGCGTATTAGTGTAAAAGAAATGGATATTTTTTTTTTGTTAAAATATCATTGGTTTCAAAGCTACGTCGCGATTATTTGTTAGGCACGTTTTGACATTGGCTTACTCGATAATCACATTAATCACATATTTTTAAAGATCATGTGAGGTTTTTGCAATGATTTATGCATACGTACATACATACATAAACTCACGCCTTGATTCCCAGAGTAGGGTAGGCAGAGCTGCAGAATTACCAACAACTATAAAAGTTTGTTGATAATTCTGTAACCACATTTTTCACAATTAGGCTAAGATGTTAACCGGTATATTAGTGACATGTTGCTAGCCCATCGCCTAATAATACTACTAGCCTATACACTAGATCATTATTTTCATATTAAGTTCAAGATGAAATAACTATTCATTAAGTATACGTTATTTTATTTGTAATAAAAACTCGCTTGGTGAATATTTGAGGTACCTATGTGTCAATCAGTGGCCCGTTTCACGAAGCTACAAGTTACAAATTACAAGTTCACAAGTAACAAGAGCAAAAAGTTACAATTTACAAGTACAAGTGTTTCTCGAACGCGGCCTTCCATGGTAGAATAATAGGATCGTATGGTAATCTCGATTACAAGTGAATGACATCTCGATTTAACAAGTCCCTATTAAAAAAAAAGTTTGTTGATGTTTTGACGTTTCTAAATGTCAAATCTTGAAATATTTATATTTATAATCTGTAAATCCGATGATGTCTCCACTCCAGTCTCGCGGAGTCTTCGGAGTTGTCTCTCGTTATCGTTAAAATTTGAAAGTAGGTACGGGAGTTATTTTAGTTAGGTATGTAAAGCAACCGGAAAATTTTGAAGGCCCAACACTTCTAAAAGAAGTGTTGCTTAAGAAAAAAGAATTTTTTGAAGCATTTTCGGCAACCAAGACCGATGCGTGGAAAGTCATACACGCAAAGGCACAGGCTTTAGGACTTGTGCCAAATTCAAGGGATATTTCATATACCCGTGATGTACTTTCACATTCCACAAGCTTATGAAACTTCACTTAATATTTACAGACAAAATAACAATAACAACAAAATTTAGCAGAGAATTAAACTCAACAACTAACAATAACAAAATATACAATAACAATAACAACAAACTTTTTTAACAGAAAATTAAACTCAACGACGGTACGACATGAGAGTGACGTTTAAAAACAAACGAGGTCTAGGTATGAATGATTTGACAACGACTCTAACAGATTACAAGTTTACTTAGCTCGGAAGCTAGGTAGTTTTTTTACTAATTGACAAGTACAAGTTGACAATGTAACAAAATTTTCGAGAAACGTTAGTTCGATTGAAGCAATTTCTAACAATAAAATAAAAAAAATGTCTATGGTTAAAATTTTACACTTGTAACTTGAATTTTACAAATTGTAGAAAAGTAGCTTCGTGAAACGCTTGTAGTACCTTTTTTGACCAATGTTGCCAGTTTACACTTGTAATAGTACATTGTTGCCTAGGTGCGGAAAGTAAGGGTTTTCCTGACGAGGTGGTTAGCAGGCCGAGCAACAGCGAGGCCTGCTAAAATACGAGTCAGGAAATCCTCGTTTCCGCCGAGGCATACATAATGCTTTTCTCAAACATGTGAGGAAATAATACAAATACATTTCTAAGAAGCAAGTAAGTTAATTTTCATTTTTGTTTGCCCTCCACAGCATAAATTGGTCATAAGTTCGGTTATATTTTTCCTTAGATTTAGCGGGAAGCAGGTTTTGCCTAACCGAGGCAGCTTCAGATTTTAATACCTATTTCGTCGCTTTCGTCGCTTGAGCTCATTTTTTATAGTAAGTATTTCACACAACAAATAGTTTAATATTCGGTTTCACAATTATATTATGCAGAATGAACGAATGTTACCGACTGTCAATTGTTTTTAAATACTAACCATAGACATTGTAATGCAAATTCAAAAAGAAACACACGCACTGTGCTAAAAAAGCGAGCAGTTACCTTGGCTGTTTGGAATTTTTGTCTTGGTCCTTTTGATTTTGTATGCAAGTTGACAGCATTTTTAAGAAATATATGGACATGGACGGAAAGTGTTTTCATATTGTTTTTTTACTCCTAGGAGTAAAATGAGGCTCTTTCCGTCCTTGTCTTTCAATCGGAAAACCGTTTTTTCCGAGCATGTTTGAGAAAAATTGTAACTTGTAGCTTCGTGAAACGGGCCACTGTTCTAATTTGTTTACATCTTTCATAAGTTCTAATGACGACAACTTTAGTTTGGTCTCCTGAAAAACCCCTTAATGCTGTCAGTGTCAATTCCTTTCTGTCAAGTCTAGTTTATTTTATTTCCGGATCGGTACGCCGCACGGCACTAGCTTTCAAAAATTGTAACAAAGTAAATAAACTTTTGTAAAATATTTATGGGGTTATTGACAACACAACAATGTCTGACCCAACAATTCAGACTTTCTGTTGTCATCGATCAGCGAATAAGGAAGACATGGCAGTAAAAATAATGAACGAGTTTAA
Organism: Acleris emargana; assembly: GCA_927399475.2. Lineage (NCBI taxonomy): Eukaryota > Metazoa > Arthropoda > Insecta > Lepidoptera > Tortricidae > Acleris > Acleris emargana. Next base: position 13,792,200 of record OV656837.1, read on the forward strand.
TACTGATTCCTATAACGCTGTATGTTTGGTTTCTTCTACAATTGGAATTATAGGTGCTTTGTACCAGGTATTGTTTAAAAAACGTTCTTGAAAGTTTGTTCTATCATTTACGAGTTTACATTCGCTTTAGCTCTCCTCACATCTCAAGATACTATCTATAATATAAAGTACTGTTTAGAAATATTGTCTAGATAGTGTCAGGTAAGAACGGGACATTATGTATACCTACTGCATGTTAAATGGGGTTAGCAAATGTACAATTACTCTCATTCAGATTTTTTAATTGAGTGAACATTACAACACTTAATTTTTTTGAAAATTGTTATCAAGTAAATCATGATCCACTAATGGTTAGTAAGAAAGAAATAAATATTTAATTAACAGTACATGATACCAAATTAAATTAAATCACAACCGCAGTATCCACATGTGTAGTTTGCTCTCATGAATAATGTTAAAAATTAAGAAGACATGCTCATTTTATTATCATTTTATTTATAATTAAATTTTAGATTCTGCCACATCTGTTGAGAAACAGTTCTAGAAGATTTCTAAATATGTCATCTAGACGTGGCCAACATATTATAATTTGGCTGGCAACTGGAGACTTACTAGCATCCTCTGGTAATGACCTTTTTAATGTTTTATGTGACTCCTGATATGTGTTATACCTTGTTAAGCATATTTGTTTTTACGGTGTAGTTTTATTATTAAATATTGAATTTTTTAGGTGTCTTGATTCGATCATCATTGTGGTTGAGGTATAAAAATATAATGCCCATGCCTGACGATGGGTTCAGTGTATTGTTCTGCAGCATTACTTCAGTAAGCAAATAATTAATTACTTTGTAGTTTTACTCTTTTCAAACTGGATTCTAATGAATGCCTGTACTGTACAGGCTTGGACTCAATACTTCTATACTGCTACTTGGTTATGGACTTTATTTTATGCAATTGACACCTGGCTTACTATCAAGGGTAGAGATTCTCATAAAATAGTCTACCATTCTGTGGCTTGGGGACTATCAGCAGTGACAACAGGAGCAGGACTGTCTATTCTCTACCTTCCTAATGCAACGTGAGTCATATCTCCTTTACCTCACACTACTCTCTTATTATGTTAGTTTTATAAGTATGTTTGTTTATTTCAGATGTCATAATTTAACATCAGTATCAAGTGCACTGCTTAAAATTCTGCCAAACTACTGTGCCACATATCTACCTATAGCTGTTGTTATGGTGGTTAATCCTATTATATATGTATTGGCTGGCAAGGATGTTGAAATGGCAGTGGCACTACCATTAGCACAGGTATTATATATTTTTATTAATTATTATGATCAACCCATTTGAGTCACACTGTGCATTCAAGATAAGATAAGATAAGATAGATTTATTTACCATAAGCACATAGAAAAAATAAAAAGTGGCATCAAATTAAACAGAAAGACAGGACTATATGCATATTATGCTAAAATGGGCCCCTCTCAGCATTGCGGCGCGGCAAGCCGTGATTCTGGTATTCATTACAAGTGGTACACCAGACTTGTTTGGCTGGGCCCTGACTGCGATCCCCTATTTGATCGACAGGCTTTATAAATTACCAGGCTAATTTGACCTATGATATAACCAATATTGCACTACTATACTGGTATGACATAGTCTGCGGTTGCTTGTATTTACATCCTTACCTATTTAAAATGTTTTCAGTTTACTAATAAGGAACGGAAATTTGTTGATGCTTTGAGACTTAAGTTCTTCCTCATCAATGCAGTGTTCTACATTTGCTGGCTGCCAAATTTAATAAATGGAGTACTGCTGTGGACAATGTGGTTCAATATGCCAGTCAAGGTTATAATATCTATTTGGTATATAATGGTGAGTATGACATGGAAAAGTTATATGGTGCATCCTTATTCATTATCATTAGTCATATGTAATGACTCATATTCCTAAAGATATCTTACAAACTTACCAATTTTACTATGTACAGTACAACTGAGAGGCAATTGAGAAATTTTCAACATCATTGTTATTCAAAATCATAGGTATGGTGTTTGAGTTATAGAAGGATTCATTAACTTCTGGAAAAGAAAACTTTCGACGGCATGAATAACGTACCTAATTGAACAATATGTGTACCCTTATCCTAATTATATTTGTTTAGCCGCTTAACTTAAAAAAAAATACCCTATTTAGAGTTGCCTCTTCTGCCATGGCATTACTCTTACCCTTCAAACGCCCTGTAGGTTGGTACTCCAAATTTTCAGCATTCCTTTTTTTCATAAACGGAATACCGATTAAATGTAAAAAAAACTTATAGGTATAGGTAAATTAGAACGTCAAAATGTATATTTAGCCTGTAAGAACGCATGCTGCATGCTAGTTGTAGCTATTTGTATGCCTTACGGCAAAACATACTGATCCTAATAAATCGGATGATAACGTAGATGTATATTCCACACCTAGGTTGACACCTAGGTTTTACAAATAAATTATTTTGAATTTGAATTGTCGTTTCTGTCTGTATTTACATCGCGATTTGATCAAATGTGTGGTGAGATAATGATCTTAAAGTCAATAAAATTTGTATCCCTTCCTAACTTTTTAACGGTAAACAGGTTAACAGTGGTTCGCTTATCGGTAAAAGCAAATAATTGTGCGATAAGGGCCAGTAGGTATTTGTTTCGGAGATTTTCTATATAGGTAAATCCATCCAGTTTCTTAGTAGCGTTCTGCTGGCCATCACTATTAGACCTGCCCTCGCTACTGACAGTATATTTTCCACTGGTGTTTAAAGAAAATATATAGAAAGATTGCCGACCGCTATTACGAAACTGGTAGAAGTAAGAGTACTGTAGGTATTTATTTATCTGTATACCTAAGCATGTTTACGTTTGTTTAGTATCCAAGCCTAGAGCTCAGTTTGTGTGTTTCTTTTTACCTGATAAAATGACGCTCAGAACGTATGTCTCGCCGCCATACGAACGTTTCGATTATGGAATCTCGATCTCGTATTAAATACGACTTAGTAATAGTTATGTATGACATTTTAACAAAGTCGTTAAAGGATAACTAGTTATCTCCTTTCCTTTTCCACCGAAAAGGAAATTCATAAAAAAAACCATGTTATGTTTAGGTAAATAATAAAAAACGCGTTTTTTTTTTCAGGCTCTAATGAACCCTATGCAAGCTTTATTTAATGCCATGGTTTACCGAAAGTGGAATTCAAATGTGTATGGAATGGCACCCACAGCGTCAAACGCTTCTCCAAAAGGGTTTCAGTTCAGCGATGAGCAATCGCCGCTTCTTGGCTCGGAGCCGCCTCGTCTGCACTTGGACCCGTTACCATCCAGCATCAACAATTATTCCACCCTGTGATCCTTGTTATATATTATTAATGACATTTCTGGATGTTGCTTGTCACAATCCAGTCACATACTCGCATACCTACAACGAAAGGTACAAATTTACTAAAAGTTCTCTTACAACATGTATTGGGAAATTGGATTTTAATTAGCTGGTGGAAATATGAAAGGGGTCATTAATATACTATTGTATGATAGATTTTTCAATGCTATGGAGTTCGGTCTATCACAGTCATCTTATTTTATAGTAGGGAAGCTGTTAAGCAGTTTTAATTAGGTGTTTGAGGCAGGCCTGACTGAAGGGTATCTATTGGGGTAAACCGAGTTATGTTTTTTTAAAGTAAGTAGTGTGTTCTTTTTTGCAAAAAAGTCCCTGAGGCGTTTTGAAACAATTAAATAGCCACCTAAGAAGTAAAAAAAATCAAGGAACCAGATAATTAAGTCGGGTTTAAAATTGAGCCAGGTGATTTAAAAGTATTTAAAAAAATCGAAAAGGTGTAAATATTTGATTTAAGTCACGTTGAAATTTTAACAGAGCAATGTTGGTACTTAACTAAAAATAAGTTTTCTCAAAAATACATCATTTCGCTGGGACATTTTGCCTGCTAGATGACCGATAATGTTGAACCTTGAACTTGATGGGAAAGTAGATACCCTAATTATTCAAGATAGAAAATTTTACTTGTTAAGATGATTTTATGCTTGTATTTCAATCACGTATAAAGGTTGAAATTGATTTTTAAGAGGCATCCAAGTAGTCCATGTCCTGGATTAATTAAATTAAGCGTGTTAATTCTATTTCCCGTGGGAACTGTATATTATTTGCTGGTAAACGCTATTTTTAAATATCACCACCACCATAACACGTTTGTACAATGTCAATATCCGTTTTGAAATCTGAAACTCTATGAAACCAAAGTGACTTTAATTATTGTAAAGTTTTGGTGAAATTTGAGCGCCGAAAGTCATTAACAATGTTTTCCCTCGTAACTTTACGACCTACTACGTGATTAGAATTTTGTTTTAAAATTATTCCTAGCGGTGGGTAACTTATTTACTTTGTATAGATACGGGATATAGTAGCCAATCCATGCAAAAGTAATTGAGAGCTACGATAAAACAGGCGAGTATTTACTGACTGCGTCAGAAGGAGGATTATGTATTTGAATGTAACACTTGTGTTAGGCTTATTCAAAGTTATTCACCCCCCTTTGTTCACGTTGCGGACAACTGGGTATAGCCGTAGTGTTACCCCCTTACTTATAAACATGGAATAAGCTTGGAATAATTTATGCAATGCTTTGTCTTTATCTGTAATTGTGACATTTGCATCTGACAGAAAGTGACAAAGCATGGCATAAACTATTCCAAGCTTATTCCACGTTTATAAGTAAGGGGGTATGTGTTAATGTTGCTAGTTCGCTTAAATATGTTATATTTGGTATCTCAATACCTAACTTTTAACTCAACTCGTTCATTCGCATTCCAGTGCTTTTAAAAGTGGGTACCTAGTTCGAGTAGTTAGGAACTCAAACCGAAAATCTGTATTTATTGGACACACATGTACTACATATTGTGTATACATGTTAATTTAATTCAACCATAATAAACTCTTGAGAATCAAACTGTATGAATGGTAAGATGCCTTGACTTTAAATGCCCCATTACAATTTTCCACCCATTTTTTATTGGTCCTCTGTGCGATTACGTTTATTTAAAATAAATGGTTTTAGAACGTACAAATACAGTATTCAGTATTTAGATTAAGTTCAATGATAACATTATTAGTGGAGCGCCGTAAGATTTATACATCGGAATCCAGAGCCATTCAATGATTATTTACCTATATAAACGATTGATATGTGTTTTTAACAATATATAAAACGAGTGAACCTGCGGGCTGGGTCATACACACTCGCAAAAACAAAAGTTGTCTCTACTGTGGTCAATAGTTAAAGGCTTGTTTGCATATAAGTTATGTTTTTATTTGCTAGGACTAAAGTAGACCTGACGGTGTTTATGAAGATGTGGCTTCAGCCAGAAAATTAGACCTTAAAAACGTTAACTTTGGGTATGTCCACAGGAAAGACGGTAACCTAAATCTGTGTATGACCCGGCTATAGCCATCACTGATAGCGCCCTTCGCCCCTTCTCCATATCGTCATCGTCTTTGAGGTGTTTAGTAAGCCAGTGCCCCAGATATTTAAATTGGTATACCCTTTTTAAGCAGACACCATGTCGCTTAGGCGAAGGGACGCTAGTGACATTCCAATGGGGTAAAAAAAGAGGATGAAAAATTTCCTCTATTTTAACCCCTTAGGGGATGAGTTTCCAAAAATACCTTCTCAGTGCACCCCTAGGGTACCCAAGGAATATTTCCTTAAAATTTCAAGTCCTACGTCCAGCGGTTGTGCGTTGATCGATAAGTCGGTCAATTTTACCCTTATCCACCCCTTTCGGGGATAAAATTATTAAAAATGCTGTAACACGTGTAATTAAATTATCAATCGTCTCCTAAACACAACATTTAAAAATTCTAACTTCAAAACTGACGGACTTTGATACAAATTGTCATCCTCTTTTTTACCCCCTTAGGGGCCGAACTTCCAAAAATCCATATGGGACCGAAACTATTGCAAATTATCTCCCTCATAACCCCTAGAGGGGAATAGGTCGACCAATAACCCAGTACATACAAAGTTTTAAAAATAAGATCGCATTTTGTAACATTATAATAAATAGGTAGTATTGTTATATCTTTGAGTTCTTTGACTGGCCCTGGATTCCTAGATTTTACAATTTTTAGGGTTCCGTACCTCAAAAGGAAAAAACGGAACCCTTATAGGATCACTTTGTTGTCCGTCTGTCTGTCTGTCAAGACCCTTTATCACGGGAACGCGAGGAGGTATCGAGTTGAAATTAAAACCATATACTCCGGTCTACAGCCCCGTGAAACTGTGAAAAAATCAAGCTCCTACGTTAACGTAAAATAAAGATACGGCCGTTTATGCCGCAAAAAACGTGTATTTCGACACTGTCGAGGGAATCAAAATGTATAGGGTATTTCCCGATGACCTAGAACTATGAAATTTCGCAAGTAGCACCGTCTTATACTACAAGTATAGGAAAAAGTCTGAAATTTGTAAATTTTAATTAAATAACAAAAAAATCAGGGCCTTTATGCAGGAAACGACGTGTGATCAATGAAGTGTTAGCTACTCGCTAGCAGATGGCGTTAGTAATCGTAAATAGAACTTTAAAATTTGGTAAGTAATACCGTCATGAACTACAAGTATAGGAAAAAATCTGAAAACTGTACTTTTTTAATTAAATCACAAAGAATGGGTCTTTATGCAAGGAACGGTGAAATAAATTTGGTGTAATAAATGAAGTGTTAGCTACTCGCTAGCAGATGGCGATAGTAATCGTAAATGATGGTAATTTTGAATGTTACTTCTACAAAAGAAAACCAAGTTCTCAATAGATGTCGCTGTTACTTGATTGACTTGATTCCTACATCGCGCTGACAAGATTTCCCCAGTGAATAACATAAGGCTCGGGAACTTTCAAAAATCGCGTTAATGAGAAATTTCGTATTATGCTCCTATATTAAAATATAAATTATGTAGATTGTATAGATACTAATATAATAATAACTGTAACTATAACTAACTAAGAAATAAACGTTAACGCAGTTCTAGCACTTTTAGCTAGATTAGATTCAATTACTTTGTTTGTATGATTAAACACCTAAAATTACAAATTACTGCATAATCTGCATATCCAGGTAGGTACACATTAGCAGCGGAAATATTTAAAATTGACTGAGTATCAGCTAAGTGTCTACCTTCTGTAAAAACCAAATCTTCCCTCTTTATAATAATAATATACCTAATAGGTAGTTAGAGATAAATAATATTAAACATAATAAGTAGGTGAATCTCGTTATTATTATTATACGGACTTTATCATCTACCCTACGCCTACGTCGAGGCAAGACCGCGCAATACATTGACGAGTTGGTTTTCACCCCTCCGGGGTATGTTGGGCCAAATGTCAGAAAGTCCAGTGTGTCAAAATGACCAGGAAATAATGCCCAATTGTTAAAATGCCCAGTTGTCATAACATCCAGGTGTCAAAACAACAAATTGTTAAAAAGTTAAATTGTCATAATGTCCAGTTATCAAAACATCCAATTGATAGAATGCCCAGTTGTCATAATGTCCAGTTATCAAAACAAAAAATTACCAATGTCCATAAGCTATAATAAGGGATAGGTGGAACAGGGCCTAGGTAGGTTTAGGTTATGTTAGTTTTGCAGCAGGCCCGGAGGGCCAAACCACCCAGAAATAGGAGCTCTGCGTGAGCAGAGCTCCGTCGATACTGTTTAATGGCATTGAAATTTTCATATGAGTGTCGACCTCCTATTGCTGGGTGGTTTGGCCCTCCGGGCCTGCTGCAAAACTAACATAACCTAAATCTACCTGTCGTCATTTTTATATCATCTGGATGTTATGACTTCTTGGACATTCTGAAACTGGTGCATATTGACTAACGGTCTTTATAACATCTGGACGTTATGACTACTTGGACATTCTGACACTTGTACATATTGACAACCGGTCTTTATAACATCCGGACATTATGTCACCTTGGACATTCTGACACTTGGCCCAATACACCCCGGAGGCGTTTTCACGTTTGCGGCGAGAGCGACGTTAACGACGCAATGTACTTGTACTGGAATGCTTTTGCTGGAATAATGTGAACCGGGAAATAAAGTAATTTCCTACACGATTCTTGATTCCTAAGGGGCTATTGCCTAACGCAATCGCAATAGCAATCGTTTTCATTTTGAAAATCGAAAGCTTGTCTGAATACTCTGAATACAAAATGAGCACACTTGTTCCGCTTTAAAGTCGATTGCGACCGCGTGTGCGTCAGGCAATAGACCAGCTGAAATATTATATATGTACCTACGACTTTGGGCGGAACCCTCGGTGCGCGAGTCCGACTCGCACTTGACCGGCTTTTTATGCCTTACGGTGCTCCACTATATGTACCTACTTAGTTATAATAAAATAGGATAGAACATTTTTACGGTACTGCTTTGAAATATCGTCAGGCTTTCCCAGTTTACACTGTAGGTACACTTTTGTTGCCCCTTTGAAAAATATTTCCCAGTTTTAACTAAGTTATTTATAACTGTTATTATGCAGCAAAAGTGTGCAGATGGTATTACACTTGAGTTGCAATAGAAAAAATATAGTTTACATATATTCGCGCCATATGGCGAAGTTTTTTTTATGTTCCTTCAAATGAATCTTGTTTGTTTTTGTTGTTTATATTTCCTTCAATTGAAAGCGTTAATCTTTTCCTTGGCGGATCGGGCAATAGATGACGTGGATGAATCGTATCCTAGAGGCCCTAAATGATCTGATTAGATCTTGGGCAATTTAATAGTCATTGTTTTCTTCGTATTATTATTCCAGATAAAATAACGTTTTCTTTTATTTGTTTCTCCTTAACTATAAGTAGGTATAGATAGTAGTTTCTATTCATGTCAGAAGTTGCTGGCTAGCGGGATAACTATCATTATTGACAACATAACGGGAGCTAGGCGCCCGGATATTCGCCCTCTGCTTTATTCCTCCATCTATTGCCAACTTTTCGCCCTCTAAAATATTTTACAATGTTATTAATTTATTATTATTATGTTATAAATTTAAGTTTAAGAGACTAAGTAAACAATATTTGAAAAGTGTATACCTACATAAAAATCCGAATTTATAATAAATTTTATATTTTAGTACATTACAGTTGTTTTATTTTTTGTGTTAGGTGAAAACAATAGCTTAGAACTTAGATAATAGTGGGATATAGGTACCATATTTTAATAATTCTGGATGGTCTGGTCATACCAAAACCCTAGTAATTAGGTAAATGGCTATGGATAAATAAGTAAGGCTTCCTGAACCAAATTAAATGTATATTTCGTGTTTATGTTTTTTGAGTTTTTTTCGAGGTTTCTTATTATAAGTACAAAAGACTTTAACACAATTGAACGCGAAACTTATAACGCTTCATTTCGAAAAAAACCTTTTGGTAAAAGTGTACAGTCGAGTACAAAGATATGTAAGTATCATACATCGTTATCGCGGGAGCAAATAAAAATCTATTAAAGAACAGATATAACAGATGGTCGGTTCAGTATAAACGGAATATTCTGCCTATACACTCTAAGCCTCCTAAGTAGTTCTTCATATCTTGCACGAAATTTTCGCTGGAAACAGTCAATTACACTTGTCTTACAATTTGTAAACGCTTTTATAAGTCAACGTGTCAGCTTTAATAAAATAATATAAAAGTCAAATATTTTTGTCCAGAACTAGTTTAATTTCTTTAAATATATTTCATATTTAATTTAGATATATTTTTGTATCTTTTTGTACATATCAAATCAATCAAGAATGACAAATGTCTAAAGTAGCAGGAAAAGTGACTGAAGAGGTTGAGGTTAGGATTGCGTATCTAATCTACTACTAATCAAGTCAAATACGGAGGTAAGACATTTGAAATAATACGATACATTTTGAACTCGTAGGTATAAACGTTTCTCGATACGAGTGTCACTTCTGTTATTGCCTATTTGTCATAATCTTGTGACTACTGTCAAATCGTTTTTGCTCCCGCGATAACGATGTATGGTAAGTATACACTTTTAAACCTTATTCTATTGTGTACCTACCTTTTTATTTATAAATAATCTATAAAAAAAACAAGAAATGTAAATAAAAAAGGATTAAGATGCAGATTGTAATTAAAAAGAATATTGGATTACAAGTTGGATTAAATTGTAGGTAGGTAATCCCATTAATCAACCTACAAGAGTAAAAGGTTTAAGTAATATGGAAAAGTTCATACCTTAATACTCAAACCCGACTAAGAAATAAACTATTTTTTATCACGTCGCGTCACTTCTTGTGCAATTTTTATACTTGAGTACCTCAATTTCTGGCCAATTCATTAATTATAAGTCCCACCGATGCACAAGAGGTCTTCGATCTTATTCAACAGCTTGACTCAAATCAAATCAAATCATTTATTGTCTACCATGTTACATACAACGTGTCCCAAAACTCAACGATAAGCCGGCACCAGAGGATGGAGCTGCTTATGATTAGTCGAGAAAAAATAAGGAAAAAAATATATCTCAATTATTTTAGAAATTACAGAAAAAAAATGAAATTCATCGAAAATCGATATCCCTAATGGTATTTTTAACGACCATGTCTACAAATATTCAAATATTACTGTTTTTTTTTTGTTTTTGGAAACTTAAGTAGCCCTGCTATCTAACACAGTTCTTAAAAATACCATAATACATGTAGTTTTTACACAAAAAATAATCAAAATTCATTTTGTCCCTACAATTTTGAAAGATTTTTTCTTACAGTCCACTTTCAATCATCATGGTGTAAAAAAATAGTATTGACACCACTATGGCAATTATTTTCAAAAGTTGACGCAGCTAACCAAGATTCCAAAATGGTATAATACTTTAGGAAACCTAGTCACAAAAAAAAACAACGAATTTTTAAACAAGAATCGACATTATTTAACGTTGGCGGTAATCACTTTTACTGTACCCAAAAAAGGATTTTTGTTGTTGAAAAATGTTGAATAAATGCAAAGAAATCGTACAATTTTTTTTCATTTTTTTAAATTCATTTACTTACTACATTATTAATACTACAGTAAATGTTCAAATTGCCTGCCACCGGCATTAATACAGACATGACATCGCCTTAGAAATGATCGTTTTATCCGTCGTGCATATCTTCTACCATTGATATGATCCGCAGCTTGTGTGATTTTTTGGCGAAGCTCGTCCAATGTTGCTATGGGTTTTGAGTAGACTTTGTCTTTAAGACAGCCCCAGTAGAAGAAGTCCAGGGGGTTCAGGTCGGGCGAACGGGGTGGCCACAAGATAGGACCAAGTCGCCCGATCCAACGCCCTGGATACTCTTGGTTTAAGTATTCTCGCACTGCACGGGCATAGTGAGCTGGGCAACCATCATTTTGAAACCACATGTTTTGTAAATCACGTAAAGGCACGTCTTCTAATAATTCAGGCAAGTCGTTTTGTAAAAAGTTCAAATAGCCATCACCATTAAGGTTTCCTTGTAACTCAAAGGGTCCAATTACATTTCCATTTAAGATGCCCGTCCATAAGTTAACCTTGAATTGATACTGAGATTTGTCTTCTCTCATCAGGTGCGGATTTTCATTGCTCCAACTATGTAAGTTGTGTAGATTTGAATAGCCATCTTTCTTGCAGGTTGATTCATCCGACCATAGAACTTTGTCTAAGAATTGGGGATCTTCCCTGAGCTTTTGCAGCATTGCACAGCAAAATGCGACCCGATGTGGATAGTCCCGCGGTTCTAACGTCTGCACACGCCTGTAGTGATATGGGTGAAGTCTGTGACGTTTTAGAACTCGATGTGCAGAACTTTTTGGTATTCCCGTAGCTAGTTCTATGGCACGTACCGAGGTAGTTGAATCGTTTTCTATTTCATTGAGAACTTCTTCATCGCGTTCCAATCTAGGTCTTCCAGTGTGTCTCCTGTCAAATGGTAAACGACCTTCCGCAAAGGCTAGATGTACATTAATAAACACTCGATAATCCGGATGTCTTTGAACATTTGGGTACCTTTCTCGATACAATCTGCTAGCAGCGTTAGCATTGCATCGGCATTCTCCATAAATGAGATGCATATTAGCGTATTCCAACGGTGTGTACGGTAGCGGCATGATAAACGCTAAACAATCCAGAATACGGAAAAAGTCCAATACACAAAACACAATCACAGTCCAAAATAATGCCAGGTCAGTACAGTTTGCAGATCACCAGTCCAAAAAGCAAAGCCAAGAGTAGTTAGTATGAGAGCCACATCAATTAATACGGAACGGTGCACAGCGAACAAAGGATCAGAGTGTACTGACTTGAAAATTGTATTAACTACCCACATTTTCCATTGAAATTTTAAAACTTGCAACAACAACCCTTTTCAAAAGTGATTAATATCAACATTTAAAAATGTCGGTTCTTGTTTAAAAATTCGTTGTTTTTTGTTGTGACTAGGTTTCCCAAAGTATTATATCATTTTGCAATCTTGGTTAGTTGCGTCAACTTTTGAAAATAATTGCCATAGTGGTGTCAATACTATTTTTTTACACCATGATGATTGAAAGTGGACTGTAAGAAAAAATCTTTCAAAATTGTAGGGACAAAATGAATTTTGATTATTTTTTGTGTAAAAACTACATGTATTATGGTATTTTTAAGAACTGTGTTAGATAGCAGGGCTACTTAAGTTTCCAAAAACAAAAAAAAAACAGTAATATTTGAATATTTGTAGACATGGTCGTTAAAATACCATTAGGGATGTCGATTTTCGATGAATTTCATTTTTTTTCTGTAATTTCTAAAATAATTGAGATATATTTTTTTCCTTATTTTTTCTCGACTAATCATAAGCAGCTCCATCCTCTGGTGCCGGCTTATCGTTGAGTTTTGGGACACGTTGTATATAATATAACGTAGGTACTCACTTATTACTAACATACACTCGTAATACATGAACCCTGGTAGGGTATAGCAAAAGGTTACATAGGTGATATTACATTGTTATAACATTTGATTATAATAAAAGTATTCACAAGGTTGTAAAACCTTATAATGAACAAGAAAATAAAAACCTTAATAAACTATAAAAATACAAAGCGCCTTACAGTGCCTTAAATAAAAAAACAAAAAAAAATTACAAGTCTAAATAAGGAATATGTTATTGTAAGGTAACGAGTAATTTTTTTTAAATTGTTGCTACAATTTTAAAATAAAATTAAAATTTGTGAGATTGTTTATCTTTGCATAAACTGTGCTGTTAAGTAGTAGCATTTATTTGCAAGTGTTTTTTAGTTTTTTTTAAATCCGTCATAGGATTTTATTTTTTTAGTTACTGAGGTATTTTATTATAAATAGGTACCTATTTATAGATCTATAATATGGGCCATTTAAAAAAAAACTTATTTTGGTTCGGGGAGCACAAGATTATGGTTACGCCGGGTATTATCAGCAAAATTAAAGAGATGTAAGTTTTATCTTACAACGGAGGCTACTTCTAGGACGTATAAATTAAGATTTTTAAAGTGTGGTTTGCAGCTTATTGGTTGGCGAATGTTGGTCAGGATCCTCAGGCACTTCTTCTGCATGACAAAGAGTTGGTGCGCAATTGCGCATCGGCGGCGTGTCCCCACAGCAGCAGGCCGTAGCGCAGCCACGACTGCGCACGCGCGTGGTACGCAGCCTGCGCGCACTCGGCGATCGTGTTGGCTTTAAGGATGCTCAGCGCGTATACAAACTGATAATTTGGTTTTAGTTTTCTGTAATACATGTTTTTTCCAATTTAAATGGCTATCCAAGGTAACCCCGAGGAGGGTGCATTTAAGTACTTCTTCTAGATTTAGTTTGTTGGTTACTAAAGTGAGATCTATAGGTAATTTTTGACGCGGTCTGAATTGAATTAATTTAGTGTTACTACTATTAGTGATAAGGAGCCAATTTGTTACGGTATTGTAGTTTTCTTCTGTGGATGAGTTACCTTCTTGGGTGTTTGAGTATTTAAACAAAAGGGTCATATCCTCGGCGAATAAAATAGACTTGTGCTCTATCATCTGCGGAAGGTCGTTTATGTAAATTAGAAAGAACACATCCAAGCACGCTTCCCTGATGCGGAATCGACTCGATGTTTTGAATGTGGGATTTAAATGTATGTAACTGCCCGGAGCTAGGGTTGAGGTGTTCAATTTCAACATACTGTTCGCTTTTAATTATGGTTTGACCTCATCCTGTTTAAAGCATTACCGTGGATGCCGATTGCGTGTAGTTTATTTAATAAGATGCTGTGTGTAACTTTGTCTGCCTTTGACATATCCAGGAAGAGTCCTTGAATGATTTTTATCTCTTAAATATTCTAAAATTTCTTGCACATATTCATAAATTGCTAGTAATAGTAGTGCTTTTTTCGGAACCCATGTTAATAATTTATGTTTCTCCAGGAAGCTATAGATACGGGTTGCCATTTGCCATGTAGGTACTTTTTTTTTGATATTACTGGAAGGAGGGCTATTGGTCTGTATTGACTTGAGTCATCTAATTTTCCATCTTTTTACGATAGTCAAAAGATTAAATTATAAGTTGAGGAATGGTTGAAATAAGTTCCGCGGCGCAGGCTTTTATTAGGGTGGCGGGGATTTCATCGACACCGCAGCTGTGCTTATTGGGTAGTTGCTGGACTATTTTGCTTACTTCTATTTCAGTAACAGGTTGGATGTAGATGGAGTTTACTGAGGGGCTCAGCGTGGTGCGTTACCCTAAGTTCGCCGGGTATGATAGTATTTCTAATAGCAGTAATCGCGTTATCAAGTCCATAAGTCACATCATAGCAAAATCACGGACAGGTATTTTCAATCTAAGCAGTTCTTTAGGAGTTTTCCCGGAATACTGGAAAATAGCAACATCATTCCATCATCATATTTCAAAATTCAAATTCAAAATGAGCTGCTTATAGAGCGCGTGGTAAAGACAACGACTGGTCGAATACCTAGAATCGATCGCAATACTAGGAACTCACCAGTTTGGTCTTTGGAATAACAAATCAACTGAGAATGCTGTGATACTGCTTCCAAAATAGTGTCATCGCATTTAGACAACGGGCGAAGTTGTATCCTTGACCTAACAAAGGGTTCGATACAGTTTCTATTCCGAAATCACGACGGACACTTGAGGCTTACTCTTAATAGATTCGTAAGCTAAGTAGATAGCTTACGAACCAATCCATCACAATCACACAAAAAACTTTCCGATAGAACAGTCATGCATGATTACGTCAAAATAGCGAATCATATGATTGGTCCCGGTTACGTAAACTTGGGAGTGCTGCAGGATAGTATTTTGGGCCCTAGTAAGCGTACCAGTGAATGAACAGTGCTAGTGAATGAACAAAATTAACATTTTTTCGCAAAACAAGGATTCTATAGATTTCTACCATACAAAGTATATTTTTTTTTAGAATAGCGACATTACTAGTAACATCATGGTAACATTACCTTCAACTCAGGTGCTTTAGTTGCGACATGGCGGACGTCTAAAGTGGACGTGTCGCAGACGTGTTTTCATTGTATGGGGCGATATTAAGGAGTCCGGTAAGTCACCTTGTGTTTTATGTGATACTGTACTTGTACCAAGCAACTACGATTCGTAGTATGTGTTTATTTTAAGTCTAAAATATACATTTTTTCTATTTAAATAACAATTTATGTGCCTTTTTTTCAATTTACCGATTTTAAGCTAATGTTCTATAACTAGATCACAGAAACCGCTAAAACCAATGAATGAACACCAGTGTTCATTCACTAGAACCGAGTGAATTTTTGATTATGCAATATTGTGAGATTTAGTTATGGTAACAAAGTTTGTTTTTGAGTAACATAGACGTTAATTGATTGTCCGTCATGTGGCCAGTATTCGAACAAAACCTTAAATGGGGTTTATTCACTGGTTTTTAATTTGCAGTAAATGAACTACCTTCAATAAGACTAGTTTATTCATTGGTTTCTAATACAATCTAAGAGCCGGTTAATGAACGATCATTATTTTATGAATACTCAGTAGTAAAACGTCACGTTTTAACAGACTTCAGAAAAAGGAGTTTATCTGTTTGACCGGGATGTATGTATATGAGTGTGTGTATATATGTTTGTATCTTCGTAACTTTATTAGAATATAAGGATGAGAATTATACCTTATTAAGAAGAGATAATTCAAAGGCTGACTACCTATTTTGTTACCTTGATTTTTTTATTTTCTAATAATAGCATTCATAACTCAAATACGTGAAGGTCTCAATTTCATGTCAGCATAGTATTTAATCATGTTAACTCATATGAATAAGAAAACATTACATTTAAGGAGATACTTATAACTTCTTAAGATAAAGACTGATTATTTTGTTTCCAATAACTTTATAAGAATATAAAGAAGAGAATTATATTTAAGAAGATAAGTATAAGTCAAAGAATTTTATAAGAATATAAGGGTGAGAATTATACCTAATAAGGAAGAGATAATTCAAATAGCTACCTACCTATTTTATTACTTGAATTGTTTATTTTCTAATAATAACATTCATAAGTCAAATGCCTGAAGGTCTCAATTTGATGTCAGCATACCTAGTATTTAAACATGTTATAAGAAAAAACGGTTAAAAACATTTTAATGGAACTATATAAATAAACAATAAAACACTGTTCATTCACTGGTTTCATTTGTTCATTCACTAGGAAATTGTGTTCATTCACTGGTGTTTTGGGGTGTCTTCTGCTTTAAATTGCTATAACTTAAAATTGAGCTATATCATTGTAAAACAAATGGCATAAAATCAAACAACAATACTTGCTTGACTTATAACGACAGTATATTTGACGGTCCCTTTCTCTGTTTTAGTACAATGTTTTTTTAAAGTTGAAAATCTCCTTAAGGGTTCATTCACTGGTACGCTTACCCTACTCTTTTTTTCTTATATCTGAACGCTATCAACTCCATCAAAATACAAAACTCTGAAATTAGATATATGTAATATTTAGTGGGGAGTCTTGGCAGGATGTGTCAGGTAACGCAGGGGCATAGCGCATGTTAAACACTGGTAAGATGAAAATATGCTTTTACTTAATGTAAATAAAACCAGTGTTTCTCCCTCGGGGACTTCAAAATTATCCGGCATGAAAAGTAGCCTGCCTTAATACAGGATATAAGCTCTCTCCATTCCAAATTTCATCCAAATCCGTCTAGCCGTTGCATTGCAGCGTGAAGGAGTATCAAACTAATACACAAACTTTCGCATTTATAATATTAGTAGATACCTAATCTACATATAAATTGTGTATTCATTTATACAACAAAATAACCACTCTTCGATATCAAGACGATACTGGGGAAGTAATAGTAGGTTACATTATTGCCTAGGCGCGGAAAGTAAGGGATTTCGTGACGAGGTGGTTAGCAGGCCGAGTAATAGCGAGGCCTGCTAAAATACGAGTCAGGAAATCCTCGTTTCCACCGAGGTACCTATATATAATGCTTTTCTCAAACAATGCGAGGAAATGATACAAATACATGATTATAAGTATTTTTAGAAACCTTTGACAAATTCGGAAAAAAAGTTCGTTTGAAACTACGAGTATTAGAGAAGATAATTCCACGCACAACGAGCAGAGCCCCGCCGCCGAACCACACACCCCCACCCACAAGTTCGGTAGACGGGATTTTTTTCATGCTCCTTTCGATTTTAACGCAATAGAGAGCACTTTTAAAAGCAATATGGACATGTACGGAGTGTTTTCATATAGTTTTTTTACTTCTAGGAATAAAATGAGGCACTTTCCGTCCTTGTGTTTCAATCGGAAAACCGTTCTTTCCGAACATGTTTGAGAAAAGGATTTTTTTACCAAGATTTAATTTTACAGCTTTGTCGGCGTAATTTAAATGTGCCAAATTAGTTTTGTTGTACTTACCAAGCTTCTTTAAACCGCGGACAAAAGGACATGGCGAAACTATAAGGGTTCCTTGTTGACTACACATCCCTAGAAACGTCAACTCTCACTAGATGAATTTCTTGTCCGTATGTCTGTTGAGATCCTTTTTCTCTGAAATTGCTGAAGTTGTCATGCACATATTATACTTATTTGTAAGTGTTTCAGGAGAGAAAAAAACCTTGTCATACATATTATATTCCCAAACTCTCAGACTACGATAGTAATATTTTTTAGATTTTTGTTTTTATTGTATTTGGGTAATTAATGAACGTGAAACGTAAAGGAAAACACCGTCGTACCATTTATTCGGAAATTAAGTTACTCAAGAATACTCAAGATAAAAATCTCAAAAAATTACATGGGATAGGGAATAATCTATATAGGCCAGTCTATAACGACATCCAGCATCGCAAACGCCCATGTAACTACGTTTTTTATGTATGTTGTTAGGTCCCTTGAGAATAGTCAACACCCAAGTTTGCTACCCTGAAAACCCTGTGCTACCCCCATGGTGCACAAAAAGGCTCCGGTTACGTTCAAATTGTATCTTTATTAAAGTACAAAAAAAATATACTTGAAAAACGCTTCCTTAGGGTAGTTTTTCGAAGAAACTGAAACCAGTGCCAAGATTTCGCAGTTTTTCGAGCACCATGGGGATAGCACAGGATTTTCAGGGTTGCAAACTTGGGTGTCAACTACTCTTAAGAGACCTAACCAAATATAATAATAATCGTAGTTACATGCGCGTTTGCAATGTTTGCCTTTTTTGTGTTGATATTTGTTTTTTTTAATATTCATCATTATTTTTACAATGAGATGTAAATGCGGAACGCTCTATCTATTTGAATAAATGGAAAAAATATTTAATTATATATTTATTATTTATTGTATCATATATTATCAGAGGTCGGAATAGGCAGTGCCTATTTGCCTAAACTTCGCGGGAGGACGTAACTAAGAGTGGTTACAAGCACCGAAAATAATGTGTTTTTATTATTGAATGCGGGATATCCGGGTGTTTAAGAATACATAAATGTGGAAATTCATACTAAAACTCAATATCACATGTTAAAATTTTACATTATCAAATGACATATTCTGATTTATTTTTAATGTAAATAAACTAACAAAGTATTTCGTATTAAATAATATTAATAGTAGTAATAATGATTGTAATTATCATATTGATGATTCAGATTGAAAGTTGTTTTTGTTATTGATGATCATGTAAAATTGTATACAATAAATGTTATTAACATGTGATATTGAGTTTTAGTATAAATTTCCACATTTATGTATTATTAAAAAATACCTGGAAATCCCGCATTCAATAAAAATAAAACATTATTTTTGGTGGTTGTAACCACTCTTAGTTACGTCCTCCCGCGAAGTTTAGGCAAATAGGCACTGCCTATTCCGACCTCTGTATATTATACATATTATTTTACAAAATATACTTTTAAACAATAACTATCACATGTTCATACATCGTCTCGTTCGTTATCTGGTGGGGCCATAGTCAGGTCTGTCACATCTTTAACAATCATGTGAGCAATTTGCCAGGCCATTTCCTCATCAACTTTGGAAGTGTTCATTGGCACAAATCGACTTACCATCTTCTTTAAGACAGATTTGCCTTTTTTGTCTGGATCAGGCTCAAACTTAGATTCAAATCGGCCCAAACTATTCACTCTGCCAAGGATCAAGCCATCATATCTTTTTCTTTGCCACAGTGAATCAGCATTGTAAAGCTGATTGGAGTCTATTGTCATGTCAGGTACAGAATGGTTGCGTTTCTTTTTTCGGAAGATAGGGTCACCCATTGCAAGTAGAGTATTCTGAGTACTTATACTAAATTCACTACTACAGTCAGAATGAGACTTATTCACAGACCACATACTGTCTACAGAATGAATCATTTCTGAGAGATACTTATAATACAATTCTGATTCTAAAAATGCCTTTACATAGCGACTCACTCTTTTAAATACAATTAGATAAGGGATGTCAAAGCAAGTAGGAAGAGGTCCGCCTTCTCTGCATATGTCACTTTCTATAGTAGATCTGATGTTTGTGGGGAAGCCAATAGGACTTGTTGCTTGAAGTGAAAAATATTTTTCATATAAAACGATAGCATCAGTTTGAGCTTGTTCTGGGCTTATTGTGTTAGCATTCATTAAGTTATCCCTGAAATGCATAACAGCCATCAGAAATTCTAGGAATATGCTGCAGGATTCTTGCTCTAAGTATTCCATGAAGTAGAAGAGTATTGTTTCATTAAATAAAATGTCCTCCAGATTGAGAGAGCCACTTGTCAAAATATCTATTTGTGCCTTAATAAATAGTGGACTGTCCTGGAAGTCCTTATAATATTTCTGTTCAATCTTATTGAACAATATATCTTCCACCGGCTTAAAACAATCATCTCTTATTTGCCCTTCAGGGTGGCATATATTTGATATAACCATTTTTCTTACATTATCAGGTAAATCTAAGTGGTGTGGTGCTTCAAGAGCCACATATTTTTTAAATATGTTAATGGCCACTTCTGTTGGATTACAGTTTTTGCTTACACTAGCATCCATATTATCTAAAGTGGAGTGTTGTGCCAAATTTCCCAGAGAATTAGTAGAGCATTCCTTTATGTTTTGCCTGATGGAGTTGGTGTCCTCAGTCCAGCTGAGCCGCTGCGAGCCATGGATAGTAGAACCTGTGCTGGCTTGGTTGCACTGAAGATCAAAACTCTTAGCCCTGCTCAGTTTCCAGTGATGGTCAGTTTCAGTGTAAGAGGTGTGCAGCACCACAGTTTTAAAGTTTTCCAGTTCTAACCAACATTTGACAAGGATATGCTGGCCTATTGTTTCCATAAATTGAACAAAATACTTTATAGCTTTTTTCTCTATAAGTATGTCGTGTGCGCTTAAATTAAGTTTGGATTTTTTCATGAATATTCGAGCGTCATCTGTAATAAAACAATAAGATGTAAATCAAACAAACCTGGGAAGTATCTTGCTTAATACGCGAGCTATACTATTATTAACATATTAATAATCTACAAGAGAAGCGATTATAAAAATTATAATATAATGTTTAGGTACCTTTATCCTCATCGTCTGTTTGTGTGTCTAAAGAAGATACGCTATCTGAAACATTGATTAAGCTAGTTTCAGGTGGCCGAACAGGGCAGCCAGTCTTGCCTTTTGCTGAAACAATAGCCACATAGCCACGATAAAGTACACTTATCAAAACCAATATATTAAACTTTACGTGACAAGTTTCACTTCTCTGTTTACCTACCTGCGCTCTTCCAGAACTTAATCATTTTCCAACTTTTTCAAGTAATGTGTTATTGCAGGTGGCCTACTTAAAATATCTAAATTCCTCATTAAGTGGATTTAAAATTGGTAGAGTAGACGTAAACAATAATAACGAAAAGAAAACAATTTCTCGCTTTTGACTGATTTGTTTGCTGGACGACCACAGACTCAAAATAATTCAAGGAAAAGCACAGGTTATTAATAAAGTATGGTTAAGGTGGATTCACAAAATAGAAAAGAACATTACATTTTTTATTTAACAGAAACGTCTGTTTACAAAAAATGAAAAGAAATGAAGGGAAATACAGTTTAGAATATAACATGTAAGTCAACATGTAACATGAAATTAACGTTGCATTCTGGATGGTTATCTTTCTCTACTTTTAATTAGATTACCTACATATTTTATTAAAAATAAATTAAACAAAAAGGCGTTTTGATCTTCCACTGTCATGTCATGTCCTTGTCATAAGACGAATTTATTTGGACGTTTCAAAGGGCTCACAGTCGCACAGAAATATAATTTTCATAGAAGGAACTTAATGAGAAGCACACTTGAAAAGTATAATATCTGTCGCGTAAATTTTAACGCAGATTGATAATGAGTTGGATAAAGAGGTACAGTCAACAGCATAAATAAGTGATCATTTATGTACCTTGTCGCTTTCAATCGTTTCACTATTTTGTATAGCATTTCAAACATTACGTTAAAGTGACAACGTACATAAATGATCACTTATTTATGCTGTTGACTGTACAGTACGTGAGCTCTTAGAAAAACCTTCAGATTTCGTGGAAAATCGTAAGAATTCGTGTAGTAGAAAATGACAAACCACAACTTACTTATTTATTTAGATTTCCATGGGGGCTCAACTTTAACAGGGTATTTCTATAAATAACCAATCACGGGAAATTGCTTATAATGTTTTTTTTAAAAGAAGCTGAAAGTTGCAAGGAATGTGTTGATTGCAAATATTTAAATAAGGTTCAGGACCGAGTTAATAGAAGCAAAAGGGATTTTAAAAAGTTTTCAAAATTAGTAGTAGTTAGACAACATTACGACTATCTTTCAGATAAGATGTATAACAAATTGAATAAGTTGTTAAGCATTAATGTATTGACATAGGTACTAGGAATGTAAGAGAAAAGTGACCAACATTTTTCCAAAACCTTTCTTATGATGAGACTGAGACACTTTTTAACCGTAACTGATGACAGTGATGACCTTATTCTTATTCTATAAGATAAAGATAATGATAAAGACATTTATTCAGTAAGTCACAAGAGGAGACACCACTGCTGAGAAGAAACGCCGCAAGAAACTCAGCAGTCAGTAATTTTTTAAATATATTTAATACCTAGTAAATTAAAAATATTATTAAATAACCTGCGTAGTTTCTGCAGGAAAACACACCAAAATCTTAAGAGAAAGATAGAAAGAGAAAAGGAAAAAGAACACCTACTTATGTTTATATAAGACGGTGCAATGCAAGACGACCACATAAGATTGATATGTGTTCCTACATTAACGGTGTCCCCTAGACAAGATAAAGCTTTTGAATTAGATAGTCTTCGATCCTATAATACGCTTTAGACATTAACGACTTTTTCAAGTAATTTTTAAGTGCTGGAAAGGGTAACTTTAAAACTGCGTCAGGTAAATTATTAAATTATAGAAATGAATGCATTGACCAACAAATGATTTATACTCGTACACTTTACGGACGCGGAATTTTCGAATATCGTTTTTTTTTTCTAGTATTTAAATTATGCATATAAGATTTTTTTTGTACAAGAATCCTATTTTTTAATAATATAAATAATATTCTCATAAATAAATTGAGACGCTACAGTTAAGATATTAATTTCCTTAAAAAGGTATCTTAAGGAGTCACGGGAAATTAAGTTGCAAATAGAACGAATGGACCTTTTTTGTAACACAAATATAGTTTGTATGTCAGCTGCCTTACCCCAAAACTAGCATTAGATAACTTGAAATAATATACTATTTAGATATAATACTTACCTACTTGTTTACGGTACGGATTACACATATTTATACAAATTATTGTACTAACTAACCTGTATATGTAGAACACTATTCCTCTATGGGCGTAAACAGCTGCGACACGGTTTATACTACTGCAGCTGCTTACGATGTTCATTGTTAAAATATGCATTTTATTATGTTCAATAAAAATCTTTAAATCTTTAAATTCAAAATATATCAACATATGGACATATTAGACCAATCTCCAACTCCAAAGAAGCTGCGGTGTATTCTGTCGTTGTGTAATACTGTCACGTTGCTTTCAAAACAATAATATCTATGCGGTACAACAAATTATAAATTTCATAATTGAAACGACATTATTATCCACAATTATAATACATAATGGTCAGCGCTGTCCTGGGATGTAAATTGCGCACGGTATTTAAAGAAAATATATTCGAACACATTAGCTTTCACATGCAAGTCGGCATTTTGTTATTATTTAGCCATAGGTGATAGTGATTTTGTGCCTTTAAACGCGTAGAATTGCAGTACAACTATATATTTAGATGAAAATTGGTACATATCTGTAAATTATAATGTAAGATGTATTATTTTGAATGTTTTATAAATTAACCATCGGATATCGACAATATAACGGATGTTGATAATATTTTTTTTTCAATGCTGAAAGAATTACATCGACAATTAAGTTTATTTTATTTAGTTATCCATGTTAGTAGAGATGGACCCCAATTTGACTTACGTGCCCTAATAAATTGGTTATATTTTACTATGGATTTCCAGAGGACAGCTTTTTAAGGGAAAAATGTGTTGAACTGGGCAGCGCTTATTGCAAAATGCCTTTAAGCCAATGATGCACACTTTAAAATTTAAATTTACCTTGTATCTTTTTCGTTTTTTTTTTATTGATTCTTGTGTGCATAAGACATTCTAGAATTGAGAACACATTAGGTATGATGTTTCTCACCGGACAGATACTTTTTACTGTTATCTTTGTCCGGCAGCATGAGCATGTCATGCTCACTTTAAGGTCTTTGCAAACGGCGCGGCGGCGTCGTTGATCGGGTCGCCAGTCGCCACCTTCCCGAACACATGGTTGAGGGAGGCGATGGCTGAGATACGCGTCATACTCGTGTGCTGTAACGGGTGCTGTCTGTGGAGTCCGGTCTGTTCACGCTTGCAAAGACCTATTTTCCAATTTAGTTATTTTAATTATCGTTCCTGACGTAGAGACCTCGTCATGTTGTTCTCCTAGTCATTTTATCTTTTATTTTTATTTTTATTGACCTTACATTTGTAATGATTTTATTTGTGTTAGTTTAAAAAAAAAGAAAACTTTATTATTATTACCTTGTAATGTAACTTACTTTTAAGTACAATTGTATTTAATAATTGAAAAAATGACCTTCTGCTGGAGTTTCTTGCGGCGCTTCTTCTCCGCAATGATGGTCTTGTCCGAAGCGCTAGTAGATTCACTCCCATGTTACTGACGTGTAAAAGAGCCCTTATGTGGCCAAATTACTGAATAAATATTTTGAATTTGAATTTGAATTTGAAGGAGGGGGAGGGTAATGTGTTTATCAGCCTATATGTGTGTGTGTTCCTTCGTAGCGCTTTATAAACTAAACGCATGGACCGATTTTAATTATTCTTATGTCAATCGATTCGTCTTGTAAGGTAAGCAGACGCTATATTGTACAAAGAAGAAAGAGTCGACGAATAATGAAAACTGGGGTATCGTTGAATAGGTATTTAAACATCATCTCACATCATCATCAGGTTTCTTTCATCATTTTTCATTTTGAACGACCATTTAGGATTTAGTTTAGTTAGTTGGTTCGCAACAGTCGGGTTTTTAAAGCTTGCTTTTTGTTATTATTTTATTTTGTATACGTTTTCTAGGGTCTGCAATGTTCAGCATAAAAACAAATGGTCTAATGATCATTTTACATAACACGAATTGCATAATTTCGATCTGTGTAGGTAATAAACCATCGATATAATGTCATGAATCATGATGCATTAAACGAAATTCATAATGTCAAAAACTATAATGTTTGTTAATTTAAAAAATAAATATTTTTAACGGCTTTTATTACTATAAATGGGGTCACAGTTCTAACCTAAGCTAGCTAGAAGAAATTGACTTAAAATGCATATTGACAAGAAAACGATAGCCTCTGTGTACCCCGTACCGTACGTACCGTGCCGTGTTACCCCGTTCATATTTCAAACCTGAAACCCTGATCCTCCTGAGCTAGTTATATACATATCGTGAGACACTCAGTAAAAGTTACAAGGACGAGGTATTTAATGCTAACGAGGAGCCCAAAAGTGCCCCGTTGCAAGACTTGCAGTTGCAAGTTTTCACCCATTTCGATGGTAACACTAAGGTTATTTGAATGAAGAAATTTAACAAACAGAATACGAGTAGGTGAGTAGTGAAGTGTATTATAAAAAAACCTCTGAATTATGACCGTTTTGTTCTAAGTACCGACCACACCTAATACGTAATCATTAGGTTTCTGCGATGTCCTTTTCAAACAATGTATGCATGTATAAACTCCTTCCAGCAACTGCCATCAGTATGTTTATCGTTAATGTTCTCTGTCGTAATTAAGTAATTATCTACCTACTGGTAACACCCGGTGCAGGGCGATCCCGATCAAGCGAAGATCGCTGAAATAAAATCCTGAGCGTAGCGAGGAATTTAAAAAAAATAATGTTTTTTTGCAATTGGCTTTAGATACCTTTGTAAACTTGGAAAAGGTCCCTTATTGTTCCCATCCATAAAAGTGGTGACAAGCATTGTGTTAAATATTATCGCGGTATATCCAAGTTGTTTGTTATCCCCAAACTATTTGAAAAGATTGTGTATGACTGCCTTTTCCCGGGCGTCAAAACTTTTTTTAATCAACACGGGTTTATCAGAGGACGCTCAACAGAAACCAACTTGTGTGAATTTTCGGACATCATTCTAGAAGCTATGAGTAATGGCTATCAGCTGGATGCAGTGTATACCGATGACTCAAAAGCTTTCGACAAAATTTCACATAACTTATTACCTAAGAAACTCGCAGCTATCAGTACACACGGCGACCTCCTCAGGTGGCTTGAATCATATCTTCGGAACAGAATTCAAGCCGTTGCTGTAAAGGTTACATTTCGAGTTTTATTCCCATTCGTTCTGGAGTACCTCTGGCGTCCCACCTCGGACCCCTGCTGTTTAACATTTTTGTTAATGACGTGGCTAATTGCATACAGGATTCTCATATATTACTTTACGCTGATGACACTAAAATCTTTAAAATTATTAAAACCAAACATTTTTGTGTGAACCTTCAAAATGATCTGAATCGTTTGGGTCAATACTGTGTTGCTAACAGACTAATTTTAAATACTGATAAATGTTGTACAATTTCATATTCCCGAAAACGCCAACCTATTATTTTTAACTATAAAATATTTAACGTCGCTTTAAAAAAAGTACCTGAAATTAGGGATCTGGGAGTTCAAATTGATCAACAACTATTACTCTCATCACATATTGACAGGGTAGTTGCGAAAGCTTACAGGATGTTGGGGTTTATTTTAAGGCAAGGTAGCGATTTTAAAAGTGTTAGTACTTTCATCTTGTTATATAATATGCATCTGCAACTTGGAATCCACAATACCAATGTTACATTGATTCCTCCGAGTATGGTTTTAGTGGGTTAGCCCCACAAAACCTGGTTCCACACTCTATTCAAGAAACCGGGTATCTCACGAAGACTACCACCACGAAAAAAAACACATCCTGCCTAAGGTAAGGTAATAAAAAACGTACAATCAAGTATAAGTATAAATAAATTTAACATTTTATCTCCATGGAATAAGGTGGTGAATTGTATAGGTTTACATACCTAATACTACTCGATTACTTATACCTACGTACAATCGACTTCGAAGTTTAGTAATGACTAGCGATGCATCCGATACCGATACCGATACCGATATATCGGCGATACTTCGGGTTAGCCGATATATCGGTATCGACGATATTTTTATGACCGATTCAACGATACTTTTTAATTTAAAAATGTAGTGTAAACAGCAGCAGGTCTTATTCAAACAGACTTGCGAAATCGCCTTTCTCCGAAAATTTTAAGATTACTTTGTTTTTTAAACAAAAATGTTATCAATGTTAATTTTAATTACTATTTTTTTTAATTATCTAATATTAACCTATGTATCTACTTCTTATATTAATAAAAAGAAATCTGTCTTGTGATTTATTTATTATGCCTTCATTTTTGAATTCATAAAAAGCGTATCGGTATCGGTATCGCCGATATTTTTATAAGAGTATCGCTATCGGTATCGTATCGGCGAAAAGGCGTATCGATGCATCCCTAGTAATGACTAATGAGCAAGGGAATTAGTTAAGCCCTATATTAATCATGAAGTAAAAGCACGGTAATATTGATTGAATAAAATCATAATTGACAATAGGTAACTTAGCTATTTTTTGTTTTCCACATAAAACAAAGTATTAAATCGAAATCCCTTTAATACGGCGCGGTACGGTGAATTAGCTTAATGTATCCCAAATCCCAATCAAGTTTGATGGATCAATAATCATTTAATGAAATGCCTTTGAAGCGACCCCGTTGTTTCCCATATCTTTATGATCATAATGTCATTGTTATCATAATTATTGGTACCTAGTCATAGTAGTCATAATTTTTATATCGCTGCACCTAACATTTTTTACAATTTCTTAAATATTTCATAACAATCATAACAAAATAAATTTATTAAAAAAATACTTTATGACTTGCGATAAGTACCTATGTCATAAAACACATTCAGACTAAAACCGGTCAACGAGGGTTCCGTATTAAAGATAATATGCTAGGTAACCGCTAAAGAAAATACTCATTTCGTTATGATTTTTTTTCCTTGCAATAAGGTCCATTTTATTTTCTCCATAAAATATAAATAATTATCAACACGTAAGGATTTTCTCAGAATTTTTTTAGAAAATTTTGGGCTATAAATCAAAAAGTATACATAGCAAATAAGTAAAAAACAATTGTTTTGAAATGGGCAGATTGCGCCCTTTCATATGCCACCCCATTTGCTGTAGGTAATCAAACCAATTTAATTTTTTAACCCATTCATTCTAGACCCCTTTTAAATTGTTTATAAAATTTATTTTATATTTTTTTACTAAAAACAGATGCGGACAAACAAGTTGTACAATTATGGCAAATTTCAAGTTGATAGCGTTTGTAGTTGCTGAGAAAACCTTCTGTGACAAACAGACAGACAGACAGGCGAAGTCTCACCGTAAGGGTTCCTTTTTTACCAGTTTGTACGGAACCCTAAAAATGATTATGGCAGACGATAAAGACCAGCGTTTGAACCATTTTAATGCAGGAACCACCATGGACCGTTTTTAGGAATATACCATTAGGTACTAATACTATAGATAGGTCTACCTACTTGTAGCAAGCGTGAATTCACACATTTGTCGGTAAACTTGCTAGTCTCGTTCTGTTAGGTTTAACGGTTCATCGAGCAAATTATCCACGGTCCTTACGCAATCTGAGGACGCAGTGCACTAGCGGAGGCTATCGACCCTCCCACGATTACTCGAAAGAACTGTTATGTTGTTGGAAATAACTTGGTGTCCAGAGGCGCGCAGGGCAGCCTTCGCTCCGCCAGTCGTGCCTGTTCTCGGCACTCGACCGCAGCCACCGGGCCCTGTTCCTCTCGTCGACGCTTTACCAACAACATATCAATATGTGTGCCAAAGTTATACTGATTTTGTGCTCTCTTTTAATGAGCGATGCGGAAGCGGCTTCCTTCGACCAAAGACAAACGGGAAATTTCAACGTGCAAGTAGATTTGAAGGACATTCACATCATCGCTTTGATGAAAGGCGGCAAAGAGGAGTATGTGGTAAGACACCATAGTTATTATTCCTTTTATCGCGTGTAATGCTTGACTTGCTTACGTTTTTTAATGATAACGAGTGTTTAGCTTCAGAGTGTTTAGGGACAGGCAATGGTTGGTTAGATAACTGATAAACCTGTTAATTTGAGATTCAGCAAATATAATACGCATTAAAGTAGGCTTGGTAAGCAAACATGTTTTTTTACTCAACTGCCGAAACAGGGTTTTTGCCTTATTGTTATTTTATTCCCACGCAGAACCCTGCACCGAACGGATAGACTGATTTTGGCAAACGAGGTTTCGTTACATTCGTTTTAGGGTCGCGAGTGTACTTATTTAAATAGCACTACCTAAGCTAAGGGGAGGAATAATATAAACAAGGAAATTAACATATTTACCTAAAACATGCGGCCGGAATTTTTAAAATCAATGAAGTAGGCACCTAAGTATCTAATTGGGTGGTACAGTCAACAGCATAAATAAGTAATCATTTATGTACCTTGTCGCTTTCAATCGATTCACAATTTTGTATAACATTTCAAACACAACGTTAAAGTGACAAGGTACATAAATGATCACTTATTTATGTTGTTGACTGTACCTTTAGGCGACAAAGTAGGAACTGTTACAGAAGTTATATTTATGACAAAACGGTGAACAAGGCATTTTTACATGATTTTGAGTAAAACATTTCTGCCATCATAAAACGTATTAGATGTTAAAAATTCATGGTTTAGGTAAGTTTATTAGCGTAAAACAAGTAAAGTGACGGATAGGTAGGTAATTAAAATATACACCTCCCTACATTAAATTTGGTAAATCAGCCGATATTAATCTCCACGAGAGCGCCTCGGAAAAATGTCGACACCCGATTGACTGGCTAGGACTATTTTTATCCCGATTCCACTTGAGTGTAACCTGTATAACATCTAAGTGAAGTACTTAGCTAGAATTACGTGCATTCGCCGATCAATCTCTGAGTCTAAGTGTCAGATTCAGCGCCACTTGTGGTGATAATAACTAGGAGATTAACGATTTTTCCCGATGAAAATGGCATTATACATAGGCAGTTGACCAATTTCACTCCTAGGCCACTACGGAACTATGTTTTAAACTGACGAAATAAATCAAAACTGAAGACCACTTCTTACGGTTTGATTTATTACGTCACTTTTAGATAAGTAGCGGTTCTAAAGTAGCAGGAAACTCTGAACCTGCCTCTGTTAAGTATTTAGTTCCACATTTTATTTTGTTTAATGTATAAATATTTGGGCACAAACGGTACAAGTAAAGAAAAAATATTACAGAAAAACCTACATAAAACATTGAACAGTGAAGTTACCACGATTGAAATTCATTCTTTCATTCATTCAAAAATCTAATTTCCGATGTGCATAATAAAAAGAAAAGCACTTTTCGAATAAAGAGGAAAAAAATGGGTTAATCTTGTGAGCTCCAGGCATCAATTGACCTTAATCCGCAAAGGATTATATAAGCTTTATATCACGTATAATAGCGATATTAGCAAAGTTTAACGTTTGCTTTATCTTTACATTTCAGGATTACGACTATGCTTATGACTACTCAGAAATGACGATAAAGCCGCAAAACGGTTCTACAACTGCCAAACCGTTAAATGTGACCACTACAGAAGTCGAAAACGATAATGCAACAACCGCTACGACTCTGTTCGTGGAACAGTCAACTGAGCCGACAAAAAACGACTCGTGGTCGAGTGTTCCAGGCACGCTGCCCACGTCCAGCGCGCCCGCAGAACCGTCGTCAACAGAAAAAAGTACGACAGAAGTCGTTACAGCGATAGTATCAACTCCGTCGATACCAGCGAACGACAAAAACATTACCGTAATACCGACGTCTTCCAATAGCACCGATTGTAAAAAAGGCTTTGTTCTGAACCACAAAGGTGATTGCGAACTCAAATTGCAAGGCACAGGAAATGCGTAAGTAACTATGGTACTACTAATTAATTTGTTACTGTGCTGCTAAGGAAAACGTATGTACAACGTTCGTTATCCAGGAAATCATGTTGAGTGAATTTGCTTCAATACCTACGAGTACTTCGACTACGAACGAGTACGAGTAATTCGTTGAGAGTAATGAACACGCCTAACTCGACAAATCGTGGCAGTTAAGTACGATAACGTTTTACGAGTAACTTTGCTGCTGTTATATAGCGTTGTTTATCTCCGGCACTTGGCGACACAATGCAACTAATTTTAATCGTAATTGATTGTGGCAAGGATAAATACCTATATATATATAAAAACGGTCGAATTGAGAAACCTTATTTGTCCGTCACGTTATAACTCGAGAACGGCTGAACCGATTTGGCTGATTTCTTTTTTGTTGTGTTCGTCGTGGTCAAGACAAGGCTTGTATGAAATAAAATAATTGAAAGGCCGCTAGTACCGTAAAACCATACAACTTTGCTCTTTGATCATAACTTTGCCCAAGCAGTCACTTTTGAATATAACCGAAATAAAACAAAAATGATCAAACCCACACCTTATTTTCAATCTATAGAAGAAAGAAAAACATATTGCTGGCAACACCGAGTAAAGGCTGACTCCCTACGATACTTTAGTCACTCGTCAGTAGTGGTGGGTCGTTGACAGTTTTCGCATCAACGAAACGAAACGTTAACTTAAAGATCGTCAACTAGTTGAAAAACTAGTTGATTTCGTCAACTCGTTTTTTTTTTAGTTTGCTTGTTGATACGAAATAACGTTGAATTGAGTTGACCGTTTCTTAGAACAATATAATAGTTTTTGCTGTGTAAAAACTAAGAATAAGAATCAATTTCCATTAAAGAGTTGAATTTCCGCAACGGTCGCAATTCGGATTTACCTACTGCGCCGTAAGCCGTAACGTTACGTGTTCTCCTTCCCTTTCGCGCTTAACATAACATCAATCAACCTATCCGTTTCTTTTCGCTCGTCAGTCGGTTTCGAAGACGGTAGTGTATCTTAGTAGGCCAAAAATATCGAAAACACTTGGTAAATTCACCTGCGACGTCCCAACAGGTATTTACTTCGGGCTGTTATATGTAACTCTATAGTAAGTAATGGCTACAGGCAAAGACTCAACACTGTACCTCTATTAATTTCTGAGTTATGGCAGTGGGCAATGTCAAATGCGTATTCCGGGAGTACTGCTCGCAACTTTGCCCAATACAATATTACCATTAGGGTTGTCACTGAAGACGTGATGACAGAATAAAAAGGAGAACGATATGCACGATAAAACCAGTTACTTTACATGCTCCCTTGTGCGGGATTAACAAACCGAGAACTTGGAGCAACAAGTTTAATATTGTCCAATACAAGTAGGTATTTTTTTAAATTTCAAATTGATGACATACCACATAGTGCTAAGTTTTTGTATTTTTCTCACCTCATATTATGCAAGTTGTTAAAATTGTTGCTTATGTTTCACCTAGCTGTATTTTTGTGGACATCTTTTGTTGTCTTACTGTTTTGTATCATGTTGAACTTGTTTTTATAAAATGTATTGCTGTTGATGCTCCAAATAAATAAAATAAATAAAATAAATAAATAACAATTATCTGTTCAAAGGAACAACCATTTTGACATCAGGCTGTGACTCAGCAAAGTTGGTGGGTGACTTGTTTGAACGCTATTGTACATTTTCATGTTTAAAACAG
This sequence comes from Acleris emargana, assembly GCA_927399475.2. Classification (NCBI taxonomy): domain Eukaryota; kingdom Metazoa; phylum Arthropoda; class Insecta; order Lepidoptera; family Tortricidae; genus Acleris; species Acleris emargana. The sequence continues at coordinate 13,825,185 of OV656837.1, forward strand.
ATTTTAACGATATTTTTATAATGTACCTACAGTGTCGAGCCTCGGAGTTGACATGATAGGAAATAGGTATTGGAAATATTATTCAAAGGCGGGGAAATTAAGAAACGGCGAGCCAAGCTGCAGTCTGATTGGCAAGCAAAAGTATAAATACTTATTTATAAATTGTATGTTTTCAATTTTAAAAATGCTGATTCTTAATGAGCCTATAATTTATATTCTAAAAGATACTGGCAGCTAAGATTAGGCTTTCTTCATTTATACAGGCTTAAACACATTACCCTTCTTTAGGTTTAGACGCATTTGCGTTAGACAAAAAAATTACAACCCTAATTCATTTTTATTTTTGAATGAAGGAGTCACAAAATCGATTCACAACTTCAAAAATCAAAATCAAAATATTTGTATTGCATGACTGTAGGTATCAAGTATAATAATATTATACAGTTGTTAAAAAAAATGTGTGTGTGCATCACTACAATCTACCATAAATATGGTGTACAATAATTGACATAAGCCAATAAACAATAGGTAGTTATAAAAAAACACAATTGTTAATTAATTTGTCCACTTTGCCCACTAAAGTTAGGTGGAGACTCCTAAGTCAAAAATAACTTATAATTGTATACAATGAGATAGTTATTGTATATTATAGGTACACCTTAAAGGACCTGATAGTCCACAATGCTAAAGTTATTAGCGTTTATACAAAAGTGGGCAACGTCAAAAATGTTTTTTTTGGCCCATAATTTTAAGAGGCATTTTTACCAATAAAAAAAGTATTTTTGTAGTAGATTCTTAACAGACACCAAGAACAGTATGCAAATGTGTTAGTGCAAACTTGTAATTCAAAAAGTTATGATAAACGTGAAAAAAGAATTGATTGAAAATAGCGGGCAAAGTTGTATGGTTTTACGGTACTTAATAAAGAAAGTTGAATTAATGAGGGGATACATTTGAACGACGTAGCAACGTGTTGTGACAATCGAAGGAAGTTAATGTGACATTTGAGGTGCCTCAACTCTATTTTAATACCTATTAGGTATTTTCAAATTAATTTAGAAAACAACCGCTTACCTAGTCTGATTCCGCAGGGTAATCATAACTTCAGCCACATGGTTTATACCTGCCTGCCGCCTTGGTAGAGTTGCGTCGAAGTACGACCAATGCCGAGACTGGCGCAAACATACATATTTAGGCAGTTTAAAAGTCCGGACATGTCCGTAACCTTATTTAGGGTAAATGGGACGACGCGTTAGCCTAGTTGGGAGTGAACCTGTCTACCGATAGAGCTACCGGTCCCGGGTTCGATTCCCGGTATGGGCAAATATTTGTGTGATAAGTGCGAGTATTTGTTTCTGTTTTGGATGTTTTCTATGTCTTCAAGTATTTATTTCGTTGCCTAGTACCCATAGTACAATACAAGCCTAAAGCTTGGTTAGGGTACGTAGGGACACGCACACCCAGAATACCCACATACTTTCGCATTTATACTTAATAAGTGTGTTTAGTGAGATGTGATGTATTTGGATGATTTATTGATTTCTTTTGAGTCAAATTTTAATGTGCTTATTGTATTTAAGTGGTTTATCATTATAATCAAACCATCTGTTGCCCGCGACTCTGAGTGCGAAGAAGTAGTTTATCGCTAAACGCGGTAAAATTTCCTTCCTCGGGGTTCAAGCTATCGTGATACTAAATTCCATCGAAATCGCTTCAGCGTTTTAGCCGTGAAAACGTAACAGGACAATTACTTTCATATTTATAATATTAGTATCACATATCACACCCCTCATACAATTTAACATGACATCAAAAAGTAGCACTGCTTATATGTTGGTTTTAATTGAGAAATGAGGGCAATGACAATCAAAGAAAACTAAAGTCAAAATTTGAGCAGATGGGATTTCATAATTTGTTTTTTATTTTGCAGGCTGCTGAAATTAGTCAAACTGTCTCAAAGGTTGAAGTTGAAGAGAGAAAGCAGAAGAAATCAAAATAGCTCAGCATTAATATAAGGTAACAAAAGAATATTTCATATGTTAGTGTGTTGTGTAAGAACAAAACTGTAAAGACTGCAATAATAAAATAAATCAAACTATTTTGTGATTTGATTCAATAACCAACCCATCCTTGTTTATTAATGAATGCCAAATTATGAAGACATGTAATTAAAAATCAGCCAAAGGCAAAAACCATTGCACTGCACATATTACAGAAATGTTATGAATACCATTTGCAAGTGCGTTCTGTGAACTAGTGTGTTTTAAGGATAACATGTACATACCAATTACACAATGCATATTACAAGTACAATGCTGTTCAAGCCGGTTTGATTGAGACTGGTTAACTAACCCTGTTATCAATGTATAGTTCCGAAAACTAATTTGTATCATGCCTAGATACAGAATAGCCAAATTACTCAAAATATTGGATTGGTAATGACAAAATTTGGTAGCACCGTCATTATCCCTAAACGCCTAAAATCCCAAGAGTCTATTTAGATTATGATAGTCCCAAAAAGTAAACTTAAAAATACAAAAAAACAATATTTGAGCATGGATGTGTATGCATTAGTGTGCAAGCATTTGAGGGGTTAAGGCATAAGAAGTTTGTCTGTAATGAAACCTACACTGCTTTCTTAGCGCAAGTGGGAAGATGACTCCTGTTATTCTCATTAGGGAAAATGAAATACAGCTTATAATTCATAATTATTTATTTACATAATTTTAATGCACCATTTATGCATAAGCTATTCTTCAACATTATGCCCCATATCTGGTTTATTTTAATATATATTTAAAATAGGACGGGCAAAAGTTATTCCTCACATCATTTTGTACTGTTTCTGATATTAAGATTAATACCTCATGTCTTGTCTTTATACTAATTAATGCATATCAAATTATGTAAAACAATAATTGACAATAAATTAAGAACATACAACATACTTAATGTATGAATAATAATTAAAATACTCTAGTGACACAGGCAGAACATGGAAACAAAACAAACAGAGAGATTACAGCTTGCAGAGACAGAAAAGGAGCGGGACGAAGGCTCCAATGGTAATAAACACAGGGATAAGGACAGAGCTTTCATCCAAGGAGTAGGGGTCTGGCTGCTTGGGCCCACTGGCTCTCCGGGACTGGGTGTTCTTTTCCTCAATGTCATCTCTAGTTTCTTCAGTTTCATTCTCTGGCCAAACTAAAGGTGGCAACTTGGGAACTTCATCTATCGTCCCTCTCATTACATACAAGGCATTAATTTTGGGATTATCTCTATAACCTTTAATAAATTCTACTTTAATTTTTCCTCCCCTGATGTCAGATTCTTCCTCATTGAAATAGAGCTTGCCATTTTTAATGGAGTAAGGAATATATTCATCGTGCGCTACACCTCTGCCCACTTTGTCGAATATGTCCAAATCGGCCACGATGGTGTGGTCGCCGTTAAGCACCACGTCGAACACCTTCATGTTGGGCGCGTTGAAGTACACCTCGCTGAACTTGAGCACGAGCACGTACTCGCCATCGCGCGCGGCCGGGATGTCGTACCCGAAAGTGCTGTGGTGGTAGCGCTCCGTCTGGTACAGAGCCTCGTCCTTGGGGCTGGCACGCCCTATCATCACCAGCTGCTTACCGTAGTCCGACGCGGTGCCCATGCGCCCGTGCAGCGGATCCTTTTCGTAATGAATTCCATAAATGTCAGTATGCGCAGGTCCACCGGCATTTATTGCATAAATTATCTCACCAAGACCCGTAGCGTTTCTTATTAAAGAAAACAGACATAGTAGTAAATAAATCCAGAATAACATTTTTGATGACGAGTCACACATTTTCATAAGGAATAAATAAAGTCCACCTTTCTTCACTTGCGTACACAATCCTCGGACAAGAACATACAATGTCAATACATTACGCTCTTCTTTCTTTTTAAATTTTGCATATTTAATTAATTGTAAATAGCGAAGCCGGCATTATCTTGAAACACCTATCCAAGAATACCATGCTAATTTCCATCCAAATATTCCAAATGCCAATGCCAAAAACTACTATCTCTAATTCGTGTTGCCAGAGTAGAGTTTCTTTAATCTCTTGACTTTAGTCAATAAGAAATAATAAAAATTAAAAACGGGTGAATTGAATTGAATATACTCGAAAATCTAATTAGATTCCAAAATCTGACAGTTCCCATCTTGATTATTTCTTTATTAAAATATTATTTCATAAACATATCAATGAGAACTCGTGTAACCAGTAATATTAGGTTTAATTGATAAAAATACCTACACTTAAACCAAAATGCAGTAATCACAGCGAATGTGCGTCGGTTGAGGTTAGGAATAGGTCTAATTACAGTTTCGAGTATAGGGGAAGGTATGTGGATAGTCGAATAATGATTTTCACATTTTAAGATGATCCTGGCATAGCATTTGCATAGCATGGGTTGCGCGACAGGTAAAGGTGGATCTACAATGGAAAATTACAAGTGATATAATAACTATTCTTAATGTGTCGTACGATAGCGATTTGCACGCAAACGCAAAGCGACGCGAATAAACCAAACAGCTGTGCGTCGATGCAATGCGACGTGGTGCTTGATATTTCGCGTGAACCGTTTGCGATTACAAAAGGCCAGCCATAAATGTTTTATTATCAAAAATGATAATTATCAAGAATTTAAGTCACCACAGCGATAATTATAAATGGAGTAAATAAAAACAAAATTTCAAAATGTTGTACCGTCTGTTATAGCTCTACCAGAATCTCATGAAAAAAAGGGAAATTAAAATTTAGGGCTTGATTTAAAGGTAAATATAAAAGGATGATGTGGTGGACTAAGTCCGCGTAGAAGTCTTTACTTATTTGGAAATTATTCAATTTTCCAGGATACAATTGACAAGATTTCATATTTTCAAGACTTTAATTTTATTCGTTTTATAGATACTGTTTGGAAGGAGGAAGACACTAATAGTTTTATTTTTTCCCTAGGATGTATAATTATTTTATTAAGATGTTTTTTTTTTTTTTTTTTTTTTTTTTTTTTTTTTTTTTTTTTTTTGCCCCCGCGGCGACTTGAACAGCTACTACCGCAGGGATATGGCGTTTCCACGTGAAGTGATTTCGCCAGTGTCAAGGTTTATATGAGTATAAAACAATATAGCAATAAAACACAATCCAATCTTTTCTAGGAAGATTGGGGGCAACGTTGTACGGTGATTTGTAGGTCAGAGGTCAAGATAGTTTTAACCTCTGCACCACTGCGAGTCCACTTGAAACGAGAAGAAAGATGCCAGATACACGAAATAAGTCCAAGTCTTCAATCACTGTGCGACACAAAGGCATAAAAAGTACAAATCACTATCAGAAAAGAACTTTGAACACCTAATTACCCAAAAATTAAAGTCTAAAACAAATTACACGTCCGCCATCTTTTAACGTTGCAAATGGCCCCTATTAAGATGTTCTTATTCTAAAAGGGCGTAACTTCATTTCTACGACACAATGGAAATATTACGTTAGTCCAATCTGTATAAAAAAGAAAGTTTTTCTTTTTAATAATGGCGGTCAAGCGATCTCAAGTATCTATCGGGGGGCCATTTGCAACGTTAAAAGATGGCGGACGTGTAATTTGTTTTAGACTTTAATTTTTGGGTAATTAGGTGTTCAAAGTTCTTTTCTGATAGTGATTTGTACTTTTTATGCCTTAGTGTCGCACAGTGATTGAAGACTTGGACTTATTTCGTGTATCTGGCATCTTTCTTCTCGTTTCAAGTGGACTCGCAGTGGTGCAGAGGTTAAAACTATCTTGACCTCTGACCTACAAATCACCGTACAACGTTGCCCCCAATCTTCCTAGAGAAGATTGGATTGTGTTTTATACTCATATAAACCTTGACACTGGCGAAATCACTTCACGTGGAAGCCATATCCCTGCGGTAGTAGCTGTTCAAGTCGCCGCGGGGGCAAAAAAAAAAAAAAAAAAAAAAAGTATCTATCCATCTGTCAATAGTATCAATGTCAAACTTGAAGTATGACAGCTTTTTTTCTCGTGAAAAAGACAATGGTATTATATCTATTCAGGAATAGTATTGGTAAAACTCATTTTTTTTTAACTTACTTGTAATTTTGTCAATAAAGAAAAATAAATCTAAATAAATATTTTGCCGTGTTCAGGAGGCAAAACCCTTTCGATTCGTATAGTAATTTGCAGGTGTCACCAAAATGAAATGTTGTCAATTCAAATATTGTATACATTAATTTGGACCGCGACCGCTTTTTTAATATTTTCCTGGCAACAAAACACCACATTACATGAACATTCTGAATTATGGCATTTGATGGAATGCCTCTATGCCTCTATGCTAGTCATTTCACCGGCTGTCTTATCCCCAAACCGGAACACAACAATGCGAACATTGCTGTTTGGCGGTAGGTTAATGGATAACATGGTGGTAGCGATCCGGACGGACCCTGCACAAGGTCCTACCACCCGCAAAGTTAAATTTACTTTAACTTTCATTTATAGGCTTACTTATTTACAAGAAAATTATGCACATTAATGCAAATCGTTCGTATTACTATATTAAACTATTGAACAACCTCCTATCTGTTTAATTCTGAAAAATTCCGGTCTGGGCTTAAATATTTTCCATTTTTCAACAACTGTCAGTTATGTTACATTTTTGCCTAAACCACTATTTATATTTTATTTAGATTTTTCTATATCTCTGAAATGCAAAGTCACATCAGTTTAATTTTCATGTTAATGTTAGATAAATATATGAAATAAAATCCACTTTGCATTTTTTTGCCCTGTAAATATTTTTGCTTGGAATACAAAGTGAAATTATAAGATTTTTCAAACCAAAACCGTTTTGTGCGGTGACAAATGTTTAATTTACTGACCTACTGGCAATACTTAATCACTTCTACAAATATGCCTGGTTATACTTTTTTCTATCAAGTAAAACTAATAAAACATAATTTCTTAGAAAAAAAAAACGTATGCGCAGAAATGAACTTTTCGCAGGATCTTAATACACTCCCCTGTTCTGTACACATTTAATGAAAAAATTACCCCGTATTTTTCGATCTAATTAACCCGGCCTACAACGGAACTTAAAAGTACCTATCAATATTATTTGGCTTCATTTCCTAGTCTATTAAAAACACGGCAGTAACCGCCTGTTTCACAATCACAAATTTAGCCCTTTCTCTTTCTTGCATTTGAAAATAGACAAGGAGAGAGCCAACTTTAAATGGCAGATAAATATACTCGTCGATTGTGAAACAGGCCCTAAACCAAATATTGTGTTTGGTTTAAGTACATCTTCTTGCTCACAATTTTCATAGTAGGTACACATGATTAACTATATTTTTCGCCTGAAATCGAAGAGCTTTAAGGACATTTTCCTGATAACTATTGCTATATTTCAGGAAAACAACAAACAATTACAAACTCTGACAAGGTTTGGCTCAAGACATTTTTTTAATTTAAATATACCTACATACAAAATAAAAACACAAAACAAATAACCACAAAGAGAACGGAAAAGTGGTTTGATATATCGGTAAAAATGTATTTTGTTGATAAGTTTGTGTTTATCGCTTAATAGTTTAACCTAGGTTTAAAAAGCTATGGTAGCTAGGCGTGTCGTTTTAGCTCATAAGAGCACAAGTGCTGTAATGGAGAATAGACTTGATAGACTATGTTTAATTTTTTTATTTTATTAGCCACTGTAATTTGTAGTATTTTAGTTATATTGAGTAAAAAAGGTTAACATTTTCCATCTCTTCCAAAGTCATTCATAACATTGCATGATCGATTCTCAAAATTAAGCTATTACTTATGATTATGTGATAAAATGGAGTGTAACGAGATAACCTAACACAAAAATATATATAAACCTTTTTCTTATCCTTATAAAATATTTCCTTTTTCTCACTTAGAGGTAAAACCACAGATTAAGTAAGAGTTACTACGGTAAAACTCCCAACAGCCTCCGCATATTTTACCTAAATATAGCATTTTATATGACGGACCACATTATTTATGGTGCGTTCCTATATTCAAAACCGTTAGTAGAATTGTGACGTCTCGTTAAAATTTGACACATTTTGTACGTAGCAAATGTCATAAGTCATACATAACGCTACTGCCCGTAAGGAAAACGATTCGTTTCTTGAATATAGGAACCGGGCATAAATCCATCAATAGTTATTAAATTTACTAAAAATAGATGATTAATATCTATCGATTTGTTATTTGGTTACCATGGTAACTTTCAATATGGATATCAATAAAATGGCGATTCGTTTGGCATTCCGACTTTTATAATAAATCGTCACAACTGTTTTAGTGGAGGCCATTTGCAACGTTAAAAGATGGCGGTCGTGTAATTTGTTTTAGACTTTAATTTTTGGGTAATTAGGTGTTCAAAGTTCTTTTCTGATAGTGATTTGTACTTTTTATGCCTTAGTGTCGCACAGTGATTGAAGACTTGGACTTATTTCGTGTATCTGGCATCTTTCTTCTCGTTTCAAGTGGACTCGCAGAGGTGCAGAGGTTAAAACTATCTTGACCTCTGACCTACAAATCACCGTACAACGTTGCCCCCAATCTTCCTAGAGAAGATTGGATTGTGTTTTATTGCTATATTGATTTATACTCTTATATACCTTGACACTGGCGAAATCACTTCACGTGGAAACGCCATATCCCTGCGGTAGTAGCTGTTCAAGTCGCCGCGGGGGCCAAAAAATAATAATAATAACTGTTTTAGTAACTATTAAAAATTGCATGAAATTTGTACATATACATATACACTCAAGCCTTCATTCCCAGAGTGGGGTAGACAGAGCTACAGAATTACCAACAACTCTAAAAAAAATATTAAAATTCTGTAACTACACCCTGCACAATCAGGCATTGTTTACCAGTGTATTAGGACAGGTTACAATGCAAGCCCATCGCCTATCAGCACTATAAGCCTTCATTCCCTTACGGCCAAACCCTATATTCAATCCGCGGACAGATAGGCTTACTTCGGATTAAAATTTGACACATTTTGTATGGGCAAATGTCAAATTTTAACCCGAGGTAAGCCTTATCTATCCTCAGATTGAATATAGGGTTCGGCCGTTAGTCACCTCTTACGACATCCGCGGGTAAACATGGAGTGGCACTATTCTAACACAGCAACCACGCGGAAGCGCTTTAACCTCGGCACTCATATCTTAAGAAGCTTCATTATATATGTATACCAGTTACACAAATATATACTATTTCACATCACCTATTCGAAAAGGGGACTTTTGTTCCCTGCTAGGAGGGATTTTGATCCCTCACGTGGCACTTTTCTGTTCAAGGATATTTTGTTGCTAGTATAAAATATAAAAGCAATGAAATATGAAAATAGTATGCACATAATCGACTACAAGCTGTTTTTAATTTATAGTAAATAAAAACAATTATGATTGATAATACAGTTTTGTGAATTTGGCGTTTTAAGGTATAATTGTATGTTAGTGACGTTACCGTTGGGATTCTCTTGGGGTTTTTGACAAGATGGTGTCGCTTTCTTAATTGTTTCCAGTTTTTTTGCATATTTTGCTGTTTAATGGATAGTAATGATGTATTAATATGCAGTAAATTAACATTCAAATGTGCAGTATAATGAAGAATTCAAGTTTGAACACGTATCGCCTTTGAAAGGATTGCTCTAAGAAAATCCCATCTGGTCTTCGTAAAGTTCTACCTACATCGCTTCACGGAGGCTAGAGGATCACCGTACAACGTTGCCTTACGATTTTATTTTGATATGTAAATGTATTATATAAACTTGACATTGGCAGAAATGGTTGCTCGATATTGCGACCGGTTGCCATGAAATAAATAAATATGGTATGGTATGGTATGTTAGTGACATCTGTCACCGTCACACGGTCGGTACGGTTTGAAAGATTGGTACCACAAATGTTCTTGTTAAATTTGATGTCAGCACTTTTAGTGAGTGTAAATAATTAAACTTGTTTCATCATTAAGATCTTTTATTTTCCTCAAGGGTGATGTGAAAAGCAGCGGGCCGATTATGCGTGACATCTTTTTATCGAGTGGATATGTTTAAATTTTTAACGAAGTCGTTTATTTTATCGAAATCCCTAATATGGTTGACAGCGTCGATAAAGTTATTGCGCCGATATAGCGACAACTAATATGTTTAAGCCCAGTGTGGCAAGAATTACGCGAGATTACTACCATTTTGCAAAAAAGTTGCCAGCGTCACGAAATCAATACATTTTTGCACATGTTGGATGTTGGGTGGCGGGCTTTATATAATGCTTCTGAAATGGGAAGTTATAAATTAGTAATTGAAAGAAGCGGACGACTTGCTTTTTAAAACATATGGGTTATCTTGACAACTTGTTTCGGTAGTTCGATGATCTATGGTTATTAGTTTATGGTTAGTAGTTTCGTTCGTACTTAACTTACGAAAGTTCAGTTTTGTCCGGTCCAAAAATTGTTTTTGAAGAAACTAATATGAGCCATACATCAAAAGTGTAAGTTTAATATTGTGAACTAATATGAGTTTTTAAGTGCATTATAGATTTCTTTATTTATTGTTAATGATTAAATCAATCATGTTGTGTTGCAGTCGCTGTACAGCATTACAAAAAAAAAACATTGAATATATGGCCAGCCACTCTGTTCGCGAACGGGGAGTTCAGTGGGCCACTCGGGTCTCAAAGACACGAGTCCGAGTGGCAAATCTAGCAACTATGTTGCAAGAGTTTGGCCCGGACAAATCCGTCGCAGCATGGAAAGTCGTAAGTCGTCGTAAATTTTATATATTTATGTGTATTAAGAGGTCCTCAGACCGATTTTAAGAAAATTATCCATGGCCGCTGAAGAAAAATATGACCGTATTGTCCATACAAACTTACCCAATACCCTTTGTTTCATGACTTTTTTTTAATAAAAGTAATGCAATTGTATTTTATGTTACAGAGTATAATAGAAGAACTTTGAAAACTCAACCAGCTCAAGCTGGAACATAATAATATTCTGAGGGAGCAGAATAGGATTTTAGCTAGAAACCAGTAAGTTTTAATGGTATCCATACTCAATATTATGTTATGGTAGATCATTTATAATCAATCTGTATAGAATCTGTCTGTATATAGAACTCAATCTGTCTTTTACGTTCTTGCTGCTAAACTGCTGAACCGAACCTTAATCTTAATTCAAGATTAATTTTGGTACAGGTAGCTTGAGCCTATTTTTTATACTGTTAAATAATAGTTTTCTACTTTAACTGGTAAAAAAAGCAATTTGTTTACTTCTAGTATGAAAATGGAATAAAACACAATAGTAATCAAAATAATTATTTAATATGGCGGGCCTCTTTTCCTGGGCCGTTCTTAATAAAAAGCCCATTTGCTGGTAGCTGCTGGGTGGCAATGACTCCGTTGCTGTCTGTAGCAGTATCCTGATCCATATCAAGTGTTCTGAAAAATAATATGTAAATAAGAAATTAAATTCTGAACTATCACAGGTTATATATAATATATGTATATATATGTACTTAGGCAATTAATTGTATGGAAATATAAAATAGTATCATTTTTCTTTTCAGGCTGGAGGACATGCAAATTATTACCGAGGAAGAGTCTTAAATCTTTTTTGTTTTTTTTTATTATTACTATGTTAATTATCAACATTTAATTATATTAAAAACCCAATTACAATAAGATCTTTTAATTCCAATAATAACACCTTTATTAGTTCCCACACAAGTTATGTTACTGTGCTGTAGGTACTTAATGTATGGTAGAAAAAATATTTTTTAATAATTTAAAGACATGAGTTCTGAATGTTCTGATGGTATAGTCGAGTAAAATGATATTTATACACTTTTGCACCTTATTCCATTGAAATGGAGGTGCAAAAGTGTATACTTATCTTTGACCTCGACTACTTTGTTACAATAATTTTCCATTTTTTCAATCCATATTACTAGACTATATGGAGGCATCATCACACTTCTACAAGTTTAATAGTGTACTCTGGTCGCTCTGACTTTGGAAATGTAATATAACAAAGTTAGTACTATTAGGTAGGTACACTAAAACAAATTAATTAAAAGCACTTTTCCCACGGGATGGTGTGTTAATAACACTGGTTAAATCAAATATTATAAATGTGTTATTGTGTTGGTTTCTTTCGTTGTTTGGTCTACTGTTCAAAGCCTTAACATATTGAAATTTGATAGGAACAGAGATAGTTTACCTACATCTCAGAGGAAGACTTAAAACTGATGGACTTTTTAACCGAGAAAATTAAAGCAAGTACCACATCAAAATGTTAGTAAGTAAATAAACTTCAAACTATTGGCCCATTGGGTCCGGGTTGGTACCACCATCTTATCCATTAACCTACCGCCAAGCAGCAGTTTTCATTGTTGTGTACCGGTTTGGGGATAAGACAGCCGGTGAAATGACTAGCATAGAGGCATTCCAACTTAGCCCTCAGGGTTGGCAACGCATTTGCAGTCTTAGGATTGCGTTCTTGTGAATGCCTATGGGTCACAGTTTCCACTCACCATCAGGAGGCCTGTGTGCTCGTTTGCATTCCTATGCGATTAAAAAAAAAACTTGCCTACCTTCTGTTAACTGCGTCCGTAAACTGAGTCAAGTAGTTGCTCACGGTGCGTTGTGCAATGCACAAGCCGTGGTCCTGCCCTGTTCCGTGTTGGTAATTGCCATCGGCCAAAAAATGCAACGAAGTTAGAACCTGTGAAAGGGTCCATTTTTAGGAGTTGCTTTTACAATTATTTCCTAGCCCTCATATGTAGGTAGGTACCTAGTGTCTAAAGTAACATTATGTATTTCGGTAGGTATCTGTATGATAAATAATAAATATTACCTTAATATAGACGGGTAATCCGTCACTATTGTGCGGCTGGAGGTCGACTTCGAGCTCGGTACATAAATGGAGAGCCATCTCCTTACACACTCTAGACGTGCCGGAACTCTTCCTCCGGAAGCTCGAAAGGGTTCGATGCGTCTCTGATTGTCCTGCACTGTAATTTCCGTCTTTCTTTCTCCGTTTGTGACGTGAGACTAAAGTAGTAGTATCGAGACATTCTACAAAAAATGTTTACCAATTATAACAATTATAATGTAAAACGCCTTTGTTATAAGTAACTAAGACGTTTTTAATAAGTAAAAATATTATAAAACCGATACTTACTCTTCAATTTTAGATGAATTTGAGTAAATTTTCCAAATTTAATGTCTTGTCGTCACCAAGACGGCACTTGTATAAGATTATCTAAATAATATGTCAAAAGTGGATACAAAGTGGCGACCATGTTAAGCAAAATCGATAAAATGTGACGATTGTCATTTATCGTTGTCAAAAGTGGATAAGACAATGTAACCGATGCCACCATGTTAGCCTACGTCGACAATGATATTATGTCGATGAGCTTGTGATAAAAACGTTTTATCGCGTGGATAAGTGTCACCATAATCGGCCCGCAGTATGTGTTATACGCTAGCAAAATTATTTCCACCTTGGGCCTTAAAACTTGAATCCCTCCCTTCGTTCAGGATGTTAATCAGGAATGTTAGTAGTGCTGCCCGACTCCTGTTTTCAAATTACTTATTACTTTGTTTTGTTTTACTTGTGGGAGGACCTTGTGCAGGGTCCGTCCGGGTTGGTACCACCATCTTATCCATTAACCTACCGCCAAGCAGCAGTGTTTGCATTGTTGTGTTCCGGTTTGGGGATAAGACAGCCGGTGAAATGACTAGCATAGAGGCATTCCATCTTGGTCCTCAGGGTTGGCAACGTGTTTGCATTCTTAGGATTGCGGTCTTGTGAATGCGAATGTCTATGGGTCACAGTTTCCACTTACCATCAGGTGGCCTGTGTGCTCGTTTGCATTCCAATGCCATAAAATAAAATAAATAAATAAATACTACTTGACATTTTAATATCCGTTCCTAATTTTCAAACCGTGGATGGATTACGTTATAGCCTGAGAAAAAACATACGACCCTGAAAAAGTGTGGCTAAAAGTAGCTTAAGTAGCGTCTATTACTGGTAACGCCCCGGCACTTTGCAATAATATGTGCAAAGCAAGATATAATATTGGTGATATTTCTGTAATTAAACTAGAATATGTTACCTAGGTCCAAAAATATTACCCGGAGTACTAAAAAACTACCTACCTAACTTTATTAACGGCGGCGTCATTATAAATTGATGGCTAGTCAGTAACATGACAATTTATTAGGTGCGTCTCATAAAATTTAACAACATTTCATATTATAAACGTTCATAAGATATTATAAACGTTATTATATAACAACAATAACAATAAATTATTTGTATATAATTTCGAGGCTCCAAGAACAGGTAATGTTTTACCGAAAATTTCACAAATTTTCATTTCACAACTAACGATTCATATACTATTAATTTCACAAATATATCGTTTCACAAATGTAACAGCTTAAAAAACGCCGTTTAACAAGTAATCATATAGCAAATAGTACACTTTAAAAATGATTTTAAAAATGATTTTAAAGTGTAGGTACTGTTGGTTAGTTGGTTAAAAACATGGCGTTTAAAAACTCATCGTTAAGCAAACGGTTTAGGGGAGACCGGGGCGCGACTTAACAAAATTTATATTTTCAGTTGTAGCTTCAAAACGCCTTAATATTTTGAAATGATTTTTGTGTCAAATGATGTCCAAACTATTCAATAACTATATCGTTGGTTTAAATTTGACAAGAAATTAGTACCTTTTTAAAAAACTCGATTTTACTCAGAAAAGTCAGAAATTAATACTTACCCCGCGATCGGGGCTACAATTAACGGTTCCGAGGTAAGTATTATCAATTATCATAGAAGAACAAAAATCAACAAATCACATTATTAAGTTAACGTCTTTTAAGTAGTTTAATCAGACTTATGTGTGTTATCGAATAACAATATAATCATCTTAAATGAGGGAGTAAACAGCTTATTCTTAAACGTAGCAGTCTTTATAGTCATCTTCTGCACTGTCGCTGCTTTCTTCCAATATCCTTTTCTTCGCCTTTTCCACTTGTGATGTTTCCTTTTGTTTCCCCTTTTTAGCTATTTTTCCTTTGCCCTTACCTTTGCCCTTACCTTTACCTTGTCCTTGATAACTTTCTTTACCTTGCTTTTTATTCTTTCCATCGTCTTTATTCTGTGCTCTTTTTCTTTTTAAATTTCTGTTACTTTCTATCTCTTCTAGTGCTTGTATTTCATGTTAATACTAGCCCCGTATGTTTTGTTAATTTTAGCCCCATGGGTACCTTTTCAATATAAAAAAATATAATTACGAAATAGTGCACATTAGCGTTAGTAAAGTTATGTAACATTATAAAGAACAAAACAAGGTACTGCGAAAAAAAAAAAAAACGGCGAAATCATAATATTGAACACGTTAATCAAAAAATCGTAAAGTGAAAAAAGTTCGTTACCTGGCCAAAATAGATGAACATCACACCACTCACTCCCACGGCGCACTGAGCTGGACTGAGGAGTCTCAACCTGTAGACCACTGTCCCAGGGATGAATTTTAGGAATCACTAGTGATGTGCTGTTTATAGTTTGTTAGAAATTCGCTTGTTAATACTTACCTCTGTTAATTGAAGCCCCGGCCTCCCCTACTTCACATACTGTTATTACACAAAGTAACATACCTACTTTTATTTACCTACCTACTAATTTAATCTACCTACTTCTGCATTTGAATCAACGGGTCCCCGCTACGCGGGGCCCCTATATCGTCGTATATGGGCGGTTAGCCCTACGCGCGTATACAAAAACTAACCTAAACTATTTGAGCATCTCAGTAAATTTAAATTTTTTTGGGCTCAATTTGGGAAAATGTTTGTACCTCATTTTGACAAATGTGCGATATGAAATGAGGAATTGTTAATTCATATCTTTAATTAGAATTGAAACGTTGTAAAATAAAAATATGTCAAATAAATCATTAAATTTATGAATCATTTGTTAAACCTGTAGATGCATAACGTTGATATGCCGTATCACACTTTTGCCGAACGTTGGTTGCGAAATAAAAATTTGCCAATTGACTGTCGATAAAATGATAGGATACCCTGAGAACGCAATCGAGCAGTGCAGCAGTCACTGTTGATCTGCTAGTTGATAGCTTGGATTGTTTCAGAGAAAAACTGCTGTGACATACAGACGTACAGACAGACAGACACCGTAGTCTCACCATAAGGGTTCCTTTCTTACTATTTTGGTACGGAACCCTAAAAACGGAAACGAACGAACTCAGATTTTTTTAACACCTATCACATAAAGTAGGGACATCGAGTGATGGCAAACCCTAAATATTGACAACAAGTATAAAGGAACAGATGTCAAACTTCATTGTTGTAGGTAGCGGAATAGTGATGTACTGTTGGTGCTGTAATTTACCGAATCGCATTTCCTTACTAGCATCATCTTGAGGTGGTTTTTATTTGCTCGCATTCTAGAGTTCATCGTTTTAATCATCACTAACAAAAAACATCTCAATAAAACAATTCGCGTAATGATAACAAAGGACCGCTGACTGGTACAATAACGTATGACAATCAAGTCACTATACTTTCACGTTACCGCCGCTGGCAAACTCGCGTTGTAGCTCTGAGTTAACGTGGTTTTATGATTATTTACATACATACATTATATCACTCCTGTTTCTCAGAGGGGAAGGCAGAGACCACTTTTTAACACGGGGTACACGGGGTTTCGGGTACTTAAGATTCGGCCCTTTTCCAGTATTTCTCCGATTTGATTCGAAAAAGTACGCCTAGGGCGGCCCCTTCCGACCCTTCCACTCACTTTCGATATGTATATCTCTTTCGTCAATCTTTCATCCATCCTTTCCAAATTGTATATTTTGACTCTATAATTCAAATTTCTGACAATGTCATCTTCTTTTAGCCATAAAGATTATTTCGAGAGTTTGATCTACAAACTCTATTGGCATACAATAAAACGTCTCCATATTCAAGTTATTATGAAAATTTCCCATCGTCGCCCTGGAGACTATAAAAGCCCATACATCTAAAATACACGGTTATTCCTACTACAGCTTCAAGAAGTAAACATTTGAAAGTAAACTAACTGCTATTACTAGGTACGAGTTAGCCTAACCCTTTGAGGCAAGTCGGCCTAACTGTTAAGCCGAAATGGCCTGTCTGCTTATTACCTACTCACAAATTAACAGTGATCCTGCTATCTCCGTTTCCACATACCTGCCGTCCTCCCCCTCCACTTACACAGTAACCAGATCTCATTATCGCTGCAGCTCTTCAGATCCTCTTCGTGCCCTGTCTCCACTTCGTGATCCGCTTCCTCTTTTTCTTTAAATATTTCAATCCACGCCCTCGTCTCACCTCCTTATTTGGACTCCGTTTACGCTTCTGAACAGGATCTCGTCACTATGCCCAAACATACGAAAAACGACCGTTTTAAACAGTCAAATAAGTGAGTTCATTATTCGGCTACGTAATTATTTTGGGCAAGTGCTTGATCGTGTAGCTGATGCATTGGATATTGGAAAGCGAACTGTCATTAGGATAAGTAAAGAAAAATATGGTGACACTGGCATGGAAGATAATGTTCTCAGACTCCAAATAAGAAAAAACGATCAAAACCAATTGTAGGCATTGATAGTTTTAATTCCGATGCTATTCGAAGACATGTCTACAGTTATTATTTACGCAAAGAATATCCAACGAGGAGGAAATTAGTAGAATCAAAGGCAAAAAAGTTATTTAGGAACAGTTTTAAAAGAAATTGGATTTCGATACACGAAGGCTAATAAACGCAAAATAATAATGGAAAGGTACAATATTGTGATGGCAAGGTATACCTATACGTTTTTACTCCAAGTAAAACAAATAAAAGATTGGCAAAATGTGGTTAGTCGTTCTTGGACCGATAATACCGCTGCGTCTACGATTAAAGTTCCATCTGGAAAAGGAGCCAGACTTATAATTTGTCAAGCCGGCACTGCGAACGGGTTCTCCGAAGATGCCTTGCTAGCTTTCGCATCAAAAAAAACGGGAGACTATCACGAAAAAATTAACGGAGAAAAGTTCACAGAATGGTTTACTTCCATGTAGCCTTCCTGAACCATCCGTTATAATTATGGACAACGCACCATATCTCTCGATGCAAATCGATAGGCCTCCGGTAAAGTCTGAGAATAAAGCTGAAATCGTTTCATGGCTACAACATAATCGCGTAGATGCAAACATGAAGATGTTCAAGGCGGAGTTGGTACATTTATTAAAAGTAAATAAACCACAAAAAAGCGGTACGATATCGGCACCAAGGGCCTGATTTTTAAACATATTTTTCAACTCTGCACTTTGCACTTTGCATTCTCAAAAATTTTAAAAGTCAAAAATATTCTTGTTTTTTAGATGTTTTTTCTGCTTTTTACAAGCCAAACCTGTTTTTAAAGCTTCTGAATGCAAAGTAAAAAAATAGCAAATGCAAAGTGCAAATTGCAAAACTTTTCAATATAAAATTAGATTCTGTTTTTTAAAGAATATTTAATTGAAAAGTTTTCGTTTTACTTTGCAAAATGTCGTTTAATATTGCAAAGAGAAAATAGTATTTGCCCTTTTCATTTGACGTTGAAAGTTATAACAAATACGATGATCCGCCGAAACCTCCTTAGTATTTTAGATAGTTAAATTATTAATCAGAACGGAGAAACCGAATTAATTTCATTTTAAGATTTTTAAGTGATAAAACATATTATGAAACTTTTCGATTAAAGCAATCTCAGGCGAACTACATCCTGACATTTATACACCCTCATCTTGTGAGAAATTCGAATAGAGGTTTTCCATTATCTCCGGAAGAAATGTTGTTATTAAGATTGCATTTGATCAATTTTCTATTACGTCATTTTCGAGGATGGATTTGTTAATAAGTTCAGTGCTGTAAATAAATCAATCTGACCCAAATTTTTAACAAGAAATACATTAAAAGTAATTAATCATTATATTAGTAAATATTGTTTTCTCGGGTTTTGTCTAGTTGATAAGACATATTTTGCGAGCCACACATTCAACGATTACGTTAGCTTCAGTCGTCGAGGTGTTAGTGGCATTCGATATAATTTCTTCGAGAGTCAAATTTGAATCTGATGGTCTGAATGTTATAAATTGAGTAACACTTTCATTAGTGTTATCATTATTAATTTGCTGTAAGAGTTACGATCGAGAAGGGGGCAAACCAAGATCTTTATCTAATTTTAGAGCTTGTTATTTCCTTTAATGAATTTCGGTTTTTAATAATCCTATAGTCAGCTTTTCTTTATCTGAATCTGTGGTATTTTTGTGTATTTTTTCTTGAAAACCTTCAATCAGCTGATTCAGCCACTTTCATTTCGCGGGTTACCAAAGGATTTAATTTTGAGAATAGTATGTCCTTCTCCTCATTTATTGAATTTAATAACGATAATTTAAGAGCATTTGTTTCTCTCCTTTTATTTTGCTTTTCCATAATAATTGCCGCCACAAGAGAAAATGAAACCTTTTCACAACCGCGTTTCCCGCCAAAACTTTGTGACATGAAAAGTGTCAAAATTTGAAGAGTGAGTGGAAAACGTTTAAAAATAGTACATTGTTGCCTAGGCGCGGAAAGTAAGGGTTTTCCTGACGAGGTGGTTAGCAGGCCGAGCAACAGCGAGGCCTGCTAAAATACGAGTCAGGAAATCCTCGTTTCCGCCGAGGCATACATAATGCTTTTCTCAAACATATGAGGAAATAATACAAATACATTTCTAAAAAGCAAGTAATTTAATTTCCTTAGATTTAGCGGGAAGCAGGTTTTGCCTAACCGAGGCAGCTTCAGATTTTAATATAGGCGGTGTGGTACCTATTTCGTCGCTTTCGTCGCTTGAGCTCATTTTTTATAGTAAGTATTTCACACAACAAATAGTTTAATATTCAGTTTCACAATTATATTATGCAGAATGAACGAATGTTACCGACTGTCAATTGTTTTTAAATACTAACCATAGACATTGGAATGCAAATTCAAAAAGAAACACACGCACTGTGCTAAAAAAGCGAGCAGTTACCTTGGCTGTTTGGAATTTTTGTCTTGGTCCTTTTGATTTTGTATGCAAATTGACAGCATTTTTAAGAAAATATGGACATGGACGGAAAGTGTTTTCATATGGTTTTTTTACTCCTAGGAGTAAAATGAGGCTCTTTCCGTCCTTGTGTTTCAATCGGAAAACCGTTTTTTCCGAGCATGTTTGAGAAAACCAATAAACTTTTCTCTTTGCATTTTAAATGTCAGATTTGGAAAAATTAAAAAGTAAAGTGCAAAACCTCTACTCTGCACTTTTCACTTTGCATTTTCAAATTTATAACGTTTACAAAACATAAATATGTCTGAAAAGTGCAAAGTGCAAAGTTGAAAAGTGCGTTTAAAAATCAGGCCCCAAGTCATACGTTTACCACCTTATCATTGTGAATACAACGCAATTGAGTTGATATGGGCACAAATCAAGGGATATGCAGCAAGACACAATACAGAACCTCCATGCACCACATCAAAAATGTTAAAATTACTACAGGAAGCTTGTGCACATGTCACTAAAACAGACTGGGAACGGGTGGTAAACAGTACCTCACGATGAATAATTGAAGACTATAAAACTGATGTAAACGTAGACAATATTTTACACAATTAAATCATAATAAACGTAGCGGATGATATAGCAGTGACGATTGTTCTTCAAGGAGTAATAGTGATTTAAATGAATCGAATTAAAATACATTTGAGTAGCGTAGTTTTATTTTTTTAAACATGTTTAGTATTAGTTGTATGTAATTCTGTAGCTCTGCCTACCCCACTCTGGGATTACAGGCGTGACGATATGTATGTATGTATGTATGTTTAGTATTAATTTTTAAATGTATTAAAATAAATATTTAATTTGGTCAGGGCTTATGGCCCTTTATTTTTATGCGTTATTAATTTAATAAACTTTTAAAAACGTCTCCCACTTGACTGAAATTTTACTTTAGTAAAATGGAATGTTTCACAACACTATTGTCAGCTATCAAAAGTGCCATCACTCGATGTCCCTACTTAGGTAACTATTCAAAACTCTTGGAAATCGGGACTTGATTTAGGACTTGACTTTACTAACTTAAAATAACTGAACCACTTTTTCATAGCGTCCTCTTAAATAAAGGATTACTAATATTATTATAAGCCCTACAATTGCAGGTATAATTTTAGGTAAAATAAAATAAGTAACGTTTCATAATACGGGTGGCGCACACCGCGCGACAATCTTGGTACGTACGTATTAAGTTCAACGGACCATGTAATACCCCCAATTCACCTTACCAGAAAAACATATTTCTTATTTTGAAATTTACTGTGGGAATAGGATAACAAAAGAAAAGTATTTCCTAAGTCACATTTCAACTGTCGCCCCTGTAATTTGGTATGAGATACTTAGTTTATGTAATTGATACATAAATCAGAGGCCTTCAAGCTAATGTACGTATCACCGGTTTGTTTTTACCTGACTACGGGGAAGCAAAAAAGAGGGTTATGATTTTGACCGGTATGTATGTGGGTATGTATGTACACCTGTTCCGTCATAACTTCTAAATTACTTGTCATAATTTGACAAATGAGGTGTCTTTGGAAACGTCTTGATAGTCCGCTGGTTATAACCTAGGTGACGTCAAATAAAAATAAAAATGGCACCCTCTGTAGGACACAAAAACAAGAAGTAAATAAAAATGATTGTTTAATGGTGTTAGGTATCAAATGAAAGGGCTTAATTAGCACATTACGTAAATACATATATATATAGTTAGTTGTTGCTCGCGCTTTTGCTTGCATGCACCCCATAATTGGGACTAGGTTTTAAAATCTCGCCTCAGGCCAAACATATTTTACTACCAGAGCTGCATTCTATCTTATACACACCAGGCGTTTAGAAAAGTAGATATACCTAACGTGACATGGAGGTTCTTACGTGCATTACAACTTTGGACATCGGCCTATGTACAGGGAGTCGCAAAAGTGCATGAACAGTTCAGAAAGAAAATGTTCTGAGGCAAACTGACGCTACCTATCTGCTCGTAATGGTTCAATAAGATCTTACTAGATGGCGTTGTTGCAGGTCATAATCTAAAAATACGAAAATATATATTTTTCCGCACATTAGAACCGAACAATTTTTCTTTCTTTATAGATTTTATATCTTAGTATAATAGATGATTTAAATAGTTTTAAAGTATTAAAATCCTAGTGATGGCACTTTGGACACCTGACAAATAGTGTTGTGCAAACTCCATTTCACATATTAAAATCAATCAAGTGTGTGAAGTACGGCCGGCGGCCATATGTGCCATTGGACTATCGAACCTTTCACTGGTACGCCGAAATTCATTAGTAGTTTATTACGATTTGCTTATTTTTGCAAGAAACAAAAACACGTTTAGTATTACTAAAACGTTTTCAAACTGTTTTTAAATTAATCGCATCAAAAGCCGATCAAAATAATTAGGAAGCCTGTGATACAGGTAGGTTAGTAAAGGTATAGCCTTTATTATTTCTACTGAGCCGATCTTCTACACAAAGGCCATTGTTTGTAAACAATACCATTGTCTTTTTTTGTGTCCGTAACACCAAGCCGATTACATAAAAAAAAGTTAGAACTACATTGAATGTACATTGAATTATCAACCCTACTCTCTTAGTCAGTAGGTTTAAAATGTAAAGTGTCAGGATACAGATATAAGTCTTTATTATTTGAACTGTGCTTATTCTTTACACAATACTATCATCTACACAAAACTTATATCTGTATCCTGACACTTTACATTTTAAACCTACTGACTAAGAGGGTAGGGTTGATAATTCAATGTACATTCAATGTAGTTCTAACTTTTTTGTATGTAATCGGCTTGGTGTTACGGACACAAAGAAAGACAATGGTATTGTTTACAAACAATGGCCTTTGTGTAGAAGATCAGCTCAGTTCAAATAGTAAAGACTATACCTTGTAATTTGTTTTCGCACAGCAGGGGCTAAGTAGTATCGCAGTCGTAAATCTCCAATGATTGATGAATCGCGCCCGCCAGTTGTCTGATACTGTCAAAGGGCTAACGATTTGCGCCTCGAGGGCCTCAGAGTCATCGCACTATGTACCCACACCGGGTATTATTACCCTGTATAGGTCTCTTCTTCTATCTCGGTCCCTCACTGCTGAGGATCGCGACCACAGGTTATGTTATGACAGTCTGTGCGATTGTACGCCGAGTGCGCCGCCCGGTGCATGCTGCCGCCCACCGCCTTCTTGATGACGTCAGACCATCTTGCTGGTGCTCTGCCCTGAGCACGCTTTCCATCCATCTGGCCCAAAATAATTAGCTTCTCCAGACTGTGCTTCAAAGAGCGCACAATGTGACCGAAGAAGCGGAGGGCACGCTCTTTACAGATAACAGAAAGCCGCTTGGTGATGCCTAACTCGTGCAGTATGGACTCGTTGGTTCTCATGGCAGTCCACGGTATACGGAGCAGTCTCCGCCAACACCACACAGATCACGTTAATTTTATCCGCACATACCTACTCGGCTAACTCTAACTCGAAAGTTGCTTAGCACACAACAAACTTCCTTCCTCGCCAAGTTTCTCTCCTCGCGGGTTAACATTGTTATTGCTCAAGTATAGTTACCCGGAACTGGGCTAAATCTTGAGTAATAACATCGCCCACTGGATAGCCAACGGGTAGCGTCCTCAGTTCTATATTGTGCAAACATATCAAGTAATAATACAAACTTCAACGCTTCACCGTGCTTCAACGCTGCTTTGTATTTCAACGCAAATTAGCTTGTATAGCAGTGTAGTTAAACACATTGACTCCAACTTTGAAAACAACTTATGTTTACTGTGTCAAAAAAGGAACATATTATACTCCCTAACATTTCGAGTTGTTGCAAATATTTATCTTATAGCTTACGGGTTGGGGTTGTGTAAAGGTCCCTTTTTTAGTTTTTCGTGCATAAGCGATTTTGGCATAGTTGTAGGGAATGGTGTTTGGTGTTTTTGAACCACATACTAAAAGTACTAATAGGTGGGGGAGAAGCTAACGGGGGGGCTATATAAAAAAACATAATCTCAAAATTTGAAACAAATCGCTTGAATACATCCTGAAAAACAGTACATTAAAAAAAAACATAAGTCGAGAAGTGTGACAATTAAGACGTTGATATTCAACATAAATATTCTTCACTAATTTTGATATATGGGCCTTACTATGGAAACCCGACTATCAGCCTTTCGGGAATCATTCTTCCCTCCATACATCATTAAATATTTTACTTACTTACAAAAATACTTTTTTTTATAGAGAATTTTATGAATATTAATTATGTAATGGATCATTTCTTGGTATAGGCCCCATTTACAAGTTATTTATGAAAAACTAAAAAAGGGACCTATACATGTTAGCTCGCTTATACAAGAGTTTTTTCCCCTGAGAGGCAGTTTTTGGTCTTCGTTGCGTGGATTATTAACTATTAGTAACGATTCACTATGTGCATTTTTCATTTCAAATAAATATAGTACTTAATTAAAACACGGAAACATGATTATGATTAAGTACATTATTTATGAATTATTGCATTATTCTGACAAATAAATACTTTCTTAGAACAAATAATAAATATATGCTTTTTTTGCTGTCAGCACACCGTGTAAACATAAATTTGTAGCGAAAGCTTTTATAGTACATTATTGCCTAGGCAGTGAAGCAGGCAATTGCGGGTCGAGAATTGGTTTAAACGGACGAGCTTGCGAGTCCGTTTAAAAATACGAGGCCCGCAATTGCCGTTCCGGCCGAGGCATATAATATAGTACTTTTCTCAAAAATCGAAAGATACAAATCGCATATAAACCGAAACTTCACGTGAAATAACATCACTCTTTGCCGCCTTTATGTTTATGACAAGGAGAAACGCAAGCTTTTTTAGAAAGGATGTATAAGACTTGTGCCCTCATTTTACTATAGCCGTTTTCACTTTTTAAAAAGGTACAAACTAGATAACAATGAAATTTGTATGCAACATTGCGGGCTTGTGTAGAGAGCACGCATTGTTTTTTTTTTTTTTTTTTGGGAACTGTCTGTAAACTATGTACTTCGCGTCTCAGTCTGCAGTTAGTAATGTCAACTTTTCCGGTCATTTTTGAGAAAAATAAATAATAATAAGCCGGGCAGCTAGTGGCGAGCTGTTGGTGAGTGGCGACACCACGGACCTGAATGCTCCCGAGGGTAGGTCCTGTTCCTCACCTCACGCTTGCCTTCACCGGCCGGCTGGAGTGAATAATGACGAGGAACAGACCCTCACCTCTGGCTTGCCTTTATTGGCCGGTCAGAGTGGAGTCGCAAGAGCTATATGCTCGAAGGGTGGATGTGTTGCATAAGTGGTGAGTGGGCACCTTATGGTCGTTTAAAGTCCAGAAGCACCTCTCCACCCTTAGCCCCTCTGGAACTGTTACCTCCCTGCTGCTATATATATGCGGCTATTTCGGGGGGCCCATTCCATTGAGTTGGCGAGTCACCGCCTGCCATTTCAACCAAAGTAATTAGCATTGGCCAGGCAGGCGCCGTAGTTTCATCAATAGCCTAGTTCACCAATCCATATCTGTTCATTCATAGAGCCTATTTTAATACTTCCATCCTTCTTAAATAGTCCTACACTAACTATTGGTTGTCCGTGGGAGCATACTTCCATAGTTTGAACTCGGGGACAATCGCCGGTTGGTGTCCCATCACTTTACTAAATTAAACTTGTCTAAAGGGCCTCTGCGTGTTGGCTTCGGCTCCATGTACGCCTTCCAAAGGTCCGGGACTCCTATAGTCCCGTGAATGGTAAAGACATACAAATAATAATAATAATAAATAATAATAAATAATAATAAATAATAATAATAAATATCAGGGGACAATGTCACACCAATTGACCTAGTCCCAAACTAAGCTCTAGGCTTGTACTATGGGTACTAGACAACGATATAAATACTTATATAGAGAAATATATACTTAAATACATAGAAAACATCCATTACTCAGGAATAAATATTCGCGCTCATCACACAAATATCTGCCCTTACCGGGATTTGAACCCAGGACCGCTAGCTTCGTAGGCAGGGTCACTACCGACTAGGCCAGCGCGTCGTCAAGTCAAAACTCAACCAACTCAGTCAACTTCGACTATACTACAAGTTGTAGCCAACGATATCGTAGGCGATGATTAGCTACGGCGTAGAGCATGTTGCATGATTCTGCTACGTAGGGTCAGTGGTTTCTAAATTTTGTTCCTTATTTTATTTATGAATATTTATTATAATTATCAATCAAGAAGGTTAATTTTTTAAACAGTCTCGCGTCAAAGCAAAGTGCTTTTGCTTTTTTCAATTAATTTCTTAATAACCTTTACTTGTGGGAGGACCTTGTGCAGGGTCCGTCCGGGTTGGTACCACCATCTTATCCATTAACCTACCGCCAAGCAGCAGTGTTTGCATTGTTGTGTTCCGGTTTGGGGATAAGACAGCCGGTGAAATGACTAGCATAGAGGCATTCCATTTTAGTCCTCAGGGTTGGCAGTGCATTTGCAGTCTTGTGAATGCGAATGTCTATGGGTCACAGTTTCCACTTACCATCAGGTGGCCTGTGTGCTCGTTTGCCTACCTATGCCATAAAAAAAAAAACCTATTGAAGTTCTGCCTAGATATTGTCCAAATACACCATTTTGTAGGAGAGCAGCAATTACAGAATCTAATCGCTGCATTCAAATACAAGTGCTGAGCCACGTGTGTGATTGCCTTCATTTAGCACTGTGGGGTGAGTCTGGGCTAGCCTGCATAACGGTTAGGTAAGCCAGAAGATTAATCATCACTGTGCACGTAGAATCCAAAAGATAAAAATACGCTATTAGACAGTGGGTATAGATGAGACTACATGATAAAGGCACAAAAAATCTCAAAGTTAAAGTCAATCGAAGTATGGAATTTAAAAGAGATAGTCAATAATACGAGCAAGATGCATTCTGCGAAAGTAATCGTATTCGAAAATTTAAAAGGTTGACGTAAAGAGGGTCACGTCGGGAGCTCATGTCAATTCCGAGCATTTTTTCGACGATCGAACCTAAGACTGTTTTTTTTTTCTAAGCCCCCTCTTCGCCAGACAATATTATCGCGAATACCATTTCTAACCTTTCATATCTGCGAAGATGAGAAATTGAAGCGATCGGGTTTGTAACTTTCTCTCACTCGCTCTCATACGCTCTAAATGCTTGTCTAAACGACTTTACCCAAACAGAAAGACATTTTCATCTCTCCAGCTCGGAAAGTAAAGTATAGCGGGCTGAGATCGGCATTTACATCCATAGGGCGGAAAGTGATTTAGAAACAAGAATTGGTCAATTATTCATTTTTTTTAGACCATAGTAGAATCTTATACAGCCAATACGAAATAAATCGGACTTTTACTTTGACATTTGACTCTAACCAAAATTAGCGCTTTAAAGCTTAATATTTAATTAACGGATCCTTTAATCGAAAAATTGATTTCACAAACCCGCAATATTTAACCCTAAGACCTATCCACCGACACACCCCACACTATGGGGAAAACGAGAAAAAAAATATAGTGTAGGCAAGGTACAATAAAAAAAAAACGAGATTTTATTTTACCACTTTTTTGGGCGTGACTAATACTCGTACTCGTATGTATAATCATGCCAAATTACAGCTTTCTAGTACTAAGAGTCTCTGAACTATTGGCTGCGGACGGATGGACAGACGGACGGACGGACGGACGGACGGACGGACGTGGCGAAACTATAAGGGTTCCTAGTTTGACTACGAAACCCTAAAAAACGTATGCGCGGAGGTGAACTAATTCGTGCAAGGTTGGCCTATTTTTCGGTTCATTTTCCCCCTTTAAATGTTTTTAGAAAACGCTGGCCTCTGTAGCTTGTGTTTTTATTTAATATCGACATTTAATTACTGAAGCTGTTTCGAGCAATTATTTAGTACATCGCTTTTGTGACATAAAGGTTAGGCGACAGTTTGCCCACGCGTTTATATTTCGCAGATCTATAAGGGTTTATTCATGTAAATTAAATTCGTATTGATCGGATTTGGAGAGTAACGGGTGAACTTCGTGAATAATTCAATCCGTATTAACATTTTACTTATCAATTTTGAAAGTTAGTTAATACGTAGGTAACAAAATAAATATAAATACGTATCTAATTATGTATTATTTGACATATTTTAAGTAAAATCAGTTCGAACTCATGACATTTATGACTATTATTTGAGTAAAACCCGGTCACTTGCGTCTCGGACTCAAGAACCGAGGGTTCCGCACCAAGGTTTTATTTGTATAAAATATTAGAAACCTTATAAAGTTCTGCTACTACTTACTGTCTTTATCTTTTAGAAGCCATAGGTACACTGTATATATCTACCTATAGGTAGGGTAGGTATATGAATATCTGGCACTACTTTAACCTTTTACCAGGTTAAGGGATATGTGTCTCCCACATATTGTCCGGTTTCAACTCCAAAACTCCCACAAAACATTGTATCAATCCCTGAAAATATGATTTGATGATCTTAATTCAAACAAAACACGCAGCTAAATCCAATAATGAATCGTTGGCAGCCGTTTGAATTCAATTGACCAGTAATTTCAGTGATTTAAAATCCGAATACTTTATTATTTCAGCGAACAATTTTTTGATATTTTGTAGATTTTGAGGGTTGTAAGGTAATGTTATCATAGGACTAGACTGTGCTAAATATTCATGCATTTTGGTAATATGACCTGAATTATTGGTTGACACTATCCTATTGCCTTGTTGCTTATGAGTTTGACTATGTGGGAACTATTCTGCCCATAGCCCGGTTAATGTCTTGTCGTGTCAGGAAAGTAACGGAGTGAATGAAGATCATGAAATCATATTTTCAGAGATTGACATAATGTTTGTAGGAGATTTGGAGTTGAAACTGGACCATGATATACAATATAATATGTAGGTGACATGTCACCCTTTGCCTGATCAATAATATAAGTACACTAAATTGAATATACCAGTTCATTACTTAGACAGGAACATATCAGATTTTTGTAAATACATTTTGTGCAAGTGGTTCAATACGGTTGCAAATATATCATATAAAGAACTTATTAAGATACGTTTGTTCTTCCCGGCCTGGTAAAGGGTTGAAGTAAAGAGAAGCCAACTTCTAACCTTCTATTATTAAGTATCCAAGCTTTATGTAATAAACCCTTGGCTGAACAATTACAAAGGCAGGTAACTATGTACGCAAGTTAAATAATTAATCAAGAGGCTCAGAAAATTAAGTTGATCCGAAGCGAGTACCTCAGGTCCTTATGCCTAGGGCAGAAATTTCCCCTTATCGTTCGCAGTCGTTGATTAAGGGAAATACTAAACATAGGTAGGAGGGCGCGTGTGGTGTGAGAGCGAGTAGACAAATCGTATAGTTATGATCTTGCTCACTCTGACGTAACTCGGGCACTAGGCTACGAACGTTACTTCTTATCAAGTGCCCTGATTTTGATATTAAACAAGAATTTGTGAACCGTCTAGGAAAGTATTTTGGTTCTCCTTGCCCGACTATGCTCGCCTACGTCCAAGTTCGACCGTTCGTTCATGGCGCTCCCTTTACCCAAAGATGGGGAGGAGCTTACTATTAATCTCCTTTGCAATATGGGCGAATTTCAAAAATACAATACAAAGGTAAGAACTCAATTAAAAATACACCTTTATTTTTTCTATTTAACGACGAAGCTTAACAAACCATTTTATGGCTAATTTCCGTTACGCAATTGAAGAAAGTTAACGTAAAGTGCGTCGTCTCAACGTTGTTACGAAATTCGGCCATGTCCGTATAAGCTACAAGTTGCCCGGGACTTTGAGCACGTTAAATAAATGTTCAATGTTTATTTGGGCACAAATGGCACAAGTTAAAAAAAATATTACAGAAAAACTTACATAACACATTGACCAGTGAAGCTGGCAACTAATACAGTACAGAGTAACACGTCAAAAAAGTCTAAGAAAATGACACACATGTCCACTTTTTCAAAAAAAAACATGGCCGCTATTTTGAATTCTAATTTTAACATATTTTCGAAATCTGCGTCACCATAATCTAAGAAAATTATACACATGTTGACCTTTTTTTAAAAATCTACTACAATTGTCATTATTCCCTCAGGACCTTTAGAATTTTCTGAGATGGGATTTTCCTGTGTTAATCCAGGGTAAAAGCAACTCCACTCTAAGTTGCATCTAAACCCGTCCAGCCGTTGCAGCGTGAAGAAGTAACAAACTAAAACCTCCTTAGGGGTAGTTTTTCCTGAATCGCTGAGAGTAGTATTTTTTATTAATTTATAAACAGTAACTTAAATACTAATAACCACGTTTGACCATAGTTCCATACAAACTTCCACCCCCTATGTTAACCCCTTAGGGGATGATTTTCCAAAAATCCCTTCCTAGTGTGCACCTAAGGTACATTAGGAATATTCCCTCCAAACTTCAAGTCCCTGAGTCGAGCAACTCAGTTTTACCCATTTTTATCGAAAACGCTGTTGTCAATTAGTTTTCAATTGTTAACCTTTAACCATACTATCCATCCATTGTGTTTCCGTAAAGTAGGTGGGTATTTTATATTATTTCATTTACTAAAGCGGTCTCCCGACTTGGCGATAATTGTATCAAAAATTATTAAAATAATAAAAAAATGAGATGTAACGATTTGATAAACTTAATGTTGTTTTGATATTTACCTGCGCTGTCTAGGTACGAGTAGCTTACTTGTATTCTTCCTTATTGCCGATTGTTTGACTCAAAATATTACCTACTTATAATTAAACTTATAGGGCCAATACTTATTATTTTTAACTTTTTACAGGATTTTTACAGTGTTTTGAGTCGGGGGTTTTTTATTTTTCACGCTTTTTAAACTTCTCCAAATTAACAATACGACTACAGCTAGCGACGCGTCTTTAAAGACATGAATATTGTTTACTTTGTAATTTTTATGTTCTGCGCCTAATACTGGAATGACTTCGTCGTAATACAAAATAGGCTGTTGTATATTTAGGCATTTTTTTTTTTGCAAATGGCCAGTCTTATGTGGCTTTGAGTCGGGTGAAAAGTTAATAAGGTGTTGCAATTTGTGAATCGGATCAAAGAAAAGTATTATCCTCATGATAAATCAGCATTGGAAGAATTGCAAAGAATAAGAAACCAAAACGAAGCTTTTTCTCAATTGTAGGTATTTAGTATTACAGTTAGTCACAATCTTCATTGACGACGCGTTGAAATGATGCGATGTTATGTTGGGCTTTTAGTTTTTATTTACGTCTTTTTAAAACTTTACTGTGAATTGGTCTTTTTTGAGTTATTATTTGCACCAGATATCAACTCTTACAGAAACAGCAGTCAAGAAACAAATAAAAAAAATATAGCGGATTTATTCATGTTTCTTTTGAATTATTTGATTTTAAATAATGAATTCAGGCATTTTTTGAAAAAAACTTTTTTTTTTACCTGGGCTCCTGGACCTTCTTATTAGGCTCCAATATTAGTACATGGCATCAACTATTCGCCTTTTTTTTGTCCAACCATGCGCCTAACACTCCGTATATAAAGTAACATTCAAAGTGCTCAAATAGTTCGGGACACCATACAAGTAACATGGTGTACCGAACTATTTAAGCACTTCGAATGTTACCTTAAATATGACGCTGACTGTACACAGCTGTAATAAAAGTCTTATGAAACTAAAAGCCTTAAACCACACAAAATGCCCAATTTAAATGTCATTTTACAACGGCAGAAACAACTTTAGTAAATAAAAAAACAAACTACCGCCGCACTAAAGGTAACGATTTTTCATACACAATTTTGTAAAAGGTACGAGTTAATTGCCTCCAAAATGTCTCTGAGCGCGGCGATTGAACAGTAGCCAAAGCCCTGTTTATGGTATTGCTAAAAAAAATAACAAAAGATGTTCAAAATTGAAATTGTCAGAGAAAATAGTGGAAGAAGAAATCTTAATTTTGACCATTTTACATATAGGAATGCTGCAGTTGTCCTTTTTGTGCTCTATTCGTCGACAAAAGCACGCAGAGCGACAGGAATAGTTTATTCAAATATCGACGCGGTAAAAGGTCAATATCTCAAAAACGGCTGGACCGGTTTAAAAAAACATGTCTAAGAACCACCGCTAAAAAATCTGCTTTCAAATAAAAAAAACCCCATCCAAATCGATTCAACCGTTTAAGAGCTACAGTGCCGGAGACAGACACACACACACACACACACA
The DNA here is from genome assembly GCA_927399475.2 of Acleris emargana. Taxonomy (NCBI): domain Eukaryota; kingdom Metazoa; phylum Arthropoda; class Insecta; order Lepidoptera; family Tortricidae; genus Acleris; species Acleris emargana. The sequence goes on from OV656837.1 coordinate 13,857,684, forward strand.
CACGCACTTACGCGTCAAACTTATTACACCACTATTTTTTGCGTCAGGGGTTAAAAAATGATTAGAAATTGTTAAAGATACTTACTACCAACACAACTAACAACAACTAACAACTAATAACTGACATTTGCATAAACTGTCTTGTCTTTATGTTGTATAAAGGATGAAATAGTAATGGGAATACAGTTTACTCTAATTAAGTCCGCTTTTAGTCCTGTTTCTATCCATTGTGTTTTCGTAAGCCCCGTCCGTGCACCTCTAGACCTCTATAATATTATTATTAATAAATATTAGGAACTCCATTCAAAATGTCATGTCCTTGTCTTTAGCAGTTAATACTGCGCGCTGTTTGTTGGACTGCCATTCGGAAACAGATTAATATGTAACTATATGTAACTATTCGTAAGATGGAACGGTGCGTAAGCGTGTTTTAGCTTCATTAAACAGATGGTGTCTCACCACTATAAATTACTCGTACAAGTCTGATAGACATCGGCTTTGATGATACAAAGGATTTAGATAAAAGGGGTAAAGAGCCGCACGAATCCCTTCCCGTCTGAGCAGTGAGCTGTCTCCTCGAGATTGCTTATAAATCATGTCAACCAATTGCCAACACGAAGACGTTCTCACGCGTGGAGCCTGCGGTTGCCGCGGTCGGTAGTAAGTGAATTGTTGCGCTAATTATGTACTATTGGTTATTGTGTCTAATTGGCACGAAGTGTTTGGGCCCTCTATGGTGACTTACAATCAATAATGGTTTAGTATTTTTTATAACGTACGGGTTAAGTGAAAATAATAGGTAACAATGAGAGCTTGACGATAAAGCTTTTTCACTATAGTATGAACGGATCATATTATACCATTTAAAAGATACAAGTCTAGACCGGTGTTTAACGAGCCAACTGCCACTATTAATTAGCTAGGAAACGCAGATAGGCAATTAGACGAAAAAGCGAGACACGCCCTTGCCTAATTGAATGATTTAGTTTGAGGCGTTGTCAGGTGGCCGTTGTCCGGGGGACCGCACGGGCGGCTCGTCGACACCGATTGGATAACAGAAACAGAAAACAATCAACAATAGCACCAAACGAAATGCTCACTCAATCATAGATAGCAAGACTGATGTTTTGTCATTTGTGAGAATTGTGAGCGTATCGACATTAAGTTTAAAGGAGATCGGCGAACATCCATAGAGTCTTGGGCCCAACCATTAAAATAATGATTTTTCGGCCGTTTTGTAGATCACTATGCAGGATATTTTCAGTATAAAAATTATTGGCCTGGCCTTTGGAGAAGCAGAGATATGGACGGTTCTCCATGTCAACCACAGTAAGTAGATAAAAAAGAATTCGATGACTACTCTGATAAGTTATATTTAAAGAAGCATAAAATAATCATGGTATAGATGTTGAGCATGATTTTTTTATATGAACATGAATAAAAATTCAAAGGGTTACAATATCCACATAGATGATTAGAATGAGTGACCTGTAACTAATCATCATGCTCATAATTACATATTTCTAATAATCAATCTCATTTAGTTCAAAGTTAATGGTGAAAAACAGGCTGTTTTTTAGCGATTTCAGGCACAGTAGTTGTATTTGTTTCTTTCATACAAAATAATTAGTGTAATTGTGCTAATCAAATAAACATAGTATTTACCACAAGAGGAGCAACCCACTGTTGTACAAGTGTATGGATTGCCTCGTCGTCCAAAAGATGCATGCCTATAGCATTATTGCGAGAAATATTAATTCCACAGTTTGTTTCATCTTGCCAGAGTTCGATTAATCCACCAGAAATCAAAAATCACCGCAATATGAGGGGAACGCGAAATGAAGTGAATGCCACTGACATTTATAATATTATGTTATGAAGGGTATTTCTACCCTCAATTTGTTTTTAATCTCCTACTACGACATTATTACGGTAACAGAAATCAACAATGTTATTAATTTTTGTTACATTTTAAATCCCATAAAAAAAAAATCAGATACTTCACAAAGAGTAGGTAGTTAAAAAATACATCATTTATTATTGTTTTAGTTAGATTCCTGTAACGGTTAGGCCCACTTTCGCCTATCTTCTTTGAAAATCGAAAACGAATAATTAAGTTCGTTAACAAATTGCATGGATTTTCCCTTAAGCGCGATTTATAAATAAAGCGGTTTGCAGTAGGTGATGGAGAACGAACTTTTACCTTCAATCGTATGCTAGCGGCGCGCCCTCGCTTCGCTTCGTTTTGTGTGAGTTTTCTGCAACACCCATACCTACCAAACCAAATCAGAATTATATTATAAGTACATAAAAACCATATGTGAAAAATTATCTACCTGGTAGTGAAAACGGCAACAAAATCGTTTAGAACTTTTTGAGATCATCGCGAACGAAGTAACATTACCGTATCGTCATCGAGAAAATGTTTATGCAAATTGGTATCAGTGCCCCGTGTGCGTGTACTTAGAAACTTTTTTTTTTTTTTTTTTTGCCCCCGCGGCGACTTGAACAGCTACTACCGCAGGGATATTATGGCGTTTCCACGTGAAGTGATTTCGCCAGTGTCAAGGTTTATATGAGTATAAATCAATATAGCAATAAAACACAATCCAATCTTCTCTAGGAAGATTGGGGGCAACGTTGTACGGTGATTTGTAGGTCAGAGGTCAAGATAGTTTTAACCTCTGCACCACTGCGAGTCCACTTGAAACAAGAAGAAAGATGCCAGATACACGAAATAAGTCCAAGTCTTCAAACACTGTGCGACACAAAGGCATAAAAAGTACAAATCACTATCAGAAAAGAACTTTGAACACCTAATTACCCAAAAATTAAAGTCTAAAACAAATTACACGTCCGCCATCTTTTAACGTTGCAAATGGCCCCCATTTAGTAACTAAATACTAAGTTACACTGACGTTGTCTTTCGTATCAAGTTATACAAGTAAAATATACGTCAAATATTGTGGAAATGTGGTCCTGGCCTAAGATTGAAGAAAACCTTATTGGTTTTGATGTGTTATCGGTTATTGTACTGTCAACGATTTATGGTTCTTATAATTACATGACAGCGTCAATGGCAGCCGAGTTAAAAACAATACCATAACATGTCAATAGCAATATTGTTTTAACCGGTAGAGTAACTATTGGCCCTGTTTTAGGGGTTCGTGCTACGGATAGGTTCCAAACACGTTTTCGTTTATTAAAGGCGATTCGAAAACGTGGCGTATGATTGAAATTATTGTTCGTGCTCGAGCTACCGGTCTGTTGTATGTATGGCATGAAATCCCAGCATTGGTTTATTGCAATACCGTGGTATCATTTTTGAAATAGACACTAGATAATCCCAGAATGCATGCTCTAGTTGTATACGGGCTGTCAGGTTCCAACATGCAATACGTATGTACAGAATTCGTCTTCCGAGGATCGTCCTGAAATATTCGACAGCGTGTATAAACTGCAACTCACTCGTCAGTCGTCGTTAATTCGCTTACTTTTTATAATAGTTCAAAAAGTATTTTCGTAGTTTCTAGAGTTTGCGCTAGAAGATTGCTAGTGAAAGACAAGCAGACGAGTCGACAGCTGTTTGATCAGTCGAATCGGATCAGGCAGCTTTTACTGCTCAAAGCCCGCTCATGGAAAACTTTGCTTTGAATGTACGGAGACCAGTTCCCTATATATGAGACTCTCAAGCTCCTAATCATAAGAATCAAATATTACTTAGCTCGTGTTTTTGGTAAAAATGGAGGTAGGCTAGTGAGCGGGTCACCCGATAGTAAGTGATCATCGCGACACCAGAGGAATATCTATAATATATAGGTATGTAAAAAAAAATAACCTCAACTATTTCTCCTGGTCACGCTATAACTTGAGAACGGCTGAACCGATTTGGCTGATTTCTTTTTTGTCGTGTTTGAAATTGCCAGGACAAGGTTTGTATGAAAGAAAATAATTGAAAAATCCACCGGGAAAGTCAGAAAAGTGCAGCGGGGCGAAGCTGCTGGCACGCCGCTATCTAGTACCTAATAAAAACTAAAATAAGGTTTCCCGAGTGTCAATGTTTCTAAAAATAAGTCCAAGTAATATTTATCAATCAAAAATATTAGAATTTATTCACTGAAAAATCGGACACAAGCATAGGTACACTATTTGTCAGGACGGATTGAATGGATATTGTTGCGTTTAGCATTCCCTTCATCATCATCATTCCCCTGCCCTTATCCCAAAATTATTTGGGGTCGGCGCAACATGTATTTTTCTTCCATACTTCTCTATTAGTCGTCATCTCGGTAGTCGGTACTCCCTTTCAAGCCATATCATTTTTCACCCAGTCCATCCAATTCCAATTGGCGCTGCTGTCGGTATATCACCAAATTTAATTTAATATTAACTAATAAATATATTTAGTAATTTAGAAATAGAGACCATAGTAAACAGCGAGATATCTAAAAAACGATGACTCAATCAATAGTAGATTCATCAGAAGTAGTTACGGAATCGCAAAAATAAAAAAAATTAGGTAAATGTTAAATTAAAAATATCATGTTTAATGTAATGAGGCACTGCTTTTCCGGGCAGACGGCGTCTGCCGGGGCCTCTAGTATTACATAATACAGCAAATTGAATAAAGGGCTCCATTAGTACATGTTGGATAGTGAAAATACTGCGTATCAATCTTGGAACAGCCGAAATGTAAAATTGCGTAGCTTTGCATAGGCTAAAAACAACCCTACCCAACCCTAGATTACGTGTACTTATTATCGATTCTTTGTCAAAGTAGGCCATTTTAAGATACCAATAATTTAATCCTTAGAGTATTTTTATGATTTCACAATTGAAAATTTCGCAGAGTTTAGCAGATGTCTTTACTGTAAAAATTCTAAAGGACAAGAAAGTGAAAATAACCAAAATACCAATAACTTAACAGAAAATAATCCAAAATGCCAAGTAACATGCGTCACTAACCCCCATTCGTTGAAAAGGGTTTTGAATGACTTGTGGCTTTTGCAGGGAATTGGTGTACTTATCCCAATTGTCTAGATACAAATGCATTGAATTACCATTCGTTCTTGTAATTGCTCCTATTAATAGTAATGAGAACCTAATGCGCCACGTTGTGTGGCGTGGCTTTGTACTTACCCCTAATTAATTAATAACGTTACAGCCGACGTTCACGCCGCGTATTTGCTTACTCTGAAACTGCCTATTTGATGATATTATTTCGCAAGTGCATTCATTCTGCAAACACATTACGCCGAGGTGCTTTACTTTCGTAGCTTTAGCTAGCCGGGGGGCTGAGACAATCATAAATAATAAACTTAACGGAGCACAGTAAACTAAATTAATTGGCAACTGCGCTCCTTTGCTTGGCAAAGTACCTATATTAAATTCTCCAACGTCAATTAATTCCTTGCCTTTGTATGAATTCTCAAGAGAAGCCCGAACATACCTATCCATTAAAATCCCCTTACAATATAATGATCTTCGGCTTATAAAAATTAGGTCAATATGTCAACACCATTTAAATCCGACTTTATTAAAATGACTTATCAGCTGCCGTGGAGCTCGCGGGCGGCGGGCGGCGGGCGGCGGGCGGCGGGCGGAGCCGGTCGCTGCTCGCTCATATTATCTCGGAATGGGACATGTTACATACAGCCGCACACTCGTTGCATATTACATTTCTGCTACGCGCTGTAACCTCGCGGAAAATTCTAATTCACAAAACTAGGCTTGTTTTGTAAGCTTGTGGAATATTAAAACGTTTATACAATAACCCGCGGGTTGTACGAGTACATCTATACGCGCAACTAGTAAGCACGCTAATGTTCGCATTGTTAATTTTAGCAAGTTTTTGATTTCATAGACGACTAATTATTTATTAGATTATTTTGAGAGAAAAATGCGAGACAAATCAATCCTTATAGTTGACCCTTTCGGTCGTCGTTACAAAAATTTACACGGTGTCCTTTCACATTAGGTCAAGTTATTATTATTAATTATTTAACAGCCTTTAATGTCTCACTGCTGGACAAGGACCTCCCTGCCTTCCTTGCACGAAGCCCGATCTTGGGCAGTCTCCCACCAGTCTTGAGAAGGTATCAAGCTCATCTCGTCAACGTCATACATTAAATAAGAGTTACTACATAACATAATATATTTCTCTGCGCGAGGTACGTGCGATAATCACCGCCTCACGTTTGTGTTGGTGAATTTATATTATAAAAAAATACTCGTTATGTGAGTGAATGTTTGAACAAGAAAACTAAAGATAATTTAAAAAAACGTTTTGCTCTTTGCCTGTGAACGAGCAAAGGTCAGTAGTTGTAATTTATTTATATTTATACTATAAGTTTTGTTTTGGCTCATGTATTATCCATATTATTGTATATTTTTTTGTAATATCTGCTGTTTGTTTTCCAATAAATAAATAAATATTTAAGTGACAACCCGAAATAGTATTCATCAAGTTAGAACGATTTCATTACCTATCTACTTTACTTATTACAAACATCATTGTTAGGGTGATTAGTTACTGTGATTAGGTACATACACACTCGTACGGCTCTTAAAAAAAAATTATACCAAGAAAAATTACGGACACCAGTGTAAAATTGTTAGTTAATTATTTTATTACAAAATTGTTATACTATACCTTAGTGATAGCGAATTCATAAATACGTAAGTTCTTAGATGTAAGTAGGTACCTAATGGTAAAATAGGTACCTAACGTAAAAAAAGAGGATAATTTTTACTGAGGATTACCGGTAGGCCCTTATTAAAGTAACAACAAATTAAGTAAGTAGGTGACTAAGGAGTAGTAAGTAGTTTTTTGTGTAATAAATAAATAACTGGTTTCCTTATAATAATGTATTCACATTAATATTTTCAATGTGATGACAGCCCTACCGTTCGAGCGTGTACACGTAGGTACGAGTATCATTAAACTGAAACTACGATAAATGAATTTTCAACATGATTTCATAAGGTTTATTCAGGCGCGTTCGGGCAGCATTATACATATTATGTTTTATATGCCTTCAATACTTTTTAGGTATTGATCGGACGTACTTTGTCGTTTTGTATAGAAGAAAAATGCACCTGCCAACGTCGCCTTTGTCTGTCGCAGCGCCGAATTCCAACACGCGGGACCTATTTGGTACACATTTTAGGCCACAATTCCTCCGGCATGCGACAGTCATGCCCGCCCCATTCCCATTGGCGGTCTACATCAGCTATTTTATTTTTGGAGTGTAGTATTCCTGATGCAGTCCGGTAATATGACTCCCAATTAAGTGCACTCTAAGCTCCATACGTCTCTGAGGGCTAATTTCTGAATATTTGTTAAGACCATGTCTGTACTCCGTAGATGAGGATCGGAAGAATGCAGAAAGCAAGGTATGTAACTCTAAAAAAATATTAAATGTGGTATTTATTACTTTTAAAATAAATTAAAGTATTTATTAAGTAAATTTCCAATATTCAAAATACTTCCCTCCGTATGGCATAGCCGTGGGACACCCTGTACGTCGTTGACACATTGTAGATTAAGTTACAAAGTAAATGTCATCAATAATAATGAGGTAAGGCCTCTACGGGCCGTGGTGTTGGCAATCCAAACTTCAGGTATGACCTGCAGTGGCCTCTTTCAACTGACATGCGACGGGAAAAGTTTTAGCTTCTGCCCGCGACTTTCGTCTGCGTCCCACGAAAAAAATGCATTTTTTTGTAGCTAAATATTTCCATTTTGTCAAGATCCGCTTAGGTCAATGTGTACCAAACATACTAACTTACATACGTACTATTTCGCATATATACCTAAGGGTGATGCAGTTGCCCACATCATTATATTTCGGTACCATCCTCACTACGATCAATAACTTTTGCATAAGGCTTCTGGACTTCTGGTCTTCTGTTCATATTTTCCAATTAAACAGGCATTTAACGGTTGCAACGCCCCGCCACACCTCTAACTCGTTGCCATGATAAAATCTCTAATGAACAGAACCAACTTTACGGATTAAAGTGCGTGTAATAATTTTCAACTATCTGTTACGTCGTTCCAAACCATTTGCGGAGGCCGTATTATAAAGTTTCAAAACCTACCAGTGAAGCAAAGCTCCCAGGCAGTGATCGAGACGTAGATACATAACGCTAAAGCGCCATCCCTTTCGCTCTCTGGGATTTCACAGCTTCTGACATTTCATAATACGGCCTTAGGTCACGGGTAAACTTAAGAGTAAACAAGTTGAATGGAACATACATTATTCACTGCCAGCGCTGTTCGTTTTCGCGGACTATTTTCTTATAATCCGTTCAAAATCGATTAAAGGAACGTGATGCGTTTAAAATAAGTATGTCATGTTACTTTTTTTTTTTCACTCGTTACATCATATACGTTTTTTTCATTAGTTAGGGCAGATGCAATTAGTACCCTAGTTACTGAAAGATTTTGAATGAAAAACAAATTAATTTATTCTGCAACAGATATTACGTTTATTACACGGAAGCTCTATTCTACATTATAAAGGCTGTAAATAATTAAATGTGATAAGTACAGTCAACTACCAAAAGATGTATACACTTTTGGACCTTATTTCAATGCAATAAGATGAAAAAGTGGATACGTCTCTTTGTAGTCCACGTATGTAAGTACTAAGGTGTCACAGTGACATTATAAAACAATTTGTTTGACACTTCTTATGACTTGAATCGTAACGTCACTGTGACAGAGTTCTATAGTGGGTCAGGGTTTTAATGGGCTGATAGTACATAGGTAATCCATATTATAAGCATTAAAGGAAATTAGGTTTTTGGGATAGATATGATTTATTTTGAAACTGACAAGGTATGTCCTCCATGGGGACGTATTATGGTCGCTTTTATCGCAGTGGATAAAACATCCGTCACTGTCGCACTTACGTAGTGGTCAGAAAGTGACATATGTTTTGTTCACGTTTATCCACATCGACAAACACAACTGTAATAGGCCCGGCCCACTGACTTCAATTCGTCTGTTAATATTCGAATGTGGGCAAAATGGATGTGTTATTTTAAAGTCTGTTGTGATAAAATCTTGTTTGTACATACCATTAGCTAGACCGAGTTCATTTTTGCCTCGCCGTTAAATAAAAAGAAAACAAATTATTTTGTTTCCACAAACTCCGACGTATGGTAACACTAACTATGTCAGAAAAACAAGAGCGTGAAAGTGTTTTGCCTAAACGCAATTAAAGTTATTACGATTTAAATAAATTGCAAATGTGATTCAGAAAGTGGTACCTACTCAACATTGAGTTCGAAATAGCTGGAGTGAAGCTGATCTAACAGCCATAGTGGATTTCCCTGGCGGCCCACGCTCATTACGCGTCGTCCATACAAAATGTTTCTTCTCCCTAAAGTCATTAGGGTTATCGAGGCAAAGATCATCCTATAGGAGGCAATTCTTGTATACATTAAATTGGTTTCTTGGAAACGGCTCTTACGATTTGATGAAAAGAACGGGTCATGAAATCGATATTTCATGTTGTAATTTTCTGGATAACTCGTTTCAAACCTTTCCAACCTTAGCGAGGCTCAGGCTTCCATGTTCTGTATTACTTAATTTAGAAAAATATATGTTATATTGACTGAAGCAGAACCTTTATTGATTCAAGAATCCGTCGGTTCAATTCTCAGATTTATTTTACACACTATAGATTTGGAGAGTCGTATAAATATTTAAAAATATATATGTGAGATTAGATCCGTTAGATGTTGCGCATGCGCTGGATAGACCATATCACTAATGCTGAAGTTCTTCGGACGATGGGGAAATGTGAAGAGTTACTTAGTACGTACGGTAAAAATAAGAAAAGTTGCTTACTTACAAACCACACGGGCTCGTTCAAAACATCATGAAGGGAAAGATAGCCGGAAAGTGAAGACTTGGATGGCGTAAGATGTCATGGCTCTGGGATATCAAAGAATGGGCTGGCATCAGAACATTGGAACAATTTTTAAATGAAGAAGCACCGAAAGAAGGAAAAGATAAATTCGAGAAGCCACATTATTATTTACATCATTATAGACTTCAAATAGTAGGCCGCGGTAATTAGATCGAAAAATAGGCCAACCTTGCATGAATTAAAAACTGCATTTTTTATCATTAAATGTATACTGTACAGACAGGGGACAAGTTCTCCCCCGCGCATGCGTCTAATTCAAAGAAATTATTTTTATCAATTTTACTTTATATTTTTTTTTATTACAGGCATATTTATTTGTAAGGAGTCTTTGAAGAAGAGATTAAGTACCTATTACCAGTAGGTATTAAACATTTGTCGTCCACGCAAAAACGTTTATTTAAAAAAAAACGTTTTTTTTAAATTATCATTTCCGTGGGGGAATTCGTTTAATTCTGCAAAAATATAGCGTTTTTGTTATTTTTACCTTGTTCCGATCATGGAAAATGTTTAATTTTTGTTATTATTTGGAGAGATAAGTTGAAATACATTCTTGGAAAAAAAGAGATGTTTACATTTATTGCAAGGTTAAAAGCTAAAAGCCCTCCACTATAGTGGCTAAGTAGACTTCAAATAGTGGTTAGGAGTCCGGACTAAATATATTTTTACCTAAAATATTTCTCGTTAACGCGTGCCTCACTCGTACTTGTTAGGTTTACAATTTATTTTCTTACTCAAATATGCGATGAATTTTATCATGTAAAAATTGCCACGGTAAATAAGTTTGCTGCAGGAAAATACCATTTTTACAAAGCGCCGGTATCGATAATCGACAGGCAAAACAAGGTGAACATTCGCCTCAGCTGCCGATGGTTTTGAACTCGGCGGAACGCGCAGATTCTACTTATGTTAGCGCTTATATTGGATTTAAATAAAAAAAGAAGCTGCCAGTTTCCAGTTCCGAACCGTAGTATGTTTTGAAAACATTTAAATACAACAGATTTAGTGCGATTATGCCAAGTATGCATCTACCGATTTTATGAATCTTTCCAAAATGTAACCTTGATAGTTCTTAGATGAGTAGGTACCTATTAGCACTTTTTCTAAAATGGCTGTCTTAGGTTCGTATTTTAGTAGATTGTCTAGTAAGGGACTAGAACAAGCTATAACGACACGAGATGTTTAGCCACCCAAGCGGAGCGCGGGTGGCTATAGTTCTAGTGTCATTATAATGTCAAAATAAACAAGAACAAATAACATTGCAATTGATATGAAATAAACGAATTTCGGGAAATTTTGGCAATCGGTAAACAGGAGTTTAAAACCCACGTCTAACTTCCCTTCGCATATTGACGGGCGATCCGATGACGATGACGTCGGAGAAGCATTTAGCATATTCTCCACACAACCGAAACCTGCTATTATCCATCAGGATGACGCAAAAGTCGACGCTGACGTTCCGATATCGACCATTATCACGGCAATGTTCACCAACATTGTCATACAAATGACGCGCGGCAAATCTCCCTGGTTAGATGGACTGACCGTCGAACATGTAAAATCCGGCGGCACAGGGGGTTCTGCATTTATGGGCCCTGTTGTTCACAGCCATACTGAAAACTGGACATTTACCGCAAGATAGGCGATAAGGACGCGAGTTCGCTTCAATTACAATATTGATTATAACAAAGTTTCTTACTTTGTTCCGTGTTTTTTTTTGTTAAGTGGCGCTTTACGAGGGGCGTTCAATAAATTCTCGGCATTGGTATCTTGCAAACCTTTTTAGTAAACTTCTTAATACTGGCCGCTAAGAGTCATTCATCGACAGTAAAAAAAAGTAAATTTGAAGCCCACACGTTCTTTTGTTTTTCTGCTACTGCTGAACAAACGTGACCACCATGAGCGATTTTACAATGATAATTAAATTGGAGCATCGAGCCGTGATAAAATTCTTGACTAAACAGGGTAAAAATCAAAAGCGTATTAAAGAAGAAATGGATTTAGTTTACCGTGAGTCCGCTCCTTCATTATCTACTGTCCAAAAGTGGTCAAATGAATTTAAGCGTGGGAGGGAGAGCATAGAAGATGGCCCTGGTCGGCCTGTTGAAGCTACTTCACCAGAAAACATTCAAAAAGTGGAGAAAATTATACTGGAAGATGGTCGAGTGAAGGTTAGGTCTATAGCACAAAAAAACAATATTTATATTGGTACAATACATGATATTATCCACGATCATCTTAACATGTCCAAAGTTAGTGCGAGATGGGTACCACGAATGTTGACACCGTTTCAGAAGCATACGCGTGTTGCTTGTTGTTCTGACTTCACTGAGCTGTGTGGTGAAAACCCTGATGGTTTGCTCCAAAAAATTGTTACCGGAGATGAAACTTGGGTTCATCATTATGACCCTGAGAGCAAACAAGAGTCGACCACCTCATCCCAAGAAATTCAAAGTCGTCCCTTCAGCTGGCAAGATCATGGCGACAATATTCTGGATTTGTGAAGGGATATTATTAATAGATTATAAAGAAAAGGGTTTAAATATTACAGGAGAGTACTACGCTAACGTTTTACGCCAATTACGGGAAGCAATCAAAGAGAAGAGGAGGGGAAAATTGACCAGAGGAGTGCTGCTTCCTCATGACAACGCCCCTGTGCATACTGCTCATGTTGCCAAGGCTGCTGTTCTTGAATCTGGGTTCGAAACACTTATTCACCCGCCGTACAGTCCAGACTTGGCCCCCAGCGACTACTTTTTGTTTCCCAACCTTAAAAAGGATCTTCGTGGACATCGATTTTCTAATGATGAAGCGTTGAAGGCAGCGGTGGTGGAGCATTTTGACACCAAAGACAAAAAATATTTTTATGAAGGGTTAAAAAAACTAATTGACAGATCTTATAAGTGTATAAGCATAGGGGGGGAATTTATATAGAAAAATAAAAATAAAACACTAATCGTATGCTTTTGTTTCCCTTCTCATACCGAGAATTTATTGAACGCCCCTCGTAAATGCTTGCATATTAACCAACGGGTTCAAACTTGAAAACTATTTTCAAACTAATTGAACCATACATAATAAAGTAAGTAAAACTTCAATATAATTAAATAGATTCATATTCGTAATAATTAATCGTGTTCCATGATATTAAATTGTTTATTTATATTTTTGCACCGTTTGTAATTTTGAGGTTTGTCCACGCCCTAAAATCATCAAGAAGCAACAAACATCGTGATAACAGATGGGATTAGCGACATTACAATATCGGCACTTTGGCTATCGGCCACCGAGATTTACTATCAAGGACACGGAGTTCAGAGACTACTTTCAATCCCTTGGAAACAGATTTATTGCAGGCGGTGATTATAACGCTAAAAATACGTTTTGGGGATCCAGGCTTGTCCTACCCAAAGGGTGAGAACTCCTTAAATACATTCAAAAAAGAAATATGAACGTGATATCTTCTGGTCAACCGACTTACTGGCCAACAGACAAAAGAAAAAATCCTGATATTATCAACTTTTGTGTCAGTAAAGGAATAGTAAAGAACAATATATCATGCCGGAGCTGCTTGGATCTATCCTCAGACCACACTCCAATCATTGTAGAGTTACACACTACGCCCAAGAATGCGTCAAAAGATGCTATCTGCATAACAAAAAAAGTAACTGGCCTTTATTTCGAGAGCTCACAGACAAAGCAGGTAACTTTTCTGAACATCTCTCAAATGTCTTTATTCCTCATCCATACGATGGCTCTCCGGTCGATGCAGCAGAAATTACTGCCTATTTAAACACTCCTAAAAATATGCCGATTTAAATTTGCAAAGACGGAATTTTCCCAGATCATAAGAAAGCAGACCCAAAAAAGCCACCAGTATACGACCTTATTACGAACCGTATATTGCAAGAACTGCCTTTATCTGGCATAACTTTCCTTACGTCATTATTTAACGCCATGACCAGACTGCAGTGCATACCCCTGGAGTGGAAGGTCGCGCATATTATAATCTATTTTCATGGAAGCAACTTGGTATAAAAATACGAAAACTTTACTGGCTCATTGGGCAAAAGTCCCAACTATATCTTAAAAAAAAATACTTTTGTATAATGCAATACTAAAACCTATCTGGACGTATGGGATTCAGTTATGGGGCACTGCATCTCATTCGAACATAGCAATCTCACAAATATTTCAAAATAAAGTACTGCGTATGATAACCAACGCTCTCTGGTTTGTGCACAGCGAACTATTACACCATGACCTACGCATACCCACTGTGAAGCAGGAAATTGTACGCCATACTGTCCTATAAAGAATGCATCGAACAACATCCGAATACTCTGGCCCGGCCATTAATGGACAATCACAACAAAGGGTGACGATTAAAGCGTAAAATACCTCAAGATTTAATGCAATCACAGTAAATATAACTACTGTTATACAATATACAATGTGGATGTGACACAGGTCACATACTGTGCGCGCCGGCGATAGCACCAACCAACAAACTGCTGAATGTGACAAAAGAAAGGTAATATGGTAAAGCCTATATATGAAAATTTTACTCTGTTACATTTTTGCCTGAAACGGTATTTAAAAAAAAACTATGCCCATTAATTTGCTAATTTGTTAATATACACCGTGTTTTTATTGATTTACGATAACTTCGGCATATTACTAGGTAGGTACATCCATAGAAACTAAGTGGTAGATTCTTTTTTTTTATATTGCAAAAAAAAATAAAAAAAATTTCTATGGAGCTAAGTTCATTTAGTTACTTTGCTCCATAGAGATTTTTTTCAATCAAATTTCAAATCAATAAAAACACGGTGTATTAATTTTAATAACTTTATGTTCAAAAATAACTGTTAATATTTTAGCTTGAAGTACAATAAAAAAAACGAAAATATTGTTTTATTTTCATTTCGTGGGGGATTTGTTTAATTTTGCAAGAATGTTTTGGTTCTACTAATTCTTTTTATATAAACAATAGAATTGTCCTGTTAACTATTTTGCTTTTAATTCTATACACAAAAAGCTTTCTTGTTATATTTACCTTTTTGCGGTCATGGAAAATGTTTAATTTTTTGGAGAGATAAGTTAAAATACATAATTCTAGAAAAAAACGCTGTTTAATTTTTTTGGAAGATTCAAAGCTAAAAGCCTCCCAGTATAGGTTGATTATTTATTGTGTATACATGTGAAATACTTAATAAAGAATCTTTCAAAATGTAGTTGTGAGAATATTTAATTATATGTAGACGATTCCCACTACGAGCAATGTTGCCGGCAACACTTGCAGCAATATTCCCCCACTAGGCTATATTTCCCCGGGCACGGCACATCACTGGTCCCGATGTGCAGAGACTAAAGTAACATTTTAAAAGAATGAGAAGAGTAAAATAATTATGTAGTCCGGCCTACTTACTGAATAAACACTTTTTTATCCTTTTTTACCCCACGGCTATGCCAGACGGAGGGATAGTATTTTAAATATTGTAATTATTGCAAATTCGCTTCATAAGTACCGAATTATATTTTTAAAAGTAAGTAATACTGCATTCTAAAATTTTTTGAAGTTATTTGCCTTATCACTGAATCTAACCAGGCAAATGTAAAATGAAGCAATGGATTTTCCTAGACATTCCTTTAAATGAAATTTAAGTGTTATTTATTTTAAGATACTATAAATTATATCACTCAGAAGAAATTAATCCTTAGGCACAATAAAATTGTGTTTGTTCGCATGTTGGTAAATAAAAACACTGATACAAAGCTACATTATCCCTGACTAATAATATTAATAGGAAATATATTAATGGCTTAAATTCGATTTTCATAAAAGGCAATTCCAAAACACGCAGTTTTTTTATTGTAAAATAACAGTTTACTTTTTCATTTCTATTCGCATTTTTGAAGGATCTAATTTTAAAGCATTTCACGATTAAAAGTGTTATTTGTCATTTAAAATATTTTTTCAAATAAATTAACCTCGCCTACTTACTGTGCAAAAATGGCGGAGCTATTGAGAAAAATGGGTATACTTTGTTTAAGATTTAGAAATACGTTAACTATCTGTGATGTGTTTTTGCAGTTATAATATAATAGACGAAAGTCATTCAAATATAATGTAAACAAACAATCGCAATACAATAAATTTTATTAAATCAGAGTATTTTAAGCATTCGTCCATTGCTTATTACATACATACATACATACATAAACTCACGCCTTCATTCCCAGAGTGGGGTAGGCCGAGCTACAGAATTACCAAGAACTCTTGAATAAGTTGTTGATAATTTTGTAACCACGTTTTACATAAACCTTAATTAATTCAGCACTGCCTGCATGACCCTTGTTTCTAGAGTAGATTCACTGAGCACAATCACATTAAATTTATTGATAGGAAGTTCCTAACTTCTAATTATGAGTGTCCACAATAAATGTTGATGCCGTCGTTTTGAACCTCTTGGAAAACTTCACCACACAAATTATTAACATTCATCACACATACCTCAAAAGAAAAATGGTCTCATTAATATATTAATTTCACCATAAGAATAAAAGTCTTCTTCTTCTTTTATATTAACGAAGGTCTACCGCGGTTCCGCAGTAATTTCTCCAATGTCCAGTGAGTTAGAGTATAATCAAAAAAGAGAAATCTTTGTTCAGTAAGTAAAAGCCGGAGATTTTTCAATCGGCCATCTTCCCTCCCCGAAGGTTACCGGAATCAGAGTAAAAGTCAATTTGTTAACAATTAAATTTGACATCACAACAGCTGTTTTCAAACGTAGGTGTCAGCTAGATATCTAAATTGTACTTATAAAATGAAATATTGGAGAGGTTTTATATGTTTTATGTAAAACTACAAAAGAGGTTGGTATAGCCCAATTCGGACCGGCATAAAGGGGTCAAATGAAGGTCATTTCTTAATTTTATTATAATTAATTCACTGGAACATATTTTTTTTAATCTAACATGGATCGATTCAAAAAGCCTATTCCTCGAAAAGATTTTGAAATGTTCATACATTGTTAAAAATGGGTGTATCCCAATTGATAGGTAACTTACTAGCTTTTGATTACGACACTGTCCGCATTGAAGTCGTTTGTTTGCTATTCCGTCAGGAATTGGCTAATTTGCCGGGATAAAAAGTACCAAGCCCGTGTTCGGGTTGTGAACTATCTCTGTACCAAATTTCAAATAGGAACATTATAAACTAACACATACGCTTTAGCATTTATGATATGAAGTTTTACATTGTTTTACCGTAGGTCATTAAACGAAACGAATCTTAAAATGGGATACAGAGATATTTTATATCTAATTAATGTCATAATAGTCGTAGATATTTTGGAATTTGAATCCATTATCTAGATAATATTTAGGTCAATGGATAGGAAATAAATGGACTTCTAAAATAGCCCGGTACCTTCATACCTACACCATACCTATTACAGATATTATTTATTTACGAACGCTGTTTGCGGGATATTTCTTAATCATAAATATAAATATAATCTTATATTTGAACTCATGTTCAATCTGTACATGGACACCGATAGATTAGATGTTTTCCAAAACGATTTCTGATCGGCCAGTATATTATAAGACTTGCGCGCTGGGGCAATGCAGTCTATCCCGATCACAATCTCAAGGAATCGCTCATTTGAATTCTAAACCCGATGCTAGAGAATTCTTAATCTCCAACGGCAACCGGAAGTCCATTACCCACTTTATTTTCTGGCTCCTTCTTTGATTCATGCCCTGCATTAATTTAACTAGCTTTTATATTATGGGTCAATTTCCGGAGCACTAAATTGAGGTGGCGGGGCTGAAAACGCGGGTGAACTAGGTTTAAATATTAAACTGTTATTTGTTTCTGAAAACTACACGCAGTTGCCAAGTTGCGGCAATAGCCTTTATACTTCGATCTTATCGACAGAAACCATGCTGCCAAATCTAAAATGCACGCGCTAAAATGTGTCGTGTTCGCTCTGACGGGACTACTCAAACTCGCCGCTGCGACATTCACTCGTTCGTCCAACCGCCCGCCGTTTTTGAGAGAATCATACACTCGTGTATACAAAGACATGCGTATTTCGATGCAGTTGCAGTGGTATTATGCGATGGTACTATTGCCCCGTGGTACTATTGACCCCGGTCTACCCTACAGTACAAGATTTCCATATTAAGGTTATGTCAACCCTATTAATGATATTAAATTAAAATCATTTATCGAAAAAGGAAGAAAGGTATTTATCTACAAACAATAATAGGTTTATGATCACGTAGTATGCGCGTGTGATATGTAGGAAATGCCAAATGGAAGCAGTTTCCCCGCTCCGGCTCGAAGTCGACGAAGACGCGGTGAGGTAGCAGATTGAAGATGCCGGTTAGATTGAGTCGAACGAACATTCCCCTCGTGCCATTCCGTTTAAGAATTCCGCTCTCAACTGTCTAATCGCGTGAGCCCACCGCAAATATTTTTACTTTGCTCTATATTATCGGTTTTTAGGTTTCCGTAGTCAAACGAGGGAACCTTATGGTATGGTTTTGTCATGTCCGTCCGTCCTTCCGTCCGCAGCATAGCTCAGAGCGTATTCGTTTTAGAATGGTGTTATTTGGCATGAATATACATAATAAAAAAATAAATATATTGTGCAAATTGTGGTTACAAAGTTATCAACAAGTTTTTAGAGTTGTTGGTAATTCTGTAGCTCTGCCTACCCCACTCTGGGAATGAAGGCGTGAAGGTATGTATGTATGTATGTAATATACATATTAGTCACGCCGACATAATGGTAAAATAAAACATTGAAAATAAATAATTAGAGGTACCTATCCTACATGTAAGGTGGATTTTTTTTGACGTCTAGCCCATGGTGTATGGGATGTCGTTAGATAGATCTTTAAAAATATTCCGGGTTTGTTGAAACCATTTTTATCCAGATACGTTTATGAAATATTAAGATTTGAAGTGGTAATTGTTGTTAGGGTCAAGTGCCCTCCCCCCTACAGCCAAAAGTACAAATACTAAAAATCTCAAAAATATGTTAAATGAAACCACATACTTATAACGAATTTAAAAGGAAAACTATCACGACACGTCAACTATCAAGTGTTTATACTGTCGGGCTTTTAGATTTGAACCTTGCCAAAAATCGAAACAGCGGTTTTTTTCTTGAATCATGTATACCTACGTATGTACTTATGTGTGTATGTACTAAGCTCTTCAAAAAACATCGAAAAATTAAACACTCCATGACCGGCACAAGGTAAAAAAAAACGCGTTCTTGAGAATATTTAAGGCAAAATAGTAAACAGGATAATTTTAATTGCTGTACCTATTTAAATAATTGGTAAAACTTGTATATTTTTGCAAAATGAATCGTACATGGTTTTTTTTTTTACGTTTTTTTTTAAATTGTAATTCAAGCAAAAACATAAAATAATAAAAAATAATATATTAATACGCTAACAAACAAAATTGAACAAATTGGAATAAGGCAACATAATATGAAAAGGTTTTTTAAAATACTGGTTTAGGCAAAAATGTAACAAATGTGAATTTAGTTCAACTTTCATTAATAGCCTATATCTTACTTATTTACAAGAAAATTAAACATTTTAATGCAAATCTTTTTTTAAATATATTTAACTATTAACAACATCTAATCAACACCTAAACAACACCTAATCGGTTTAATTTTGAGAGATTATGATATGGATATATGTTCCATTAGTTATTCAACAACTATCAGTTCTGTTACATTTTTGCCTAAACAGATATTTGATATTTTTTGATATTTCTGAAGTGCAAAGTAATATAAGTTTCATTTTCTTAATAAAAGCTTAATATATGAATCTAAATGTAATTCGTATTTTTTTGTCCTGTTATTATTTTTGCGTAACGTACAATGCCAAATTAAAATATTAAAAAAAAAAGTTGGTGCGCGGACGACAAATGTTTAATTTTCCAACCTACTGGTAAAACTTTAACTCTTTCACAAAAACTCCTTGTAAACATGCCTGTATATATTTTTTTCTACCAAATTAAATTGAAAAACGTAATTTCTTAAAAAAAACTTATGCTCGGGGGTGACCATTTTGCGGGATACACTTTAATTCACTCTTCTTTTATTTAATGAAAAAAATGCTGTGTTTAATTCGTGCAAGGTTGGCCTATTTTTAGGTTCAATTGCCCCGGGCTATTACACCTACCTACTGAAATCGTCTAAGACAGCACCAAATCACTTTAAATAGAGAATTAGTTCATATTTGTGTTTTTTTGAGATAGTTTTCGCGTAGTAATGGCCTTGGAACCCTACACTTAGAATGGTTAGACATACTCTTGCCCGGTTTTTTAAATCTTGTTTATGCTTATCCTCGAAAAATGGTAGGTAATCAAATTTTATACAAACACATATGAAATCCATCGCAAACTAATTCGGCGTGGGCAGAAATAAACATGCGAATAGGTCAAAGCTCTTTCCGACCTTTGGTGCTTATTATGATTCAAAAATAAATCTTGTGCAAATATTGATGATTTTTATCTTCAATACGGCTGCTTCGGATAAATAATGCGTATTCCCAATAGGGGTTTTCGGATACGGACATGAGCCTGCGTGAAATATAGGAGGCGCGTCCGCGGCGCGACGCGTCGAGCCTGATCGTATGTGATAGCATCCCGGCCCCATGAAATACGACGTGGTATTTTTGTGAGCCTCAAATGATTGACGCCTTCACGAGTTTACAGCGTCTCCAGCCATTCATCGACGTTTTTGATGACATGAAAATACAAACCTTTATAGTTAAAAAACTTGACAGCGACGTTTTATTTTCACATCAGCAGTTATCGAAATATTGCTTAAGAGTAGGGACTGAGACACTTGCTCTCAGTTGAGGGGTGTTTGGGTCTTTACACCCTCGACACAAATCACAGCCTCCAGTCCTCCAAAAAATATGTCAAGTGGAAGGTTTTTTTTTGGTAAAACCGTAATAAAGGTAGTAAGGAAGAAGGAACAACTCGCAACATGTGTTGTATTGCAAAAGTATTGGGAAATTAGTGCGATATTATTTCTTAATGATGCCAGCAATCGCTAAGTATTTCAAATGCATATTCCATACCGTTTAGCATAAATTGGCGGCATTTATTTAATGTCTGACAGTAAATATACCGGAATCATTAATTCAGTGTAGCTTAATTTTTATTGAATCATATAAAATTGGGAAAACCATTCCGGAGCAAACTATTTTTAAAATACATACATTTTGGATTTTGTGGCACTTTAGAGACAGCTCTAATTTTTTCACTAGTGATACACACACAAATAAGCTATAACATGTTTTTTTTCAAAATTATAGCTGTGGAAGAACATGGAGATAACTTTACATGAAATACTTTACCATACATTTTTCTGCAACAAGACCTAAAACGAATTAATGATTGAAACCTCTTTAAAGAAACGTGCACGCGGCATACTAAATACTGGCCACTTAAATTTTGTTAGGTCTTAATTAAAAAAATAAGAATAAAAATGTTTCACGGTGGAATATTTAAGAAACTCTTTTCAAATAAATATGCGTTTTTTCCAAAAAGGATAGAAATATGTTTTGTTTTACTTTAAATAATAATATGTCGCTTTCCTGTGGCATCGTAGCTAGTTATTTTTATAATATCACCTGCGGAGATCCTAGAGTTGGTGCTTACCTCTCCCAAAGGACTGGGCTAGCTATCCAGAGAGGTAATGCAGCCAGTGTCATAGGGTCCATGCCGCGAGGGGACCTGCTAGAGGGGGTGTTCTTTTCGTAGTGGTGATTATTATTTACTTAGTAGTAGGCTTAGTTTTATTGTAATTTAAATAAGTTTCGTTTTAACTTTTAATTGTTAACATCAATAAAATTCATGAACGTTATTTTAATGAATTAAAAAATTAACCAGGTATAAAAAAACCACTGCATTGAAAATCGTAAACAAATCTTGTAATAGTCGTAAGTAGCACTAGTAATAATTGATGACGATTAAGGCTTTATATACTACATTGCAAAGCATCTCATACATAGTATATAAAGGTTTAAAAACAATAATCCGACGCCAAATTTCTAACAGTTTCCATGGATCGCACACCCAGATCAATGAAACATAATACGAAATCATAGTTTTACACTCATTTTCCCTAAACTAGACCCCTCTACTAAGTCTCGTGCTGCTAATTTACTTAAAAGGTAAATTTCCAGAGTGGGACAGGCAGAGGTACAGAATAACCAAAAACTCTAAAAACTTGTTGTTAATTCTGTAACAACATTTTGCACAAAAAGGGCTACGATGTTTACCAGTGTATTAGTGACAGGCTGCAAGCCCATCGCCTTAGAGCCTGGCTACATTACCACAGCACGGCGTCGTAGAAAGGCACGTTGCCGCGTCGTGACTATACACGGTTCCGTAATTTATAATTTAGTGCAATATTAAGTCGAATGTTCTGCGCGTAGAGATTAAAATAATTTGAAGCCGATGTTACACAGCGCGCAGCGCAGCGTCGTGAATCTGCACGACGCGAGCGACGCGGCAATGTGCCTTTCTACGGAGGCGCGCCGTCCCACGTCGCAGTACTAGGTACATACAAGCCTAAAAACAAATACAAGGTAATTTTCACCCCGATCCGTTCAGCCAATTTCAGTGTGAAAAGTAATAAAAATAGGTACTAACTAACTTGACCATACAAATTAATAATATTAGCGTGATTATGATTAGTGTGATTAGTGTTATGAAATCACCGGTACACTATTATTGGTTGTTGGGTTGCAGATGGCCAAATTATTTAACCCTATTGAAAAACATTTAAAATCAATAAGACATTATAAAATTAACTGATACTTATGGTAATTGCCCTTGATATTTATCTTATCTGTGATAATGTACGGCCAAAGTCATAAATATGCATACATTTCCATGACGTCAAAAATATCTACACAACTCTATGCCACTGACAATAAGGTTTGGGAATACATATATTTGACGCGATAGGTGTATACATATTAGTGCTTGCGACTGTTAGTAGCAATCACCTATTCCTACTGAGCGTGGGCCGACATGATCTTGTCCGGATTTCGTTATCACGCCAGTGTCTAGTTCAGTAAATGTTGACGCTTCTGTCTAGCCATTACGAGGTAACCGGTATTATAATAGAACTCATTTCTTATATTGGCTCACAGCTATTTCTGAAACGATGGATTAAATTTATGCAACGGCGACGCTGAATAGAGTGGCGGCCGTGGCGGGGCAATAAATCAGAATTATAAAACTGTCAGACATCTTAAATTTTATTAAATTGCTCCGAGAACTCTTTCTTATTTCAGTTCAGATTTCTCCCTTTCAACTTTTCGACACGCATACTTACATAAAGCGCATCTGCTGAACTGTCGCTTAGTTCAAAATGTTGGCTTTGCATTCACTTTAGTATTCACATAGTGCCTTTTCCATCTCGTGCGCGAGTTCTTTAAGACTCCAATAAAATCCAGTTGTTCTGTTTAAATTCAGAATGATTTGTAGTTGTTTTCAACTTTACCCTGTAGATAAGGGCACAATTTTAAATGTCAGCGTAAGTACCACTCGGAAATGTAGTTAGTAAGCGCTAAGAAGTTTTGTCGTTTCCGGGCATTGTTTAAGCCCAGAAGTAGATCATAGTTAGAACAGTAGTTAACTATGAGTTACCCTGATTGTTCAAACTTTTAGGAGGGTCCAAGCATCGGTGAACTGAAAGAAAATGCGTTCTGAATCGAGTGGAGGTCACAGTACCTACCGTCACCGCCGTCCCTGGAGGCCAAAGGAGCCACACACTCAGTTAAATAAACACGTAACACAAGGTCATACGTATTATTTGAGTTCACGTTACCATAAGGAAATACAATTCGATGAATTTCAGCGTGAACATTTTGGGCGTAGGTTATCATGACGTCGTCGTCGGTGTACTACTCAAACTTTAAACGTGTTAAAGATTGGGAGCTTTTTTTCAAAAAATGAAGATTATTCAGGATCTAATCCACCAGTCTAATGACACCAGATCTAATCTACCCGCATCTACGTACAGAACCTGCACAGTCGCTCCCTGACTGGGTATCTACATAGCAATTTATGTCTCAAGGTCAAGTAAAAAATAAACCTTCCTCAATTATTAACATTGTTTTAATTAGTACAGCGTGCAGCGCGCTTCCTCTCCCGCCGCAGTCCTTACCTTTAGTATGTATGTAGGTCAGCGTCTCGTGGGTTAACTTGGTGATATTAAATTGCCTTATCTATATCGAGGTACTTTCTCAACAATTGGCGAATTGCGGGAAAGTTCTTGTACACAATTTACTTCAGCCCGACCCTTTCATAAGTTTCGTGCTCTCAGTCAAACTGTTATTGTTGGAAATTCCGGGCGTACGAGTAGTAACTGCAAACTTACGTTTTAAGTTTTGAGCTTTACACGAATACAATAAAATAAACTATTTATGGAGTAAGGGTGTGTTAATTCAGTTCTTATGCTATAGGTTTTATGTGGCTTCAAGGTTTACTGACAGAAATGAGTGATTAATAGTCTTTAGTAGTACCTACGTACCCAATAAATATTTAGTTTATATTTCGTCTAAATTGTACCTACACTATTGTTTGTGTATATGGAAGACGCTTAAATCATAATAACAATACATTGATGCTAATGTTAATAAATCCAAGATTGTAACCGCGTCCGAAGCGTGGCGTTTAAGACAAAATTTATTAATTGATTAAATATTGTGGTACCTATTCAAACATGGGAAACATCTTAGGCTACTTGTGCAAAATGTGGTTATAGAATTATCAAGAAGTTTAAAGACTTTTTGGTAATTCTTTAGCTCTGCCTATCCCACTCTGGGAATGAAGGCGTGAGTTTATGTATGTATGTATTCAAACATTTACTATTTTCCATTTGGAATTTTATTACATTTACCTTGCGTATAGTTGTTGGCGTTTGGTGTAAAGAATTGGCAGAATACAAAAAACATTTTGTGTAACACTCTTTTTACCACTTCAAAGCGAAAATACCCCGGGGAGTTGTATTAAGTCACCGTAACCGAGTGGGAACGAGGTGTCCGTCCGGTCGGCCAGTAATTTGCGTGGATTGTCATATTCACGGGCGCGGCCGGGCGGAGGAAGGGTCCTTTCCGTTGTATCCTCCCTAAGTGACTTGCTAGCCCCTTCGTTTTTCGGTTAAGCCTTCTGTTTTCATTGTATATTAAAAATAATGGTATTGTAATTTTTACGAAACCCTGGATAATGTTTACTTATATTAGATGAATGTATAATATAATTATTAGTATTTAAGTAAGAGAACCATCTTCCATAAATCGACCTAGTTCCAAACTAAGCTCTATAGGTTTGTACTACGGATACTAGATATAGATACGAGTTTTTTTTATAAAGATAAATCAATACTTATATCCTCGTAAGGTCCACCATACTGAAAAATGGGAATGTTTTGTTACTGGGACTTTGAATCTACGATCAAGGGAATAAAGTTCAGAAATTGCGATTGTTCGAAAATGCCATTTTCTATTTATGTACATAGGAAAATAAACCTTATTATAATTGCAACAGAGTTCAAAGTAAATTGCTTTGATTATGTACACCCTATTGCACACTGGGTCTTACGAGGATATTACATACTAAACATCCGAGACTCTTATATTTATGGTATTAAAGCGAACGAGCACACGGGCCGCCTGATGATAAGTGGTATCTGTGATCCATACACATTTCGCACCTTGATAATCATAACGTCACTATACGAAAAATGCACTTTTTAGACTAACAATGCCATCTAGTTCGTCTAATAGTAAACTATGGAATACAAAGACACTGTTCCTCTAATTCTGTTACAAGCGTCAGCTGGCGCTAGTGTCGTTTTGTCGTTAAGTGGGGATAGCACCCATTCTCATCGGAATAGTGGCGTTTTCTCATTAGCGACGCGCGAGTCGACAGTAATAGAGGTGTCTCCACGAAGAAGCTTGTCATTTTTGGTTTAATGACGTTACGTCTCAAAATTATTAGATAAGTGTGACCTTTTTTGATGGAATAATGTTTCTTTACACAAAATGACACTTTTGCTTATGCATTTTTGTAACTTTTAGCAATCATAACATCAAGTAATAGCGTCACTATAGTTTTAATGACAGTATTCTTTTTATGGGTAGACGAAATTGAGAAAAGCTTATCGTATTTTTTTGTAAAGTGACATTTAACCCACAGTGTCTATAACCATAACACAGAATATTTTTTTATCAAAAGAGTCATTTTAGTATTAGTGACAATATTTTATTTATGGGTGGACTAAATGAGAAAATATTATCGTAATTTTTTGTTAAGTGTCATTTAACCTATAGTGTGTTTAGCAATAACGCAAAATGTATTTTAATAAACAAGGCATTAGTTAATGAAAATTACATAGTAGCGTGTTATGATCTACAAGCTCAGCTACCGATACCTAGGGGAGAAGTTAGTACATTTTATTATAAATCTAAATTAAATTGCTTAAACTTTACAATGAACGAACTTAAAACAAATGTTACGGAATGTTATTTTTGGACTGAAGTCGAAGGACAAAAAAGTGCTTATGAGATCGGAACTTGCGTTTATAAATTCATAGAGATAAAAGCAAATCTTACATCTGATAACATTGATTTCATATTCTACTAGGACAATTACTTTACTCGTGGGAGGACCTTGTGCAGGGTCC
Organism: Acleris emargana; assembly: GCA_927399475.2. Taxonomy (NCBI): domain Eukaryota; kingdom Metazoa; phylum Arthropoda; class Insecta; order Lepidoptera; family Tortricidae; genus Acleris; species Acleris emargana. Next base: position 13,884,382 of record OV656837.1, read on the forward strand.
GTCCGGGTTGGTACCACCATGTTATCCATTAACCTACCGCAAAGCAGCAGTGTTCGCTTTGTTGTGTTCCGGTTTGGGGTTATGCCTCAATGCTAGTCATTTCACCGGCTGTCTTATGACAGCCGGTGAAATGACTAGCATAGAGGCATTCCATCTTAGTCCTCAGGGTTGGCAGTGCATTTGCAGTCTTATGAATGCAAATGTCTATTATGGGTCACAGTTTCCACTTACCATCAGGTGGCCTGTATGCCTTCCTATGCCATAAAAAACAAAAACTGTTTCATTCTCTGTTTGATTCCGGTCTCGAGGAAGAAACTCCCGATCATATATATTTTTAACCGTCCAAATATTTTGTCTCTTGCCCAGCTAGCCTTAGTTCTGTCCTTACTTTTGTAAATACGTCCTTTGTTCAAGTTTTACCTGAGTATTTTGCCATTTTAGTTTTAGTAGGGTAAAGTCACCAGTGGTCAGCCAGAGACCTATAGTCGGCCTCTACCTATAATTTGTATGAGTGCGAAGAGTACGAAATATTTGTATATTTGTTTACGTAACTAGCTATTAGGAAAGATATTGGAAGTGAAAAGTTAATTTTGTGTGACACAACAATATGTAAAAGACATTGGTCTCACTATTTTTTAGACGTAAGATACCTATTGAAGTTGATTTTTATTAAAATTAAAAAAAAGATAATACTATGATATTGTATTTTTCATCACACCTAAAACCGTCCATATTTCGATTTTATTTAAATTGAAAAGGTATAATAAACATTCTGTAGTGTATGTTCTTTATTCATAATACGGTTTTTTAATGTTTTTACAGTGTTTTTGATCAAATTCAAAACATTTTAAAAATATGATGTCATTGTTACTTACAAAATATTAAAAATGCGGCAATTAAAATACGGAAAACTGACACTAAGTAATAATTTGTGGAAAAATGACACAAAAAAATAACATAAAGCTTAATAATGAAGCCGTTTATGAATAAATGCAACAATTGGGTACTCGACATAATAAACTGGGCCACGTTGTTTGTAAAACAGTCGTTAAAAATGCGAATTTATAAAAATAATATATGTTTGTAACATTAAATTTGTACTGATTGCAAATTTCAAACCTCCCTAGATAAAAATGGTTTTTTTTGCTTAGTGACGTTTTGATTATCAAGGTGCGATTTGCATTTTTAAGACTACAATCTGAAGACAGCAACCTGACCGCAACATACACACACATACATAAACTCACGCCTTCATTCCCAGAGTGGGGTAGGCAGTGCTAAAGAATTACCAACAAGTCTTAAAACTTCTTGATAATTCTGTAACCACATTTTGCACAAGTAGGCTAAGATGTTTCCCAGTGTATTCCTGACCGCAAATACGTTGCTAACCCTGAGGACTAAGATAGCATGCCTCTATGTTAGTAATTTCACCCGTTGTCTTATCCCCACACCGGAACACAACAATGGGAACACTGCTACTTGGCGGTAGGTAAAGGTTAAGTAGGTGGTAGCGATCCGGCGGACCCTGCACAAGGTCCTGCCACCACTAAAACAATAAATACTTGCACTCATCAAACAAGGGTTAATTAGGGTTCCGTGCCCAAAGAAAAACGAAGCCCAACTGCTGACACTTTCATGTCCGTCCGTCCGTCCGCTCGTAAGTCAAATTAACGCATGATATTTATTATCTTATCATTTTGAGTGATAGGTAGAAAAGAAAAACGTCAGTAGCATTTGCATCTTGACTATTGGCCATAAAAAGTCATGTTTTCACCATTTTACCGTTTACAGTTCTTTATGGCGGAGTGTTTGTCGCAAGGCGAACATTTCAAATCACATAAGTGGTTGACATCGTAACCTGAACATATATATCCGACCGAGCAAATTGTGCTCTTTCTTTCACCCGGCCCACTTCGGCGGGTGTGGCGATAAATTATCCCGAGACGCGGTCGGGGGACTACTGCGATATCCTCCAAATCCCGATATCGAATTTATGGACTTTTTACACTCATTGATAAGTAGATAGGTACGTTTTTTAGGCGCGATCGCCGTTTTTTTTGTTTTATTTCGAGGCAGATGAAAAGTAAGAAAGTTTTTTGGGATATTTATATTTAGATGTTTGGATATTTGTCTTTAAATGGCTTACAAAGGTGTTTTTTTTTTGGATAAAAATTAAAACACTTTATTTTATCGAGGAGTTATTCGTCATGGTTAAACGGCTTAGCTTCTTCTCGGGTGTATCGTATGTCGTGTTTTGTCCGACAGTGATACATTTGTTTTTAAATTGAATTATTAGAAGGCTAAGGGCTTGACTACACCGGAGCTTAACAGTGCGTAAATTATGGTCTGGTGAAATTTACGTCATGTGATTACTATGACCCATTCTTTTGTTTACGCGACGTCACGTATTTTACGCGTCGCAGTGTTCGCTCCCTCAGCTGCATGAGAGCCTATGACCAAATCCATGTCCTATGGTTTTACGGCTTGAACCATATAAATTTGTTACATTAATAGATCTCAGAATGATCCTGGACTAGGTGGGCAACGGGGTAGTGGGGCAGTACCGTACAGAAACGTTGCAGTTTTATGGGGACGTATTTCTCCTGTAGAAAGACATAAGGAGACCGTTATATCACAATAATAAGTAATAAATAAAAATTTACATATCACGAAAATTAGTTTTCAGACATTTCGCGAGTAGGTACCGTGTGGCCTGAGCACATTTTCAAAAATTTCAGTGTAAATTGGTGACCTGTTTCATAGCAACCCGGTTTATTGAAGTACAGGGCGAACGACATGAAGTGTTACCAAATTCACAAAATCGAGCCTGGTGTCAAAGTAAATGCGACTTACTATCGGGAAAATGTTTTGGAAGCTGCGTTGGAGCCTTGGACACGCAAACATTTCGGTAGTAGACCGTGGACATTACAACAAGACTCTGCCCCGGCTCATAAAGCTCGTGTGAACCAAGAATGGCTGAACAACGCGTGCCACAATTTATTTCGTCCACACAATGTCTTTCGAATTCCCCAAACGCGAACCCGATGGACTTCTATTATCTGGTCCATTGTGGAGAGCAAGGTGAGGAGAAGAAAACATGCCAGTATGGATGCATTGAAGAAAGCGATCGTACGTAATTGCCATTGCATACCGCAGGATCACATTCGTGCAGCGTGCAACTCATTTTTCTACCGTCTGAAGGCCATAGACAGCAGAAGGTGGTCATATCGAGTTAAAATAAAGTAATCTTAAAAATTTGATATCTTTTTCTCATTTTTTTCTTAATAATGAATAATTTAAGACAACAAAAAAAAATCGTAGCCTTTTGAATTTGGTAACACTTCATATCGTTCGCCCTGTACTTTAAACTTTTTGTGCGGCTGCCGAATTTGCCGAAATACAGCTTCCAGAAATTTTCAATGCCAGCTATGTTATGCTCTTATCCACTTCACTACAGCAGCAGCGTGAGCGTCGGCACGCGACCGTTGTCATGACGCCAACTATTTCATATTCAAACTGGATCGATTGCTAACTATAAATTACGAATCAAAATCGAAAAGTTGCTGCATTTGTCTGGCTTTTTATACGACCGCTGGAAAATATTTTCGATAACAGTTTTCGGATAGATTTCTCTTTATTTGACAAATGATCTCAAAGTAATACTCACAACTTTTTCTAAAAAATGTTTTTGTTCGCATTAACTGGCCAGCGTTCACTCGAGAACAAGATTTTCAAACGGATTGCTATGGGTTTTTATTGCCTCTTTTTTCAAATGGTCTCTACTCCGCTATGCTTTACTAAATGTGCTATGCTACTGGTGTCAGGATTTGATTTTATGCTATCTACGATCGAATTCACTGTTGCTCTTGTTTTTTCCCTTAATACTGTTTGTTTATACTTTAATAGTTTAAATTTTATAAAAATAATATTACTTACGATATGATGCCGCTATCTAAGTATAAGTAGGTAATTGTATTTAACGTTGTTTAAAAGACGACAATGTTTTAAGTAAAACTTTAAATGTCTCAACTCATACTGTGGACTACTGCGCAGTCAAATGTTGTACTGGTCATAAGAATTCCAATCTCGAACAGGAATTTGGCCAGCGGCAGTCGTCGAAGCATCTGTAAATAGTGCTCAAATAATTTCAGGCACAAAGACTGTTGGATTTAAATGCGGAAGGAATTTTAACGAAGACGATTTAAACCTGAGGTAGGAATTAAAGTTAGTCGGTTATATACTACAGCTTAATCTAATTGCGCGTTCCGTTTAATAGTACTCGAAAGTTATCGCTTCAGTTAGTTGCTTCCATGTTCGTTAATTAAGAGAAATTAGGCGAAGACGTGAGAAACAATATCCGTCGAAGGTAGGTAGGTAATTGGATAACAGTTGTGAACTCGGCAAGCCCGGCGGCAAGTTGTCGTCGGTAGTGAGGGAACTTTGTATATGTTATCAACGGACGCGGGCGGCGGTTGGGGAGTTGCCATTCAACAGGGTTAAGGTAGTGATAGATAGTGATACACCCGAGATAAGATTACGGAAGGGAATCTATTATGATATCGCTACTACAAGCGTCATAATATATACAGTGGTTGGGGGTCACGATGCTAACTTAATTTTTCGAACTCAGTAAATGATTGAGATTCTAATAGATTATGAAATGAAATAATTTAAGATTGGCATTTTATTAAAATAATATTGTTCCCCTAATACTAAGATTATGGCCACCTAAAATTTACATTTTGAAACTTACCTATATGAAAATCAACCGGTTAGACGATTAAGAAATTGAGCAAGTAAGTAAGTAGGGTGGCCAACGGCCATGATCCTGAAAGGAAAAGATTTCATTTATTGTTTATTTAAATAAAAAAACAAGCAATAGTACATTGTGTATTAAGGTCGGTAAGTAAGGAATTACGATCGAGGCTTTAGTAGAAGCCCGAAGTCGAAGACTGAGGGCTTTCTGAGTCGAGGTTCGTAATTCCCTTACCGCCCGTGAAACATACAATGTTTTTCATCACATTTGCGAGTAAATAAGTAAACTTATAGGGCAGAAAAAACTTATAATACTTACACAAGTCAGCACAACTATTATTACGAATTACTTGAACTTTTTTTAAGCGGATGGCGGGCGGGCTCCACAGATTATACAAATGTTTCGTCCAGAAACGTTAAGGGCAAATACTTACGTAGGTATACATACAGCCCTGAAGGAGTGTAAAAAAAACGTCGTTTTGATACAGAAAACTATTAAAATCGATTATTAAGAACATTAATTGAGTATTTAAGTAACGTGTAGCGAGATTGCAATGAAATTCCTGTTTAAATAACATTTTATGACAATTTTTCAATTGCGTGTAAACTCTTTGCTTGAACTTGCATGACCTGTGTGCTGTGCTATAAATTAAAAAAAAAATACTTACCGACCTTGGGTTTCATGGTAAGAAGAAAGGTCGAGGGTTTTATATGGGGCATTGCGGCCAAGTTAACCTGTATGTTTAGATACTGTTTACGTGCAAGTGTGATGAAAAAGTCTTAACCCTTTTAAATGTATTATACCTAGCTACGAGTATAGTGAGTTTTAGTTTACATTGTAGCTACACGACCCGCAGTCACCCAGTGCGTGTATATTATATACAGTGATGGGAAATAGGTGAGCTAAAATACCTATTCTTTGCGTGAGGACATAATATGGAGTGGTTACAACCGGATAAAAGTATATATTTTTTGGATTCTGGGTATTTGATATTTATCCGGGCACTGCGAATACTAGCCGTAATGTTGAACATACATTCTTTTCCTTATAGAATGTTTGTAAAGTTTGTAGTAAAAATGGTAACATTCCTGCCATAAAGTTAAAATTATAAGTAATCCATACCATATCCATATAGTCCTGCTACTACTTTTTAGAAATCTTGTACATTCCTTCTTTTCTCTAGCCCTTTTTACTAAAAACTAACATTAAACATGCCGTACTTTAAACAAAACATGTCATGTTTTACATTACGATAATTACCCGAATAAATATCGAATACCCGGAACAGAAAAAAAAATAAAAATTATCCGGTTGTAACCACTCTATATTATGTCCTGTCGCGAAGAATAGGTATTTTAGCTCACCTATTTCCCATCACTGATTATATACAATACTCATACATTTAATAAGACGACGCATTGGCCCAGTTGGTAGTCAGTGTACGAAACTACCGGTCCTGGGTTCAAATCCCGGTAAGGGCAGAGATTTGTGTGATGAACGTGAATATTTGTTTCTGAGTCATGGATGTTTTCTATGTACTTAAGTATATATTTCTCTGTATAAGTATTTATATCGTACCCATAGTACAAGCCTAGAGTTGAGCTTGGGACTAGGTCAATACGAGGGCTGTTTGATAAGTCCTTTTAAAAACTATTTGTAAAACCTTTTTTCTGGTAAATGGCATTAACACTGGCAGGCACAATCTTTCAAATGAAGACTGTCAAAAATTCAGCAAAAAAAAAACAAGTTTTTGTCAGTTTAACCATTGTTTAACTGTGATCACTTGTAAATTTTCAACAACTATGGAAAAATCTGAATTTCGTGCCATTATAAAACATTTTTTTATGAAGGGTTGCAGTGCTGCCACAATAAAAACTGAACTTGATTCTGTTCATGGCACTAACGCACCAACGTTGCAGACTGTTTATTACTGGATAAATGATTTTAAAAGTGGTCGGTCAAGCACATCTGATGCTCCACGCTCTGGTCGCCCAATCGAAGTCACTACTGAGGATGTTGTTGAAGAAGTCCATAATATTGTACTCGGCGACCGCCGAGCGAAGGTGCGTGAAATAGCTGAGAACATAGGCATCTCCACTGAGCGAGTACATAAAATCCTGCATGAATATTTGGGTATGACAAAGCTGTCTGCACGATGGGTGCCACGTTTGTTGACGATCGAACAAAAACGCGAACGAAAGCGAATTTCAAAACTGTGTTTGGAAATGATGAAGCGTAATCCTCGGAATTTTTTGAGTCGATTTGTCACTGTGGACGAAACTTGGGTCCATCATTATTCATTATACACCTGAGTCAAAACAGCAATCAAAACAATGGATGGCGACTGGTGAACGTGCCCCAATGAAGGCTAAAAGACTGTTTTATCGGCTGGGAAGGTGATGGCGACAGTCTTCTGGGACGGCGAAGGAATCATTATGATTGATTACTTGGAAAAGAAAAAGACTATCACTGGCCGTTATTACGCAGAGTTATTGGACCGTTTCAATGCCGAATTGTTGGAAAAACGGCCAAAATTGCCCCCCAAGAAAGTCCTCTTTCATCAAGACAATGCCCCAGTGCACAGGTTAACTATTGCAATGGCCAAAATCCACGAGTTGGGCTTCAAGCTGGTTCCGCATGCTCCGTATTCGCCGGACCTAGCTCCGGCGATTATTACCTATTTCCAAATCTGAAAAGATGGCTTGGAGGGCAAAAGTTTTTGACAAATGAGGACTGCATTGCAGGGTGTAAACGGCTATTTTGAAGACCTCAACAAAACGTATTTTTTGGAGGGCATAAAAAATTGTAAACTTGCTGGAACAAGTGTTTGGCCCTCAAAAGAGACTATGGCGAGAAATAAATGTAAATTGTTTTAAAAAAAACAATCTTTTTTACTTTTAAAAATGACTTATCAAACAGCCCTCGTAGATGTAACATTGTCTCCTAATATTAAAATATTTATTTATATACTAGCGGCTCTATCCGCGCAGAAGTGATTCTTTGCTATATCCTCGAGAACACTCCTGCTTTGCGTTCTCAAAAGTACCCACGTTAGACTTCATGGCTGGCTACGCATTTGCAGTTAGGAGAATGCAAATGTCTGAGGTCCTCCGAGTCCACTTTGGATATTTACTATAGAATTTTAAATGATAAACTTTTTATCCCAAGCCACGTTAATCGAAACTAAATGAGGAGAGAGAAATAGAGATTAGAGATAACGCATTTTCAAATTTCGGTTTCTATAGTAGGGCGGGCACGTGTGCTCGTTAGCCTTCAGTGCCATAAAAAAAGTTCCTAAATATCTTACGAATAACGTTGTTAAGGCCCAAAAATTTTAAATGTGATAGCGCTAGAATTTTGCTTTTAACAAAATAATTATAATAAAAAGATCTGAGTGCCTTTTAGTATTTGTAAAGTTTCAAATTTCATAAAAAACATCGTGGGATTTTCGGGGAAATGGTAGTGGCAGGGGCGGCGTCGGGGGGTTCAAACAACCGGAGCGGCGGAGGTGTCGCGGGCGGCAGCGGCAGCGGCGGCGGCGGCGGCGGCGGCGGCGGCGGCGAGCATCACTACGAGACCGGTCGTCGCGCGGCTCGCCCGCTCCGCCGCACCGCCGCCGCTAGCGCCGCGTGAATAATTCTGGACACGACACTCTCGCCTCAACAAAATTAGGAAATGTTGTCATCTACCCAACTTTATCCTAGTGGCCTCGTTAACATTCGAAGCGGGATTTTCGACTAAACAAGAGAAAATTAACATTCTAATGTTGATATTAATGTCCTTGTTAATATTGTGACCGCAGTGTAAAATAACAGTTTTCTTGAATGGTGAAAAGAAACGTTAAAGTGACAAATCCAAGTCTTCAAGCTACATTATTTTAAAGTAAGTCGCTTCATATCAATATAATTACAGTTTCAAAAAGTTTCATTTAGTTATTCATCTAGTCTTTTACCATTTTTTTTCTGGAAAAACAACGTCTGCGTTAAGTATGCTCTCTTTATTTTTAAACCTCTCTAATATATTTTGTCGGTTCCTTGAACAAATGTTTACGTGATGCAAAGATTTGTAATGCCTAGAAGGTCGCCACTTTTTTACTTCAGTAGCGATAATAATGAGATAGCACGGAGAAGTACCATCAACGTTGCATTATTAACCGACGATAGCATTATGCAAATGAAAAGTAAACTTTTCGCAGAATATCTGTATAAAATGATAGTTTTCCTTGAAGCTAAAGAAATTGACGAGGCATAGGTATTCACCTTTCCGTTTATTCTGTTGGCATTCAAAGGTAGTGAATGGACCGATATCTCGGCTGTCATCGCCCAATCCACTTACATATCTGCCTTTAATACTTTAGGCTCTGGCTGGAGGTAAAACCTATTCATGAACTTGTCTCGTCGAAGTGTACTCGCGTGGGTAATGCTCCTCGACTGCGATTCTGATAGAGTTCCAATGTTTTATTAAGTAGACAACAATATAGGATTCGAAAGAGAAAAATATCAAGGATAGTAAGTTATTGGTGAACACTTTAATTTTGTACAGTTACAACTAATAAGAATACAATTATTATTATGCGCACTGAGGGTCGAGATCGCGTCGTTCGAAGTAACCCTAGAAAAATAAAGTGCTTTTCTTGTGGTCACAACTGTCAAACTAGGTACATTATGAAGCGTTTCTTTTCTAGTGTTTGCTGTTTAAATAAAGTACATGGTATACCTATAGTAGCTACAGAAATAAAAGGTAGGTACTTAATCCTAATGAAGTTCAGTTGTTGACATACACACAAAACAAAAATGGGTAACATTATCAAGATTCAAGTCCCGCATATTTTTTTTAAATTTAATAATTCGTTGTAGGTATTTTGCACGTGCCTACTGTATTTATTAAGATCTGGACAGTTGCAAATCAGGGCACGAAATGAAATGAAAATAGTTTAAAATGAAAATAGTTTATTTCCTTTTTAAAAATCACAAATACAGATTAGTGGTTGGGACTTCCTTTTAGGTGAGTGAACCTGTGTCGAAATACTACGCTATTTTGGCTACTTCTTAAATGAATTCAGGTAAGACCGTTGAATTAAATTTCTAATAATTATTTTAAGATAGGTTACCCATTTTCTTTTGTTCTCAAGTAAACGTACCAGTTGTAAATTATGAGAACAGACAGACGGATAAGTAGAGTGAAAATCATATTTGATTAGCCCCGTAAGAAATTTTAAAATAAGCTGCGAAAGCGTGTTGTTTTGTAAGATTTTGTTTCTAGAAAAAAATACGATACCTATTAGTCTGAGCGACAAGGATATTTTTTATTCCAATACATAGTAGGTACTTAGTCATCATACCTTCAAGGAGCAAAAACCTTCACGCACAACTCGTTGCTTTGAAAGGCTCTGGTTGCGTCAGTGTTCATTTAGGTTAAGAGGATACTTGACATTAAATTAATATTGCAAACGTATTTAACTTTAATATGTATTTACGGACGAATATCTGAAACTGCAACAGCATCGGCCACTGTTTAAACATAATACCTATTGAATATCATAAATAATTTCACGTGCCCATCCAACTGTCCATCTTACTTATTGTCGTGATTGTAAATAAGTTTGTTTTTTACTGATTGTTTGTCTTGCAGCTGCAGAATAATAATTTTCATATATTTTTAAAGCAATATACTTACCAGTAGTGTCACTAAGTGAATTAAGATCGCATTCTAAGATCGAAATAAATGTCTTTATTTTATTATCAATATTGTCATTTATTTTATTTAATAAATCTACTATAAACAATAAAACGTAGTAAAGTCGCCATCAGATATATGGTAGCGGTCAAGGTACTCAAATATTTCGGAGCAGCATTAAATTTCAATATATTAATTACGCTAGATAAGGTCTATAATATCGGCCCATATAATTCGTCATAAATTTAGGAGCAGCGACTTTTCAATAAATTCGTAACATACAATTAGGTAAAGATATCGGAACTTACAGAAGTCATAAATATCGAAGCAGCCAGGGTGATCATAAAGATCGGAACATTTATGGAAAATATACCTTAAGTCTGTGTCACATAGTTCAAAATACTTTACGATGGACCCATTAAAATAAGGCTTCAGACACGCATGATTAATATTATGTTGTCAACAATTTAAATTAAGAACAGAGTAGTTTATTGTGACATGTTCCGCTAATTTGGTATATGAGTGTAGTAACGAATTCAAATATGAACTATGTGACACAGACTTAAGGTATATTTTCCATAAATGTTCCGATCTTTATGATCATCCTGGCTGCTTCGATATTTTTGACTTCTGTAAGTTCCGATATCTTTACCTAATTGTATGTTACGAATTTATTGAAAAGTCGCTGCTCCTAAATTTATGACGAATTATATGGGCCGATATTATAGACCTTATCTAGCGTAATTAATATATTGAAATTTAATGCTGCTCCGAAATATTTGAGTACCTTGACCGCTACCATATATCTGATGGCGACTGTACTTATTTTATAAACACGGTTTAAGTTTAACAGAATATTGACAAATAATAAATCACCTTTAAACTAACACTTAAAAATATAATTTAACGGTTTATTATATAAAACAAGAAGTGTAGTTTAAATAAAATTACCAAGTTTACTAGAGTAGTCCAATAAAAATGCATGAGACTGACTCTGAATCAGTTTGAGATCCCACTTTGTTTTAAACTACATCGTTACCGTATTGATAACGTTGTAACTTATAATATATGTTTCTATACTTGATAGTGAACGAGGCCGAATAGAAAAAAGGCGATATTGGTTCGGAAACGAGATCCCGGTAACTAAATGACTTATTCGAAATTTAAACATATTCGATTTGCCTATGTTTATAATTTGTTTTTAAACCACTTCAAAAAAGGAAGTTTTCAATTCGTCTGTTTTTTTTTCATAGAAGTATTTTTTATTATGGAATGATTTCTACAGTTTTGTGCAGTTTATTTAATCCCTTATTTCTATTGAGTTAATGTTGTTTTTCATCTACTTAGTAGGTTTGTAACATAATTCGATTTATTTCTCGTGCATTTTATGGATGACCGCAACACCAAATTTTAATCACGATCTCCATATAACATAAAACAGAGTCGTTATCCACGCTAGTAGGGACTGTCTGTATGTTTGGTCGAGCATTTATTTTAAACTACGGAAGGTTGTAATGTGTTCTGGTTTTTTGTACAGTAAGGGAAGGGTCTTTTAGTTTCCCTTAATGTTACGTGTGTGACAGAAAATCTCAAATAAACCGAAGTTATGCGCTGAAACACTAACCTACTAGACGATTTAATACTATAAATCATTCTAGAATGCTAAAGACATATCTATAGGTACACGTGAGAGCTTAGACGCGCGCTAAGAACTAGATGGTATAAACGTCAAATCAGATTGGAATTGAAAGAAATGTTTTCTTATCTTCCTTTTACTGTACATTATTATACACTTGCTTAGCACAAATAATAAACTCATAATTATCTTATACCGTAAAAACATGTTATATTGTAAAAACTAGAATTATAGGAATTTATTAATATAATTATATTATAGTACTTATGTACTTCTTTATTGAAAATATACTAATATGTTTTTCAAAGATAAAAGATAAAAAAGAAAAAAGATAAAAGACATTTATTCAGTAAGTAGGCCACACGGGCACTTTTACATGTCAAAGAATCTACCAGCACTTCACAAGAGGAGACCACTGCTGAGAAGAAACGCCGCAAGAAACTCGGCAGTCAGTCATTTTTTAAATATATTTAATGTTACAATGGTATACTTAGTCTAGCATTACGTAGATCTATAAATATTAAATTAAAAAATATATTAAATAAGCTGCGTAGTTTCAGCAGGAAAACACACCAAAATCTTGCGAGAGAGATAGAGGGAGAAAAATAATAATAATAATAATAAGAGAACACCTACCTAGGTGTAAGTATATAAGACGGTGCAAGACGACCACATAAGATTGATAATGTTTTCCTACATCAACGGTGTCCCCTAGACAAGATAAAGCTACAGAATTTGAAAAATAAATAAAATGTAGTTAGCGTGACTTACTATACGTAATTTATTCAAGGGTACTAGAGTCGCTAGTTTTTTTTTTTTTTTTTGAAGAATGTGATTTTGACGTATTTATTTCTAGACCTCAAAACCTCGATGTTTTAGTCGAAATCTTTAGAGCCTCTCCTGTTTAAAATATCTACGGGCCAATATCTATATATTGTAACCGTTTCAAAACTGGCCAAGAAGAGTCGGATTTGTTTTTTATTTTTATTAATGATTTTTTTAATTATTTACTGTTAGTGAGTATAGAAATACATATTTGTAAATAATTCGTCTGTCTACATATTACGGTTCATAAGATATAGCCCGCTGACAAACAGACCGACGGATAACGGAGACATTGTAAAGGGGTCTCGTTGGCACATTTTGAGTACGAAACCCTGATAGTTAAGGAGCTGGCGAGCATTTCGGTATATGATTTGCACATCGTGGTGGATTGCAGTTTAAATCATGTATTTGCACATGTATGCGTCTGGGGTTCATGGTCACAATCATCTAGAAAACGAAGCAAATCGAAGAGGCAGACATTCATTATCATGGAACGGACTTGTAAGAATGTAAAAAAAAAACTGTAGGTACTAGGTGATTTGCACACGGTTCTCATTACGCTCATTCGATTCATTATTTTTTTACATCATGCTGGCAGATTATTTTTCCATGGTCCTTCTCATTATTTTTAATCCAACAATTCAAGTCTGCCAAGCGTCAACTTCATATAGAGATTCATAAAAATAACTTAAATAATTGAATACTACAACAGTCAGAGCCCTGTATGTCTGCCTCTTCGTTTTTTTGTGTTTACAGGATGATTGTGTTCACCAGCCCGAGGGGCAAACATGTGTGCAAACTATAGCACACCTTTTTTTAACATTTTTGAAACGCTGTCAATTGTCAAAGCAGCGCCACCATGGTTGCAGACGAGGTCCTTGATGTTTCTTAGGATATAATTATCGCTATTAATAACGTCGTCTGTCACGTGTGCTGATTATATCAAAAATTTGCTCGCCAGCTCCCTATCTATAAAAATGTCTACCGAATTCAAAAATGCGTGGCCGGACTTGTGGCTGGTTCATAAGTAATACTTTATTATAATTTTAAATGAAAGTCGGCTAACTAAATAGGCCTGGCGTTCCGCGCTCGTCCCGCTACGGGATAAAGAGCCGGCGTCGAGTGTATTCTGTGTATTCTTGGCCAGATACCTAGTTAACAAATGCAAAGCGCCGGCTCAGCCCTTTCTAATTATTCAACTTATCGTGTTACAAGTAAAATCCAGAGTTTACGCGGGTTTTCTGGTAATTCATGTCCGTCCATATTTACATTTAGCTTTCATAATTAAGTTTTTTTTTCTAATTAACCCCCGCCACGATTATTATTCTTCTGGCATTTTTCATTAGCTGTATAGGTACCAGATGAATTGAATTACATATATTTTATGATCTTTGAACTACAAGCCCAGATCTTAGCTTCTGACTAAGTTTTGTGTGAGATTTTCCCCAGACATTTATTTACTTTTACGTTTATTCTGAGGAATAAGCTTGTTTGCTTGATTGCATATTCAATGGTCAGATTAAAAAATCACTTAAGTATACGGCGTATTATCGTTATTTCACATTCATTTCATTAATGCTGTCTAAATTTACATTAGGTGTACGTTTACTCAATTGGGTCACGTGTATTCAGTTCAGTTTGATCAGTCTCACTGTTAAGTACCTACTAACGAAGTCGATGAATAGCCATTCACTGCGATTTCTTTGACTTTAGGACACTAAAGTTTTCCAGCGTTAAAGACGCACCGAAATTAAGAAATAATTTGTACAACTCTAACTGTTCTCTAAAAAACTATGAAGAGTAGAAAAGTTATTTACCTCGTAGATTGTTTTTTAGTAGAAAAAGGTCACGCTAGTATTTCATAGTGGATTTCATATTTTTCTAAACGTTATTGAAAATGTTTTAAAGAAAAAAACGTTTCAGAAATGGTTTATTATTTGAAATATGTATGGTAGGTAGTTAAAATTATTTAAGTTAATAATCAAATTATATACGAACATATTTATGATTACAGGGTTCTTTTCCAGTTAGCCCTTTACTGTGTGATACTGTGATTTGCTACTCCGTTCCGAATGTTCGGTGTCAGACAGGGTGTTAGCATCTCCAAAAAGAAAATAGGACCGTTTAATAATTCCTTCGGAAATATTCGGAATGGAGTCTGCCTTTAAGCTGAACTCAAAAATATAATAAAATGGTTGAACCGCTTATAAAATCAAATTTTAAATATAACAGATAAGCTAACTAGGAATAACGCAGTAAAAATGCATTTAAAAAACCGGCCAAGTGCAAGTCGGACTCGCGCACGAAGGGTTCCGTATATAAAATCACGTTTGTTGTGTGGGAGCCCCCTTAATTTGTTTTGTTCTATTTTTAATATTTGTTGTTACAGCGGCAACAGAAATACATCATCTGTGAAAATTTTAACTGTCTCGCTATCACAGTTCGTGAGATTCAGGCTGGCGACAGTCAGACGGACAGACGGACAGACGGACAGCGGAGTCTTAGTAAAAGGGTTCCGTTTTTTCCCTTTGGGTACGGAACCCTCAAAAGAATAAAATAAATAAAATATACTTACAAACAATTACTACATTACAGACATGACACAGTAACTTACTATTGACATTAGGTAGATATTTTACTGCGGATTTTATTAACTTTGACTAACATCAATTTGTTACATACTATACGTAAAACATTCCTGTTCGATATATGAAAATATAACTAACGAATTCAAACTTTCCCAAAACTAGAAAAAGGTACAACTAATATTATACATGCATCTTTATTAAGCAAATCCAGACGTTTGTTTGATAGTTTTGGGCGGCGGCCGGCGGCACTGCAGCGATCAAAGGCTAGGGCACTCACGTGATGGATTTGCTTGGGAAGGTTTGTTACTTTTTTATCCCATCAAGCCCTTCCTAAAGTAAATGTTTCGGGTCTCGTCCCATCCCCTTAAACCCCATTTAGTTAAGTGTGCTTCATTCATCTAGGTATAACTCTCAAAAAACGTTTGGTAGATTGGTTACATTTTCAGGCAAGAAGGTAGGCCTTTGATTAATAATTTTAAATATTTTGCAACCAGCCACTCGTTATATTGCAAAGGTATACAAATACTTAAAGCCAGTCAAGAGGTAGACTCGCGTATTTTTTGTTGTTTGTTAATGACAACATACAAATCTCTAAAAATAAAAATGAATCGTCGAAATGCATGTAGCACATAACTTCCGAATGACTGCACCAAATTGGATAATTCTTTTTTGTTGTGTTCATAAAGAAGAAAGGAATTGAAAAATCCACGGTAAAGTCAAAAATTGCAGCGGGAGCGAAACCGCTGGTGGGCCCCTAATTGAATTATAATAATATTTAATTTGGTCAAGATAAGTATAACACTCAAACTGAAATATATACTATCACAATTATTATTTGCCAAAGACCAAACATTCTAATGTAAAAATTCATTATTATAGGTATTATTAGATTACTACCTACTCTGCAGTGGTTCGGAACCCTCTGTGCGCGAGTTCGACTCGCACTCGACCGGTTTTTCTTCAATTATCTTTTTTCTTTGTCCTACTGTTTGTCTAGTAGAGAATGCCATAAGTCTGCCATTTGTATTTTATTGTCTATAGTGCAAAAAAATATCAAAATGGATGTCTTTATGTGCTTCCGCGCAAACAACGTGCATACAGTAAACCACAACACAAAAACAAGGGTTTGCCAGAATTAAAGAGTCGTTAGTAGGCACTGAACTATTAAATTAAAAAAACAACGTTAAGACCAGCGAGTTAAAGATCAAACACTACCGGCTTTAGCTTATGCACCCGCTTGAGTTCAGACAAATAAATAATTTTGTCGGCTCCCTACAGATTAACCTCTCCACAGGTGAAGCCACAGGGTGCGACGAACAGACGAATAGGATGTAATTACAAAAGTTCCCAAAGTTTAAGTTTAATTACGCAACGCTAGAGCCTCTTCAAAGCGGACTTCATAATGTGTGGGATCCATCAGACTATATTTGCTCTAAATTTACCCGATAGACCTATTTTCTCATAACTACAAACAGGATAAATTGGTCACACATTAATTAACTTAGATATAAAATAAGACCGCATGAGATCTTCTAACGTAAAATGTCCCTTTCGGAATTCAAAACAGATTTATTGATGTCAAGCTCGGAACAGCCCAAAGATCTTACTTTATGCGTAAAACGGAATAAAGGACATCACAGGGCTTAAAGTTCTAATTTCTATTTCAAATTTGATAATGGCTTTACCACGTAGAACAGAGCCCTTGGAGGCCAACTTAAGATGCACTGCAACACGCTACTGTCATTCATTTTGCGTATTTAGATCCGCAGTAATTTTGAGGTCTTGAAGGTAATTCGGTATTTTAATATTACAACACAAGCAAACAGTAACCTTTTTGTAATTAAAATTTCCAGGCGCTGGCACTGCTAACAGTGGAATACCTAAATAAAATGTGTTTTAATTTTACTGTCGAGGCAAGATAATTGCGTTAAGGCACGAACAGGTGCATTCAAAATGCTGGAAATATAGATATACTCGTATATAGCGGCTACAACATGTTGCCAAGTTTTCATGCCGATGTCGTCAATTTGTGTACAGCATGTTTTAAAATGAAAGACTAGTATTGAAAGGTTGAAATTTGGTTCGAGTATCGCCGAAAAAGTTCTGCATAAACCTATAGGGAGTTTATGTAATATGTAGGTGACCAATACTGAATCTAATGCCAATTAGATCACTAAATTCATTTATATTTTATTTTAAGTACAACGACTTAACTACTTGAGTCCTAGACAACGACTCATGTGCACATGCACTGCGATATGAGTTGACGCAGCAACCCAAACCCTTATTTAACTTTCTGAGTTTAACGATAGTTACTTTGAGAAGGACAGTATTAGATTAAATAATCATAAATACAATTACGGCATTGACATTCATAAATGAAAAGTCTGTCTGTTTGCCATTTTTAGTAATGACTGGTGAAAAAAAATATGATGCTGCCGTGATCCGTATTTTGATTACGTTGAAGCTGTATTTACCTCCAAGATATTAACGCTTTTAATTTTTTTGTGTACCGAAACACGACACACAGTTAATACTTACCTAAACACCTGCCAAATTAAAGCAGCCAAAGAAAACATTTTGTCATTTTGACGTCATCGGCATGAAAAGTTCGACCCCTGGGGTTCCGCAATTATACATTAATTTACAGGGTGCGCGATAAAAATATGAAATAAAGTAAATTTCTTGAACTAACTATTCTACACAAGTTATCCTTTAAAGTACCGCCAAGCAGCAGTGTTCGCATTGTTGTGTTGCGGTATGGGAATAAAACAGCCAGTAGTAATGTGAAATTACTAGCATAGAGCCTTTCCATGTTAGTCCTCAGGGTTGGTAACGCATACCAGTCTTAGGATTGTAGTCTCCGATCCTAATTACCATAAAGTTGCCTGTGATAGCATCGCTCCTCTATCCCATGAAAAAAGTAAGATTTGGTTGTATAAAATTTGGTTTCTGACTTAGATAGCAAGCATTTTGAAATGTTATTGGTAGTTTAAGAATCTGTAAATGCAAACTCCCAAGTAGGTACTTAATACGAGAGCTCTGCGTCGGTCGGACTGTCGTCGTTGGAATTACCAATTTGTAAGTAGGATTGCGCTCTAGCTTTGAATGAGTTGGGGTTGGGAAACATCTTGGAGTTTTTTTAGAGCAGACAATTTGAAGAGAACGTCACGAGGGCACTACGTCACAGACTAACAGATAACCAAAGTGTGTCAGGTCTCCTGACAGTCTAAAATCAATTGAGCGCACACATTAAACAGTTTGTCTGCCAATAATATTGAATGACCGGCTTTAAAACTGTCAGTTACCAACACATTTATTATGGTAGTGTTTATAGATGTGGACAAAAATGGAACATCTATCACTTTCTGAACAGTATGTTAGTGAGAGAGTGACGGATGCTCTAATAACATTTGTTCATCGCAATACGGGGCCATTTTTTAAACAACAGTTTGAGTTCAAACGACTGCCAAGGGACGACGACTGTCAGGCCGATTGCGGCCACCCGTAAATGAATAGCGGATTTGGCCTAAGGCGTCGGGCTGTATGGCCGAGATCGCCGCACGCCCCACACCGGAGAATTGAGTCTAGCTCAATGTCATATAAAGCTGCCTTATTGAGAATGTGAACGCTAAATGGTGTTTTGTGCGCTCTGACGGGACTACTTTAACTCGCCAGTTAATATTGGCTGTCGAGGAGAAAAGTGATACACTTAAGAACCCCGCAGTTCGAAGAACTCGTCAGTCGAAAATCGTGAGAGAACCTGATAGTCTGTCTTGTAAACTGACAGGCCAATATCAACCGGCGGACTGTTAATCTGTATTGCCCTTAACACGCCAGGTTTAAGGCCACTGCCTTGTGGGACTACTTAATTCAAATGATCACAATCATCAGCTATAAAGTCCTTATAGACGAAATGTGTTGTATTCTAACACATCATGAGTATTGGTCCGTCCTAAAAATTCTAAAGAGAATGACATTTTACCCTAGTTTTAGATAAGTAAATAATACAATTAGCAAGGCTTGTATGAAAGGTCAAAAAGGTCGAATAATGTTATGTAGTTAAGAAATTGGTGATTAAAAAACAATATTGATGAAACATTTGGTAACGTATTGGTACGTTGTTTAATAACATGTTGGACAAAAACTTCTCACTCTTAATAACACTGAATTGAAGTTATTAATAGGTAGTGTACACTTTAGTACAAACCTATAGTTTGTTTGGAACTGGGACTATTTGTGTGAGATTGTCGTCTCATATTTATTTATTTAAATAGATTTCAGATCACATGAGTTAGGTACAGAATCGCTTACTAAAACAAGGCAACTAAATTGCGCGCACGGTTTAACTCTTTTTTTTTGCAGGCTTTGTTGCGAAAGAGTTAAGCGCGTTAGATAACATGTACCTACATTTTTATCTATTTAATACCCGCATGGTTGTAAGTTTCAACATGTTGCAACTTGAAACTATGTCGAAATGTGACTACTTACTTAATACATTATTTATTTATTCACCTAGAACAGCTGAATCTCGTTTCCTGCGACAAACAACTACAAGTATAACGGATACCTATATGCTTTTCTCAAACACGCTCAGTAGACAGTTATGTCCATATTCGTATATTTTTTACAAACGCAGACTTTCACTACCCCCTCTTCATGTCCTAGGCCGGCAAGGTACGTATGCAAATTCATTTTGCGGAAAGCACTGAGTTTATAAGCTAAGGAACTGGCGCGAGTCCATGCCCCCAAGAATAGACCACATCCAGGCCCTCAACTGGGAAGGTCCGTAAAAAAATATTGTCCGATTTCCTCCTTTGGCTCGGTCGCCCTAATTTAAACTGTTCGCTTTCCGGCCTCTACAATAATGTCCTCAACCAATGTGAAATTTACTTTACAGACTTTACAATTGATAGTAAGAAAAATAAATTAGGAATCTCAAACACCACGTTCAGTATTTCACAATCGGGTCACCGGAACGTAAGTAATCCAATTACTAATCACGCTTTTCCAATATAGTATCTTTGAATTTCCGTCACCTAGCGGCTCGAGCACTCCAAAATACGCTTACGCGTGACGGGGCCCACGAAAAACGACGAAGACGTTAATAGCGGTGCTTATGGACCCGTGGGAATCATGTTAAGTAATAAAAAAATATTACACGCTCGAACAAACCGAATTTATTTAATAAAACATTCACGCACGTTTCGGGCTACACTTCTTAAAGATAATATTCACCAGACGTTCCAAATATGGCGCGCGTCTTCACGGAGAAATAAAGATTTCTTGTTTCGCTCTTCTGCTGTCAAAACCAGTATTTGACGTTGATTGTTTTGAAGATCTAAAGTATCTATAGTTATAACCAAAGAGCGGAATTCTTCATAGCAAAAATCAAACTGTCAGAGGGATTGACCTATCTGTTTTATCGACTTATCGATAAATATTTGTCACTTAACGAAACAAAGTTAAAGTAATGAAATCAGGCTTTTGGATATACATAAAAACAAATTAACGGTGTCCCTAATTAGCTGACCGCCACTGTATTTTAGTATAATAGTAAAGAATAAAACAGAAAATACGTTTTTTTTTAATTTTCTATATGAAACTTATCATTAAAAATTAAAAACAAATATTGCTAAGAGTAGGTAACTAATCTTCATTCAAAATAACAAAGTCGAAATCTAAATCTGTACTAAATATGTTTTCTTCATCTTCCCTTCAAACTTATCGTTCGTGCTAGAAAAATATCTAGGTTTACTTATCAAAGAGGTCAAATGTTACAGAATAATCTTTTAAGTTGATTATGGATACCTAATGCGATATTATTCCGTAACATCGATAAGTCGATAAAACAGTTAGGTCAATCCCTCTGACAGTTTCATTTTTGCTAATAAGAATTCCGCTCTTTGGTTATAACAGAGTGCCGCACTCTGAGTGCGCGATATTCCGAGAAGTCTTTCTAAAATTAACTACCGCTTTATTAAAGCGTCTACAGGCTTCTTAACATATAGTATTAATAAATTTTCTAAAAATATAATTAAAAAAAAAACGTCTCACTTAGATTAAAATAACTCAATAGTCATGGAATTAATTTATGGCTGTCGCATTGTAAATATAAAGCATTAAGTCACGAAACGCAATGTAGTTTTCATTTATATTATTTACTATTTACTAGCGACCCGCAGCTTATTTGGGGGAGGCCTGTGTCCAGCAGTGGACGTCTTTCGGCTGACATGATTACCTTGCTTTTAAAATACGTAATTGTAGTCGGTGTTAACATATTTTTAACTGTTTATTATACAAATTAGGATGTCAAGTGTTCATTAAACGCCCAGACTGATATCCGGAATGACCGTACCTATGGTAATAACAATACTATAATAACTATTATAGCACTGTTATTTTCATGGCTATGCTCATTATAGAAAATTAGACAAGAGAAATATAATGAGTTGTGTAAATTCAAGTGTTCGGTTTTGAAAAACCTCTGCTCGCTTACTAAGCACCTAAGTAATACGCCTTATATTATTTTGCAATTTATACTTATTCTAGATTTAAGCAGCCTAAAAAGTATGTTTGAAGAATAATTATGGTTAAGTACTTTTTGATAGGATTGGGTTAAAAAACATGCTCCTCCATATTTTTTTTTAATCTAAAGCAATAGTGTAACCTGTCTTTTTAAATATTAAACTCAGCAACGTGTTATTTTCCTGGTATTTAATTAAACCTGTTTAGGCTTGTATTTACCCGACTGACCCAGAAGGAGGGTAAAGTTTTTCGCGCGTTTGTATGTATGTTCCTATGTAGGTGTCAGTCTAAACGGCTTGATTGATTTTGAAGAGTTGGGAGTCGTTAGATTCGTCTTGACTGTGGGAGTGACGTAGGCTATTATATTTTAATCAAAGTAATGAGGATAAAAATAATAATATAATGTTGACGACGTTATCAAAAAATGCAGTCGTTTTTTTAAAGCTTCCTTTCTATTATTATATATTCCATCGCGAACTCTACGCATTGGTTAATCTAGACCAGCCTCTATTCAGCTGCGAAACTGATATTGCTTTTGACCTGTTATCGGACTGTCAACTGTCATAGCTCTTATTTACTTGACAATAATGGCGACCGAGTTAGAATCAAGACGATAAAGCATTAAAGCAATATTGTTTAACAAAGTAGAATAAAAGCTCTGTTCTTGCACGTACTACAAATGAGGGCCAGCGGTCGACACCATTGCCTGGTAGTCCTCGTTCAAGGTCAACGATGGTCTGGGGATTTAGAGCACTAATGCGCTCTCATGAACAGGCGCGTCGTGTCTAGCACTTAGTCCATGTATGTTCAGTAAACATAACAGTGCCGAAAAGTTACTGACGAGACGTTTGTTCAGATAACTTAATCAGTTCAAAATTATTAACTTTATTTTCATCATTTCAATAAGTTCTGTATATATTAGTCTTAAAGTTTTTGTTTTTGTATGCGAAAAATCCTGATGAACTCGGTATCAAATAATAAGATTGACGAGTCTGATCAAATCTACCACCAAATTAAACCTACCACCACCGCTTTCGCTGTCAATGTCGTCATCGAAATCGCTTAAGTAGGCAAAATTTCAAGTCAATCTGATGACTAGAAGTAGGGCTCATCAAGCTCCTAGATTGTTTCAAGAAAAGGTAACAAATAAGTGACTTTTAATTGCTGACTGTCATGCGATTGTGAAGCTTCTTTTCAAGAAGTATATCGTTTCGAGAAGCGCTTATACTCAGATGTGTGAAACTCTCTACGGCGTCTATCTGGAGAAAAAAGATCATTTTTGTTTAATTAATTAAATTAAATTAATATTATATTAAATTAATAATGTGTCTAATTATTTTTTTCAATAAGTACCTACGCATTGGCTGTGGCAATCCTCTTTAAGCCATCGTGTTGCACGGGGCATGGCGTGTGACGCAGTGATCTGCCCCGGCTCACACCTTGTCGTGCCTGTCGTGGCTTAGGTAAAGTTGCTCACATTTCCGCCTGCAAATACACAGAACGTTTCGGGTGCTTGGACATTTATTCATGCAAGTGCAGTGCTCCCTAGGTTCACATGCATACAAAATGAAATTTAAAATGCATACAGACTAGAATCTTCATACATTAGAATACAGTCTCCTGTACCACCTGCTTTCATTCTGTCGGAGCTGTTTGTGTAAATGAAAATCTCTCGGTAGTTTTCCCAATATTTACATAATAAAAGTAAGATAACAAACAATACTATAGGTAAAACAAAAAATAAACACTATAAAAACCTACCCTTACGGGTGCCCCCTGCAGTGGGGCAGCAGGTTTCAGGCTTCCTGTGGTTAAGGCTGCAGAGACAGGAACTTCCTCAATATTGGTACGTGCCGTGTCGAGGAGTACTGCTTTCTGTTTCTGGCCCTTGATCCAGCCAACTAGCGAGAGTATCTTAAGGAGTTGTTCAAGACTCTTCGCTACGACACCATTCGCCCAATCAACTATCGGGACGATGATCGTCGAGTTAACACCTCTTGAGCCGAGTCAAGCTACTGTCCGAGCTTGTCCTCACCCTTCAAGAGGTTCTCGTCAAGCGGGATAGTGATGTTTACGAGCACTACCCGGCGTTGAGATCGATCTGATATCAGGCTTATTGATTGGTAACGTTTACTTATTAATATGCATTCAAGTGTTGCATTTCTCGATAAAATAATGAAAATCGTGACAAACCATGTAAAAACTAAGCGTTAAGCGGTGAGCGTTAACATCAAACACACTGCCCGTGTTCAACTGAGAAAATAACACCTAGGCCTGTAATTTAACGTACGTTTTCATTTCGTATAATCATTTGAAATATAATATCTACCCGCGATGATGTGTTTCGAGGATTGGCGTCGGCACCGAGTGGACACGAGGGACCGGTTATAATAACTAAATATATCAGCCGATGATGGATTATAAATATCATTGGACTCGAAGAAATGGAACGATGTATCAATGTAATTAATTTATTATCTATATACATTAAATATATTTAGATACATAATTTTACCGATTCAATGAAGCGATGAGTATAGTATGTACGACTTCGAACGTACATATTTACAATTATATTACAAGCTAATATCCGGCGCAAACCCTAACACGAACATTAATATGTAAACTCTTTTATTATCTGTTCATTTATCCGTTCAAACCGTATGTACTGCTTATATTACCCTCATGTAGCTTTTAATTTGTATGTAGCATTTTCAGAAAAGTGTAAAGCAAACGGTTGGACGCAGATTTAACGAAATGTCGTTCGTTACGATTAGGTAACTCTACGAGTATATACAGCGCCAAAGACCCGATCTCTAAACCGTAAAGTGAAAAGACAATGGCCAGTCGTAAGGGTTTTATGAGGCGTCTTTGTTGGCCGCTTTTATCGTCCATCTGCGCGAATTCGCGGCGGATCGGTTCTAACAATGCAGCTGCTCCTGACTGCGACTTTACCCTCCGACACGACTCGGAAGTCTCTTTGTTTACCTGTCCCGGTAAAGAGTGTTGTCTTAAGTCCTTGCCATTTTTGTTTGGATATGATTTATTTGCTGAGGTGTTATTCTGTTAAAATCGGCGTCTTGTTGAATGCTTATCGGTCGAGCGGAGTCATTTATTCAGAATGCAAGCCCTAAAATGTTAGTGCGCTCTGACGGGACAACTTAAACTCCCAGGATAATAATTCGGCTGTTGAGCTAAAAATTTAAAGAATTAGCTAAGATAATCGTCTCCCTATTCTAAACGTATGACTTATATGTTTAGTTCCCTATAGAAGAGGTAGATGACAATATCTCGGATCTATTGCGCATATGCGACCGCCTATGCCCTATACCAGTAGTAGGTACGCAACGGCTTCTTCGGGTACGACTTTAAAAATTTGCATTCAGATCGGAAGCGACCTCATAACCCCTAAGACGATTTATTCGTACGGTCAACCCTGGAAACTTCTGTGAACTGTGTTAGTTGGCCTAGGGCCTAGACAAATTGAACGTTTCAATCATTACTATAGCTTTCGATACTCTCATACAGCCTTTCTATTTATCGCAATAGTTAAACTGCGACTTTGAGGCCGCCATCGTCGATTAAATTACACACTGCAGGTTAGCATCACAGAAAATGGTTCAATGAAAACATGTACAACAATAGCGTAGATTCCCAAATTTAATATCATTTAAAGTATGTAAACGAGCGTAATTGTGAAATCCATGCAACAACCAGACTTTTGTCACTGAAACTTTTCCTGAAAAACAAAAAATCTTTTGTGAAACCTGATCTCTAAAACGAGTCTTGAAAAATCACCTTTTA
Organism: Acleris emargana; assembly: GCA_927399475.2. Classification (NCBI taxonomy): domain Eukaryota; kingdom Metazoa; phylum Arthropoda; class Insecta; order Lepidoptera; family Tortricidae; genus Acleris; species Acleris emargana. The sequence continues at coordinate 13,910,195 of OV656837.1, forward strand.
GCAAGTTTTTAAGTCTTCGAAAATATTAAGGGGAAACGACTAAGTCTGATATTTACATCTATTCTATTTTTACTCATCTATCAAACTTTAGGAATACCAATAAATATTCAAGGTTTAATTAACTGTTTGATTTTATCCATATGACTTATCTTTTTCAAAAAATATGGCACTACTGATACTGGTTCAATTAGGATTGTTCATATTTTTAAATTACTCTAATTTGAAAACCATTTCGAGGAATAGGGTTTTAAAGCCGTTCTGCATTATTAAGTTTTTGAAATATTTATCTATTTCGGACATTTCAACGAAAGTATATTTGACCTTTGTTTGATTTTCGTTTTTGGCTTGAAGCCCTCCTAGGTGAAACTTAAGCGATAGGCGAAAACCAGATTAATTAGAACACCAATTAGATATCATTTAATTGTTATAATTTATTAGAAAATGCCAACCCAAATTTAAAATAATCATGTCATTCATAAAATGTCTGCTAAATAAATAAAGGTATTAAAACAAAACTATTGGGTCAAATTCAAAATTAATGAAATTTGTTTCTTAAAATTACCTATTCTATCGAATTAGAATGTAAAAACCGTGAGTTATTTTTTTGGTCTATCCCAACTCATCGTTCTCATTTGGCTTTGTAAGCATGTAAGTTGACGTTCGCGGCCCTGTTCCAGTATGTCACGTGACCTGTTCGAGGGCTCTATTCTACTAGGTAAAAGCTGACGTGTTATCGTTATGTAATAAGGTTTTACCGAGTCGAGCCTCGTAATACCACACGTAAATTATATCGTTATCATATTTTTAGTTAATTAACTTGACTGACGGCAGTGCCTCTTCTACTTTGTTTCAGCCCATGTTGCTTCTATATTGTAATCATATTGTTGAATTGTTTTTTTTCTTATTGCCACTTTTAAATTAAGTAAAATGAATAATCTGGACTGTTGGTTTTAGTCATGATTTGAATCACCATGACATGTCACCGCTGTAGTTATATGTTAGATGGTTGTGTTTGTTTTTCTTGTTTTCTTATTACTATTTATTAGCAATAAACATAATTTGCAGCTTATTGAATAATTAATAAATAATTATGTTTAAATGCTGCAATAGGCGAAGAGTAACATTACTCGGGGTCTGTTGGAATTACTTACAAAAATTGTAAAAAGACGAGAAGAAAAATACACTAACTCAATACCTGAATTACGTTTTATCTAAAGGAGTTTATGGAATATTAATCGAACCTAATCTAGTTTGTACCCTAGAGGTATATTTTTAAATATGTAAGATTATTATTACTTGAAGTATTTCTGCTATACCACAGTAGGTATACTGTGGCAATACGAAGTATTAACCTTAAGGTAATAAGTAGTTTTATGTAGTAATTGTAAGGATAAATAAAAATACAATCATTAAACGATAAATTAGAGTATTTAAATTATTTGCTACTGCAGTGGGATGTATGCATTGGATAATTTTAAATCTTAGAGATCACCATGTAATACATAAGTTACTGTTTGTTACCTTATAATAGGTTCAAATATGAGTTGTCTCTATATTTTTTTTACAATGTAGTGTTCACGTATACGTACATACAATTGTAGTAAATAAAACAAAAATGTTATGATTATTGGTCAAGGCTGGCTTGTTCTCAGGCCAGCTGTTACTGCAGCCTCTCGCAAGCCCGTTCATTCGCTCACAAACCACGTGTGAAAAATAAATTACTTTATGTAGAGGCACTTTACGACTCGCCACTAACACCAGGTCCAACTTAACGCCCATACGCCACTTTTTATGATCACTTTGGCAATGCTCCTCGTGGAATAAAACACGTTCCTTACATCTCAGTCCTGTGGTATGGGAGAATCTAATTATGTAATGCCGTCCGAACATAACTTGGACTTAGACTGGAAATGAAAGCGTGCGTTGTTTTTATTTACACATACAAAATGCTTTGTCCTGAATGACTGACTGACGGATCGACGCACAGCCTAAACCGGTGATTGTAGAGACCTGAAACTTGCAGGGTGTGTTCTTTGTATGACGTCGACATCCGCTAAGAAAGGAATTTCCGAAATTCCACCTCTTGGGGTATTCTAACCTCCTTACAGCATTTTTTTGTATTGTTATTGTACCAAAGTGGTTTCAGAACTATCACGAATTAAATATTTGTGCGTTTAGATTGCTCATATTACATACAATAAACAACCTACTTACTTTATACCGTAGAAGTTGTTATAGTTTTTTCCTCGGGACCTTCCAAAGTTTCCAAGATTAAAAGTATCCTTATCCTGTCCCTGAAATAAAATGTGCAATATGTTGTTTCTTGAAAATCGAATAAGGCGTAACAAGACAGACAAATTAATTTCTTCGATTATTAGCTTTTGCCTATAGACCTCTATCCGCGTAGTGCTTGTTAATTGCCACTCCTTTGGGAACTACCAACATTTTCGGGGTAAAAAAGTATCCTTTGTCAACTAACTCTAGATATCTACATCTTTAAAATTAGATTAGCTATTTTGGTTGTCAAAAGACAACAAAAAGACCGAGTTACTTTTGCATTTCTATAACTATTTGTATTTTAACAAAAGATGGACCGTCATTATGTTAAAAAAACCTTGTTGGAAGCGAACCTACAACGATGAAAAAGGTACTCAAGTCCAGACTTTACGTTCATCAATCATGCTACGTTATTGGCGTGATATCGCGACAATATCATTTCACAACGGTTTTACTATGACGTGACTTATTTCATCTTTAAACTTGGGACACGTATTTGAACAATTTGACAAGGATCATGCAAAGGGTTCTAACACTCACTGAATTCGAGATGGCGCAGACTCATCGCCTCGGTGCTCGGCAAAACGCAGATCTCTGCTTTATGATGGACCTCGAATTTATTACACTAAATCTAGGTTGAGTCGCTTATAATCTGAGGCAGTAAATATTGCGGTCCAACTAAACAAATAACTGGAATATACAACGACTTAGACGCACGAGTTCGCTCTTAAGAACTACAACTCAATTTGTTAGCTTTCATAGTTTTATTTTGTAATAAGTTACTTTTTCTTTTTTTGTGTTAGGTAGTTTCAAGAACGACCAGACTTTGCCAAAACTAAAGTACGATGACCTCGTAGGTAAACGGTTACACGACTTCTTAAATTTTCATAACGGTATTACGTTACTTTCAGAAACGATTGAATCGCGTGTCATTTTACCAAACAAATTCAATATTTTATGTTTACCTACCCCATAATTTCACTATTTATGTGAATCGGTAGACAAAATAAGTATTGCATCGATGTAATCAAAACTGTTGTCTCGCGTTCGTATTGCTTGGAGTTTTCTCTTAAATTTTCCGCTATGGGTACCTATACGATTATTAATAGTATTGTAAAAAAAAATATCGCCGTCTCTCTGCTCACTTAAATAGACATAACCTTTTTAATCCTTTTGAATCCGATTTTCGCCCGGGAATAGTACTGTCTCGGATCTGCTAAGGGTCACAGATGACATTCGTTTCAACATCGAATCCAAGAAGCTCACAGTTTTTGGTCTTTTAGATTTCAGTAGTACTTTTAATTCAGTTGACTTTGATATTCTTCTCGCTATTCTTGACACTGTAATATATCTCTAACGGTTGACGACCGTTGCTCTGATTAGAAGGAACCCTCTGCTGGCGTTCCCCAGAGAGGTGTGCTGTTTCTTCTTCTATTCTCCATCTTTATCAACAGTATCACTCAATCCATAAATTATTCTTGTCATCTTAATGCTGACGACTTACGAAGGATCATGCATGGGCAAATTGGGTGTGCCACCAACAGAATTGAAACTTATATCATTAAAAAGGAATTAGTTAAAGCATAATTTTTTAATATTGCCGCAAATACCTAGCTCACCGGAGAACAAAAGTAAGGGCACTTGAAAACAAGATAATATATCGTCCATTGAAACTTTGACTAATTAATATATAACTGTGACGGTTAATTATAGAACTGGGTGTTGAGTATTTCATATATAAAAATATGTAAAATACTGTGGTGTTCGTGTTTCTACAGAACTTGTCTACAAAAACTAATTTAAAAATAATCGTAACAACACGTTACTCGCAAGATTACAAAGTAGGTATCTCGTAGAACTATATCATCAACTGAAAAAAGTTACAAGACGAAGGTCGATTGATAAGTATGATGTATCTTATAAATTGTTTATTTATCTGTATGACAAATGAAGGCTCGACTTCAAGAACATACTTCACTTTATTATATATTAGCTAAAATTTCTGTAGACACATGTTTTGTTTTCTCCGGTGAGCTAGATATTTGCAGTCATAAAATAAATGATGTTTTAACTAAGTACATTTTAATTATATAGGTTTCAATTCTGTTGGTGCCACAGCCAATTTCCATACAAAACGCCCATGATCCTTTACGCTGTGGCTAGCTTGATGATTTTCCTTATCTGGTAAGTCAAATCAATACAGATCTGGGGGTGATTCGCGGATGGGCGAAGAATTTTGGGATCTTGGTTAATGCTAAGAAGTCGCAGGCCATTGTCGTTGGAAACCCTCACTTCGTGGCCTGTCTGTCGGAGATGGTGGTGCCTGAGGTTATCTTTGATGAGACACCAATCCCTATCTCTTCCACAGTTAGGAACCTGGGTGTCACCATGGATCACACTCTCTCGTGGTCGGTTCATGTTGATGAGATCGGTAAGAGGCTCTTTGCATCACTTCATTATTTAAGGCGCCTGCAGAATTTGTGTTAAGAGGAATCTTAACACTGAACTTACTCATGCGCGTTCTCTCCTTCTCCCCCTTCTCGACTATGGTGATGTCGCCTTCTTGGATCTTCGTGAGGAACTACTTGACAAGCTAGAGCGTCTCCAAAATGTTTGTATTAAGTACGTTTGCGTACGGATTGCGAAAGTATAACCATGTATCCCAATTATGCTCACAACTTCAATGGTTACATATACGTCGCCACAGGGACGTGCATGCATATACTGTCTCTTCTTTTTAATGTACTTTTTACTAAGACTTTTCCTTTGTAACATTTAAGTATGGCAGATGGTAGCGGACACCGTTTGAGGGCTAGCACCAACCTTTCTCTTGCATTTCCTTTAAATAAGACGCGTGTATATTCACAATCTTTCACGGTTCACTTGGTCAGACTCTGGAATGAGTTGCCATTGTCTGTAAGACAATCTTCTGCTGTAGCTTCGCTAGTGATCCTTAGCTTAAGTGCATGTATATGTTGTGTATTTATCTATTCATTGTAATAGTATACTATATGTAATATATTATAATATTTGCTTTGGGATAGTGTATTTATCTATTTATTTATTGTTGTTTTTGTTATCATTTCTGGTTTTCTTTTTATTCATGTCTGTTTGTTTGTTATTAGGGTAATCATTTACCCAATTTTTTTCTCAACAAGCTTTATCTGAAAGAAATCCCTTTAAGGAATAAGTTCGCCTTTGTACTTGTTTATTTTTGTTATATTGCCCGTGTTTTGTATTTTATTAAATTCTTGTACAATAAAAAGAATACATACATACAAAATTACACATTATCTTGTATTTAGTAATAGAAGATTTTAATTACGCATATTTACCATTGTTTTTATCTCGGTTGCCTCAGTTCCAGATATACCTATAGGACTTGAACATCAACACAATTAAAGATAATAGGGAACATTAAGTTGTTGTGGGACTTATTTAGTTAACTTGTAGGTCGTGCCCGGGTCGATCGCGCGGCTAGCGTGGAGTCCCTCCTTGGATGCCGGCGCTGGTTATCTACGGATGTTATTGGCTATTAATCCCTGCTAAAGCGTCCAAGAAGGGATGTCCTCGCTGAATTGTTTATGTACCTATGGTAACCAATGGGATAACGCTGCTTGCTCTAAGGATAGGCAAAATATTAAAATTTCACCCATTCTGGTGCCAGATTAGAATAGAGCAGGTATTGTGATTGAAGTAGTGCTAATAAACGAAAAGTTGACGCACGTTCATTCACAATAAATGAAAATACGCGATTAAAACCTGCAGTAAACTTAGGCTAAGTCACTACTACGAGTATGACATATCATATCAAAAGAGTTTATTATTATGTAAACTTTCTTAAATAATGATTATTCTGATTCTGATACATCTGGTTGAGTTGAATAAGCACTATCCATTTAAGATCACGGAAAGTTACAGTAATTGCATGTAGAATTTATGTAGAATCTGTTATTTTACGACATTGAAAGAAACGTACAAATGCACGAAATCTAATTTGGAGTCTAAAGTTCAAAGTTTGTAAATGATGTTTTGGATAGCTAGTAAGTTAATATAATAATTCTAACATTGAGTGAAATATCTTCAAGAAATTTACCGGCACTGTGATAGACCGTAAAAACATAGTCATATTGTTTCAGTCTTTTAACAGATTTTAGCTACGAATTTGTTTTATTCCCGAGGTTCACTAATGTTTTACCAAATCATTTGGCAATCTATATAATTTATAAACTTTCATTTCGCAAACAAGTACTTCCCGCCGGATTATTTTATATTTTTTGTGGTCAAAAGTCCAACTGAATCTAACCTACTTAATAAGCCTATGCAACTAATGTAATATGTTACGGTATTTATGTAGAAATACGGTATTTTCGCGAAATGAAAGTTTGTAAAAAGATATAGGTTGGCAAATGATGATTTGGTCAAAAGTTGGGATACCTATTCCCGGCTACAACGCATTAATATTTACGGTGTTGACAACAAGTCCTTGATGAGCTAGCTACGTTTCGTCATAAATAAATTCAGAAAAACAAAGTATGTATACATATATTATTTTGTATGAGCTCAGGCCGTGGAAAGTCTGTCCTTACTTAACTTAATTTCAAAATGCGCCTAAACATTGTTTTGGTCACCCATCATTTTATCGAATTTCACTTCATCGATTGTATCATTTCATCGAACGCAATTTTCTGCTGAAACCATGATGTTTTCAGGATATCTTTAACATTACTTAATAATTACGTAGATTATGTTAAGTTGGACCATACCGCGAGAAAATGTCTTACCATGAAGTGAAAATTAGGTAAAAATGATACGTTCGTTGGAAGGCGTATCGATAAAATAATAGTTATGTATCCGTTTAACCGTAAAAAAACCGTCACTTTCTGACACGTATATAATATATAAATATGATAGTGACGGACTTTGTCCACATTTTGCCATGCGATACACGTAACCATACTCGGCTGTGGGGCCTTTATTCTAGGCGCTAAAACCATATTGTCTTTGACGTGTTTTAAGGGGCTCCCATGAGCAGATGACCTTCGATCTGAAGCTCTAAACTTTCAGTTATTGTTAAAACCTATTTGCATTTACAGTGCTATTCTAAAGTACCTAGCTGTCATCTCAATTTTTTTTTACAATTCACTGATATAGAGATTCATGCTAACATAAACATTTTTATTCCACAAAAGTAGTTTTTTGGATTTAATTTCCATATTTTTTACTATAGAAAAAACCCGATGATTTATTAAATATGATAATGAAGAATATTTAGATGTAGTTTCCATATCAATTTACGCCAAGATGAAAAGGTTATAACCAATTTTGTGTTTCAATATTCATGTTTGTAAAAAAAAAAAACCATGGGTTATTTTGAAATTTTGTACGACAAAATCAAAGAATTTATGGATAATTCTTTTATATTTTTTCATACATTTATATTCAGTTTTAACTGAGTTATAAGAACTTAAACTTCATCAAAAACTGTCTGTTATGGGCATGGTAGCCCCTTAATATATTGTTTTAAACTCGGCCGCCAGTAATATCAAGATCTATCTAAATAAAAATAAAATCGCTATTCGAAAATTCCGCGTCCGTAAAAAATATAAATCGTTTGTTGGTCAATGCATTCATTTCTATAATAAATTACCTGACGTAGTTTTAAAGTTACCCTTTCCAGCACTTAAAAATTACTTGAAAAAGTCGTTAATATCTAAAGCGTATTATAGGATCGAGGACTAATCTAATAGACAAAAATGCTTGGCCTAAACCCGAACCTTAATCAAAAATATAAAAAAAAAACTAATTCAAAAGCTTTATCTTGTCTAGGGGACACCGTTGATGTAGGAAAACCTATCAATCTTATGAGGTCGTCTTGCACCGTCTTATATACACATAAGTACCTATGTGTTCTTTTTTCCTTTTCTCTCTCTATCTCTCTCTTAAGATTTTGGTGTGTTTTCCTGCACAAACTACGCAGGTTAATTGATATATTTTTTAATTTACTATTTATAGATTAATATAATGCTAGACTAAGTAGTACCATTGTAATATTAAATATATTTAAAATAATGACTGACTGCTGAGTTTCTTGCGGCGTTTCTCCTCAGCAGTGCTGCAGCGGTCTCCTTTTGTGAAGCGCTGGTAGATTCTTGACGTGAAAAAGTTCCCGTGCAGCCTACTTACTGAATAAATGTCTTTATCTTTATCCATCAAAATGGTTACAATACGATAATAATTGTATGTCAAATATAATATGGTTTAAGGGTTCCGTACCAAAATGGTAAAAAAGGAACTCTTATGGTGGACTCCGGCGTCTGTCTGGCAGTCACAGCAGCTTTTCTCAGAAACTAATGAAGATATCAACTTGAAATTTGGCATAGTTGAACTTGCTTGCCTGCATCTGCTTTCTGTAAAAGAAAATGAAATGATTTTTCTAAATACTTGATAAGGGGTCTAGAATAAAGGGTTGAAAACTGAAAGTGATTTGATTTTAACAAACGGGATATCACATGAAAAGGCTTAGTTTGCACATTTCAAAACTTTTTTTTTCGTTATTTTCCATAACGTACTTTTTGATTTATAGCCAAAAAATTACAAAAAATGACCATTACCGTATGCGGCGAGCTTCAAATGTTCAATAGTATCTTATTAATTGAGGAATGGGCCTACATAACAGCATAATTATGATCACTAAAAAGTATAAAATAAAATAAATCTTATTAAAAACCAAAACCAGATTTTTGTTATTGAATATATAAAAAACATTGCGTATCTGATAAGACATACACAACAAAGAAGGCACCTCTTATGTCCCGGGTTGATATTATCAAAGGAGGCAGTAGGTACCTGCACGTTACGTCCCCGGGCCAGTAGTTTTCGTTTTAGTTCGAATCTGAAATGAAGGAAGAAGGGAAAATATAAAGAAAAAACTGTACTAATGGGGTTTCCGTTTGACGAACCGGATAATGTAATTGGATTAAAGATATATCCGTTTATTATTGAGGTGTCTGGGGGTCAGTCATACGTGTAGATTGTATATTGATATGTTACAAACAAGATATGACAGTAAAAAGTAATGATTCACATGTGATAATATACACATTTAAATCGCTCGCTAAAACTATCGGGACTTAATCGTGTAGGTACTAAAATAAACTTTAACCTCAACGCCTTGACTGTGTTACCTAACAGCAGCCGTAGTCACGAGAAGGGTTTTCATCTTATTGTCATGCTAGATTTTCCGACGTACCCGTACTTACTTACTTTGTCTTGCGGTTCTTCATTCCAAATGTAATCACATACAACATCCACAATATCCGACGATTTATCCGAAGACCCACTTCCTCACTTACGCTTATGAACTGATGATTGGTACGTGTAGTCATCAGTAAATTAACGTACGCAACAGGAAAGACCAGAAGAAGAAGACATAGGTTATCGGCTACGTGGAATCCAGTCTTAAGTACCTACAAGTGTAAGCGAGGAAGTGTGGTGCCAAATATGGGATCCCCTTGAAATATAGACATTTCATCGAAAGTGTAATTTCACCGAATATCATTTCATCGAAAACTAATTTCTGCTAAAACCTTATAGTTTTCGGATTATCTTAAGTATTCGTTACGTAGGTTAGGTTAGGTTAGACTTGTGACCACAATAAAAATAAAGCTCCAGCACGTGGAAATGCCTGTCGATGAAATGAAAATTCAGCGAAGTGAATCTTTCTATGAAATGAGTTTCGATATTTCAAGGGTAAACCGCCAAATATATTGCAATTTTATCCAAAAGTCGAACTAAAGGTGAGAGTTCAGTTATTATTTTATCTTTAATCTTGCCGGAACACCAGTAAATAGGAGCCAGTAGCAGGCATATTTTTCTTCTATACAAAACGACAAAGTGCGTCCGATCAATACTTGCACTGAAGAAAGGTAAGTAATTCAGGTATAAGACGGGATCGACGTAGAGCTAGCTAGTCTTAAAATTGTTATTCAAGTCTTAAGTTACCTGAAGTATGCTCGAATACCGAAGAACTTTTTGACAGGAAACATTACCTCCCGTAGCCTAAATTAAAACGATACGAAATGAAGAGTCCTTGTGATAAATCTTTATTCTACTTGATAACATATTGCTTTTGACATGATATCGTGTTGTCAACGTTATGATTGCTCTTATATTTTACTTGACAGTAATGGCGGTCAAGTTAAGAATAATATGATAACATGTCAAAAGTAATTAAGTTTTAAAAAGTAAAATAGTGGCCCTTATCCTTAATGATAAAGACTTTTTTAAGTAGTTGTGAGCTTACTGAAATTAGGGTTTTTTTGTCTTTTATTGTGTAGAAATAATAGCTGAGCACTGGGCAGCGCTTATGGCAAAATGCTTTTAAGCACACTTTTTATATTTAAATGTACCTATTGTATTTTACTTGTAATATTTTTTGTTTTTTGTGAGCACAAGACACTTTAGAAATGAGAACACATTATGATATTTCTCGCCGGACGGATACTTTTTTATTGTTATTTTTATCCGGCAGTATGAACATGTCATGCTCACTTAAAGGTCTTTGCTTCCGGTGGCGTCGTTGATCGGGTCGCCACCTTCCCGTTGAGGGATGGATGAGTAGTAAGCGATCATAAAGCTTTAGAACAAGGTGGAATATGACCACGGCTATGCTCTAAACATCACTATGAATATGTATTGAATACATTAAAATATAATACGTGTAAGTTATTGATTAATAAGACGATAAATATTTAATAGTTTGTACATAACATGAATATATTTTCTCGTTTCATACTTTTGCAGTAAGGATTTAGTTTTTGATCTTTTTTTTTTAATTATTATTTTACGTCACCTAGCTTATAACCAGCGGATAGGTAATGAAGACGCTTTCAACGATACCTCATTTTTGTCAAATTATGACAAGTAATTTAGAAGTTATGAGGGAACATACATACATTCCCACATACATACAGATCAAAATCATAACCCTCCTATTAAGCTTCGCCGTAGTCGGGTAATAAAAGTCCTTTAAATTAACATTGTCTAGGGTGTAAGTAACAAGTTGCTTAGCGCGTCGCGGACCCATCGTAAGATTTACTACTGATGAATATCTAAATATTCTAATTAATTTTTATTAGGACTTATCATTTTTTGAAATGATGTTTTGTTTCATAATTATTCTACAAAATTAACTATAAGTAGCAGCAGTGGGGACCAAATACTACCTGTACCTTTATATTACTTAATTTAAAACCCTTTAATCCCTAAAAGAGACTATGAAGAGCATTATTCTACCAAAAAAGTAGAATATAAAGCTGCAGCAGCTGTATGCTATTTAAAATAGTATAGTTGATGTGATTGCTATTGCTATTTGTGGTTAGGCTTGTGTCGGATAAGATATTAAGTATAAAAACGATTTAGGATTGAAACTTACAAAAAAATATATTTTTTATTAAACAATTTAAATGATTTAGCTTACTGGGTAAAGTTTTCCAATCGAACTCAAACGAACTCTTCGGAAAAACCGCGAAAAATAACTTATTGAAATGTTAATTTATTGTTTCCTTTTACAGTTTCGTACTTGTACATGCGTTTTGAACGAGTTTCCCAAAATAAATATTCATAGGATCGTAGAAATCCCGGATGCTTCGAAATTATCAACAATAAACTCAATCACTAGGGTACGTAACCTAGTATAATACAAAGTCGCTAGCTGCGTCTGTTTGCTTGCTCGCTAACTGCTTCTGTTTGCTTGCTCGCTAGCTGCGTCTGTTTGCTTGCTCGCTAGCTGCGTCTGTTTGCTTGCTCGCTAGCTGCGTCTGTTTGCTTGCTCGCTAGCTGCGTCTGTTTGCTTGCTCGCTAACTGCTTCTGTTTGCTTGCTCGCTAGCTGCGTCTGTTTGCTTGCTCGCTAGCTGCGTCTGTTTGCTTGCTCGCTAGCTGCGTCTGTTTGCTTGCTCGCTAGCTGCGTCTGTTTGCTTGCTCGCTAACTGCTTCTGTTTGCTTGCTCGCTAGCTGCGTCTGTTTGCTTGCTCGCTAGCTGCGTCTGTTTGCTTGCTCGCTAGCTGCGTCTGTTTGCTTGCTCGCTAACTGCTTCTGCAACGCAACAGATTTTGATTCGGTTTTCACTATTATTTGTATAATTTCTTTCGAAAGGTAAATCACCAATAATATATTGTATAATGATTTCTGTATAATCGGCAAGATAGAAACTGATCCACCATAGAACTGTGTCACAGTGATATTCTGTTTGATAATTCTTTCTATTTGATTCATAACGTCAGTTTACCCTTGAAATATCGAAACTCATTTCATAGAACGATTCACTTTGCCGAATTTTCATTTCATCGACAGGCATTTCCACGTGCAGGAGCTTTATTTTATTGTGGTCACAAGTCTAACCAAACCTAAACTACGTGACGAATGCTTAAGATAACCTGAAAACTATACGGTTTCAGTAAAAATAAGTTTTCGATGAAATGAATTTCGGTGAAATTACACATTCGATGAAATGTTTGTCGATATTTAAAGGGGATAACGTCACTGTGACACAGTTCTATGGTGATTGGTGAGTCAGTGTAAACGTAAATCCAAAAGTACGTCGGTTACAGAAGAACTCATTCCAAACTAAAGCGAAACAGCTCGCTAGTTTACATGCACATCACTAACAATCGCAAAACTGAGTATTAATTTAGTCCAAACGACATTAATAGGTACCAGTCGACCCTCGAAGATTTGATTTACCCGTACCATTCTGTATTTTTGCCATCACAATATTAGGGACTAAAATACATTTTATGTAATATTAAATCCCTCAACAAAAAAGGCTATCATTATACGTAATTAAAAAAATAGTATGCTTGCTTTAAGAAGGTTGTAAATCTAAAAATTTCCATAAAAAAAGCGATTACATTTTTCTTCCCTTAAATCTCTTCCAATTTTTTCGAATTTTGAATAATATGTTGTATAAGTAGAACTTATGAAAAACTAGGTCTGTGTACGTTATTCATTTTCAAAAAATATTTTTAAAACAAAAATCAGAAATGCACAAACCTAGATTTCCATAACAATTTAAAAAATCTTAAAAATCGGACTTGATTTAGGGGGTGATACGAGTAAACGTTATTGCCCGGATGTACACACAACATCACACCTAACTAACCATTAAAGACAGAGCAGAGAGAAAAAGAAAGAGATGTATATAAGTATGTGTATTATGTCAACTTCTATGCATTCTAGTGCGACTCTCTTTCATGCAATATTTCAGATTTCTGAAGTGTATAGCTAGATGTGTTGCTGTGTGTACATTTGTATGGGAAAACTTTGTCAGCGACGCGATTTAAGGTCACAGCACACATATCAACTCGGAAAGGGATCGTCACCGCCTCGCCTTTCCACTACTAGGTGAGGCGACTACGTTACGATTCCGATTAGTCTGCGTTGCAGTAGGGAGTTTCATACAAATGATACTGAACGGCTCGAGTTGATAGGGTGACGATCCCTTTCCGAGTTGATATGTGTGCTGTGACCTTTAAGCGTCGGTTCACAATCCTCCTAGTGGGGAGTGAACGGTAAGGGCAAATATTTATGTGATTAAATATTTATGATATATTTGAGTGATGAGCTGTATGTAGCCACTCCTGACTCATAGAGGCGTTTTCTATTAATTTCTCTATAGGTAATAAAAGTAAGTAAGTATTTATAAGGCCAGAGCTTAGTTTGGGACTAAATCAATTTGCGTAAGGCTTTACTCTGATATTTATTTGATAATTTAAATATTTGTTTTTTTATATACAATGAAATTATGCTTACACCTGTTTAAAAAAGACCGTAGTTCCCTATATTTAAGTAATTCTAGAAAAGTAAATTATCCAGTTATCCACTAATTATGATCTCAAATCTAAACAGCTAATGAACGAACAACTATACCAAAACTAAATTAAGTTAATACAGATGTATTTTATAAACAATACTTAAAAAATAACATAATAACTACAGTTGTTAAAAACATAACCTACTTAAGTAAACGTTTTACATGGTCCGTAAATAATACAAACGAGTTTCCAAACAAATCCACATCCATACACATTTCATTATACAGTTTACATTGGATTTTGCGATGTAAAAAAACGCTTTTACGCGGCAACTACCTACGTTCAGTTCTACGCGGCACTCGATATTCAAGGTTCGGGGGCATCGATCAAATTAATTAATACCAACGGCCCGTCTGCGGATTCACCCCGCTGCAAATTTCCGACTTTCCCGGTGGATTTTTTTTTTCTGTCTCACAAACCTTGTTAAGAGAACAATAACGAACAGAACAAAAAAAACAGTTTGGTGCAGTCGTTCAAAAGCTATGCGCGTATCTACCTCTAATTCGGGGATTCATTCATTTTCATTTAGATTTTGAAGAGCGTAATGCATGCGGTGGATGCGAAAAGCATAAGACAGGTATGAGTGGAGAGCATTGGGGGAGGCCTATGCCAAACAGTGGACGTCTTTCGGCTGACACCATGACGAGATTGGTGGTGAATGCATCTTGACAAGGGCCTCAGGAAGGTCGAATACTAAGAGTATGAATGTTATACTTTGTGCTGCAGCGGACGACGTAGTCAGTATCGCGTTGACCAGTTCGTATTTCAAGAGCCTTGACAATAGTTATTTGTTATACAAGTGGGGAAAGTTGTATTTTACCTGCGAGTGTTCATTTGAAACACGAGCTAGCGAAAGGATTCTATGATTGACCACGAGCGAAGCGAGTGGTTCAAAAATAGAATCCTGAGCGTAGCAAGTGTTTCAAGACACGAGACGTAAAATAACTTTTCACCAGTGTATAACACTAAGAAAAGGGTTTGTACTGTAAGCTCAGTTCCGCATTTTGCACGGTTTTCTGTAATTCCACAGGTGTTAATACGTCTTTATCACTCAAATCACTCATTTTTAATAACAAAACAAACTACAAAAACATGCGAATATTTAACGTTGACGGCTTAATAGAAAAGTTTTGACGTAAGTTTTTTTTTTATTATTTCGGATGCGTTTTGTTTGCACATCGACTTATTTGGACTGTCAAAACATTTTATCCCTTTTTAAAACAAGAATGAAGGTTAATTTTGAATGCTGATATTTATGAATTAAAATAAAGTAGTATGACTGTATTTAGTATTTTTTGCTCGATGCAATTCATTAATTGTGATGTTAAAAATTCAGCACTTTTAAGGTTTAACGTTTGGTTAGCTGTCAAATATCACTTAAGCTGCCTTCAAATGTCAAAACTCTTTCTTCACTTGTGGATAAAAAGCGATTTTCTCAATAGATATCAAACAAACAAAAAGGGCTTTCCGAGCTAGTGAGATGAAAAGTTTTTTGTACTATTTCAATTGAATCCTTATACACTTGATGGTAAGGGTTCCAGACGGCTGTGCCAAATTCAAGACGACTTGGTATGTTAGCTGTAAAATAGTAACAAGTAATAAAACCGTCGTTAAGCATCTTGTCTAGGGCCACTTAAGTATCAAATGAAGTCTGCTAGTCCGCATCAGTAGGACCTAGACACAAGGAACCTCGCCGCAACAACAGTACAAATTAGTTCCTAGCCGGCCTAAAACACACACACCTTTGTGTTTGCTTCACTTCGTTATTCACGTTTAATTTTGTTTCCAAGTATAACGTTTGTTGTTTAACTGAGCAAATTGTATTTTCTACTTCATTTAAATATGGTGTAGATGTCAACCCTCCATTTTGTTTTGAGGAAATTAAATAAATTGTGCCTCAAGTTCTTGGGGATTTACATTCTTGTGTAAAATTGAAAATTTAATTTTGGTAAGTTGTTTAGATGTTATCTTGTTAAGTGACAGTTATAATTATGTTGAAAGCCGGGACCTTCGAATAAACTTTCGCAAATTTTTTTCAGCAGTACTCAAGATTAGTAAGGAATAATACTTCAAACATCCAAATGCTGCGTAATTAGCTAATTACCTAATTACATGGTACTTGTATTGTATTATATAAAAGTTATAGATAGACATACTGAAGTGGCCACATAATGAGGATCGCCTGCGTTTTAGCATACAATACACGCTACATATATGACTTACCACTAATAAACCAAGGTAAAAATGTAATATATACAATTAATCTCTCAAAAAAAGGCTAAATGGTCAGTTTTTAACAGTAATGTACATCAGTTTGAACCTTAGATTAAAGTAAATTATAACTAGCATTAAAATTTGTCAAGCACGTATTTCCTTCCGAAAACGGCCAGAGTTGTCATGAGTATATGGTACGGTCGCCTACAAAGAAATTAATCGACTTTTGGACCTTATTACAATAGAATAAGGTGAAAAAGTGAATACATCTATTTGTAGTCGACCGTACCTGGAAGTGGTAGCCCACCTTTTTGTGGTGGGAGTAGATCTGATAGTTCGACTGAAGACTGAGCTCCAGCTCCCTGTCCACTGTCCTGGTCCACCGACCCCTAAGTATCCCCCCCCAGTTTCGGCGCGTAACTTATGTCGCTACACCGGCGCTGCATTTCGAAGCGCCGCGCCGCCGCGCATAGCTTTTGTTACTGCCCTGCCTTCCGGAAAATTGTTTTGTGTCGGTGTCCTTTTGCGCGGTGTGGCCTTTGCAGGTGGCCATTGTCATTACTCTGCCATTTGGGATTTATTGTTACAAGTATAGTTTTGTTTTCCCGTGTGGTTGCCGGGTTAGAATAGTGCCACTCCATGTCTTCCCGTGGATGTCGTAAGAGGCGACTAAGGGAATAAAGGCTTGTAGTACTGTTAGGCGATGGGCTTGCAACCTGTCACTAATATGCTGGTAAACATCTTAGCCTATTTGTGCAAATTGTGGTTACTGAATTATTAACAACTGTTTAAAGTTGTAATTCTGTAGCTCTGCCTAGCCCACTCTGGGATTACAGGCGTGAAGGGATGTGTATAGTTTTGTTCATTTTGACCGAATGCTTTAAAACCAATGCATTAATTAACTGTGTTATGGCCTCCTTAATACTCTGATGACTTATTTATTTAAATTTTATTACACAGTAAAGGGGACAAATGGCAGACTTAGGCATTCTCTACCAGTCAACCAACTGATGGCCAAAAGGAATCAAGTTACATAATCTGCCTCGTGCCGCCTACGATATTTTACATATACCTAGTCGTATTACTCGCATGAATGTTAAAACGTGTCAGGATTTTTTGAGATTACATTAAAAATCCATTATAAGCATTTGCCACTGCTCGGGGAGTGAAAATGTATTCTTATCAGGAAATTCTTATTTCTCAAGATTGATGAAATTTCTCGAACCCTCCATTATATTGCATATAATTTGAGTAAATTAGAAACGTGTACAAAGGCATGGCTGCTGCCAAGTTCAGTTGGGGCTGTGTTTATGTTGGGATAAAAGCTAAAGAACGCGATCAAGAGAAGCGGGGTTTGTAAACTGGTTTAGACCGGAACAACGGTGGGTACCCTTACCATGAATTACAATTACCGCTAATAAATATTAATCCTTTGATCAAACATCGCTTTCTATCCATTACTATTTTGAGAAACTGAAGATCGATCATAGCAAAGTAAAATTGTGAGTAAATATACTCACAATGGTCGGTGGTGGTGATGGTTTTATAATGGTATTTTAACTATTGAAGAATGCTCTCTACAAAAATCTGAAGGCATTGAAGTAAAAAAAAAAACTAGTATTATTATACTCAATATATACTTTATACAATATATACATATATCGTCGGTTTATTTCTCATTATTTTCAATGTATTTTATGCTGTCGTGTATTTTTTATAGATCCATTCTTAGACCATACAGTAGCTGGACTGGCCTTATAGGTCATTTCCCCTCTGCCGAAAAACTTGCACAATGTGCAAAAAGTTATACAAAACCTATTTCATAATCGATTAATGGTCATTCACAAAATCGCCTCGCAAGAGGTGTCACTCATTGGAAAAATGCTCGCATGTGATATAAGTTCGTGTAAAAAACGATCAACTACTTCAAGCTTAGAAAAAGATGGCACAACATTTCAATTGTTAGTAATTTTATATATTTAATACATGTAAAATATTATTTTTAAAATTTTTCATAGCACGTCAAATTTAACGATTGCATATTGTCTAGACAAATTAATAAACTCATCTTGACTGAGAGATGTCCGTCACAAGATACGTCACAGTAAACGACAAGCCATAGAAAACTGTCATTTTGACGCATCTTGAGACTGGCATTAAAGTCGAGATAAGTTTATTAATACGGGCCTTATTACTTCAAAGGCGTTGCGAACTGTGAGTTCTACGATGGAATCTCTATACTCGTAATTTCACCGGTTGTCTTATTCGGACACCGGAACACAATAATGCGAACACTGCTGCTAGGCGGCGGGTCAAAAATTGTATGCTTCTGCAAATGTCAGTAAAAATATCGATACGAGCTATCGACCTAATCCTCGCACCGTAGGTTATGCCGACCACATTGACATTTACGTATTCTTATACCGCGTCTGTACAAAGTCTTTACATGTGTGATATGTTTGTGTGCGTCAAAATATATTATGTGTTAGATTTCTGTCAAAATGTGCGTGTGTAATGACACAGATAGATTTTACATTTGTAAGTAATCTTTTTGCATGTGTTATTTCTTCACCCCCCGCAAATCTCGGCAGACATGATTGTACTCGAATACAACCTGTAAGGCCAGTCCAGGTATTGTATGGTCTAAGGATCCATTGGATCATATTTTGTCAATAACGATACACTTGAAAAATAATAATGAACACTAATGATGAGGAGATAGTAAATGGCTATTAAGTTTTAATTTGTGCAAATGGATTTTTAATTACTTATCCCAATCAAAATTATGAATGTAATATGAATTCAAATTTCTATAATGACGTTACTGTTATATAAAATATAGGTAGCCAGCAATGACAATGACCAATTAATTAAACCTTAATTATCCCACTAAAATTATTAATGCGAAAGTTTGTATGTGTGTTAGTTTCTTAGGCACTCCTTCACGCCGCAACGGCTGAGCGGATTTAGATGCAATCACACATAGGCTACTTTTCATCCCGGAAAATTTCAAGTTCCTGAGGGAATTACGATAATAAAAATCTTCTCGGACGAAGTCGCGGGCAGAAACTAGTAAAATAAAATAATGAGAAGTGATTTAGAAGGACCATTTCCTGCAAATGGATTTCGATTCCCCGTTTATTGTAAAATTGGATTCATCGTAATGATCCCTCTCCTCGTTTATCCCTGACAGGGTTACAGGCAAAAGATGTAAACATTCGGAGCCCAACGGCCTAAATTCAGGACAAAGTTGTCAAAGTAATGACGCGACGTTAGCAGGGTCTCGGTAGTATAGTTGCATATCTTAAGAAAATTTGCACAAATTTGAGCAATCAGGCGAAATATTTCGTGTAGTTTTGTAATTTGGTACAGATGCTTGAGACCTTGAGATCCTTTAGGCCTTGAGATATTGATTAAAATACTAAAAATCCCATATCCCTCTCATTACTTTTACATATAAACTATGTACTTACATACATTATATTATTAAATTATATTATTCATTAGGATCTCTTTTTTTATTATAGGATATATCTAATAGTTTAGTAATAGTCCGTCGTACTTATTTTTTTGACCAGTATAAAAAAGCAGCTCTAACATAACTTTTTTCCCGAATAAAGTACCTATCTAGTACCGATTTGTAACACCATTTTGTAATCTTGATTTACTGCGCCAACTTTAAATATGAAACGCCGCCACTTTGGTCTCAACGATTTTCATTTCAGAAAGAAGAGTCAAGTTGTTGAATTCAAAACGAGCAATGCTTTCATGGCTTGAAAAAAATGAATTTATTTCACAAGAATTGATATTTTAAAATTATAGTGAACTTAGTACATTTAATTTAGGAAAAAAGATATTACGTTTTGGGAACACAAATGATTGTCTATTTTCAGCTAGGTGAGCCAAACGTGTATATCAAGATAGTTCTTATTTTATACGAGTATGGGTAAAATCTTAATAACTCCTAGAATAATTACCAAATTGGAAAGTTCAAACTAGAACTGGACTGGTATACAGAGGGCTTTTATTTCTGGGACACCCGGATCTATCCATCTACAGGTAAATAGATCCGGGTTGTTAGTATACAATAAATGCGTACGTAGATATTCTATGATATAAACTTTTAATGGAAAGAGGTGCAAACATTTATGAATATTTATGTACCTGGACCTACAATTACCACAATTAGATAGAGTTTGAGCACACAACGGCTTAAACATTATAAATTATAATAAATAATCATTAATTATATTTGAGTTATTCAACCTCAAAGAACAATTGGAGTGTAGGATTCGCCTGTGCGTTGTTAAAATCATTGTCTTTGTTACATGCTAAGGCTAAATTGTTATGCAAAATGCTATGTAAATTAGAGGAACTCTTTAGTATCGCATAACAATTAGCAAAACAAGTCAGCCGGCCGGCGTGAGAGATTGCGGCGCCGCCGGCGCCGGCGTAGGATGTGTTTTTGAGAGAGCGACACGTGATCCGAATATATTAAAGGTCTTTGAGTGAGGGAAACGTCCAACCTAGAAGAGTGCCGGTGCCGGTAGCCTCCGGCGACTTCTGCTCGCCTCATAAGACTCCGTAATGCTACGAAGTAGCTTTCAGAACTTAGTAATCCACTTCCAATTACGAGCGGTGAGGATAATATATTGAACTCAACTTCTCCGTAATACATTTTTGCTGTTGCTTATTTCGTAGTAATTCAATCGAGCTCGTTGTTTACGGTAAATTATTCTTACCTTATTGTGATTTCAAGGTTGCTTGACGTTGTAGAAAGTGATAGTTGTTCAAAATTATTTTTCGCAAGCAATTTAGTGTAGGATAATTGTGTTATCTTATTATTATAAGTCTATTGCATATATTCTTGTGGGTCCTGTGCATTCTAAGTAATTCAATGTGAAATTATATATAGGTACTCGATGACTCGATGTATGAATGTTGAAGAAGCGAAAGAAATTTGTCAAGATCGTAGCAAGTGGAAAGAAGTGGTCTCTGCCTACCCCTCTGGGAAACAGGCGTGATTTAATGTATGTATGTATGTACTAGTTGGAATTGAAGCTGAAACTAGAATATTCACGCTTGGCTTACATATTAGGATGCTTCTTAATTTTTCGCGCGGCCCATTTTTATTCTGTTCTGTTTAAGACAAAAAACTAAACCTAACCTAACCTAACTTATTTTAAAGTAATATTTAGGGAGGCGACCAGTTATGAAAAATGTTCTTTTTTTTGTAATCTTACAGTCTTAACTAGTTAGTTAAGTTTGTGGTGAGTCTTCGTTGTCTGCCTGCCTGTATGTCACACAAACTATTCTCAGCAACTACAAATGCTATCAACTTGACATTTGGCATAGTTGTACAACTTGCTTCTCCGCATCAGTTATTAGAAAAAACAAACGGAACCCTCGGTGCGCGGGTCCAACTCGCACTTGAACGGTTTTTTTTGGGTTAGGGTAGTTGTGCCTGACTTCTTTTTTCAGTCAAAAGATAAGTAGAGTAAGGTATTGTTTGAGTTCTCCGTTGGTGGTAATTAATTTATTGTATTCATCAAACAAACATTAGCATCTTTTATTAAATTCAAACTTTGACACGTGGTACAAACCCATAAAACCCAATCGTAAAAAAAACAAGTCACGGGTTTGTTTTTTAGGTACTTACTAGAAACGAATGGCGGGTTATCACGACTATTTTTCAAAAGTCGAAAAATATTTTTTCATACTAATACGTTCAAACTTTGACACGTGGTAGCGACCCCTAAAACCCAATCGAAATCATAGTTTCGATTCTAAGGTAATAGAAGCGAATGGCGGGATGTCGCGACTATTTTTGATGTCGAAAATCAAGAAGTACCCTAATACATATCTACTATATATTGTAATTATTTGTTAACCTACTAATTCTAATGTAAACTTGATTGATATACCTTCTGGTTGGCCGAATGGTTACCCGTTAGACTGCAAAACAGAGGTTAGGATATCGTTTAATAAAAACACGTGTTTTTTACAACGTTCCCTTTGTAATACTTTATCATCAATGAAACTGAAATATTTTTAATATATACCTGTTCAGTTTGAAAGAAGGGAAAAGGGGTATTTTTTGTAACAGCATGCGCCCGTTACCTCAACTAATTGTATGTTAATATTGTTTTTACAAAGAGGACCTTTTATTTTGTTTTTGTACAAGCCCACTCGGAACCTCTGGTCTGGAAATGAATGTTTATTAAGGCCTTCGGCACCGTGTGTAATGGTGCAATACGGAAAAAACCAACCCGTTTAGGTAATTTACTTTAGCAATAGTATGTGGATTGTCGACAAAAATAAACTAAGTTATCCCCGGGGTCAGGGCCCGATCTCTGCCTGTTTGTCGAGGCCGCGTGGTGTGTGCTTTAGAGTGTACTTAGGCTGGCAATTGTGTGCGTATGCGACTTAATTGGTTCCATAATTTCGTTACGATTGCGTCCACAGTTATTGCAGTTATTCTCGGATAGTCTAATACTGTCTACATAATATATATTTTCAACATTTTCAATTAGTTTAGAGATTATGACGTGAAAGGTAGGCTTTTGAAGCGCCGACTGATCGAGTTTGTCGGTCAAATTGGGGGAAAAGGAACCTTACCTTTTAATGAATTTTTGATGGGCGACTGTTTCTGCCTGACTTAACAGTTGAGTTGATTTAATTGGGAAATTCGCGTATTCAAACTTTATAATTGAAAAATATGTTACATTGGTAGGTTTATTGTTTTGGTTCTGGTGGTTGTGTTCGCCAATTTATCTATGTCTTTTAGGTTTTCTTCTTTGTAAGGTTGTCTGGAAGAGATCGCTATTTAGCGATAAAACCGCCTAGTGACTCACTTTGTACTTATTTTCCTTGCTGTTATAAAATTATTATGTAGTACATTCAACAACGAATATTTGTATTGCATTGTATTGTGTTTATTGTTCTCAGTTGCATATCCGTCACATATTCATTTATTTAATGAATGAAGACGACTGTTGAAAAACAAGTTTATCAGTTCATTTAAAAAAACGCTCGCCTTACGTTACTTCAACATAAATGCTTTAAAAAACCAAAAACCTGAAGTCAGCTTTTGGTAAAAATATTGTGAGTCGCCGACTTCAGTTTGAGAACTTATTTTTTGTGTTTTTGTTGTCGGTTTAAAAAAATAATATATATTTTATTTTATACTTTTCAGTGATCTTAATAAGCTGTTATGTAGTCCCACTTCTTAGTTGATATGAAACTTTAAAGACATTTCAAGCTTGCCGCAAGCAACACTGCGGGAGAGTCTGAGTCATATTTAAACAATTAAATATTCTTCGTTGTAGTCGCTCAACTATCTTAATCGAGATATCTTATCGCCAACCTTGAAATAGGTACCATTGAGGAGTTCCGGTGGCCATCTGTGGTCTTCATCATCAGTTTCACTTCACCAAATGATACTTTCTGAATGCAAATGCTAGACTTGTTACTAAAAAATACTAAAATCGCTACATGTTTGCATACAATATTTGAGGAGTTTCCTCAATTCCTCACTGATCCCCTAATCAGATTCAGATTTAGTGACAGTGGAACCAGCTCGAAAGTATACTCTATCAAACGGAGAAATTGATTAACATACATAAAAAAAACATACAGTGGAACGTATAACCTCCTCCTTTTTTGAAGTCGGTTAAAAATAAGTTCATGCAATGTACCTGTGCGGGGTATATAGCAATAAACATAATAATCTGGACTATTTTAATCGTTTGCCATGAATATACGAGTAGAATAGCTATTCTCTATCATTTACATTTAGCGCTGCCTGTGTCCAGTAGAGATTAAGCAGAGTCTGCTCTTTGTGGCCAGTATTCGCTCCAGCCAGGACTGAAAGCGGGGTTTCCTTTCAATATGCATAGTGACCATGTTTCTGTGAGCCCACTTAAATTTTCCCCTTGATACCTCAAGCTTAAACCGTTTAGTCAAACAAAGGCTCCTTGGCATAGCAACTGTATATATAATGTTGTGAATCACATGAATAGCTATCCAAAGTTAACATTTGAATATAGTGACCGCAACACCAATTACCGCACTCAGTTAATGAAGATTTTGCAAACAAGTTTGAAAATGGAACGAGTTAATTATCTATAAAATGTCTCTGAGTACGGCTAGGAGGAAAAATCCTAAGCATTTCATTCTCGAAAATTCTATAAATTTCCTTGGATATCTTCAATATAATCTTTCTACTATTTTTGTATATTCAAAACTAGCGGCTTCGCCCCGCTGCGAATTTCCGACATTCCCGTTAGATTTTCTTTTTTTTCTTTCATACAAACCTTGTCCTGACAATAACGAACACAGCAAAAAGAGAATTATCCAATTTGGTAGAGTCGTTTGGAAGTTATCGCGTACATTCATTTCAGCGATTCCTTTTGCTTTATATAAATTCTAGTTTCATTAGGTATGTCTTTTATCCTTTACTTTAAGTAGGTACGAGCCAGAATCTGATGTATCAAAGTCGGGTTTTCCAGGTACCAACATAGTTTACTAATATAATATAACCAAATGATTTATAATCAAATATTCTTTATATATATATATATATATCATCGTATTCTATGTATCATCGTAGTTAATATATCGTACTGATTGCATTGGATGTTATATCAATCATAGTCACTATTGTTTTTATTATTTCACTTCTAAGTGTGTTCATTTACGCTTAAATAACGGCTCATAAAGGAGTCAGCTCTTTTGCGCTTCTGACGTTTATGTTACGGGATACTGTCAATATACTTAAATTTTACGCAACAGTTAAGGTCCCGAGGGGACCCAGTTTATTCTTGTTTAAGTATTATTTATCTTATTCCATAATAAATCGATACCACAAATTACAATATTGTATGAAAAGTTTAAGGTTTATCTAAACATTGGCAAATTATAGATTTTTGTTTTGCTTATAGGAATTATCACCAACGGAAATAAAATAACACAATATCAACTAGTAAAAGACAAGTTTGATTGTTAGATTGCTGGATCAACACGTCCTTGCTTACCACCGATAGTTTATAGTTAAGAAAAATAACTTTTAACCTAAAATATAAGTCGGAAAAAATTCATGAAAGGCATTGTTAAAATTTAATGAATTGAAAGCAGCATTGTTGAAACTTAAAACTTTAAAAGCGTAGGCTAAAAGCTTGTTAATAATTTTGGAATATAACTTAAACTTTCAAGTTTTGAATGAAATATGGCAGAAACAAAGCAATTGTACTAACACTACAAAAAGTAATCTCAGACGCCTTACTAAACTTTGTATTTGTCATTAAGGATAAAGCTTCGTGGAAGATGGCTGACGGTTACTTTTATTTGCTTAATTAAGTACGTACTTTTACAAAGTTTTTGTTCGTATTTACCGTAGAGCAGCAGAGCCCTACAATCCCTGCATAGCAATTACGGCTTCCCGATTCGTAGTCTACGTATAGCAACGTGTAGTACGTACTGCGTGCTGTTATCTGATATTTACATTATTATTTCATTTTAAAAAAATCATTGAGATACCTATTATTACGATACGAGTGAGTCACAATGAATGCTTTTTTCAAATACGAGTACTATATAAAATTGAATCAGACAGTTAAAGTTATCATTTTTGTGCTTTGAAAAAAAAGGCCAAAATAAAATATACAACTTATATTATGTATATGTGTAAATGATATACATATATATCTGAAGATGAAAATATAAGCCCTAAGTCGAAATACTCAAAATAGTTATCGGCCACAAACATAATTATCTATAACTTTACAGGCGCTTATGTGGAGTGAACTTCGAAACTTTCGATAAGAGATAATTTTGGTGTTGTAGTACTGTGTAACTGCGCAAGTTTCAACCAAATTGCACGTTATCTTTTGAGCTAAATATCTCGACTAGTTAAACCAGTTTCATTCGCCTAGTTCTAACGAATAGGGTTGCGATACTGTTTTGAATAAATTTACTTCAAAAATTGAATTGCGGCTGTTTTTATCTACTGGCGTACTATAAACCGATAATATTGGAAGCGTAAATGGTATTAGAATGCCGCCACCCATAGCTTAACGACAGTTTTGTTATGAGTGTCGCCATGGTAATTTCCTTTTTTTTTAAATAATTATTAAGTATTGCCCTGTGTGGTTGCCGGGTTAGAATAGTGCCACTCCATGTCTTCCCGTGGATGTCGTAAGAGGCGACTAAGGGAATAAAGGCTTGTAGTACTGTTAGGCGATGGGCTTGCAACCTGTCACTAATACACTTGTAAACATCTTAGCCTGATTTTGCAAAATGTGGTTACAGAATTATCAACAAGTTTTTAGAGTTGTTGGTAATTCTGTAGCTCTGCCTACCCCACTCTGGGAATGAAGGCGTGAGTTTATATATGTATGTAATTATTAAGTACAGCTACACCGTAGAAACCGACGTGTGTGCATGAGTCGACGTATTAATGTTGAAGAAGCGAAATAAATTTGTCAAGATCGTAGCAAGTGGAAAGAAGTGGTCTCTGCCTACCCCTCTGGGAAACAGGCGTGATTTAATTAAGTACAGCTTTAGTTTTACCATGGTTACGTTCATCATGGATCAATAATGGCGTTTAGTGAATAATCGACATCTTATTGTCAGACTTATAGTAAAGTAAACAAAATATTTTAGTGAATGATCATTATAAAGCATTATTAATAATTTAAAAAACGACATTATTTTTCGGGACATTTTTGTTGTTAATCAAATATAAAATAATTAATAATTAATTAATTGGTAATTGGTAATCGCATCTGGGGCACCATTAGTTTCACTGTTTTTATAATAAATATTTTTAGAAGTATGTTAAACCTGAGTATAATAATGAATAGATGATGTAACGTGGAGCTTTATAATATTCAATTAATAATAAAAGATACTAAAATCTTTAACAGCTAGGCAACGGCTGAACGTCTGCATAGCAGGAGTGACTGGGGGCCCAGACAAGATGCATTACGCCGAGTCGCTTTTCTGTTCGTTTCGTTTTTAAACCAATCGCGTCACTGCTAGATCACGTGACTTTTCGTATTACGTGATCTAGCAGTGACGCGATTGGTTTAAAAACGAAACGAACAGAAAAGCGACTCGGCGTAATGCATCTTGTCTAGGGCCCCAGAACTAATGACAAAAATGTGGTTCAACAGTAAAATGACGTACTTAGTTCGTCAACACACCGACCCAAATTCTGAAAAATGCTTTGTAGGGAGAGATAGGAAAGTTTAGTTCAACAATAAAAAAAAATGCTTATTTATTTTATTTTATTTGCACAGAACTAAGTCATAATTATTTGTGGTACTAGTAAGAGTAGTAAGTTATTTATGCAACGGAACATAATTAAACAAACTCTGCAATGCCTCGCATTGTAACAGCTGCACTCGTATTTAAGGAGGCGTCATTATGTGCCTGTTGCACTAATATTCATTGGTTGCATAGCAACGGCGGCGCGGCGACAATAATAAAAAAAAAGTCAAGAGCATGTCGGGCCATTAACCATTTATTACAACACGAAAAAGCATCTCCATAAAAATCAAGTATTACCTAGCTAAAGTTATTTAGTTCTATATTTTATGATCTGTAGGGCTCGTAATATGGTCGTCTTTGTCGCGGTTGATAAAGCATCCGGTCAGAAAGTGACCCATGTTTTGTTCACGTCTAGCCACATCGATAAACACGACCACGACAGGCCCGCAGGTTGTTTAAACTGCTACCTAAGTCATAATAATTTTTCTTTTACACTCATGTGCTTTATCTAACCTTTTGAACGCCAAAGACGGCAAAACACGTAATCGAAAAATCGTGCCACTGACGCCAACGACGCCAATTGCCGCCCAAACTTCATCGATCAAAGACTCCGTAATAAATAAACCTACTTTTATATTTTTATGTTTGTATTATTGCTTTGTCCATCTTCCTTCTATTTTGCCTAATGTAATTCAAATATAACTAGGCACATCTCGAAAAATCCACATTTTGTCCGCGTTTTTCAATCACTAGTTTTTAAGAGCTCTACACTTTGTTTTATTGCTGTGGCGTCAGTAGCACGCCGGATTACTTCGCCGCTTGGCGTTCAAAAGGTTTTCCCAGATTTGTAATATTTATGTAGATTTGGCTTTTAGGGCTAGGGAACAGGGGATGATGATGATGATGATGATGATAGGTGGGGACGCCCAGCCGAAGCAGGCGGGCAGTCGATTCGGTCAGCCGTTCATTCTGCCCTATTCCCCTCAGTCGTGCCTCAGGTTACTGGCCCGGCGGCGCTCCCATCCAGCATCGATCCCATCTTCCTGTCTTCCTACAGAACAACAGTGCGTCCCGTAGGTTGATGCTTTTGAGATCTTCTGTGGACAAAACGTCCTCTCCGAATGTGTGGTATCTCAGTGACAGGAACAGGGAACAGGGGATACGTCCCTCTAGTGAAAATTACACTTTTGGTGTTTTATATTTCCTTTCGAAATGGTAAAAAAAAAATATTTATCCTCTTTAGCTTTTCATATAAAATCGGCCTATTGCTTTTGGAACACCATTTGTTGATTGAAGGATCCTTAACGTACCTACCTATACACAACGACGCAAAATGTATTTTACCGTGCTAATAAACTTAGAGCCCTGGACTTAGAGAGATTACATGAAATTAGGAATGTTAAACCAAGTGGTTTCACCACATTTAGATATACAAATTTTAGATGGATGGAAAACATCTAAAGAAGAAACAGAATCATAAAAGCGTATAAAAAGGCAAACTTATCCCTTTTTACCTACATGGAGCACTGCACTGGACTGTGAACGCGCTAATTAGCTGTAAGTTTCTTTGCCATACGACATCAATTAATCAGAAACCGCAATGTCATTGTTCACCCTGTTTTCGAAGCTAGCGGTGCTGGGTTCAAACCCCGGTTAAGGCAGACATTTGTGAGATGAGCGCGAGTATTTGCTCCTGAGTCTTGGATGATTCTACAAATTTAAGTATGTATTTCTCTATATGGATGATTTGTGTGACATTATTATCTCGTTTAACACAGGAATAAAAATATTTGCTAAGTGCCACTTATGTACAAGGAAGTGGCTTTTTGTTCAAAGTCAAAAGTGAAACACTTTCAATTAATTTCCGAGAATGCTCAAACAATATACTTACCAAATTCCACATGCTTGTTAAAAGATGCCTTTTTTACCAAATTGTTATAAATTACTTTTAACCGGAATGGTAGGTATAGTTTTCAAACTAGGCCAAGAAGGAGTTACATCAAAGGGTTTAAATATTTCTATCCACAAAGGACACTATAGCCCCTACCTTCTTCAGTTTCGACTAAAAGCACGACCGAAACAAGTTAGCTAACTCAAGATTACGCAGTTGGGCAACTTAGTGTAATTAATTTAGTCAGCAAGTCGTTTAGAGTAACTTGACTGCCTTTGGTTGATTTGCTTTAAGGCTCTTCTAAAATGTTATCCATATTAAATAACGTTTTCAGATCGTTTGAACCCCGACACCAGCGTAATGAACCAGTTGATAATATTAAATAAAGTTGAGTAGGCGGCTTTTAACTTAATCCAAAAAGTTCATGTTTCTTTGGAGTTGCCCTTTCTAATAACTCTGACCCAATACCCTTTTGGTGGGATACTAAAGCGCGTATAAAGATTTATTTTTAAAACGCATAAAAGCTTAGATCTAATTTCTTATTTTGAAGTAGAGTTAAAAATATATTCGTGAGTAACGAAGACGAAATTACATAAGATTAAGTAGGAACAGCACATCGCACACATCTTTCATAGACTTGAATAAATCTTCAGTCATCTGTTACAAAATGTCTTAACATTAAAACCAGTGTTACTAGCCAAGTGTGCTACGAGTATAACGACGAGCGCATTAATTACTGAAGATCATGTTGAGATTGATGTTGAGCGCTCGAGCCATTAATTACATTTCGAGTATTTCGACCATCGATAATGACGGATTTCTACATCAATAAATAAACGTTTTATTTGAATGGGCACACAATTACTGATCTCGTTATACCAAATTAGACTTAACTAAGTCGATAAGTACACACGCATAGTTGGACTAATACCTGCCCCTAACAAACAGAGGCACTCAAACTCAGAAAATCCTTTATCGTCTCTAAAAATGAATTCTTATTTGAGGTAGTACCAAGAAAAGAATCATGGATAGATAATAGTTATAACTCACATTTATTAAGAAACAGCTCACCTGAACAGGTACCTACAAGATATTCTAGATCCAATATTAGATATTATCTGAAGTGAGTATGAGGGGATGACATGCCATTTAAACGACGTAGGTCTACATGAAATAATAATATATTGTTATACCTCAGAATTTATTCTAGACCAATGTCAACTAGGGCACTGCCCTAAACTATTGCAAATTTAACTTGCGAGTTAATAACCATAATCTAACGTAATAATCTTACTCAAGGGAGAAGATACTATACTAAACCGCTATAAAATACTAAAGTGACTGAGAATAGAGGGATATTGCTTCATCTATACGCCCCATACTAGCTGTGCAACATGAGCTCCCCAGTCACATAGAGGGTCCACAGTTTTCTGGCCAATTAATCATTCTGTCACGCTGACTTTGTACAAAACGTCAAGCAACCCTCGGCGGGAAACCAGTTTAACCTAAAAAATAAATGAAGGTTACATACTTTATCAGCGTATATTTTTCAATTCGGTATGTATACAAATGCGAAACGCAATGATAACAAAATATGTGAAATACGTAGCAATGACAAAAAGTATGACAAATATGGAAATTAAAGCAACATGATTTATAGAAGGTATTATTTATAACAGAGGTGTTGGCTAGCAGACAGAACAAAGGCAATAGCCATGTATCACCCAGCTTCAATATCGCGGCCGCCAGGCCTTGAATAATTGCCGTCGAGAATGACAATATAGGACGATAGGACGTCCGCACAAGCCAGCAGCGAACCCCGGCGACTCCATTCGCATATAAAGTTGTCTTTGAAGTAGTTGCGGTCTCGTTTGTCACATTACTCACATAACAGATGCTGCTACGGACAGCTGTCTTAATAGACTTTTTCGTGAACTGCGCCTGCGTAAGTGTTTATGCTCATAAGACCACTTAAGTAGATATACAAACATTAGCTTGTTTTAATACTACTTAATAGACTTTTTCGTGAACTGCGCCTGCATAAGTGTTTATGCTCATAATACCACTTAAGTAGATATACAAACATTAGCTTGTTTTAAAACTAAGCACTCTTGCATACATGATTTATTGAGGCAATGATTTGGGACCATCTTTATACTTTAATAAAATAAAATATGTTTTGAACGGTATCCTGCCTTTTCGTTGAAAATTGTTTGGCAAAATGTACCGTTTCCCAACCGTTTCATTTGCCAAACCGCTTTTTTTCATTTCAGGATTTATTTCAGTAAGGACCATCGTGTAAAAACGGTGTCCCCTTATTTTACAGACAGAAATTTCTCAGAATATTGTTTCACAGAAAATATTTCATATACTATTTGGTTCTAGTATTTTTGTTTCGAATATTTTTTTACTAAAACTATTTACTTTAATGAAACGTATTCCACAGAAAATCAATTCAATGAATTTTATTTAAAAAAAAACATTTATCAAACTTATCAAAGAATATATATATTTTTTAAAGAATATTGCTTGGTCAATGTATTTTTTCATAGTATTTTATTTCAATGAACATAGTATAAAAACTCGTGGGAAATACTATAGTATGATATAAATATGAGGGCAAGACCTCTCTGGGCAGAACTGACTTGAATAGGTTAGGTTAGAAGGCTATGGAGCGAAGCGAAGCAAGCTCCCGCCTTAGCCTTCGAGGTTATTTATTTTATTTTATAGGAGGGTATGCTTTTTTTCAAACGTTTCATTTATAGATTGTGAACGTGTGTCACAATCTATTACCTACTGTATAAGATGATTTTATTGTTATTAAGTCATATATGAACTAAATAACATAAGAACTAATAATATTCAATTTGATATTATATGATATGAAAAAATGAACATTGAAATTTATTTAATTTAAAAATCGATGATTTAAATGTCTTCAACGTAATTCTTCTACAAATTGATTATTCTATGAAATGATAATACGAGATTTTTTTAACGAGAAATGAAATTCTAAACAACTTCTGTCTGTAAAATAACGTACAACCTGTAAACCCTATAGGTTAGGTTGCGTTAGTTTTTATAAGAAACCTGAAATATTTATAGTTAGGGAAAAAAGTGGGTTGGCAAATGAAACGATTGGGAAAAGATACATTTTGCCAAACATATTTTTGCCAAAAGGTAGAGGACCGTGTTTTAACAATAAGACAGTCAGAGTCAGAGAGGACAAATATGCTCAAGATCAGTAAAATGTAGTAGCACCACAGATTAAATAAGAGTTACTACGTAACAGATATTTCTCTACGCGAGGCGCGTGCGATAATCACCGCCTCACGGAACATAGCTGCCGATGCTAATATTTACGTGAACGTGCCCGCGCGGCGAGGCCTGCTCGCTCGACCCGTTTTTGAGTGTCGAAACACGTCAAGCGATATGCAAGTAGGCAAGTAGTGCATTATATTCATTACGTCACGTTGGTAATGTAGGAAGAATATTTACTTCTTGGTACATAACTGCCAACGGAACTAGTAATGTGCAAAGAACGAAAGTTTCTTCGTACATTACTCGGTTTTGTACGAAGAATATTTTTTCTTTGTACAATACTAGTAATGTACCTCAGTAATGTACGAAGAACAAGGGTTAGATTTGTTGTTGTTTCTTGTGTTGTGTTGGTGAATTTATACGAGTATTAAGTATAAAAATGACTCATTATTACCGTGTAGTGGAGGTTTAAGCAAGAGAACTAGAGGTTGTAAAAAGAAACGTTTTTCTCTTTGCCTGTGAACGAGGAAAAGTCAGTAGTTGTAATTTATTTATATTCATATAAGTATATTAATGTGATCAACGCGAAACAGTATTCATTAAGTTAGAACGATTTGATTACCTACCTAGTTTACATATTATAAACATGTTACGTTGATAAGGTGCATATACTTAAAAAGCGCTTAAGTAAAAAAAAATATACCAAGAAAAAAAACCGGACACCAGAATAAAATTGTTACTTATTTAATTACAACAATGTTATATCTATACCTTAGTGATAGCGAATTCATGAATACGTATGTTCTTAGATGTAAGTAGGTAAAAAGGTGCTCCATTTTTTGACCCATATTTATGTATGTAACCACTAACGGAAATGTAATCCTTGTATGATCATCAGGAATGGCCCTTAGTTATAATAACCTTTGAGCGGCCCTTATTAAAGTATACAAATAAAGTAAGTAAATAATTAGTAGTAAGTAGTTTTTTGTGTAATAAATAAATAACAATGTTTATTATAATAATAATGTATTAATATTAATATTTTCATTGTGTTGACAACCCTACCGTTCGAGCGTGCAAACGTAGGTATCACTACACGTTCGCAGGAAACAACGAAAAAAATTTTTTCAACATGCGTTCATAAGGTTTATTTAGGCGCGTTTGGGCAACATTAAATATAGGTATGTTTTGTATGTCTACAATACTTTGTAGGTATTGGTCGGACACACTTTGTTGTTTTGTATAGAAGAAAAATATGCCTGGTAGCACTTTTTTGGATTAATTATATAAAACCGATAAAGTGCGAGTCGAGCCCATCAAGGTTCCGTTCACAAAAGAAACCTTTTTAGAACAAACACTCAAAAACAGAAACCATAAAAGATGACTTTGATATCTGTTTCTCAGAAATTACTTTAGGTTTAGAAAACTTGTGCTCTTCAGTAGTCCGCACAAGATCCGCCGTAAAAGAATGAAATTATTTATTTAGGCAGCAGTTAAAATATAGTTACTATACATTTTTTTTTATGACTGCTGTTTCTAGAACAACCACAACGTTTACTAAAAACAGGCCTATCGGTATTGAAAAATTATAAGTACTTACCTTTTAAATCAAAAATCATGGTTAATGATGTAGGGTTTCGAAGATTTAACCAAACATATGCAAAAAAGAAATTTAACGTTTAACCCTTAGCTGCATGATTTAATATTTTCGTTTGAAAAACAGATATGTAATAGAAAAATGCATTTAGATTACGGGAAAAATAATTTAAAAAATCATACTCTTTTTTTTTTTTTTATTATTTTACACATAAATGGTATCATTTTTGATACTCCATGCAAAAAGTAGTAAAAATTATCTTCTTCTCACAAAATGGAAAAACAACAATGTAGTCTAAGAATACAAGGAATTAAATTATCTGAATTTTGTTAAAAAGACGAAAAAAAAGCCTTGTATCATTTTTGATACCGTATGCACCTAAGGGTTAAATGTTTTTGTTTCTTATAGTATTTAGGTTCCAAGGAAAAAATATCAAGTTAAACATATCCAAAGAATATACACATAGGCGTTATGGTCCTTGAGACCCTCATCGCCAAACAGTACCTACCGACTGAAGCATATACCGTTAATTCTCTTAACGTGAACCGCAAAATAAAACGTGGCTTTTAGGCATGGAACCTTAAAACGGGAGAAATTATTTACTCTACGAGACGGTCCCACATTATAGTTCCCTCTCAGCTTAGTTTATAGTTACGTAGAGTTTAAATGTCAGCATTAAATATACATTTTTGTCTATTTCAGATCATTACGCATGGACAAGTCGTTGGAGTAACAGCATTAGCCACCATGTCAACTGAAGGCGGTGCAGGTGGAAGCGGAGAGCATGTGTTATCAGTGGCGTACTGTGATCCCTGGGGACTGGACTTCCGCTCCGGGTTTGCGCAGATCCACGGGTACATCGCGCTGGTGATCTGCCTGCTCGGCTCCGTCGCCAACTCTGTCAATATCGCCGTGCTCAGTCGCAAGGAGATGAGCTCCTCCACGAACTCAATCCTCACCGGCCTCGCCGTCGCCGACCTTCTTGTCATGATCGAGTACATTCCGTTTGCCTGCCTCATATACGTCAAAATTGGCTCCGAGCAAAGCAGGAACTCCTACGCCGCCGCAGTGTTCGTGTACTTCCACTCCATCTTCAGTCAGACTTTCCACACCATCTCCATCTGGCTGACTATCACACTCGCGATTTGGAGATACATCGCAATCAAGTTTCCACAGATGAATAGAACGTTCTGTAGTAAACGCAACACTAACATAGCTATTACTTTAGCGTATGCTGTCTGCCCAGTGTTGTGTCTTCCTATCTATTTTGCTATGAATATTGAGGAAGTCGTGTCTTCCAAGGCAGGGAGTGCTAACGTCACATCGAATATCACCAGTGACGTGAACGTGACAGCGAGCGTGGCTTCAAAGTACGCCATAACTATGACAAGTAATGGCGACTTATTGACTGCGATATTTTGGATCTACAGTGTATTTATTAAACTTATACCTTGTGTAGTATTATCAATTTTAAGTGTTTGTCTGATTGTGAAAATGAAATCAAGTGACAGAAGAAGGCAAAAACTGTTGAAAAAGTCAGCTATCACATCCAATGAGGTGAGTCACCGTTAGAGTCGTAGCGCAGGAATGTTTTTAAATAGCAATCACAAAAGTTAAATTGTGTTTCTGATTGAAATGAACGAGTATTATGCAGATTTGTTTGTAGTTTATCTGAGGCCGAGCAGACAGCATGAAATATTTATATATAATTCATCGCTACATTTTAATGGTATTATTTTAGTAGTTTAATTTTATATTTATTCTAATAGGACCAATACAAATACCCATTATTGCACACCATAAACCAAACACGGAACAGTTCAATTCAAATAGCAGGCAGTGTTACCGCTAAATAAACAATTAAATAATTCATTAATAATTTATTTAATCTTTATTGCGAATCAGAATACAAATGGTGGACTTAATACCTAATGGCATTCTCTACCAGTCAACCAAATAATCGTATATAAACTAACAAAAGTGGTCACCTGATAACAGTCAAAGAAATACATAAAATAAAGCAATGAACATTTTTACAAAATACGAGTACCTACCTAATAGATAATACTTTATGCATAAAGTACTAACAAATCAAAAAATGTACATAATGTACCTAATTATCTATAAAAATACTTATATATATGTATATATAAATAAATAAAATAATATACTATATAAGTACCAATAAAAATAACACCTGAGATGAAAACATATTCCGGTTCCATATACGGTTTTATATGTATACTTAAAAAAATCGAAAGTGCCCGTTTTTTTGCAAGGGGGTTTTATATTAGTGTTTTTCAGTTAAATTTTTTTTATCATTGTTAATTGTTTTCGGCGAATAATTAACACCGTAAACTACTACAAAAATGGCTCCTTATTATATTACAGCTTTTAAAAATATTACTTTTCTATTCGGGGGCGTAACAAAGACCACTATTTGCTGTGATTTATTTTTGGTTATTAAGATGATTTATCATTTTGAATCGGACAGCAGAGGCGTCCCAAAATTTATGTTCTCCGGAGTCGTGACTCCAATTCACACCCAATTAAAGTACTAGGTACGTTTTGTCAATTACTGGTATATGCAGTTACAGTTAGAAACGTAAGTTCTAACTACCCAAAGCAAGTCCGATCGTCAGTTTTAATTGCAAAGCGCAGACCAGACCTTCAATTATAAAAGGGTAAACAACTAACACTTAGTTAACTTTTTTTAACTTAGATTAGACTTCAGTTTATATAGCGATCGTGATACCGAGCATTGTTGCAGCAGTCGAAAAGCAACCTATAAATTGAATTACTTTCATGGAGTATGGGTGTCCATACACTTATTATCTATTCCATTAAGGCAGATATAGTGATAGCATTGTATCATCATCATCATTATCAGCCGCAAGACGTCCACTGCTGGACAAAGGCCTTCCCCAAGGTTTTCCACAACGACCGGTCCTCTGCTGCTGTCATCCAGCGGTTTCCCGCGACCTTTATCAGATCGTCAGTCCACCTTGTGGAAGGTCTGCCAACACTTTGTCTCCCGGTTCGCGGTCGCCACTCTAGAACCTTTCCGCTCCAACGGCCATCAGTTCTACGAGCAATGTGCCCCGCCCACTGCCACTTAAGGTTTGCAATCCGGTGAGCTATATCAGTTACTTTAGTTCTCCTGCGAATCTCCTCTCTCGCAATCTCGCAAGGAGACACCCAGCATAGCTCTTTCCATCGCTCTTTGAGTGACCTTGAGCCTTCTTATGAGGCCCATTGTAAGCGACCATGTCTCGGATCCATACGACATCACTGGCAACACACACTGATCAAAGACTTTTGTCTTGAGGCACTGTGGTATTTGGGACGAGAAGATAGTGCGTAGCTTACCGAACGCTGCCCATCCGAGATGGATTCGACGATTGACCTATTTTTCGAAGTTGGACTTACCTAACTGGATTTTTTGTCCTAGGTATACATAGTCGTCAACAACTTAGAGAGTAGAGTCACCAACTTTGACAGGAGTGGGTACGACATGGACATTTGACATGATTTTCGTCTTGTCCATGTTCATTTTAAGACCCACTATAGGCCCTTGTATAGGCCCGGAAAATAGGGGATCGTCGGTGAGGTAGTTAATACGATTATAAATACGAGTCACGCACAGTACGTTTCCAACGAGGCATATGTAATGCTTTTATTTGAAATTATACGAGTATTAAAAATAATGGAGAATCTCCTCTTGTTTTTAGAGTCGGTTAAAAAGCGATTGTCATAATTTCACGCACAATGAATCGCCGCCGGCCGGGCCGGTGCCTGCCGCCAGCCGTCGCTTTGACTGCCTTTTATTAAACTGGCAGTATGGAATTCTTTACTTCTCAGGCTGTAGAATGAGCCATAAATCCCGTCTATAGGCAGACTATTAAGTGATACATTTGGTCTCTAGGGACTATGGTACTTAAACTTTTGAATTGACCTGGTGCGCCGGATACAGCCAGCTACATTTTGCTCATGTCGCCCGAGAAGACGGTGATTGGTGTGGAATAATTGTAGAGTCGGGCCAACCTCCCCCTCCAGCGCCCTCTCCGACAGTATAAGCCTCGCCTCGGTCTCGGTTTTAGAAAAGTTGTCTATGTACCAATTGTTAGGTTTCCTGGGTAATCCCAAAATAACAGTGAGGTTGTCTTTTCAGGATTTAAGTGACCGGTAGAGAGTAAAACAGATCTTAAAATTATGACAGCATTAAAAAAAAATGCATCGTACAATTCGTATAGTAATAGCTTTTTATACGTTTATTTTACTCCTCGGAAGAAAATGACGATCCCAATGATAATTTTCTTCCGTCGTCGTCTTTCGTCTTCTTTTTTCAAAAACTGTTTACGTAAATAGGTAAACTAATAGCAATATTTTGGTACCTCATGTTTTAAATCAAATCAAATAAGTTAATTTGCAGGAATACAGTAATAAATTCATGTGTTACAAAATAATGTTCACAACATAATTTGTATTTAGCCCACATGCAAGCGTGCAAATATTTTGCTGATTTTAAATCGATTATCAAGTGTCAAGAAATAATTCAAATGATAATAATGTGTTATTATAATACAGTCGTACATTAAAATTTAAATAATCTTTAACACTACAAAAGTCATCTTCCATAAGCCATTCTGTCAATTTGCGCTTGAAAAGGTTTCCAAGTGACTTCATCACTTTTTGGTAAATTGATGTAAATTTCTTTTTTTTTCTTTTTATTGTAGATAGGAATTATTTTTCTCCTCCTGTCTCCTGGCTATTATCAGTGCATCTCCCTTTACTGACAATAAGATTTATTATCTCTTGAAAAAGCGCTCGTATGGGATCGAATAAGGTTTAAGTAATTCAAATTGGTCAGTATAGGGAAGTCTAAAATTTGTGCTTAAGGTATGATCCCCATGTTGGCACCGGCGATTGCGGGGCGATCTGTTTGGTACAAATTTAAATGGAGCACTGACCAACGCTGCTGACTTGATGGCGCGATAACACGGTCGCTTTTGCTGGTCAGGGTACACACAGACAGACAGACGAGGCGAAGGACTTTGTGTTATAATATGTAGTGATACTAAACGGTAAGCCGCGCTACCCGGTCGCCGTCGCTGTTCGCGATCGCCGACATCGGAATCATACTGGTTACGACGTGTTGGATTTAAGAAGTTTGAAAAACTTCTTTGAATAATTTTGAATAATTGAATACTATCTGTGGCAGGGTGAGAAGGCGCGGCTAAACGAGGATGGCGGCAAGCGCGGCGGGGGGCGCACAGACCGCACCACGCGCATGCTGCTGGCACTGCTGGGGCTGTTCCTGGCCACGGAGCTGCCGCAGGCGCTGTTCGGCCTGCTCACTGCGCTTGCGCCACGGCTCTTCCAGCTTTGCTACTATACATTTGGTAACTATACATTACCATCGTTTTCTTGTGGGTTTTAATAAATGAACAAAGGTGTCAAGGTAGGGCCTACTATTATTTAAGTATTGTTTTAAATATATTTTTTTAGCTGTCTTCTCGTTCACCGAGATAGTTGAATAATTTGAGATAAGTCTTTGATACCGTTATGTACGTTGGGGGTAGGTAACTGATGGAAATGCACGAATACACCGATAGTTAAGAGCCACATAGACTTTAGTAACGCACTCACTTAACAGTTAAAAACAATTATCACACGCTCGCACTGTTTGCAGTCCAAGTAAAGAATGACTCACCACCGCATTCGTTCTGCCTTTTATAGTCTCAGTATCCGACCATTACAAAATATCTTCTGGAATGATCAATGAACTTTGACCCGCTGAGGACGAAGAAGACTATTCGTTACTGAAATGTTCTACGCATTGCAACCTTGCTCTCGACCTTGACCTTGTCTAACAATCATGATGTCCTTGACTCACGTGTCTGGAATGTTCCGCATATTACTTTCTCATTTCCAGAAACGGACTGAAAACAACGGCAAT
Source organism: Acleris emargana (assembly GCA_927399475.2). Classification (NCBI taxonomy): domain Eukaryota; kingdom Metazoa; phylum Arthropoda; class Insecta; order Lepidoptera; family Tortricidae; genus Acleris; species Acleris emargana. Next base: position 13,950,539 of record OV656837.1, read on the forward strand.
CTGGTCAAAATCTTAATACTGTAGTATGTGATAGAGCTACCTCTGAAACGGACTGAAGCGATATTTCAGCCTGATGAAATCGCTTCCAAAGCAACAAAAATCACGATTAAAAATTAGAAACCTTAATACACCGGCGAAACAATACTTTATTGACCTTTAAACGCATGTGAACTTATTAAAATCAGCCAGAAAAATATGAAAAAGAAACTTAAGTAGTTTATTCACTGGCTTATCAACGAAAAGCCGAAGTGATATCTTTATCACTAGCAATATTCATTAATAACATAATTGCAATTTCCAACGTAGACTAATAAATAAGGTTTTATCTGTCACACTCTGAAAGTAGGGCAGGTGTGAGCAAAACTTTGCAATAAGAGTGACATATAAATTACAATGGGGAAAAATAAACTGGGTTAATTAACATAATTTTTTTAATTTGAAATGGTTTGAAATTAATGATTGTGCAAAATAATGTTACAGAATTAAAAACACTACCCCACTCTGGGAATGAAGGCGTGACGGTATGTATATACCTATGTAAAAAAATGTGCATTCAGCGCAGTTAGTATATAGTAGTTTATGTTTATTAACTTGTAATCGCTAGATAGCTTACTAATTAGCTCTTCTAACTTAAATACGTTAGCTGAGCTCTACACTTATATTCTTCTCGTTTCTGACGGTTAACAAACACATTTTAGGAAACTAGCAAGTAGCCCTTCACTTCTAAGCTTATCGTGCCTCAGGTGATCGTATTGCTACCTCTTAGGCCTGATGGAGGAACTTCGAATGAGAAAATACAGCCAGCTTATGGGCTATCTCTAGTAGTAGTTATCTAGTAATTTAGGAGACATTTCTATATATAGTAACGGCAAATAATATATCACCTTTGTACTTAGGTACTTATAATACGATTACCTACAAATATTATTAACCGAAATTGACAACCAATGAAGAACTAGTTGACCAATTGTATTGCTATTATTCAATTAATTACCTGATTAAATGAGGTTAAAAATGGTATCCAACAAATGTGTGTACAGTGGGCTGCAAAAGTGCATGGACAATTCGGAAAGATAATGCTCTGAGGCAAACTGACGCTATCTATCTGCTCGTAGTAGTTCAACAAGATCTTACTAGATGGCGTTGTTGCAGATAATGATCTAAAAATATGAAGAAAAAAAACCGCATACATCAACCAACCATTTTTTTTCTTTATTTCATAGATTTTATATTTTAGTATAATACTCGTAGATGATTTAAGTAGTTTCAAAGACGTATTAGTCAATTCCAAACTAAGAGGTTAAATTTATCAAAAACATTTCATCCACGATGTGGAATCGAACCCGGGACACTCGGGGTTCTGAACGTTGGCGGCCTTATGCCATCAAACCATTTATTATTGGGTCGAAATTAATTACCAGTTTATTATGATTTGCTTATTTTCGCATGACACAGAAACACGTTAAGTATTACTTCTAGGAGGGTAGACTAAAGATTTATAAATACCAGACTGATTATTACAAAGACTTACACTCGTTCGTTCGTTAGCTGCTTAATCAATTCCTTTGTTGTGTAGATTTACTTTCGTTGAAATTTCCTTAAAAAATGATTTCTCGTTGCAATATTGACCTAGTCAAAAGATCGCAAATAATTGCTTTGCACAGTGAAGGCAGAAATTTGTCAGAAATCGCTAGAGAAAGAGAGATGGATGAGTGCGGCTGACCCAGGAGAACTGGTTAGACTTCCCAGTCGAGCGAACAGTGTTCATTATGTAGAAATGCTGGAGGACACCATGTTGCCCACCGTTCGCAATGTGTATCCAGAGGAGGAGTTACCGGTGATAACGTTTGTGCAAGATAACTGTCCCATACACCGTTCATGAAGTGTGAGGGAGTGGTTTTGGTCAGCACAATAATATTAGGGTTATTCCCTGGCCTTCAAGGTCACCGGATTTAAATCCAATCGAAAATTTATGGGATATTATTGTCCGACGTTGGGACCACCAGAATGAGCGAACTCCGAAAGCCTTAGAAGACCACTGTTTAAACATTTGGGATAGTATTCGTGGTTCCAATCTGTGTCAGAATATTATCGGTTCAATGCGTGCTCGAATGCAAACTGTAATCGAACAGAGTGGGAGATATACTCGTTATTAAAGTTTAGTATATAAGTAATTCGAGTGGACGACTGGAGATCGGGTTAACGTAAGTAATTATTACAAAATTGAATATTATTTTCGCTCTTTTTGCGTGTCTATACTATTTTGTGACCATACATAATTGTCTTATTTTAAATATTTACGGTCAAACAAATTACACCATTTATACACGAATTTTATTTTTTATCTTTATATAAATATAACCGCCTGTTTCACAATCGGCAAGTAAAGCATATTAGACACATAAATTTAGCCCTTTCTCTTTCTTGCACTTTAAATAGACAAGGGGAGACAACTTTTAATGGCGGATAAATTTACTTGTCGATTGTTTAACAGGCCCTAAGAGATCAAAACTCTATAACATAGTTAACATAATGCGTTTGACTGTTAAGGTAACCCAATCTCTAGTTTAATTTTTGTTTTTTAATAATTACTTTGTTATTGTGGTGAAACTTCAATCTCTTTCCGATGTCGGAAACGAATACTTAAGTTATTACCTCAATAATATGTTAGGTAGACTAAATTAAAATGTTATTATGAGAAATAAAGTTTTTTCATTTCAAATAACAAAAGTTGTTTCATTTCTTGAAAATGATAATTATTTAAAAAGATAATACATTAATATATTATGTGAAACAAAATTAATTAAAAAAAGAAACAGGTGGCAATAGGCAGACCCGATCTCCCGACCTACGGAGTAGCTCCGTTTCTAAGCAAGTTGTCAACTAACTCGGCCAACGATCCTTTAAATTAACTGGCGAAATTATCGATTGTAATACTGAAACGTCATAAAGTTGTAGCAAACAACAATTGAACTAGCTCAGATAACAACGCCATCTAGGTGGTTTCTTACGAACGTCACCTCACGTGTTCACAGGATTATAGACATTAAGGTGTCCATGCAATTTTGCAGCTGACCGTACATATCGTAGTTTAAAAAAGTTTAGTATTTAAAAATCCATTGCTGACGTGTTCATACAAATCTAGTAAAGTTAAGATAATTTAATAAGGCTATGGAGATTTGGTAGCAGGTACTTGGATAGGGAATGTATCTTTTTATGTTAAGTAATCTTACTCATATTATAAATGCGAAAGTTTGTGTGTGTGTGTGTGTTAGTTTGTTACTCTTTCACGCTGCAACGGCTGGGCGGATTTCGATGAAATTTGGAATGGAGATAGCTAAACCGTGGATTAACATACGACTTCTACACGGACGAAATCGCGGGCAGAAGCTAGTGATAAGACAAAAAATCTCTTTGGTGTGAAAACTGAACCTGCGGATTACGCTTAAAGTATATCCATAAACAGCACGCTAAGCACAAAAAGTTTGACGGTAATACAAAATGTGACAAATGTCATGTTTAACAAACAAACCACAGACCACAATACGTGAAATGGCATCCGACGCATCGACGTCGTGTTGTATAATACGCGGGAACAAATGAGTTGACATTATATACCATTATTATGTTGAATTATATGCTACCGTAGGTGATAAAAACACAAAAAAGTACGTACGTCAGTGTCAGCGTCAGCGTCATGACGTGAACAGCCTTTTTTCTTTCTTTTTATTTACCGTCGCACCGGTACCTCAAGGAGGAAAAACACGTCGCTCTGCTGCCACCAGATTTGTGCCACTCCATGTTTTCCCGTGGATGTCGTAAGGGAATATAGGTTTGTAGTACTGTTAGTCGATAGGCTTGTCCTGTCATTAACAGGCTGGTAGGTAAACATCTTAGTCTATTTGTGCAAAATGTGGTTACTGAATTTAATTATCAACAAGTTTTTAAAGTTGTAGGTAATTCTGTAGCTCTGCCTACCCGTCTGGGATTACAGGCGTGTGTATGTTGTATGCATGTTTTCTATGTTTAAGTATTTTGCATTTCCATTTCTTTCATAAATTAATCAACTCATTTTCTTTAATCATTCCAAAAAACTTAAATAAAATTAAAACTAAAAAAAAAAAACATCATCAATTGATTAGTCAAATTAATGTAAAATTGACGGTAAGAAAAGGTACGTCACTTTTGGACCTTAATAGACTATAGGTACATAAAAACCGGCCAAGTGTGAGTTAAACTCGCGTGGAGAGAGTTCCCTACATACGGTTTTTTTTTTACATAGAGTTCTTATAGGTTTTTTTGTAATCTACATACAAGCAATGAACTTTATTTTGTATTTTTATCAAAGGGCTCAGTAGTTTCATAGATCATGGGGTTAATGGTCAATCTTCGTCTTCTTTCATGAATAAAATCAAAACATTTTATTTTACAATACTGACAAAAATATATTTGAGATTCTCATAACGAGCCCTTTTATTTGATTTATAACACAGTAAGGTTTGCAAACAAAAACTAAAACAAAATTTAAACCGAAACCAATTACATTTAATTTGGTATCTAGCCTTACAATCAAGGTGTTACGAGGCTGTACCTTTGTTTGTATAAACTACTTCAATTCAAACCCAAATTACTCGGTTTAAGGTAAGTATTTAGGGTTAAGGTAAGCTTAGTAACATGATTTTCGAAAAGGGCTAATGGAAAATCGTATATCCTTCTAAAGCGTATTTTAATGGGTCTGTGCCGCTGTATATATTTTTATTTCTACGTAGATTACCTTGTCTAGCAAATTTAGATTTGTATGGGATTGGGTGACTCAGGTTTATTCATGTTATTTCATGTTTAAACTTTGTTCAGTTTTGGCACTTAGCTGTTTGTTTCAAATGTAATTTAAGAATAAATAAATATTCCAAAAACAGGACCTCTATTTTCCACTTTTTTTATTAAAACCGTCATCATTGTTGTCAGTTATATAAAGTCAACAACATTATTACGATAGGGGTGGATCCGACCTCTATACTTCCTTCACGTTTCCTTATTCTAAAATCTAAAATAATGATTCTCGATCACGCCTTTCTTGCTTTTATCTTTTTGTAAATAATAACTACAAAAAACTAAAATTAAACTTAAAACGGTTATTTTGTACGTTACGTTCTCGTGTATATTATCAAATTGTTTTTTCTGCATCAATATAATTTGTAAAAATATATGAAATAAAACTGATCATTGATATATCCGGACAGCCCAAACCACTAGAGCCTTGAAATTTTGCACATAGATACTCGTACCGTATACCTACGTTGTAGGCGTATACAGGAGATTAATTTCCAAAAATCCCTTCTTGGTGCACCCCTAGAATATCCTCATCAACAAATTTCAAGACCCGAGGTCCACCGGTTTCGGATGTGCGTTGATCGATAAGTCAGCCAGTCAGTTTTTTTCTTTTGTATATGTGTGGTCATGTAGATTACTGATAGTTGTTAGTTAATTGACAATTCAGACCGAAACCTTAAACGTCTCGAAGTTCTGGAGCCTTTACCTAATTGAGCACGTAGTCGTGAAGCGGAAACAAAACTTATTTTATGGTTTGACTGCGGGCGAGTCACGCGGCGGTTTGCAATGAGCAAACTTTACGAAATTCGATGGTATCATTATAAATGCTAATTACCACAAGGACCATTAAAAGTTTATATTTATCGAGCTTGTTCTTTCAAAAAATAAACACGTTCGCGGCTCTACATTTGTAATAACAGAATTTGGAAAGTCATTTTTATAGCCGTGCCTACTGTTGCGTTGCGGGTAGACAAATAATAGCATATAAATGTTTAAAAAACTAAAACCCGCCTTTAAAAAGTGAAAAATAATGTCGGCGTCCCATAAATTTTAACCAAAAGCAGCTTTAAGTTGGACTGACCTATTACCTACCATTTTTAAAGAAGGGGAACGGGAAACTCGAGTGCTGAGATCTCGAACCGCGCCTATGCTGTTACCACTGCTCGGCAACCAATCGCCAGGCTGTCAGCACCATTTCTTACTCAGAGGAAGCTGAACCACAGTGCGCACGTTCGCGGGTTATTTCCATTGACGTGTCCGAAAAATGACAATGACGGTTACAGCCGGGCGCACAAGAAGAAGAAACCCATTCCTTAAGCAGGGTCTCCCTCACCAAACTTGACATTGGCGAAATCACTGTGGAACGCCATAAATAAAAAAGAAGAAGAAGAAGAGACCCATCCCAAAAACCTAGTGCGGCATCGGACGAACCGGTGTTTGCGATCTTGTTGTGTCCTGCTACAATCTGGTCCGATAGCATTGTACAGTCAGCATCATAAATATAGTGGCAGTCAATAGTTCCAAATATACCGCACCATCCAAAATATCCATAAATGCGTACTCATTCCAAGTGATCAAATTGTTCAGGCCATCCACTGTATACAAATATACCGGAGCATCCACAACGCCATATACTTGGTAACATTCAACCCGCCGTTAGTACAGCAGGGTCATTATTTGGGCGTTTCAACCGCCTCACTTTCGTGGTCACATTTTTGAAGAAGTGACTTCAGATTTCGATTTTGTTTCTGGTTAGGTATCTAAGTTTACCGGACATCTATCAAATATCCAAAAACGCTATCAAAATATACGCCCAATTCTTCAAAAACATGTCCACGAAAGTGAGGCGGTTGAAACGCTCGAATAATGACCCAGCAACGTCCAGAACGCCGAAGGTTTCTAAGCATCCAAAGTAGCCAAAAATACGGGACACATAAGAAAATTGAACCTTATTCACCAGTATGTACGGTTCAATATTCAGTCAAATCATTTTAATAGGTAAGCCAGTAAGCAATTTGACAAACCACGAAAACAGTACCATACTGTCATGGCATATATCTGTCTCACGTTTTAATTTGAAACATTATTGCGTTGACTGCGTGGTTTTAAAAGGTTTTGCAATATTGAAGCTGCCAACTTAAACGCATCAATACGTTTCAATATTTCGCCTAGTTAGCCGTTAGTTACGTTGGACCAGTGGTTTAGTAGTAACGCTATCGAGTCATGTGTTCTGGGTTCTAATCCCCGTATTAGGTGCTATTTGTAATTTTATTTTATATTTTTGAAAATTGAACCTTATTTTGAATGCAATAGAGCTCAAACAAAATGTACAACTACTCATTTTCAAAGCGGTTGAGTAGATACCCATTAAAACCAAAGAGGTTAATGCCCATTTTGCTTAAATTAAAAAATATAAATTCAATATAATTTATTTGTTTTGTAGTGAGTTTCGTCTACGTAAACAAGTAATAAAGGAATACGGCCTTTTATGTATAAGTAGTTATTACAAATTAAAATGACGCAGTCGGGTAATAAAACAACGACTTTAAAAATATAAAATAAAAATGCATTTAGCACCTAATACGGGGATTAGAACCCAGAACACATGACTCGATAGCGTTACTACTAATCCACTGGTCCATCGTAACTAACGGCTAACTAGGCGAAATATTGAAACGTATTGATGCGTTTAAGTTGGGGACTTCAATATTGCAAAACCTTTTAAAACCACGCAGTCCACGCAATAATGGTGTCAAATTAAAACGTGAGACAGATATATGCCATGACAGTATGGTACTGTTTTCGTAGTTTGTCAAATTGCTTACTGGCTAACCTATTAAAATGATTTGACTGAATATTCAACCGTACTTACTGGTAAATAAGGTTCAATTTTCTTATGTGTCTCGTATTTTTGGCTACTTTGGATGCTTAGAAACCTTCGGCGTTCTGGACGTTGCTGTACTAACGGCGGGTTGAATGTTACCAAGTATATGGCGTTGTGGATGCTCCGGTATATTTGTATACAGTGGATGGCCTGAACAATTTGATCACTTGGAATGAGTACGTATTTATGGATATTTTGGATGGTGCGGTATATTTGGAACTATTGACTGCCACTATATTTATGATGCTGACTGTACTAGGAATGCGAAGGAGCTTGTAGATAACATACGAGTTAAGAACAGATTTACCCTTTAGGGTTGAGTGGAGCTCTGCTACTACTGAAAGAAACAATTCTTGCCGAGTATATAAATGTACACACACCATTTTAGAGACACAGTTGATGATAGCTAGCTGACACCGCTAAAGTGTTTATAAATAAGTAATTGTCGGATAAGGTTTGTTAGGTTGGTTTATTCTGATATTTATTATTTTTTCTGGGAAGAATTAATAATCAATTATATAAGTAAAATAACAATTCTAGTACAAAACATACGGGTGCCAAGGGCAAGCAGGGTTCAATCTACCACACGCGACCACGACCACCACGACCAATACGCCATAAACACAAATTATGATTGCCCTCCTCTCGCTTAAAAATCCATTCCTCCGGTCCCGTCGTAATGTCAGTCAAAATTTATAATAACTTACCTGAAACAATACGTAAAGAAAAGAATCAACACCTATATATAAATAAACTAAAAAATATTTTATATGAAAAAGCTTACTATAATATAGCAGAGTATCTAAGCGATAAATTATAATATAATTAATAACTGAGTAATTATTAAGAAAATAAACAGATAGATAGGTATATAGATAAATAGAAAAATTGAAATATTTAATATTGATTAATTATTAATTGGATAGTCCTCCTCTCTCTTATATTGCTGCGCGCAACAGGGTCCATAGAGTACGAATATCACCTATATAAGTGTATTATGTATTATTATGAGTGCAATAAATATATGAATATGAATATGAATCTACCAGTGGTTAGGGCTGCAGAGGTAATCTCCTCACAATACGTGCCCTGTCGAGGAATAGTGCTTTTTGTATCTGGCTGGCCCTTGATCCAGCCATCTAGCAAGAGTATCTTAGATTGTCGTTCGAGACAATTTTCAGGACAATGATCATCAAGTCAACATCCGACATGGAATGAATGAATGAATGCGGTCCCGTCTTGAGCCAAGTGAAGTGTACTAGCTGAACTTATCTTAACGTTTATTATTATTACGAATTTTAGCCTGTAAAAAATTGGTAAAAATGAATATAATGCTGTGGTAATAAACAAAAAAACTAAATATGACTTTCTCCTATCGATATTTTAAACTGGACAATTTTGTCTTGAAATTATTAGACATGAAAACAAGATAAGAACAAAATCACGTTACTTTTATTTTCCAAAAATTACATCTTTTTCCAAGTTTTTCGTTGAATCATCGAACTATGACGATGAGTTTTTATTCAATAACTTCTCAATTATGGTAAACCATTTTTTTTTATTTAACGCTGCAATTTAGCACCTAAGCTATCCCTCTCGATTTGAGTAAAATTCAAATTCAAATTCAAAATATTTATTCAGTAAATTGGCCACATGCGGGCTCTTTTACACGTCGGAAATGTACAGTGAATCTACCAGCTGTGTGGGCGTGGCAGCATATGAAGGGCTATGTGGCTTCTTCATAAAAAGTATGTGTGATCTCGGTAACTTCTGGACGGGGAGCGAAAGTGAAAAAGAGTTCCCGCGGAAAATGCCAATACAGCCGTTCCACTTGCGCAAACACAGGGACACGTAACACAGAATGGTCGCCAGAAACATCAACAGACAAGCTTTTATATTTAGTGCAAAGAAGACATTTTATATTTGTAACTCGAAAATAGGACCAAAGTGCTGGAGGCGATAGTTGATCCTAAGTGAAGGCAAGCTACAGCACCTATTTGATGATGCAAATTGCTTTCAGCTTGTCACTGTGCATAAGATAACATAATCTTCATTTGAATTTCTACTAACGTAAATGTTTATTTTTGATTAAATGACACATGTAGCAAGTTTGCGGGTTCATTTTAATACTATTCTATACGGGGAAAGTCTTAATACTTAACAAATGGTTGTCCCGGGACTTTTTAGATAGAAGTTATTTTGTTTAATATTACTTACTCTCGTATTTATGCTTCGTTTTGACTTTTAAAGCAACTCATGTCAGGTCATGGGTCCCACGTACTACGAGCGTCTACCCGCCGAACTCAAACGCGAACAATGTGACGAAATGTTTAGGTGTCGGCTTAGAAATCTTTTGTTGGATAACTCAGTCTATTCGATTAATGAGCATAACTTGACTTATAAATAAGATTGACTTTTAATTTTTTTATTTACTCTCTATTTGTGTTAACTTTTAATTTTATTATTTAATTCTTTTTCTAACGACCTCAATGTAACTGCATATAATTAACACTTAGGTTACTTATCATCCCGGGAAATTTCAAATTTCCCGAGGGGATAACTATAATCGAAATCGGATGACGACGCGTTCAGAAAATATTATCCATTAGTCCTACTACACATAAAACGAGTCTCTACTAATCCTACTTATATTATAAACCTTAAGGGGTACTCGTAAAAGGAGGATGTAGAATTTTGTAAGAGAGTTTCGTCATTTTTAAAGTTAGAAACGTAAAAAAATGGTAATGGTATGGCTTCGTTTGAGAGTTTAGTAATTTGTGTAGTTAGAAACATTAAAATTGGTATTTAGGCTACTTACTACTCATAAATAAAAAATATGACCTTTGGCGATTCTGAAAATAACATTAAGTAATTTTTGTTTAACCACCCTGAATCGACTCCGGGCACTCCAAATATGCTTGGTTAGGTTAAGATTGTTTTTGATCACCCAATCGATGCACTCAGTACCGAAAATTGAACAAGTAAAAAACTAAATTCACTATTCTTTACTACCTATTCAACTTTAGACGTAAAAACGAATTGGGCACTTACATCTACTATAATACTTTAGGCATCAAACATCTAAATTAACTTTAACATCTAAATCGTAAAATTCGTTTAGTGTGAAATTGCACGACTTTAGTTTCTAAGGCTTGTTCACGAAATAAAGTAGCCATAAGACAATGTAAATAAATCGTCTATTTCTCACAGCACTTCAAACAAAAAACAGTCAATTATAACAATAAACATTGTAAAAAGAAAGTACAATACAAATTTTTGTAGAAACCCTAAGAGTTGGCGAACTTTCTGACTTTCTTTCGAATGCCGGCCATCAGCGTCTGTATCGAACTGTTAGTGAACTGACGAGATGCTGCGTTCCATATTTTTTTGAAATCAGCTTCACCTGCAAACTGCAACTGCACCCTTCTTGAGCAGATATCGTTTGATATTTGCCCAATACCTTTCAACCGGGCGAAGTTCTGGGCAATTTGGTGGGTTACTGTTTTTCGCAACATAACTAATATTCTTGTTATCAAGGAAATTTAAGGTGGCTTGAGCGTAATGAGCAGAAGCTAAATCAGGCCAAAATATTGGAGGACGTGTATGTTTCCGATATAAGGGCAGAATTCGCTTCTTAATACACTCCTCTCGGTAGACATCTCCGTTGATTGTACCGGTAGTGAAAAAGCTCGTACTTTTAAGCCCGCATGAGCAAATAGCTTGCCAAACAAGGAATTTTTGGGCGAATTTTTCAAAAACCACGCACTTATGCTCTTCTGAAACGTCCTCGCCAGCTGCACACGTGTAAAACTGCGGCCCCGGTAACGTTTTCATGTCTTTTTTTACATATGTTTCATCATCCATTAAAATGCATCGGTCGTTATTTTGAATTAAAAACTTGTTCAACGCTTACGCTCGAGATTTCGCTCTTTCAAGCTGGGCAGCAGTCCTTTTCGGCATTTTCTGTTTCTTCCTGGTCTGTAAATCATTTCTCTGTTTGGTATTTTGCACGTTCCCAACCGAAGTTTCTAACTTTTTGGCTACATCGCGAGTAGAGGCCGATGGATTTCGACGGAAAGACACTACTATTCCCGTGTCAAATTTTGGCTTCACGCAGCCTTTTTTGCGACCGCGACCAGGCAGATCTCACATTAGAGTATTAAATTCCCCAAACTTTTTGATTACTTTTCGTACACCATCTTTAGATAATTGATACCGTTTTGCGAGTTGTCGCATCGAAATACCCTTTTCTGTACAATAGGATACGATAATTAATTTACGAATATTCTCATTTATCCTCGGCATTTTGATTATAAGTAGTAGTCAATGACCACGGCCCTATAACTTCATAGAAAAAAAACTCAGCTTACGATCTGTCAAACAGCTATCAATTTTCGGAGTTATATTACACTTTAACCCAGCTACCGCTACCAGATAACGCCATAGACAAATTGGCACCAAGTGGCTGTTGAGCTGTTAAGTCCGTTTCTGATTGTCATGTCATGTCAAGTCAATCTTGTCATCATTTTGTTTCGAGAAAAGGTGAAAAACAGAATTGGTATTTTTATAATACATTTTAATGAAGGCTGCGTTTCTGATACTGTAAAGAACCGATCACCTAAGCCTCAAACCCTAACCTTGTTAAAGATGATCATATGAAACCATTATTCGAAAAAATGTATTGGTATGTGCTATGGATGTGAGGCTATGTGACCTTACATTTTTATTACTAGGTTCATTATTGTTATAACAGTTTAATAGTACCTATAGGGTATGTGTTAGTGTACGGCAGTATTTACTACTCGCAATAGGACGACGGCTCACTGTGTGTGAAAGGGCGCTTTATTCTTCAATAAATTTTATAGGTTTTTATTTAACTTCACATAGGTGGTAGGTACCTATACTTGTTTGCGACTGAGTTATATTATAACAGATCACTTAGTTTTATTGACTTTGTTGTTTACAGTAGTAGCAACCCTTAACAACTTTGTTACAACTTATTTTCAAATTTTCGTGTTTTCCTCTCTTGGGTTTATCATTATTGCAGAGCCCGTGAAAACCCTTTTAGCTATAATATACTTAACTTTTTTATTGACATTGCTAAAAACAATGTTGTTTTTTGCAGTTTAATAGTGTCTGCGTATGTGTATTGATTAAATATAAGATATTATCCTCCTTGTAGGTATGTGGTTCTATTTGTTTTAGTGTACGTGATTATCAGCCATGTGAAATAATTGTGTGTTTGCTGTTCTGATCAATAATTACTCTCTAAACCTTTATTAGGCTAATGTTTGTAATGCTCTCATCCGTTTGATATACAAAATTGAAAACTGGATATATATATTTGCAAGCCGGACAATTTTTTATTGCTATTCTTGCTTGTTTATTCCAGGTATTTAAACCATATTATGTCTTATTTCATGTGCGTGTGATCTCTGGTATAATACCACGTGACAAGATGCGACATGTCGTAAATATCAAATGAAGAAATATTAAAGAAATGGTTACAGTTGCAGTGCTTTCGTGAAAAGAATGGTGATCAAACCGTGGTTAGACATGAGATAAAAAATCCTGCGTGTGGAAAACGTTTTTAAAAGAGATTTTATGCAGCTTGTGTGCAAAACCCACCAAATGTTTTTAATGCAAAAAAAAACCAGCGACATACCAGAATTGGACACCGGTAAATCAAAGCATTCAGTTTTAATATTTAGGATTAAGCTGCTGCTGTAATCAAGGTGCATACTTATGAAACTATCGGTAGTAGGTACCTATAGCCGGGTTCGATGCCCGTTAAGTCAAAAAAAAATTAGGATGAGCATAAGGATTATATGGGTGCAGACTCGTGGTCACACCAGGTTGTCACACCACTACTATTCGACGGAGCCCTGCCTGAGGCAGGGCTCCTATTTCTGAGCGATTTGCCCTTCGGGCATCTAAAGATACCTAACGAACCTAACCTACCTACTTTTGCGGAATAAAAATGATTTCTGTCGAATTTCCGACCGAAGCGAATAACAGTGGTGTGACAACCTGGTGTGACCACGAGTCAGCCCCTGATTATATTTTAGTTTTTGGTGGTTGTCTACGTATTTACGTACCTACTTATCAGTTTATCTGTGTAGGTAAATATGTTTATCAGAACAGTGTGCATATACCTAACCTATAAACTTGGAGCTTAGTTCAGAAAGAGTCCATTTGTGAAAGGTGGTACTCTGTTTAGTTGGTTACCAAAATTGTAAAAAGGAAGAAGTCTGTCATTCTTTGTTAAATAGGAAGCTTTATAAAATAGTAAGCTTTGTAACGATTTAGCACAACGGCACAATGAAAATATGACAGTTACCGAGGGAATAGCGATAAACGACTTCTACGCGGACGAAGACAGTATACAGGGCGTCTCACGGCTATGCCACATGGAAGGAAAGTACCTTAAATATTGGAGATGGAACATTTTACTGAAAGAAGACATTATTTGAATTTAAAAAACAATTTAAACTGCATTCATAGATTTTTAAATAGTGACATGCTTGAACCGGGAATCGAACCCGTTACTCGAGAAAATTAATTACCCTGTAGCTTTATCATACCGATGGAAAGGCTTCACCATAAGGATTATTTTTTGCTGAATAACATAGTGTCAAAAATAAAAGGAAATCCATGAATTTTAACATTTAATGTGTTTTTTTTTGTGAGCAAAATAATCAAAAGAGTGCGACTTTGTATTCAACAGGAAGGGACTCGTTTTGAGCATTTAATAAATTGATTAATTTTGTATTAAAAATGTTAAAATTCATGGTCTTTTCTTTTTATTTTTGAAACTATGTTATTTAGCAAAAAATAATCCCTTTCGATCGGTATGATAAAGCTACAGGGTAATCAATTTTCTCGTGTAACGGGTTCGATTCCCGGTTCACGCATGTCACTATTTAAGAATCTATGAATGCAGTTTAAATTGTTTTTTAAATTCAAATAATGTCTTCTTTTAGTAAAATGTTCCATCTCCAATATTTAAGGTACTTTCCTTCCATGTGGCATAGCCGTGGGACGCCCTGTATAGCTAGTCTCTAATGAATATACACCGGATTGCCAAGGGCAAAAATGTACCTGTTCTAGTGATTCATTAAATGTAGACTTAGTTTATCGACATCGATACAAAACAATTTTTAATCATCCATCATTATCATAAGTAATGCCCTTACTTACCTTTTAATTATGTGCAAACCTCTTTTATTCATACTTATCGCAACTTTAAACAACTGCGGGCCGATTATGGTGACACTTATCCACGCGATAAAACGTTTTTATCACAAGCTCATCGACATAATATCATTGTCGACGTAGGCTAACATGGTGGCATCGGTTACATTGTCTTATCCACTTTTGACAACGATAAATGACAATCGTCACATTTTATCGATTTTGCTTAACATGGTCGCCACTTTGTATCCACTTTTGACATATTATTTAGATAATCTTATACAAGTGCCGTCTTGGTGACGACAAGACATTTAATTTGGAAAATTTACTCAAATTCATCTAAAATTGAAGCGTAAGTATCGGTTTTATAATATTTTTACTTATTAAAAACGTCTTAGTTACTTATAACAAAGGCGTTTTACATTATAATTGTTATAATTGGTAAACATTTTTTGTAGAATGTCTCGATACTACTACTTTAGTCTCACGTCACAAACGGAGAAAGAAAGACGGAAATTACAGTGCAGGACAATCAGAGACGCACCGAACCCTTTCGAGCTTCCGGAGGAAGAGTTCCGGCACGTCTATAGAGTGTGTAAGGAGATGGCTCTCCATTTATGTACCGAGCTCGAAGTCGACCTCCAGCCGCACAATAGTGACGGATTACCCGTCTATATTAAGGTAATATTTATTATTTATCATACAGATACCTACCGAAATACATAATGTTACTTTAGACACTGGACCCTTTCACAGGTTCTAACTTCGTTGCATTTTTTGGCCGATGGCAATTACCAACACGGAACATTGAACACCGTGCATTGCACAACGCACCGTGAGCAACTACTTGACTCAGTTTACGGACGCAGTTAACAGAAGGTAGGCAAGTTTTTTTTTTAATCGCATAGGAAGGCAAACGAGCACACAGGCCTCCTGATGGTGAGTGGAAACTGTGACCCATAGGCATTCACAAGAACGCAATCCTAAGACTGCAAATGCGTTGCCAACCCTGAGGGCTAAGTTGGAATGCCTCTATGCTAGTCATTTCACCGGCTGTCTTATCCCCAAACCGGTACACAACAATGAAAACTGCTGCTTGGCGGTAGGTTAATGGATAAGATGGTGGTACCAACCCGGACCCAATGGGCCAATAGTTTGAAGTTTATTTACTTACTAACATTTTTATGTGGTACTTGCTTTAATTTTCTCAGTTAAAAAGTCCATCAGTTTTAAGTCTTCCTCTGAGATGTAGGTAAACTATCTCTGTTCCTATCAAATTTCAATATGTTAAGGCTTTGAACAGTAGACCAAACAACGAAAGAAACCAACACAATAACACATTTATAATATTTGATTTAACCAGTGTTATTAACACACCATCCCGTGGGAAAAGTGCTTTTAATTAATTTGTTTTAGTGTACCTACCTAATAGTACTAACTTTGTTATATTACATTTCCAAAGTCAGAGCGACCAGAGTACACTATTAAACTTGTATAAGTGTGATGATGCCTCCATATAGTCTAGTAATATGGATTGAAAAAATGGAAAATTATTGTAACAAAGTAGTCGAGGTCAAAGATAAGTATACACTTTTGCACCTCCATTTCAATGGAATAAGGTGCAAAAGTGTATAAATATCATTTTACTCGACTATACCATCAGAACATTCAGAACTCATGTCTTTAAATTATTAAAAAATATTTTTTCTACCATACATTAAGTACCTACAGCACAGTAACATAACTTGTGTGGGAACTAATAAAGGTGTTATTATTGGAATTAAAAGATCTTATTGTAATTGGGTTTTTAATATAATTAAATGTTGATAATTAACATAGTAATAATAAAAAAAAACAAAACAAGATTCAAGACTCTTCCTCAGTAATAATTTGCATGTCCTCCAGCCTGAAAAGAAAAATGATACTATTATATATTTCCATACAATTAATTGCCTAAGTACATATATGTATATACATATATTATATATAACCTGTGATAGTTCAGAATTTAATTTCTTATTTACATATTATTTTTCAGAACACTTGATATGGATCAGGACACTGCTACAGACAGCAACGGAGTCATTGCCACCCAGCAGCTACCAGCAAATGGGCTTTTTATTAAGAACGGCCCAGGAAAAGAGGCCCGCCATAATAAATAATTATTTTGCTTACTATTGTGTTTTATTCCATTTTCATACTAGAAGTAAACACATTGCTTTTTTTACCAGTTAAAGTAGAAAACTATTATTTAACAGTATAAAAAATAGGCTCAAGCTACCTGTACCAAAATTAATCTTGAATTAAGATTAAGGTTTGGTTCAGCAGTTTAGCAGCAAGAACGTAAAAGACAGATTGAGTTCTATATACAGACAGATTCTATACAGATTGATTATAAATGATCTACCATAACATAATATTGAGTATGGATACCATTAAAACTTACTGGTTTCTAGCTAAAATCCTATTCTGCTCCCTCAGAATATTATTATATTCCAGCTTGAGCTGGTTGAGTTTTCCAAGTTCTTCTATTATACTCTGTAACATAAAATACAATTGCATTACTTTTATTTAAAAAAAGTCATGAAACAAAGGGTATTGGGTAAGTTTGTATGGACAATACGGTCATATTTTTCTTCAGCGGCCATGGATAATTTTCTTAAAATCGGTCTGAGGACCTCTTAATACACATAAATATATAAAATTTACGACGACTTACGACTTTCCATGCTGCGACGGATTTGTCCGGGCCAAACTCTTGCAACATAGTGGCTAGATTTGCCACTCGGACTCGTGTCTTTGAGACCCGAGTGGCCCACTGATCACTGAACTCCCCGTTCGCGAACAGAGTGGCTGGCCATATATTCAATGTTTTTTTTTTGTAATGCTGTACAGCGACTGCAACACAACATGATTGATTTAATCATTAACAATAAATAAAGAAATCTATAATGCACTTAAAAACTCATATTAGTTCACAATATTAAACTTACACTTTTGATGTATGGCTCATATTAGTTTCTTCAAGAACAATTTTTGGACCGGACAAAACTGAACTTTCGTAAGTTAAGTACGAAACTACTAACCATAAACTAATAACCATAGATCATCGAACTACCGAAACAAGTTGTCAAGATAACCCATATGTTTTAAAAAGCATGTCGTCCGCTTCTTTCAATGACTAATTTATAACTTCCCATTTCAGAAGCATTATATAAAGCCCGCCACCCAACATCCAACATGTGCAAAAATGTATTGATTTCGTGACGCTGGCAACTTTTTTGCAAAATGGTAGTAATCTCGCGTAATTCTTGCCACACTGGGCTTAAACATATTAGTTGTCGCTATATCGGCGCAATAACTTTATCGACGCTGTCAACCATATTAGGGATTTCGATAAAATAAACGACTTCGTTAAAAATTTAAACATATCCACTCGATAAAAAGATGTCACGCATAATCGGCCCGCTGATATCTGATAGTGACCCTGCACTCGAGTCACTTTTGACGACCATTGAAATTACGTTGAATAACCAATTCATTCGCTACAACAATATTCTTTAGCATTCCGACGAATTGAGAACCGTTTTGTTTTTTAAGTCGGATAAAAATGCATCGAAAGAAAAATATTGTTTATCTTCATGGAAAAGTGATCGTTCAGATATAGAAGATAAAGGTACGATTTACTTTTGCAAGAAATGTAAGATCCATATGTCACGACAAAAGTTGTCGATAAACTTTGTCGATATTTAATGAATCACTAACACTGGTACATTTTTGCCCCCGTCAATCCGGTGTATGCTAATGAAAGATGATGATTTCTCTAAATAACTTCATCCTTCCTGGAGCTAACTTTTCCTGATGCTAGCCAATGATATTTTATATTTAGATACGTTACGTTCATACTAAACGCATTTTAAACCCGTCACCAATTGCTGACAGTTGCTGCGTTACTATATTGCTACAGACAAAGACGGCAATCCATAGCGAACGCTATTGTTAGAAAGAGATAAATAGTTGTTTCAAATTGCTCGCCATTCTCGCCAAGTCAAGTGCCGCTCACGGCCGCCATGTAGCTACCCGTCTTTATCGCACTCATGCAATATCTAATTGTGTATCTCACGTTTCACAGGTGACGACGGTAACGCCGGTGCAAATTAAACAAAATGTCGAGATGTAAACAAAATGTAAATAATAGTTACATACGAATGAAATGAGAGATTATTTATTTCTTATAAATATCATTGATGCTAGCCCGAACCAACGTCCTTTAGTATCGTCGAGGGATCCTATCACACCTACAGGTCTAATAAAGCGTGTTCGTTATAGAAAGCTCACCTATGTTGCCTAAATAATATGTCCACAGGCATGAATGGAATTTTATAATTAATTGTACAAATACATAACTACATAAGTAGATACGTCCTCTAATCCGCATCAATAATGACTGGACGGCTATTATTAAATCCTACCATGTGACTGAAGCGAACCCCTGACACGACACGGCCTTGTATGAGAATATCACCACTGCATAAGGTCTGTATAAGGATAGCTGTCCAGAGCTTGAAAGAAAGGAATTAATCCTGGGTCCATCATTAAAACGGTACATGTTTTTAGGGTCCGTACCAAAAGGTTATAAACGGAACCCTATTACCAAGACTCCACTATTTATGTCCGTCTGTCCGTCGGTCCTTTCGTCCGTCCGTCCGTCCGTCCTTCCATCCGTCCATCCCGTCCGTCCATCCGTCTGTCTGTCTGTCTGTCTGTCCGTCTGTCCGTCTGTCTGTCCGTCCGTCCGTCCGTCCGTCCATCCGTCCATCCGTCCGTCCGTCCGTCCGTCCGTCTGTCTGTCTGTCCGTCTGTCCGTCTGTCCGTCTGTCCGTCCGTCTGTCCGTCTGTCCGTCCGTCCGTCCGTCCGTCCGTCCGTCCGTCTGTCAAACTTGAAATTTTCACAGATGATACATTTCTGTTGGCTCTATAACAAAAAATACTAAAAACGGAATAAAAATATTTTTTAAAAAGGTTGCTCCCCATAAGATATAATTTTAAAAATAATTTAGCTACTTATGCAAAAAATGTGACTTTATAGGTAATGGTACGAAACCCTTCGTGCGCGAGTCCGACGCGCACGTAGCCGTGTTTAGGGTTCCGTAGTAAAACTAGGCACCCTTATAGTTTCGCCATGTCTGTCAGTCTGTCGTCATATGAGTCACACACACAGTTTTTTTTCTCGTCTACCGCATAGAGTGTGGTGTCGATGGATAGTTCTTTCAAAAAATTTGCGGGTTTGTCGCGAGGTTTAATTTGTTTGTAGTAACGGCTTTGAAACCCTATACTGAACATGGTCCGACATGCTCTTGCCCGGTTTTTTAATAGAAAATTACCACACGGGCCACCTGATGGTATGTGGGACATGAGTCCCATAGACATTTGTATTTTAAAGACTACAATCACAAAACTGCAATCCTTAGATTGCAAACGCGTTTCTAACCCTGCGGAGTAACGCTGAATGCCTATGATAACACCTCTAATACCTCTATGCTAGTTATCTAGTAGGCAAAAGCAGAAAGGGGGCAAGTACCGAACAGATCAAGTAGATTACTAAAGGATTTTGCGAGAGACACACTTGAGAGTTAGGTACTTTTTATTACGCATGACAATATCCAGATGAAAGTAAGAGCTGATACTATTGAACTGCAAGAGGTATATTGATGAAATTTGGAGTTTAGGTGTCTTGTAGAAACCGTTACTTAGTTTAGTTGTTAAATAACAAAAATATTAATATTTCTAGGGGGGGCACTCAATAGGTAACAAGATGAAAAAAAACAGCCTTAATCATCGTACACATATTTTGACCGGCTATTCCCAGTTGTAAAGCAGATCAAGCTAAAAACCTGGGCCAGCAGGTATAATTTATAATCCGTTTTATTATTTCACAGCAGCGTAAAATGCAATGATGTCACCATTAGCCTTATCACTTATCAGTCTCTAAAAAAAACCTAAATAGCCCTCACAGCCCACAGACCTCTTAACCTACCTAGACCCTGTTCCACCCATCCCTTATTCCGTTAAAAGTAGGTACCAGAAGTACATGACTAAGATGTTCTTGTTATGAAAATGAAAAAAAAACTTATTATGAAACTGGATATGAAACAGTGAAAAAAAATCCTTCCTGGGGTAGGAAGAGTGGAATTAAAATGTTCCTCTTATCCCACCTGGGTGTGAAGAGTGGAAAAACACCACTTATCCCTCCCAGGTGGGATGGCTAGGGGCCTGTTCTATAAAGCTACAAATTATAATTTACAGGTTAAAAGTTTCCATTTGACACAACCTGGACCAATGACGACCAGTCATTTGAGCAGTGTTTCCAGTTTAGACCTGTAAAATTGTTACTTGAAGCTTTGTAAAACGTGCCCCAGGTAGGATACGTAGAACAGGGGTTAAAAAATTTATCATGTTGCCGATTTCATACCGAACAGTGGCCTCATTCTACCAAAACTTGAACTTTTTTTCCAAGCTATAAAAATGAGTAAGTCATTGAGATCCACGTAATCCGTATAATAATAAAACGTATAATATTTGATTTGATAATTTAGTTTTTCTATTCCATTTATTCAATTCGAAGGGATAATCTACTTTTATCTGTCTTGCTTTTTATAACTTCTTCAAGAGTGAGAAACGTATCTTTTGTTTCACTGCCGCAATTACACACATTCTGTAATATTGGTCTTTTATCCTTTATATTTTTTACGTGGGTCTTCTGTGAAGTGAAACATGTCTGTCTTTATTTTAATATTAAGGACTATCTAGAACTGCCCTAATACAAAATTATAAAATATGCACCGGCTTCATTAGGTCAACCGCATGGTATAGATACATGGCGCTGGCACCATTATCTTTCTGTATAGCTATATTTATGTTTTAGAAGAGGTAAGCACCAGGTGTGAGATCCCGGAGGTGTTTATAACAGACTACTGGAATGGCAGCTACCCTGGTCAAGGCAGGTCCCAGTCTTCACTGCAAAATCCACGACATCATAATTGTTTTAAACTATATGTATTTTAATTGTGATTTTTTTAATAAGTATACATGTTTACAACATTAGATTGGTGTTATTTTCTCAGGCCGGGGCCAAACTGCGAGATTCGGTGAATATTCGTGTTGGTGTGTATACGCCGAATCACGTATGGGCGGCGTAAACAACATACGGTCCGTGAGCACTAAGAAAAACATTCGGTTTGTACTTGTCTCTCACTCGGTCTCATACGCTCTTATTGAGAACGAATGAGAGAGAAGTACAAACCGAATGGTATTTTAAGTGCTCACGGGCTGTAGTATTCTAGCAGGGGCTCTATTCTGCCTGACAGTAAAGGCGGCAGGTTAAAAAACAATACGACAACATGTCAAAATCAATATGGTTTTACCGAGTAGAATAGATCAATAAATATGGGCAGTATTGCCCACAGTTCCATAGTCTAAATGTGGTTTAAAAAATCAACATCACCATTTTTAGAAAAAAAATGTGGCTGTATTATTTAGAAGTGCCTTAGTCTAAATTTGTTGGAAAAACAACCAAACGATCACTATTTGTACAAAAAAAAAGGATGTATTATTTTGAAATTCCAGTGCCTACATTTAAAATGAAAAAAAATAGCAAAATGTCGTATGAGGTAAGAAATATGTCAAAATCCTACGATGAGCCGATTTTGTTCGCGAGATGGCAGTCTGATACGTTAGTATCCCTTAGTAGTCTGTGTCAATGACATATATTATTATTTTTTCTTAAACTTGACAATACATGTGTCAGAATATCACGCATTAACATAACAAAAAGTTTCTATATAATTATGAAGGCCCAACTTTAGGTGGCTACTTTATTTCGTGAACAAGCCTTACATGAACATGAAAGTATAATATAAGTACAGCGAAGAAGTTCTTCGCAGCGTCACGGACGCCGGGAGTGTAAATAGGAGCGGCAAAGAACGCTCGCGCTCAATGGTCTAAGAACTTTGTCCTTATTGCTTTGTTTGGGATATTTTGAGTTTGTATTTCAATCCAAAAATATGTTAAAAAACTGCAACCCATTTTTCTTTTTGTTGTATCTTAAAAACGGTAAAACACACACGCGTCCAATTTGGTTTGATAGTACAAACCTCTAAAAGAACAACAAGTACTGAAAACAAACGAGGGTATATTTATCTACTTACTACAATTTCGGCCAGAGCAATTGTGTGCGCTGGATATACTTATTTACATTCCATACAACATAATTAAATTATCAATACGAAAGGTTATGCGTGCGTGAATTTGTTACTTCTTCGCTAAAACAATTGCAATGGGATGACTTTGGTTGGATACAATTTGGAAAAGAGTTTGCTTACACACTGGATTAACACGTAAGTACATAGGCTACCTTGAACCCTGAAATAAATCACTGTTCCCGTGGGATGGCGAAATTACTAATTCTACGCGAACAAAGTCGCGGGCAGAATCTAGTTGAGTCATAAAATCTGAAATCTGAAATCATTGGTGACCATAAATAGAAACAATAGAAAACACTACCTCTCAATTCCAAGAATCCGCAATAATAAAACAGATTTTGTGAATAAATATACTACGCCTATACTGTCCGTCCGTTTATCTGTACTTATTTATACTATGTATCTCCCGTCGCTATCGAGTCGTTGGCACCCTTTGGGTACGGAATTCTAAAAATGTATTGAGAGATATTCAGGAATTACTCAAACGATGGTGACAAAGAATATTTGATGGGATCATATCTCTGAAAACATCAGGAGAAAGTATATTTTTATGTAGGTATTTAGTTATGAGAAATATACAGTGACGGACTTAAACTGCATCAATTTGTTTAGATGTTTGTGAGTCGAGCTTAGCAGCTTAGCTGCAAATATTATTATGTTCGTCTGGCTATAAGTTGCTAGTTTTATTTGCTTACGCAAGTTTCGTCACCAAGGGCGAACCTTAATACCGCTATTTCATATTATCTTTCGACGCTTCACTTCTGTCACTAACACAACACGAGTACACCGAGGCCAGGGCCACACGCCTGTAACGGGATCGAGCATTATGAAGATAAAAGAGCAACCCTTTCATATTAGTTGAGATTTCTCCACGTATTTTTGGTAAGTAACAAGAGTTCTGCAAACATTCTTAGTATTGAACTTATTTTATCAGTCCAAAGCCATAATAACATACATAATTTGAAATTTTACGTAAGAAATAGTACCAAGATATCTCAAAAGTGTTAACTTTTTGATCGGTGTCTGGAGGAAACTTCGACAATTAGGCGAGCTTTCTTCAGAGCTTGAACGCAATTTATCAATGTAACTTTGGCAATGTTGTGATCTCACGTAGTTATAACCTACAACAAATAGATATTTTAGACTTTTGGCTAGTGGGCAACATTTAGGTCTAATAAGTCTGTCTCTTTCACTGCTTGGAATTTGTTCGTTTCCGAAAGCTATAAATACGGCCTGTAAACACATAATTTTATTTTACAGAACCGGTATCACCCACACGTTTTTAGGGGTCGGTACCGAAAAAGCAGTAGGCACCCCAGTTCCATGCGCAAAAAGTCGGATGTTAGATACCCGGTCACCATTCCAATGCAATTAGATTTTGGATAACTTTTACATATTGCTGTTTTATTAAGCTTTGCTTTTAAGATATTATAACATCCTAACGTTTAGGATCAAGTAGGCTATTGGATAGGTAGGTAATAAAACCACAGTTTTGTGTTTGCCCCACACGCTCACTCCGTGACCCACCGAACGACCACCATGACAGCCCATCGTCACCTCCGGGTGTCAGGCAGGAAGTGTCGCCAACGTCAGGGTGTTTATTCCAGTATACACTACATGTTTCCTTTTTTTAAATAATTGATTTCCTTACATAAGTCTACCAGCACTTCCAAAGAGAAGACCTATGCTGAGAAGAAGAAAAAATCAACGGTCGGACGGCGCGCTGGCCTAGTCGGTAGTGACCCTGCCTACAAAGCTAGCGGTCCTGGGTTCAAATCCCGGTAAGGGCAGATATTTGTGTGATGAGCGCGAATATTTGTTCCTGAGTCATGGATGTTTTCTATGTATTTAAGTATTTATTTCTTTATATATGTATTTATATCGTTAGTACCCATAGTACAAGCCTAGAGCTTAGTTTGGGACTAGGTCAATTGGTGTGAGATTGTCCCCTGATATTTATTTATTTATTTGTTCTATTTTTTTTTTTTTTATGAAGTGATCTGATCTGTGTGGTCTTACATGACATTAATAACAAATATTACTAAATCTTTGATTTATTATACTTCAACTATTTGGGTAGGCAGGTACCCAATATTGTATATGACTGACAAGGAAAGGTACCCAACTGTCCGGCTCCGATTTGATTTATTTTTATATATGTTAGAGAGTAGTCTAAAATAATGGACATACTCGGAGGACATATTCGGAGAAATTGTCCTCCAAAGTACTAAAAAGTGACAAAAAACCTTTAAATTCTGTAGTAGAATTTTGTTAAAGCAAATTTCTAGTTAGTTAGTTTGGCTTGATTATATGTTAGAGAACATGAAAAAGTAATGGACCCGTGTTTTGTTATTTCGGGACAAACTTATATTTTACAACAAAAAAAGTGAGTGAAACCATGAGAAGTATGAAACTTAGATGCCCTTATTAATAAACGTGGAGTCGAGTAACCGTCGAGTAGCTAAACCATGCTTTGTCCTTATCTGTCATATTCAAATGTCACAATGACAGATAAGGATAAAACATGGTTTAGCTACCCCACAGTTACTCCACGTTTATTAATAAGGGCAAGAAGGTTTTAAGATTGTGAAGCGCCGCTAAAATTTCGTAGCTGACAAAAAAATCCATAAAAAATTAGCTCCGGCCGTTAACGTTTCTCATCCCCTAAATCAAGTCCGATTTCCACGATTTTTGAAAATGTTGTAGTTATTATAGAGAAGCCTGTACCTACATTTCTGTATTTTGCTTTTTTAATTTGTTTCATTTTAAAAAGTATTTTCGTGGAAAAGAAAACGTACAGACATAGTTTTTCATGATATATACAACATATTCAAAAATCGTAAAAATCGGACTAGGATTAAGGGGAGAGAAACGTTTTTGCATTTTGTATGAATATTTTTAGCTTCACAATGCTCTTAACCGACAATGAAAGTGTTGACAGCTGTCAATGAATGATTATAAATTTATTATTAACATTTACAAGGAGGGGCCATTTGCAACGTTAAAAGATGGCGGACGTGTAATTTGTTTTAGACTTAAATTTTTGGGTAATTAGGTGTTCAAAGTTCTTTTCTGATAGTGATTTGTACTTTTTATGCCTTTGTGTCGCACAGTGATTGAAGACTTGGACTTATTTCGTGTATCTGGCATCTTTCTTCTCGTTTCAAGTGGACTCGCAGTGGTGCAGAGGTTAAAACTATCTTGACCTCTGACCTACAAATCACCGTACAACGTTGCCCCCAATCTTCCTAGAGAAGATTGGATTGTGTTTTATTGCTATATTGATTTATACTCATATAAACCTTGACACTGGCGAAATCACTTCACGTGGAAACGCCATATCCCTGCGGTAGTAGCTGTTCAAGTCGCCGCGGGGGCAAAAAAAAAAAAAAAAAAACATTTACAAGTTTTCATTAAGGCACTTGTCCCACCGCCGACGATGAGCGATAAACGAGTAGAACAATAAACTAGAAACGGGTGGGCGAGCGACGAGAAGCGAGTGTTAGCTCCAATAGGTTTGTCGCTCGGCTATAGGCGAGTGTTCGAGTGCGACGGGCTATTACTCGCGTCACTCGCTCGTAAAATCACCGCTTTGGTATCGCAGCTTGAGTTCTAACTACCAAGCGAGTATCGCCGAGCGAGTATCGCTGAGCTAGTTTTATCTTATCGCTCTTATCGCGGCGACAAACTAGTAGAGCGAGTGTTCTCGCCGGCAGTGTGAACAGCCAGCGATGAACGATTAGTATACGTGTCTCTTTTACTAACACAGGATCCTTATATTTTGTTCGTTTCTTGGGCGAGAAAATCGCCGATAGCTAATCGCTTACTCGCTCTTGGTGGGACAAGTGCCTAAGGATAGAAGGCCAACAACTATAAATAAATAGGTAGGTAGGTAAGTGCTCAAATAATAAAATACTCAGTTTACATTGTTAAACAGTATTACTTTTTGTTGTTTAGTATTTGTACATACATACATACATACCTTCACGCCTGTAATCCCAGAGTATTTGTACTAAGACGTGTAATATCTTTACATTATCGATATAATTATTAGATACATTTGTAGCGATTTGATAGGTGTAACTAGTACAAACTACTTTAAAAGGGGTATACAGTTACCTTTTAATATTTCAAAACAATATCTAGTTTATCTTATTATATTACATTTGCCCTACTATTTAGTGATATTTAAAATTAATCACTTTTGTTATCTTAGGTCGAACAACTCATCAGGCTATCTAAATAGTGTATTGGGAAAATATTTTTTATTATTAGCGATGGTTGCAAACTGCAATATAATAGCTTCTTCACTATTATGTAAATACGTTGGGATAGATTCAACATTATTACGTGGACTTTAGACAGTAAATGCGATTTCATCATTTCCTCGTGTACGGAATAACAAACAGATTAAATGCCACACAGTAGGTTGAGGCTCTGTAAAATAGATGCCGTAGCAGTCAAATTTCTCCAACGTCAGTGACATCATATTTGGGGCGATCTGAAATCAACCAATTTAATGGTCAGATCAATTTAAAAATCTGCTCAGCTACTGCTCGTTACGTCGCGTTACTTCAACAATCATTGCCAATGCTTAACAGGTTCATAGTCCCAAAGCAATGTGCAACCTACTTTCCACACGTCCCCATTAGTAATAATGACATTAAATACTCGATCGTATGTGTTATATATTAAGTATTCATTTTCATCATTGGGCATGAGGCACATGTGCCTCATCGGACAGGGAATCTGCTAGGCTTTTTTCTTTCAATTTAATGAACAAACTACGGACGTAATTTGCTTTAATCAATTTAATGAACAGATCTATAATCTGGTTGCACTCCATGTTTCAGTAAAACATAGATATCAATTAAATGATCAGTAACAGAATTATGTACTGCAAGTCAATTTAAGGAACATATTATAATCTGCTTTTCCACAAGAAGTATTTGAGTTCACTTGAACTTGTTTCTGTCAATTTAATGACCAAATTACAAACGTAATTTGCTTTAATCAATTTAAGAATAGTAATAATAGTTGTTACGGCAAACGATCTTATAAGGAAAAACACCTCAAGAGATGCTGGCTAGATGGCTGGATCAAGGTCCAGATACAAAAGACAGTACTCCTCGGTACGGCACGCATTGTGAGGAGGAACAAGTAGGTTATTGGAAAGGTAATAAAACCACAGTATTACGTTTGCCACACACGCTCACTCCGCGACCCACCGACCGACCGCCATGACAGCCCATTGTCACCTCCGGTTGTCAGGAAGGAAGTATTGCCAACGGCAGGGTGTTTATTCTAGTACACTACCGACATGAGAACAAAATAAAAACATTTAAATGTTTATTACAAAAATAGTTTTTTTTTAATACCTAATTTTCAAAGTAGCATGAGGTTTTAATTATGAAAGTAAGATTTAAGCAAAAACTTGAGTTATCTAAAACATTTTAAACTTAAAAGCGACTAAAAGTAATAAATTGCTCTTATGTTTCAAATTCTTTCAAGGTAACTCAATTGAAATTGGATGAAATCACAATCTTATTTATCATTTATTTGTTTCTAAAAGTATAATATTACAAAAATGTGAGACGTTTAGATTTATGTAAACACGTTTAGGTTTTGGGTGTGTACAATTATTAAGCTATTGCATAGCTTCTATCGCGGGCCTTGAGCGCGGGGACCAAATCCAGAAATTCCGTAACGAAAAAACCTCACGCTCCCCACTCCGACGGGCAAGGAGGTGTGGCTTGAAGGCCGTGCATCGTCTAACGTCGTTTCAGTTCGGCAGTCTTCGACACGGCGTTGTGTGCGTTTGTACGACATGCAATAACTTTACCGCGGCAGTCCCCGAGTGCCACACGTCTTTTTTATCTACATACAGTGCGACACAAAAGAGTAGAAATTAAATGAGGGTGCCAGTTTCTACGTAATGGTCACATTTTTGACGTAAAATGCTTAAACATGGCAACAATTTGGTGTTTTTTTTTAGTGCCACTTTATTTAATTTCTACTCTTTTCTGTCGCACTGTAGACGAATCCATATGTAACAGTTTACTGATTTTCGATATCACCCCTCCCCTTGGTCCCTAGCTAATTCACTAGATGAACCATTCGCTGCGCGAATTTTTTCCCCTTCTGCTAACATAATAATATACCAACGTAATAAAGCGCAGTAGTAAGCAACAGTAGGAGCATGCACAAATAAGATGCATAAGTATTATCAGGTGCTAGTAATAACACGCTCAGTCTGGGTATCGCCAGCTGCGGGCAAAATGAAATTCTGCTATGTTCACGGAGATTATCCGAGTGGGAGTGGAATTGTTTATGTTAGAGGTGTGTTTGGTTGGCAGGTGATGTGATGGACCTGATGGCGCTGGTGGGGTCCGCGGTGAACTTCGTGCTGTACTGTAGCATGAGCCGGCAGTTCCGCAGCACGTTTACGCGGCTGGCGCGCAAGGTGCTGCCGCTCCCCGGGCAGCCGGCCGCCGCACCGCTCACTTCCTCCAAGGCGTAGCATACGCGCACCGCGACCAGCTCGGTGGCGCACCTATAACCTCAAAAGAGACTCGTGTCCATTTCCACCAACGTTCAATGGACTCCTAAACTTTTGAGTGACATTAAACCGTTGTTGGTGTTGGTGAAAACGTATTACATACTTGAAAACGTCGCTCGATGAGGCACTTACAAAGATATTTTAAGGGGTTAATTATTTGAATCATATTACATATAATGCTTTTACGTATAAAGTTAAGGATCCTAGACAAGATGCATTCTGCAAAAAGGCCCGCAAAGCAACAAATTAGTCCGTATCCGTATTCGTATTTTTAAAACTTCTTTATTTGCCTTTGAATATGAAATTATAATTGGCCCCTTGATGAAGATAATGCAGTATGAAGAAAAAGTAAAGAGCAGAGGTCGTTAGTGAATTCAAACACGTTTCACCTTTTTTGTTATGAGAGCTTATTTAAAAAGGTTTACTGCGCAACAATGAAGTCTTGTACGAAATAAAATTGAATTTATTCAAATAAATACGTAGCTCTTGAAGTATCCGCATCTAATCCGCAATCCTCTCGTATAACGTATCCGGCAGGATTGCATGTTACAACGGAGGGAAGTATTTACTTAGTGTATGTTTCTTGTTGCTTGTGATTGGATTGGATCGATGCGCCTCGGGGAACAAGGCTAGTTAGTGGTTGGTTTGCACATTATTTATACGAAGATGAGGAGAGCCAAAGATGCGATAACACCGCACGATCGGTAAGCAAAAATAATTTTCTAGGCGCGATGGTCAGAGGACCATTTAAAAATAGAACTAAAATGTTGAAATTTGACTAGAATCTCATGCGTGAGTGATTTCTGTAAATAATCTAAATTAAATAAATTAATATCTCGCATTTTATTGATAACTTTAGGTAAAAATTGATAATTTAATTCGAGATACTAACTTGACGAAGTAATCTAAGGCTAGTCAAAGTGGCGTTGATGTCGCATACCACTAGGTTTTTTTTATTGAATGAACGGACTATGGACAGATAAGATACTTATCACAAATAATACAGGTATAACAAAATATTAGAATACAGATTTAAACACGCCGAGATCGCGCGCTGGCTTCAGGAGTCGACGCGTACGTGCGTCGTTCGTTAATTGCCTGACATCCAGTTCACACACTCACTCCAAACAAAGGAAACTTTAATTCTCAATCAATTGTTTTGTTGACAATAGCTATATTGTGATATAATCATTGTTCACAGTTTTAATTAATATTTTGAAATGTTGCATAATTTTAAAGATAAAGTACCATGTGCAATTGTGCATATCTAACACAAGTTTTATATTTGTATATAATATGTGTAAAGAAAAATAGCTTTCGAAATATTGTGTATAGCAGTGGGCGTAACTTGATAAGGAGAAATAATTACGAAGAAATAAAATGGTAGTACAATATGTCCGCTCATTAGTTGCAAAACTATAGCGTATCTTGTTAAATCCACGTACGAGTACATCGAGGTAAGTATGTATTTCTGATCACAAGTATGAAGGTGCTTATTGGTAATTATTCGATTTCATAATCTAGAAATTGATAGGCTTAGAATTAAATATTGTCTACGAATATTACCCTAGAACCAATCATTGTAATTTTACCAAAACTGTTTATCTATAGCTGTAAAAATAACCTTAGTCACAATAATATTGACCTATTCATGTGTATATATTGTATGTATTAATCTTAAGTAATAAATAGTTATACGATTCTGCAGTAATTCAAAGTTTACATATTTAATGTAACTAACTAATACGATACTTTCAGGGGAACCAAGTATAAAAATAATTTCAATAAATAGAACATCGTGGCGTCGTGTCACGTCTGATAAAATTGATATTGACATCAGATGTTACCTTGAACTTGGAATATTTATTGTCGGCGAAAAATCCAATCGAATTTTCATAGTTAAGAATCGAGTGTTGTTTATGTTCGTCAAACGTTATAAATATCCTTTTGCCTATAGAAATTTAATTACAGTTTTTGGCTTAATGTTTTAATGATTTTAAGAATAAATGTATATAATCTTTAACCACAAAAGTTTGCGACTACTCGTTCGTTGTAATGGTGGCTAGTTGTCTTTTATTGATTGCGTTTAAGTTTTTTTTTTATGAATTTGATTACGAAAAGACGTCACTGAGAGTTAACAAATAACAGTAGCTACGGTTATTTTTGTGTTCTTATTTATAATTAAATTCAATGTACACTCGCAACAACTGATTTGCTACTTTTATATGTAGGTATTGTTCTGAACCAAATAATTGTTTCTTCCTTTCTTTTCTTAATTTTTTTTTCTTTGTTCAGTGTTAGTCTTTGAAATGTTACTATGGTTTTAAGTGTAAGTGTTGAATCTTACTGTTTCTATATGTAGGTAAATGTATACCACTTAAGATGCCTATTTAAGGCATCTTCTGTGATTAAATTGAAAAGTTGAGTAATTTTACTAACAACAAAGTTGCGACTGTTAGTCGTAACCGTTGCCAAAATATGTTGCTCCACGAGCAAAGAGAGTGCATAAATTAACATTTCTGAATAATTAAACCAACATTTATTATCTATCACACGTATTTATCATTACGCGCGAAAATGGCTCTGAGATATTATCATTAGGTACCTATCACCATCATCATTATGTTCGTTGGTCCCCAAAGCTTTGTCATAGCTTTGACTGCAATGTCAAATGAGTCGTTCTTATCACAAAAACTGACAATATAGCTGATGTGCTGCTGAGCGAGATTTCTAATTAGCATTTGCTCGCACTTCGCCGAAATGGTCAATTTTAAGTTGCGACTGCCTTGCCTCACATCACCCGCTGCACTCAGTTAATGACGTTGTTTTTAAGATTCCGTACCAAAATGGTGAAAAAGGAACTCTTACGGTGGGAGTAAGGTGTAACATAATAAGTTGACCATAACACGATGCATTTATTTAAGTGTTCAACAATCGTAGTTTACAAGTTAGCCCTTCATTTAGGTACATGGTCCTAATTCGAATTAAACGTCAATTATTAGAATGCATGTATGTATGGTGTGGGTCAAATTTTACTATATTTCACTTTTACTGGTCACGATTCTCATCCCATTCACGTAGGTATGTTTCCCAACTGGAATGTTACCCGAAAGTTTGCTTGACAAATGTTCTGTCCCGCATAATACCAGCGCTATCCAGAATTAAAACGAAAGTTGTGCCAACCAGTGGATTCTGCTTCAGTTGGACCACCGTAGATACATAATTATTCAATATTTATGTAAAGTTGGAAATATTGGGATGCGCGTTTTAATATAAAAATCGAGCTTTGTATTAACTGTAAAAGGTCCCAGTTACCCATAAATATTAATATTCATAAAGGAATTCAATCACCTGCCCGTGAATGCGAATTGGAATAAAAATAAGGGGTTTATTACAACGGGGCGTATTCCAGTAATTGGCAGGTATGCCGAGTGCGCATTACTCTGATTTCGGGATATGCTTTAAAAGGCGAATATTAATAAGTGTACCAGTCCACGCCGGTTCTGCGCACGCCGGTGGCTACACTTAATTAACGTGTATATGTTTATTGTAATAGTAATTTGTATAAATCTGAAAATAAGACGTAATAGTGAAATGTATTAGATTGTAAAATATAAACCAGGCATGTATGTTTCCTACGATGTACTTCTTAGTGTTAGATTAGTTTTTAAACGAGTAGATCAACATGTTCGTCTAGTCCCTGAATGAAACTGTAATGTTTGACATTATATTTTTCGCATAAAATAAAGCATGTCAGTAATGTTGTTATTTTATTTTAGTTCGTAGTTCTGAATTGTCTTTATAGTTATCAATGTTATCTTTAACCACTTACGCCTACGCTACGTATATTTTTAACCGACTTCAAAGAAGGAGGAGGTTCTATGTTCCAACGTATGTTCTTTTTAATGTAAGTTCACCAATTTTTCCGTCAATTGTGGACCGATTTTGACCATTTTTTTTTGTTTGATAGGGTATACTTCGGGGTGGTCCCATTGTTACCAAATATCTGATAACGGACCCATAAGGAATTGAGGGAACTCCTGAAATATTATTAGGCATACTAATAGCGATTTTAGTATTATTAATAACCTTTGCATTTGTATTCAGAAAATATTATTTGGTGAAGTGGAACTGATGATGAAGACCACAGATGGCCACCGGAACTACTTAACTATTATAAGGGTGGCGATAAGGAAAGCCTCCCGTTTCGTCAAAATATTTTTGGTCAAATGTATCATTTCCCTGAAAAGTATTTTGTATTATTATTGTTTAATATCCGGGATATCAAAACACCATGTTAGGTTAGGTTAGGTTTCACTTGTGACTAAGGTCTAATTCTATGGAACTTGCTAACTATGTAAACAAACCGCCATATTGAAATTGTCTCTGAATGATGAATTTACTAGTGATGGGCAATACTCCTTTACTTATGTCAAACCATATCGAATATTAAAATACCGAAAGTAAAAAACAAGTAGTTAGGTACTTATTTCTAATTTGTTTAATGACGATCTGAAGAAAAATCGGTACTTGAAGATGATATATCACCAGTATTTATTACAAAAAGTGCCGTTATATCATCTGTGAGTGTGATCAGCGTGAGTTAGGTAATGTGTAGGGGCCTTAATATATCGCCAACTTTAGCCACAACACTACCCATCATAGACAATTGTAGATTTTAAAAGAAACAAAAACGTCATCCCATCAGGTCCTAATAACCTAACTTATGAAACCATTTAAACTTTTAATGAAATATCCAAGTTAGAGTTATATATTTGGTGATTTTGTATTTTAAAGTAACGACCGTTTCAATAGTTTATGGTTTCAATGGTGTTTGATGAGGTGGTGTGAAAATTCAAGGAGAAACAGTGACAAACTAAAGTTAAGTCTTTTGTTTACATAGTTAGCAAGTTCCATAGAAATACACTATACATAAAAATAAATCAACTGCGACGGGAAACCAATTTTTATGAAATGAAATTTTGGGAAATGATATATGTGACCAGAAATATTTTGACGAAACAACGGTAACCCGGCGGTGAGATATCTCGATTACGATAGTTGAACTAGTCGAGCGAAGCACCTTTATATGGTTTAAATATATGACTATGACTTTCCCGCGTCGTTGCTTGCGGTGATGTAGCAAAACACAAATCGCATTTTCATTATAACGTGAGATCTGAATGTTACCGATTAATTGCTTTTACATTGCGGGAAGCCCCTACTACGGAAGGAGGAATCCGGACGAAAATATATTTAACGCGGTAAGTCTGTTCGAATAGTTACTAAAGCTTTACAGAGCGAAAGGGGTCACTCCAAAGTGGGAAAGTCTGTCACAAGGTGAATGTAAAAAAAATAAGTCACAAAAAAGAAAGTTAAGTCGTTTTAGCGCATTTGGGGAAAATTAAGAAGAATTTAAAAGTGCTATTATAAAGTGTTAAGTATCTACTAAATAGATAGGTAGGTACACTAAACGGTCTCTCATGGCAAACCCACTGTAAAAGATTACTAGACATAATAAATTTGAAGGACATGAAATATTCAGATGTTCTGTGTCGTTTAAATCGCTGAAGGATCGTAACTCCAGACAACCATAAACTTTTTACTAACTTACTTTAATTCAGTGGAGTTAGTCGCTGGAGACCCATATTAAACTCCGGGGAGGTAAAGTTTCCAAAATCTAACAAGCATGGTCAACGGAGAACAAGTAATGTGCCAAAAGTATATATATCTAAAACAAAAATCTAATTGGAACCTATAATTTGATTGTATTTCACTTCAGCGATATTATCATTTCAATGAATTTTATTTCATTGAATGCTATTTTCTGCGGACACTATGATGTTTTCAGGGTATCATAAACATTGATTACGCGGGTAAGGTTCAGTTAGACTTGTGACTGCAAAAAAATATTAACTCATGCAGCGAGAAATGCCTTTCGATGAAATGAAAATTCTACCTAATGATACGTTCGATAAGGTACTATAGGTACTCGTACCTAGCTACTCGATAGGTAGACAAAAGTTGGTTTTGGTAAATGTTTTTGGGTGAGGTGCCACTTACTAAAACCCGGGCAACAGCACGTCAGACCTACTTAGTGTAGGGTCCCGGCACCGTTACTACACTCACAAAAAACTATCTTCGCAATCTTCATAACTCCGAACGGGATTAACTAAATTAATTTTTATATTACCCCAATACCTGCCGTTGGTTGCTCCATACTCTTAAAAGTCTGGTTTGGTTGGGGTGGGCGATTAAGTATCCACTTCAACTCATAATTTGCGAAACAACGTGTAACGGAAACTTTTTTAAAAGGTGTTCTGAAAAAGAAATCATGTTTATAGGGGTTTGTCCTAAAAGCATACTTTTGTTGTTGATTATTTAATGAGAAAATAATAAACAAATGTCTGCTAATGGCTAAAGAGCCTAAACGCCACATGGTTTTTTTCTATGTCACAGATACCTAGTGCTAGACTTAAAAAACAACACATGGTTACAAACAAAATTACGTCATTCTGACCACTAGTCGAAAGCAGCGTAGCAAACACTTATAATATTTAAATAGGAACACCTTAACATTCGGAATAACTTTTTTCCGAATACCTATACATCTATCTTATTTTATTTTTTTCCGAAAGTTATATGTTACGCTGAAGTTATCTTAGATTAAATGCATAATTTAATTGTCATACGTAGGTTACGTTAGGTTTGATTTATAAGCCTATTTGCGAAGGTTTTTATTTTCCAGTGACATTAAAGACATATTTATGTGGAAAAGCAAATAATGCGGGTTTTATGCCAGAATTTTTCAAAGTAGTAAAATATTACACACACGAAAAAGCTAGAACTGTCGAAACAC
Organism: Acleris emargana; assembly: GCA_927399475.2. Taxonomy (NCBI): domain Eukaryota; kingdom Metazoa; phylum Arthropoda; class Insecta; order Lepidoptera; family Tortricidae; genus Acleris; species Acleris emargana. Next base: position 13,987,126 of record OV656837.1, read on the forward strand.
GGAAAATAGAAAGCACATAATGTAAATTATTTCCAATTGAGTAAAAAGATACTAGATACTAACGTTAAGTTTGTATGTATGGATTAATGTTTGTTACTCTTTCACGCTGCGACCACTGAACGGATCTGGATGAAACTTGGCGCACATGTAGGTTAGGCCTTGACATAGGACATAGGATAGTTTCTATCCCGGAAAATAAGACTTTTCGCGAGGGAGCAGCGATAAACAACTTCTACGCGGACGGAGCCGCGGCCAAAAGCTATTATTAACTTATCCTATTAATGTGAGTATCCTACTAACTAATCTTACTAATAATCGGCGACTGGTAGCAATTTTTCGACGAAAGTATAACATGGATATGATTCTATTTAAATTTCATGCACAATTTATTTATAAATGTATGCAGTTTTATTATCGAGGTTTTAACATGTCTTAAACGATGAAATATCAGTTTACAACTACGCACCTCTCACATCTGCTGATGAAGAAAGGTCTCGCTATATAAATGGATTCTAAATATTAATAGGAATTGATTGGCACTATGAAACAGAAAAAATATGATAATTTTCTATAACAAATTAAATTCAGTGAGTTTTTAACAACATAATTATTATTTTATTTGCAACAACACAGACTTATCTATATTGGTCATTACGTTTGCCGTTAAAATGACATAAAATGCTACCGGTCGGCGATCATCAAATATTATAAATGCAAAAGTTTGTGTGTTGGTTTGTTACTTCTTCACGCTACCACGAATAGATGGATTTGGATGAAGTTTGAACTGAGATTAGGTAATAGATTTACCCCGGATTGACCCCGGATATACACAACATGGCAATCTACGCGGAAGAAGTCGCGGGTAGAAGCTATTTATAACATATTAAATTTGGTATAGATACATACATACATAAGCTTATGCCTTCATTCCCAGAGTGGGGTAGGCAGAGCTACAGAATTACCAACAACTCTAAAAATTTCTTGATAATTCTGTAACCACATTTTGCACAATTAGGCTTAGATGTTTACTTTACTTTTTGTTTGTGTTTATGTGTTGTATACTTTATTTCAAATAAACAGCCCGGTGAATGTCGTCACCTATTCGGATCCTCTACTAGAAAGCGAGTCCGAACACTCACACGGACTTGTCGTATTAATTCTTCTTAACTTTAAGTGTTAATTTAAACTATCAGATATTACCAAAAATGCAAATATCTAACTAAAAATTGAGCTTAATTTTCAAATGATGGATCACAACCAAATGCCAGTATCAGTATTTGTGTAAGTATACAAAGTATTTTATCTGCGGATATTTGTTTGTGATGTTTATTATTGTTTCGCTTTCCTACATCATTAATCAAACAAATCGACGTGGATCAATAGTTAAGCGAGGCTTGTACCTACCTGAACCCTGAATTGTCATCGGGCATTGCCTTTATTATAAGGTTTAATATAATTTATAGCTTAATAACTTTTTTGGTCTTAGGTAATTGGATTCGAATATCCAGGCGCTCTAAAAATCTGTCATAAAACAGCAGCGACTATGTTTACTTTAGACTAAAAGTCCATTTGTCATTTGGGTAGACATATTTTTTTACAAGTAAATGAACGATGAAACCAGGCTAACACAATAAACATATGAAATCATTTTAAAAGCACAATAATACGTTGAATTTTGACTAAGAAAGGTTTCTATTGTTAGTGGGATCTTTTGTTGTAAAACAACCGAGACGTATCAATATAGGCAAGGCTTATATCAAGCCCAATGAACCTATAATGGAATAACAGAATTTTTAAACATCAACATTCACATTATTGCTACAGCGTACGCGGGTATTTTCTTTAAAAAAACGACTGCCTAAAAAGGGAGTGTAATGTTTTAAGGGTTAAAGTATGTATGTAAGTAGTATGTATGTATTTATGAATGGCGTTTAGATGTGTGTGGTATCGTTAGAATCCTTTTATCTTCCCGGGTTACATAAGATACCTAACCTGTTAAAATTTAATAAATATTAATGGAAAAATTACAATTATTTATGTAAAAAAAGTAATTAATCAATGTATTTTCTAGTATTTATCACGTTTTACAGGTAAACCCGTTTATTCATGCTAATATATTTGTGTATATTTTAAATGGTCTTACAAAAATGATACCCATATTGTAATAATTACAAAACTTTTTTGACGTTAATAATTGTTATTTTTCCAGCCGGGGGAATGTTTTCTACTCATTAAACCTCCCCACGATTGCATTAAAAAAATCCTAACAAAAACGTTTGCGGTCCTCCAGTCGTGTTTTTTGTTTTACCTATAAGGATTTGTAACAAAAAATATGTCGAAATAAAAAAATATGATATCCTATTCTACGAGTATTATCCAGCCAATACCGTAATTGAATTATTTGCTAATTGAATACAACTTGAGCTATTGCGAGGTATGTGGCTCAGTACGCAAAAAAAAATTAAAAAACGACTGACTGTTGAGTTTCTTGCGGCGTTTTTTCTCAGCAGTGGTCTCTTGCAAAGCGCTGGTAGATTTTTGACGTGTAAAAGTGCCCGTGCGGCCTACTTACTGACTAAACATTTTTTATCTTTTTTTTAATCTTTTTTACGAGTACATAGACGACTGCAGCACTTTTTGAAGGAGTAATAGCCGGAGTCCTTGAGAGCGGCCGCCAATCTGGGCCCGTGGGATACAGGTGCGTTTATAGGATATCTCGCGAACCCACGTCACATTTGGCATTAACGGTTTATACTTTGACTGACGTTGTTGGTTAGAATGGCTGATGTTCGGTTTTTTTTTTTTAACAATTCAGTGTTAAATTTTCCATAGCCTATGTGCCCTTTTTATGTCGAAGAGAAAACACCGCTGGTCACCCGATGGTATCTAAGTGGGATTTGGGACCAAAACACATCATCATTCTCAAGACTGCAATCCAAAGACGGCGAATGCCCTGCCAGCCCTGAGGACTAAGATGGGATGTATATTTATATGCTAGTAATTTCATCGGTTGTCTTAACCCTACACTAGAACACAGCAATGCGAACACTATTGCTTGGCGGTAGGTTGAAGGATAAGGTGGTGGTAGCGATCCGGACAGAACCTGCACAAGGTGTTACCACTACTAAATAATATGAGTATTTAAACACACAATTATACATATACTTAATTTAATACGATATTTATAATTAAAAAAAAAACTAAAAAGCACAGGCTTGTTTCGCGTACAGCTTCGCCGTGATACCTCCTCGTATAGGCGAAGAAATGTCGCGGTGTAGGCGTGAAGCCAGTACCTCAATAATTCAGAAAAAAATACTCTTCACATCACGGTGGTGGTTGTGCAAAATTAAAATGACATGTCATTTATATGTTAATGCTTACACACGCTTAAGGTGCTGGTAAACGATCAACTTTTCAGTTTCATTAGTCGATCGCCCGCGTGCTTGTTGAAATCCATTAACGAGTTGTTTTGGGTTCGGCTCAGGAGGATTTAGTTGCATTTTGCCCTCGTAACCAAAACGTCTTAGCTGTAATATTGTCTAGATGTGCAAAACGCCCGCATTGCAATATTCCAAAGTAGGCGAAAGGGCTCGGTTGTAAAACGTCTTGATGTCATTACGACTTAATAAGCAAAAGGTCCAAATGACTAAAATAACAAACGCGAAGCTGACACAATTTAGTCATAAGGGATACGTGTCCGTAACCACCACACATTTAAAAATACAAGGGTGTTTTCAAGTTTTATGGCACATACAATACAAAACATATGTACTTATTTGAATGGCGTGTAATCTTACAAGGACATGGCGTAGCCAAAATGTGTCCAAAATTTCAAATTATTTATTATTATTTTTACCTGATCGGGCTAGAAGCTAAAAATATGGTTTGCGTTTATAAATCCTCAAGTTGCATAAGTTTTTTTTTCATTTTTATTTATTCATTTGTTTAACAGTGCTAAATACCACCAGAGATAATATAATAATAATAATATAACATACTTTATTTGTAAGTCACATCTAACTACAGGGGGGTGTATCAATCTGTTTCTTAAACTCGATTATTCCGCGAAGCAATTTTTCCAGTCACGAATTTTCCCATTCGAGTTTTTACTGAATCGCATTTTTTCCCTTTCTCTAATTTTCTTGGTCCCATATTTACCATTCTGGGTACTTCCTAAAAACAAATTACCCCCATTGTAATTAGGTCGAAATGGATAGGTAGGTTTAGGTTCTGTTATTAAGGCAGCAGGCCGAGAGGCCAAACCCTAGAAGTAGGAGCTCCACCGTAGCGGAGCTCCGTCAACTTTGTGGAAATAATATATAACTATTCAGATAAACACAGATTGGGAAATTATGATACTGGAATTATTTCTGCCTAAAAAAAAATCTTTACCAAAATAAGGTAGTGAAAAAAATAAAGACTGGTAAATTTTGCGAATGGAATAATTGTTATAAGAATTTTTGGGAAAGTATCACCATACTCCTACAACAACCCTAAAGGACGGTGTCTAAAACAGCTGTGTATCCAATATTCGTAAAACTCAAAAGTTTAACAAAAAACATTTTTTGCTACGCGTAATAAGGATCAGCGCCAATAGAGTTGTGCCAATCTCGAGAATTTATTATAGGAGACTATCGAGAATTCTCGAGAACAGCACATCTCTACGAGCGAGGCACGCACGCCCTACGCTGCGCGAATTTCAGATAGGTTCATTGCGTAATTTCAGTAAAGCGCTATGTTCTGTTTTTTTTACGAGATGTAACGTTCTTTAGTATACAATATTATTGTCTTTTTTTGATTGGATTATATTTGAAAACCTTACGAAAATAACTAATATAATCAGATTTTGCTCCTGTGGGAGACAGAGAAAATTCCCCTGTTTTTCAGCGCGAGGCTAAGAAATTTACTATTTCAAAATCTAACTGAATCAAGGGTTAGGTCGGTAAAACAGTACCCCTTGGTACGTACAATACTTACAGGGTGGTCTTTGTAGTTTAACATAGTACCATATGGCGTCGCTGTCGTACGAAAGTAAATTTATAAGTTGACTGATATTCTTAAACTCGCTTAACGGACTTGACAGAAGCGCGTGAGCTAACCCCATGTTCAGTTTAGTCCAATAGATAAAATACCATTTCACGGAAAAATTGTCTTTACGTGTGATATCCATGGACTTATTACTCTAATAAGCCCATGGAAGCGTCTATAAATAACTCGACATTGCTGAAATACACCTTAACAGGAGAGAAAGCCATTAATTAAAATTATAAGACATACATACATATATTAAATAACGCTTCTTTGCCAAATTGGAATTAGAGTCTTTGACAAATTATAATTAGCATAAGAAACTCGCTTAATGTTATTCAGGAAAGGGAAGGCAACTATTCCGGGATAAAATGTATATATGGAATATATCTGTGTTCAAAATTTCGTCACAAAACTAATAGCAAAATATCCTCACATTTTTATCAATACCAGAGAACCACAGTTTTTCAAAAGATGACCTGACTGACAGATCGATTTTTTCTTTTTCTTCAAAGTTTTTTATACAAGTGCCAAAGGTCCGGTTATATACTTATAAAACAAACCATAAATAAAAACAAACAAATAGTAAAACCCGGCCTTGTGTGAGCCGATGGGTACGGAACCCTCAGTTATATAGTTAACTTTAGGTTTCATTGTTAATATTAAATGACCAGAGAACTCCACCAACGACGTCAACCATGATGCGAGGTCTATCACTGCTTTTCCTTATGTTTTTTATAAAGACCATTTTTTATAGAATTTCAACGTAAATAATATAAAATTGTAGCCAAAACGTGACGTAAGATGGTCACCGATAATAATTTAATTCGTATTATGCCTTATTTTTATGGAATAACGGAGAAAGGAGGCAGACGAGCGAGCCGGTCACCTGAAGGTAAATATCACCGCGAGCACCGCGACCCGCCAGGAACCGCCCGAAACTCAACCATCAACAACACCATCTCGTTTGAAGTTTTCAAGAACGAGTATGTTCTCAAAAACACGCTTTGACGCTGAAACTGAAACCATAATTGGCTGGAATAGAAATGAAACATTCAGTGAAGTTCAGTTGGTAACAAGCGAAACGGAAATTAATTAACTTTAGTCAAACAAGAAAACTTGACTGAACAGTTTGACATCTCCAGATGAAAAAGTCTTATTTAAAAAAAAACAGAGTAAGAAGAAAAAATGTATTGCGTCAATTTGCGTCACAACGGAACATAATGATATACCTACTTATTCAAGGCGAGTGCGGTGGATTTAATCCAGCCAAAGTGATTCAAAGATTCTTATAATAGAAACACGAACGTATCGAACATAATTTTCTATGGATACAACTGCTTTTCACCTCGATTTTGAGGAAAATAAAAATATACATACATACATACCTTCACGCCTTCATTCCCAGAGTGGGGTAGGCAGAGCTACAGAATTGACAACATTAAAAAAAAAAAAGCATTATTGTTTTTTCGCGTTTATAATAGCTGGTTAAAAATTAGACTACCCGTATTTCTTGGTTTTTCTTTATTTAACTTAAATTCGTCGTTAATAATTTATTAAAGAAATAGTCATTAAAAAGACCGTATATACAAAGTTAGGAATATTGATGTCGTGATCTTAGCCTGATATAAAAATTAAAAAAAGTAACTTTAAACAGAAACAGAATTAACTGTCATGTTTTGTCAATCATTCGCTGCCGTTCGTTCACAAATTTGTTATTTTGCGTAATTTAATTAATTACGTAATTTGTAGACGCCATTAAAATTATAAATAAACTATTTTGCGTAGAATTGAAAGCGTGTCGTCAGAATCAAGTAATCCGTCAGACAGATAAAAAATTAACATGACAGTTGTATATTTTTTTGAATTCCTTTAGTAATAAATGGACTAAGGGGAATAAGTGTATTCCTAACATTCACAATCCAACTTCGTTTACTGTTTTTCATAAATATAAAAAAAAACGACTGCATAAAAAAATCCATAGATATTTTTACTGTAATCAGCAGTGTAAAATCTAGAAACGGTATTTTATTTTACTACCTTAGCACAAAATGAATTGTTGTCAATTAATTACCAACAACTCTAAAAACTTGTTGATAACTCTGTAACCACAATTTGCACAATTAGGCATGTAATAAAAATATAATCTGTTAAAATCAAAAGATTTCAAATAATTGGACCAACAATTAAACAAACCGGAAAACAATACAGGGTGTAAGGGACGGCTCACCGAAAACTGAAACCATAGCTTCAGACCATTGTACTGAACTGAAATTCAGTGGAAATTTTCCCGGGAAAACAAAAATTTTCCCGTTTTTTTTTCCATGTTTTTGCATATAAACCGATCTAGGACAACATATTATGACATACTGAAGCTCATTATGTAAAAAAGACTGTGAAAACGGCATTTTCACGTAAAAAACGAGAAAATTTTCGTTTTCCCGGGAAAATTTCCACTGGATTTCAGTTTAGTACAATGGTCTGAAGCTATGGTTTCAGTTTTCGGTGAGACAACCCTTACACCCTGTATATATACCTATACAGGGTGTAAGGGACGGCTCACCGAAAACTGAAACCAACGAGAAAATTTTCGTTTTCCCGGGAAAATTTCCACTAGATTTCAGTTCAGTACAATGGTTTGAAGCTATGGTTTCAGTTTTCGGTGAGCCGTCCCTTACACCCTGTATAAAATGAGTTATTTTAAACAAATACTGTGTACTGACGAGCGAAATTATACCCGTTAAGTTTTACTGAAATTCTTCATGTTTTATTTAAGTTTTTTTTATTGCCATCGACGGGCAATCAGGCAGACAGCCTGATGGGAAGTGGTCACCGCCGCCTATGGTCATTTGCAATGCCAATTTGCGTTGCCGGTCTCGAAAAAAATGATGTAACTCTTGCTTGCATGTGCATGCATGGAGATAAACGTCATAGCAATATATATACGAATATTGTTATGATGTATGTTTAATACCTATATAATTATGTGGTGCACCCGATCCCTAAAAAAGGCGACCGCTCAAACCCGTCCAACTACAGGCCAATAGCCATAACTTAAGCCGGCTTAAGAATCTTTTGTTGGATAACCCAGTCTATTCCGTGAATGAGTATATGGAACTTGACTTATAAATAGGATTGACTTTTAATTTTTTTAATTTTTTATTATTATTATTTTTTAATGTACTCTGTATTTGTGTTGACTTTCTATTATTATCATTTAATTATATTTCTGACGACCTCAATGTAACTGCATATAATTTGACATGCCATGTAATTCTATACTGTGTTATATTGAGTAATAAAATCTGAATCTGAATCTTCCCTGTTCTCGAAGATAATGGAGTCCATCATCAACTGCCAGCTTTTAAGGTACCTAGAGGACCGACAATACGGTTTCCGTAGGGGCCGCTCGGCTGGTGATCTTCTAGTTTACCTCACACATCGATGGGCACAGGCGATCGAGACTAAGGGCGAAGCATTGGCAGTTAGTTTGGACATTGCGAAGGCTTTTGATCGGGTTTGGCACAAAGCACTACTTTCTAAGCTTCCGCTTTATGGGCTTCCCGAGAGATTATGCGAGTGGGTTACCAGCTTCCTAGCAGACAGAAGCATAAAAGTCTTAGTTGACGGTGCATGCTCTGACTCCATCTCTGTTAATGCTGGTGTCCCTCAAGGCTGTGTACTATCGCCCACGCTGTTCCTTCTGCATATCAATGACATGCTGCAAGTCTGCGGCATTCACTGTTATGCGGATGATAGCACAGGCGATACCTTCTACACCGGCCGCGCCAATATTTCTCGGAACAACGTCGTCGAGAGCCGAAACAAACTTGTGTCTGAAATTGAGACTTCTCTTAAAAAAGTTTCAGAATGGGGTCGACTTAATTTAGTCCGTTTTAACCCCACAAAGACTCAAGTTTGCGCGTTCACCGCTAATAAGTTGGCGTTCGATGCATCTCCTCGTTTTGAGAGCACTCCCCTCACTGCCTCAGCCAGTATCGGAATCCTCGGTGTCAACATTTCGAGTGATGTCCAGTTCCGTGGTCATTTAGAGGGTAAGGCCAAATTGGCCTCGAAGAAGCTCGGTGTGCTCAACAGATCGAGACGGTATTTCACTCCGGCCCACCGCCTGCAGCTGTACAAGGCGCAGGTACGGCCACATATGGAATACTGCTCTCATCTGTGGGCTGGGGCTCCCCAAAACCAGCTTCTCCCTCTGGACCGCATCCAGCGGAGAGCCGCTCGAATTGTCGGCTGCCAGCGTACTTCTGATCGGCTTGACTCCTTGGCGCTGCGTAGAGACGTAGCCTCACTCTGCATTCTCTATCGCTTGTAAAACGGGGAGTGCTCCGAGGAGCTGTTCGGATTAATTCCTGCCGCATCCTTCCGCCTTCGTCCTACGCGACAGAAATTCCACCACCATCATTTAGATGGTTGGCAGTCCACAACTGTGCGTTTCACACGGAATTTCCTGCCTCGCACAACTAAACTGTAGAATGGTCTGTCGCCTGCGGTATTTCCGGACCGTTACGACCTTCAAACCTTCAAGAAAAGAGCGTACTCTCATTTGAAAGGCCGGCAACGCACCTGTGACTCCTCTGGTGCTGCAGGTGTCTATGGGTGACGGTAATCGCTTTCCATCAGGCGATCCGTCTGCTCGTTTGCCTCCTATACAATAAAAAAAAAAAAAAAAAATATATAATAAAGATTATGATTATGATCCCGACATTTTTCCGTCCCAACGTGTACGAGCCGAACTTGACATCTTATGGAGAAGTAACACATGCGTTTTGTATCGACTACCTACATTAATTCTCTCGAATAACGAACCTGCTTTGATTGACTGTTTAAAATAAACTAAATAAAACATCTTATACCCAGAATTGTTATTGCTTTCAGTAAAGTACCTAATGTGAAACCACTTCTTCGTCGTAACTGGCAACTTTAACGACTTAAACTTTGTGGTAATGCTTATTTAATGAATTTCCTAATTAAGTACACACACGAACTGTTTACGTACAGTTAGTGGTTTGCTAAATATTTGAAGTTAATTATTATTGTTTTCTTTTCGTGTGTAACACGATTTTGAAAATCGTTTTTTATTTATTTCAGTTAATAAAATTAAAAAGTCTAACACGGACGCAATTATACTCTCGGGTTTTTTTGGGCACCAGCAACAATCATATTAATTACTTTTATGTTTTTATTCCTGTATGTATGTTAACACGTTATTGTATAAAACACAGAAAATCAAATGGCATTTTTAATAAATAGGAATGTACAAAGGCGAACTTATCCCTGTATCAGGTATTGACCGCAAATGAAAAACAACAATGACCTAAGTATGGAAAATCCCAGTGAAATGCCGAAAGTTTTTTGTTACAGTTCAGCTTCACACTCACAAACCATTTTATTTGGGTCATTGATTGATTTAAATCCAAGCAGCAAAAGCGCCATCTTTCACATTTCTTACAAACTACGTCCCACTATAAATATAGTGCAGCCTCACAGATATGAAAACAATGCAATTTGGCATTGGAATTATAATTAATTGAAAACTTCGTTGATTCGTAGAGAGACTGAGCACGTCACTGTGACGTCATGAAGTAACAACTATAGTTTTTACACCATTGAGTTGGCCAGATTTATTTACCAAGACACAAATCCATACAATAATATTTATCGCTGTGATTTTGGTACAATGTAATACATGGATAACGTGACTTACAAAATGAAAAGCTTTTTCAGGGCATTGATTTACGAGTTTTTTCTTAATTTATGGCTTAATAAATCTGCGATCTCAACCCGTACCTTTCATGCCGTTTAGATAAAATTAAAATAATATATTTATGGAATTAGGGTATTTGTTTTTATGGCGTGGCTCTGCTACACATTGTCTGTAGTTATGTCGTCTAAATTATATTGATACGTTTTCCTTTCTAGGAAAGTATTTCTTAGAATGAAACAAGTTTATAAAACAAAAGACAGTACAGACCTAGTTTATCATAATACACAACTACAACATATTCAAAACGTGGAAATCGGACTTGATTTAGGGGGTGAGAAACGTTATCACTCGGTGCAAAATTTATCATGACGTCTTGAAAAATCCGACGTGGTTATCACAACGACCAATAAATAAACGCAATAAATTAAGCAATTAAAAGAAAACGAAAGTATGTAAGTAAGGACGTACGAAACATTAACATTTAGTGCAGTGTTCACCAACAATTAAACGGACGGTTAGCGGTTTGACGGTTGTCAAATGTATTGACTAACGGTTGATTAAGACTTAACCACCTGTTAAATTGGTTGGTGAACTCGGCCCTTAACTGCTCGTCTAAACAGTAAATCCTCGTGATAAAGTTTAATACTTCGCAGTGAACCTAAAAGCCCATTAAGCTCTCTCAAGTGAATAGTTAAGTACATGACATCTCTACAAGATTACGCACACACGGATAAACGCAGTTATATGTATTAATAGATAAGTCACGGTGGTGCTAAAGCTGTCAAGTAACATAATTGGTATAATTAATCTATGCAACTCTCAAGTGGGAAAAGTCATACACGAACCGATGTAGATATACGAGTATGTCAATTGCTTCGGTACCTACTGCTAGTACTGCTAGTACTGCAGCTCCAGCATACATCGTCACGTTTACGAATCGCCTTTACTACCTATTCGAAAACATCTATTTTACTATTTACGGAAGTTTAGCACGAATATACATCATACATTATTATTATACGTGTGATGACGACATTAAAGTTAATGTCCTTAATATAAATGGACGCGGGACTGTGTCAATCGCCATGACATTACGTTAACGTTACTTGTTCTATAGCAGGAAAGAAATCAAGCTCGGGGTACATTGGGATAATTCCTAAATTAAACAAGTCACCAGAGAACCTGAGTGGTCCCGTCAAAACATTATTAACATTTTAGTGCGTCGCATCACACGTTCCGTCGTTGGTTTTGTTAATACTTCCGAAGATTTATTGAAAATCGATTTGTTTAGAGAATAACACCCATAAACTCGAACTATTAAGTACTCCGCGACTGTATTTAAGATCACTTAACATATGCCATCGAAGAGACGTCGTTGCCGGCACTAGTTGCCAGACTTCGAAAGTATTCGTTGTTCATATTCACAACTAGGTACTGTCGAACTGCGGTACTACGGTCCAGTCGCAGCTTTTTGATCCCCAAAATTCAACTCATACTTCAATACGTTACACCGACGAGGTGATAAAATGTTCAGCTGCTTGTGAGTTTGACAGTAACTATTCTGTTAAATGGTTTTCTATAATTTAGAAAAAATACCTGAATTTAATAAATACTCTCTAAGAATCGATGTATATTAGCAACAGCCTCCTGGCCGTGGTGGCTGGCAGAATGGACGGTGGAATTCTGGACCACTGGACCAAGCTCCACTTAAATAATGTGTACACTAACATAGTTGTAGGATAACATAGTATAAGGTTTTTTGTAACTAACCCACTAACATCTATGGATCCTAGTAGTCTGAAATAAACTATTTTTATTTTTATTTTTATTTTATTTATATGGTTTGCTCCGAAACGACAGTAGAATCTTATAAACTAACCGTTGACGTGCAAATAAGCCCAGATGTTGCCGAATTACGGAATAAATAATTATACTTGGATTGAATTTGAACATCATCGGTTAATTGGGCTTTGAATGCTTTCGAAAGTTAATGTAGCGGAATTATTCTCCAATATTTTCCTCTGTTCGAATAATCGGCAGCAGCTTCCAGCACCAACTCCGTTTTCTAATAGGTACATAAAAATAAATGCATTTTCCATTTCATCGGGAGATGGATGGGCGGAACTCACAGAAGCAGTTAGAAATAAAAGGCACATTTCATCCATAATTTCTACTCATAACTCATCACTCGCGTTTGTATTTTTATATTGGCGTTATTATTAAAAAGATGAGCAACGAGATTGTTGTAGTCAAGCGTGAAATGTAGAAAAAATATATAACTAGGTAGTAGGTAAGCATAAATGTTTTTACTCATTCCATTCCTACTGCTAAGTCTTTCTCATAAATTTTACATAATTGTAAAGCACCGCTGCGCCTACGCTCTGTCAGAACTATTTATCTACGTTTAAATCCATTAAGTGTTATTGAGAATTTAAATTAATGATTTCGTAACGGCTATAATGTAATGCATTTATCTTCTGTTATGCCCTAATTGTTAACAAAAAGGGCCAATCATGACTGTAACCCTAAAACAGATTACAAATAGTTAATTTACAGCTAGGTTACTACCTACATTAAGAAAAACCAGAAAATTTATTTGAAACTAATGGTCTTTTCGCTCAGTTCCAATATCTTGGATTATAGAGTTTGCAGAGTTCCGGCGACGGCGGGCGACCAATTCCTATTTTACATGTTTAAAAACCACTCAAAGCGCTGAATCTGCCATTACGGGTAGCAAAACTTTTAGCTTTTATGCAAGCTTCAGTGTATAAGCTTTGAAAACTATCGTTTAACTAACTTCAAGAACGTTTTAATATTTTTGTATAAACGGGTTTAGTTACTGACTGACTTATTGACAGACAACGTAACGGCCCCCACACCGAGAGCACGGTTTTAGCTTAATATCATTGTTTCTGAATAGGTGGAGATAAAATAAATATTATTTATCTTAAATAAGGGCTGGTATTTTACCTTTACTTACATCACAATACCATGAATACCACACAGCTTGTGCTATTAATAGTAGATTGTTCAACAAGGGACTAAAACAAGCCATAATGACGAGATGTTTAGCCACCCAAGCGAAGATGTTGAACCTGATGGCTAAATATGCAAGCATTTAAAGCGTCACTTCACAAAAAAAAGAAAAGGACCGCGATACAAATTTACGTAACAGGAAAAGCAGGGAATGTAGTAATTTAGGGGAAAAAATTGCGCTCGACAGAGCACAGACAGTGTTAAGCAATATTTGTATCAATATTTGTAGGGCCGAGAATTTAAAGACCACACACGATGGAAATATTGAGAGATCGCACTAGATACCACTCCATTACCGAGGCATCGATGTTACAATTTACGAGAGCCAAAACACTTTTTCTATTTCAGTGGGCGTAAGAGTTTATTCTATTGAACAATTTCTAAATATAAAACACACTTACGTGAAGAGTTCATATCGTGGCTCGTGGGTGCGTCAAACATCGCATTATAAAGAGGCACAAGTAGTCAAACTGAATCACACGCCTCGGTTCCCTCCGAGGAGCCGACTGTTAACTTTAAACTTCGTGAATAGCAAGAGAATTTGGAAATTTGTGACTTTAAAGTTATTTTTGTAACAAAGCTTACAATTTGATAAATTAATTATATCTTTAAATCTGGAAACATAAAACAGCCGGCGGCAATCGGCAGCATTTAATACAGAATAAAAAATGTGTTATTGAAACTGTGTAATTTAATGATAAGTACAGATCTTATCCTATCTCATTTTATCTTACAGATGAGCCCTTTTGAATGCCGAACCCTTTAAGATCTTAATGTGAAGGTTTTCTAAAGATAGTTTCCCTTCACCGTAAGAGTATCGGGTAATGAACTTAAGTTAGAAAAACTCGCGAGGGTTCAAACTCGCTACCTTACGATAACGATTCGACTACATAAGCACCTAATCCAGCGACGCTCTCAATATAAAGATACATCTCGTAAAATACGTAAATATATTTCATTCAACAATTTATAACAACCAAGAACAAGACTTTCATAAAAGTTTTATTACCTAATTGTCTTTTTTAATATCATTTGATTCTCTGAGTATTCAAGAATCGCCATTCATTTTAAATCAAATGAAGAAGTTTAAAAATAGTACATTTTGATACAAGTGCGGACAGTTCCGCACGTGTACCAAATGACGTTTTTTAACACATTTGCGAAAAAATGTGTATCTGTGTGTCTGTCCTCTTCCCCCCGGACCTCTAAAGTGAGCTTAACGTGTGCACACATTCTGTCCGAAATAACTTAAATTTTAATAAAATTATTAAATTCAAAATTATATCGTCAAATACTAGGAGTGTATAGCATAAACATTAGAAGTACCCACCTAACCTACAGTCATCCGCGCTGTGTCGGGCGCGAAAGCCTGCTTATCTCATCGTAGCCCGCCGGTTAATAATGAGATTTGAATTGCTATGAAAAATTACAGTTATACGTTTATTTTTAACACGTTGGCTGCGGGACTGGTTTATAGGTTTATTATTCTGGTGCGTTAATAGGTCCAAAGAGCCCCTACCCTACTAAAACTTCAGTGCGGCACTAGGTCCATTGTGCCCCACCATGCAAGAAAAAAAAACTAGTTATTTTTCCGTGGGGGTTTACCGTACTGCATAGTAATTTATACCTAAGCAATCTACATCTATTAAGCAATATGGATCTGGCTTCGCCCCGGTCTCGGACATTTAGAACTATTTTATTTTATTTTATTAAAATGTGGGGTCTTTTAGACCTTTTGCCGCACTGAGTTGACCGACTTAAGCCATATTAGGGATGGGAAAAGATTACTACATGTCGGGTGAGAACACAATTGCCTAAAGAAGGTTGTATGGACATCGCACAAACGTATTCTCACCCGACGAAACCAGAAAAATAAAAACCGTCGTAACGTAATGGTTATTTAATTATTTTATCTTGAATGGTTTTCATTAAGACACTCTAAATATAATTGTTGACTGCATTCCGAGCATCGTGTTTTCACTTTTTTAAGTTCTTATTTGCATCCTCACTAGAGAGAGATTTTTATTAATTTGTTGTAACAGACGTTACATTTTAATTTCTTTTCAGCTTTTTCCAAGGTATGAATTTTTTTTATGAACAATCTATGCCGCTGGTCACATTTTCATTATTTATATTTCGACTTACTTACTTGCTACACTTTTTGTTACCTCCATCCCTCGGTATCATTTTCTTCCTCAGAGTCAAATATAAAATCCAGATTCTTCATTTTGGTCCCTTATGATGGTGCACTCATTATTCTTCACAAATTATTCACAACGCAAACAATACCTCAGTAATTAAAACAATCGCCTATCGCGGTTCGTGTGCGGTGCGGCGCATCACTACCCGTTGACATAGGTTAACACTCAGTGCGGATGGGGCGTGTGATGGGTCGAAGGTCTATTGGACCCCTTCCCGCACTGAAAGGAAAAAAAAGGCATCCAGTGCGGGAGAGGTCCAATGTGCCCTCCACGTAAATTAAGAATGCCATATTATCAAAATTTAAGAGTTATGCAGAAAACAATATTTGTCTTTGTCCTACTCCAAGGATTGGCCAAGATACGCTCCCCGCACCGTACGAAAGTACACTATTTTCAGTGCCGCACAGGGTTACGGCCACGGATGGGGCTTTTTGTGCCTTCTCCCGCAGTAAACGTGTTAAATAAGGAACTTTAAGTTTTAATAAAACTTTGTTTCTATTAAGTAGCCTTGCTTTTTATTGCCTCGCAAAAGGTGAGAAAAGTAGAATATCGACTTGAGTGCTCGTGCAAATTTGATCGACCTTATTTATCAGCAAGTAAGGGCTATCACTGGCAACCCTGGTTGCACAAAGTATGTGAGTGAGTATTTTCCTTTGGGATAAAGCTGTTTTCGTCTTGGGCGAGCTTGAATAACTCGTAACATCCTCACTGCGCTCGGGAGTTAAATCAGGAGTCCCTCATTTGCTCAGGATTCATATCGCGCCCGTGACATAAAACAGTGCTTTGTCCCCTCGGTGAATAATCTACTATACCATAAGTCAAGAACTCAAGAGTGACAAGCCTCATGGCCAAATTAAAAGTATCTGGGTGGATCTCAAAAATATTGTACATCTTTAAGGACTTAATTGGGACAACGTTAACTTTCTTCAATTGTGTGACGAACGTTAGTCATACGATCTTATATGGCTAATTTTCGTCATATAAAGAAAATAATAAAGTCTCATTATTTGAGTCCTTAACTTTTCCCAAATATTTTTGAGACTCACCCAGCTACGTTCCTATTTCAAAAACGGGTGTAGTAGCCGCGTATTAAATCGCAAATTAAGGACTTAAATTAAGGAACTTTAACTTGGTCAGTTTTTTGACGAAATTACCTAAACATTGACGGCCGCTATGTATGGTTAATTTTCGTCACAAAACTGACAAGGTTAAAGTTCATTAATTTTGGTCCTTAATTGGGGTACAAGTTTTAGTGAGAACGCCCCATAAGACACCGTTCCACCAGACACCGTCAGTGTATAGCTTTAATCGGCATAGATTATTCTTACCCTGATGCCGATATTCCAGAAATTTGGTTACACAATAAATGTGGTCGTATATTATGTGAGGATTGTCTTTGTATTTAATAATAATGATTTACTGTGCAAGGTTACAAAGGTTAAATACAAATAAATACATGAAAGAAGAAACTTTCTGACTGACATATCCACGCGCAGCCCAAAACGCTGGGTCTAGAGGTTCCAAATTTGGCACGAAGGTTCCTTATGAGGTTTACGGGTACGCTAAGAAAGGATTTTAAGAAAAGTGACCCGATTTCAACATACTGAAAGGTTTCGAACAATAAAAAAAAAAAAAAGATAGCAGCAGACCATCCACAGCTATAAACAGGCCCTGTCATAGGAAATGCTTAAACCGAAATTCATTCCAACAATTCACATGAAGTAAACATGGTGTATAAAATACAAAAAAAGCAAATTTCTGTAAAATCAGAAGCAACAATGCATACATATTCGATAAAGATGGAAAGTTTGGCAAGTTAATACAAATTCCCTATTGTGTCTCAAGCGAGCTGGCAACAAGTGGGGAGAGACAATGATTGACAGGCGCAGACTTTTATATTAAAGTACATTTGCGTAAAAAATCATACGTGGAAAAGAGTAACGCGGAAATCGTGGAACGAGTATGATATTACAAAACGTTGATCAAGCTGTAACTAGAATTGTTAATTGAGGACGATTGTAAACGGTTAATCATTGTTGCTATAGTCTATTCAACGAGCAGATTGAATCTGTCAAGATAATGCGTTTACTCAAAAAGATGTCATGAAAAAAATTATGGCATGTAGCTTTAAAAACTTCCTTATCTCACAGTGATTCTAATCATGCAAGGAAACACTGAAAATAATGTAAATTAATACAGGAATTTAGGGGATTTTCGTATCACGGACATAAGGAAAAATGGCAAAAAAACCGATTTAAATGATCAACGGCCATTCTCAGAATAGTGGGTTTTTGCGTGTCCGGCCCGATATTTATCCCTAAACATGGTCAGAAATAATTGCATATATTTTTCTTACATAGATTACGGTTTTATCTATACAGTATAAGAAATATATTTGCCCTGTTATTTAGTTATCATATTTAATTTAATTTTCAAAACCTCATTCTCCAATTACCGTAGCCTGTCCGCACGCTACGTTGGTCTTCAAATTTTCTTCTAATTTCAAGTAGGAACGGCTTCTACCTGTGCCATTTTAAATCTTGGTAGGCTAATAGTGTCTGTATAACCAGATTTATTTTTAATTCACTAGGACCATACATACATACCATCACGCCTTCATCCCAGAGTGGGGTCGGCAGAGCTACAGAATTACCAACAACGAGTGACTAGGACCATTCCTTACAAAATTTTTATTATAAAACCGTCTGTCCGGCCCGATCATATAATTACCATAGCCGTTGCTTTTCGAAGTGCTCATCGCCAAATAACATAATATTATTTCATTCAAATTGCATGAGTCGCGAGCTGAGGGTTGTGCCTCGGTACTCAAACTATGTGAACGTATCAGATTTGTCGTATTTTCCCACAGTGCAAGTAAATGTCTAAGTACCGTAACTTTGGTTTACAAATTTTCTAATTCCCATACCCCGTGTTTTAAATTTGGTTTTAAAGGGAAATTCGCTGTCGTTTAGTAGAACAAAAGAACTATAAAGCCTCTGTGTACAACAATTTAGCAGTATTTTTACAACTTCAAGTTTTCGTTATTTTTAGGAAAATGTGAATTATTTTAAGTACCGTAGTGCTAATTACCGTAGATTTCCTAATCACCGTAGTATGAAATGTATTGAAAGAGTTTCAATAATACAATCAATGTTGCTAAATCGTAGTGCAAAAAAAAAACACGATATGGTATATAAACCATTTTCATTATCAATTTAAATATATACATACATACATACATAAACTCACGCCTTCATTCCCAAAGTGGGGTAGGCAGAGCTACGGAATTACCAGCAACTCCAAAACCTTGTTGATATAAATTAAATATATAGTATATAATTTGTTGATACAATTTAAATATATTATATTATATTTAATCAATTTATTTGACAATTAAAACAAGAAGAAAACGGGCCCTTTAATTAAGACACTTGCGGCTTGACTGCAGACAAAACACATTTAAATGTTTAAATAATTATTACGTTTGGCCATCAGATTATTGAAGTTATGTAGTTAATGGCGAGTCACCGTATGCCTTTTCAAATTCTCTCATTGTTAGTCCCGTAAACTCCTGATTGGCAAAACCACACATCAAGAATAATGTAACATTTCTTTCTAACAACACAGGTATACATCCTAGTCTGTCTTGGATGGGTGTTTTTTTTTTAATAACTAAATGATTAGCCGAGTGGGTAATGTGGGCTAATATTTGTTTGTCCCTTGATATTTATAATTTATTCATTTATTCATTATATTGGTCTTGAGTCTTGGATGTTTTCTATGTATTTAAGTATTTATTTTTCTTTATAAGCATGTGTGTCATTGTGTATTACCATTTATGCCATTAAAAGTAAATTTTAACTAGGTATATGTTCATAAATACTAATAAAAATCGATGGAAATCATTTAGATAAAAAAAACATGTGTTTAGTTGTTGATTTAAAAATTATTACTTAATAATTTCTTTAGTCAAATGTATTTTCTAATTACCATATCCATCTCAAACAAAAAAATCTAATTACCGTTCATATTAAATATTTGAATCTCTATAACTCGAAAACTTCTTTGTATATTTTGATGCCATTTCGACATATGATTATTTAGCTTCCTGTTGTTCATATTCTTATGTTATCTAGTCAAATAAACGGAAATAAAAATTGACTTTGGTAATTAGGCGGAGAACACCCAATCGTGAGAATGGCCGTCAATATCTCGGAAACTAATAACAATTGCTGAACATACATGAGAGTTAAATCGATAGCTTATGAGCTGCTCTATCAGCCCTAGGCAGGTTGACGTCGGTTTCTGGGACACCCTGTATAAAGTAGCGGCTAATCCCCAAACATTATAAGTTATATTATTATAAGACACGGAAAATCTCCATTGATTTTTTTCCCGCTATATGTAGCGAAATGACAGTCGCACGTAAATCTTTTGTTCCCGCCATGCCATCACAAGAAAATTAATTGAAATAAATAATAAAAACATACAAATAGAACACAAACAAAAGTATAGAAAAAAAAAATAGAAATTCAGAATTCAAAAAAGAATTAGACAGCTGCCAGTATTATTGTTTTATTTATAAATGTCAACGTTTGTCTCAAAACTTATGAACGCACGAGGTATCCCTATACATACCGAATTGTCAAACAGGAAAAATCCCTTGAGGAGTGTGTGTTGAAAAAGTCCTGTTACTCATGTAGTCATGCGCATTTTGAAACTTCAAAAGTCAGAAGCATTAAGATTGTTATCCACTTACCGGCGAGATGTAAACACGCAAGCAACTTCTCCATTAGCGCGGACGCTGTTGTTTCTTCACATTTTGTCGGAGTTCCTTGTTTGAACTGACACCTCGCGTCTCACCTCGAGAGTTCGTACAGCTCTCCAGCTTCTCCTGCAAGTTATTGGCTAATAAACAAATGGCAACACGTGTAATCTACATTACTGTTGCCATTATTCTCTTTAGTTAAGTAGTTTATGCCAAAAGTAACACAACGGACTTAATTTACGTATACTTTTGTCAGAGCTATATGCGGGCGGAATAGCCTACTGACGTAATTGGTCCCCAGCACGGTTTTATATTCTAGGGATATAAAACAGGTAACCGCATCGATAGCCATGGCAGTCATATGTCTCACCTTTGATGTTTTAAAACTCAAGAAATCTGCCCTATTGAAAGGCATAAAGACTATAATATTGTCACTCTATCCATAAATCACACTTGTGACTGCCCAAATAAACATAATCACAATATTTAATTATTAATCCTCTGCCACGAGTAACGATTGACATACATTGAACAAATTGGAATACCTAAACAAATATTCATTCGTGCTTTATATGTACTAAATTAACCGTGATGTAATTGCTGAGAGGACGGAAATTCTGTGGGTTTATTGAAAAAGGTTTATTTTTACGAGACCCATATAATTGCCCTAATAATACAATACACTTATATTTAGTCGCATAACCTTACGAAAAAATGTGTCTTCACTAATTAATTCCAAGGTAACTTGAAGTGGGGTCACTTACACAAATAAGTTTGCCTTTGTACAAAGATTCATGATTTTCATATAAGTACAGTCAGCATCATATAGTACGTAGCAGTCAAGATCACCAAATAGTTGGAAACATCCAGAATACTCATTAACATCGACGCAGCCTAAGTAATCAAATTGTTCAGGTCATCCACAGTGCTCAAATATTCCGGAGCACACACAACGGCAAATACTTGATTACATTCAAGACACCGCTCGTACCGTCACAACCACACCGCCGCTGCAGCTGGTATCGTAGCATCCGAAGTAACCAAAAGTACTTTTCAATCAGGGCTAATTGTGTTAATATAATGTATTTATATACAATTTTCATTTATACACTTATCTATATTCAAAATATAATAAAATAATCACATTTTGTCATCATGTCTGTATTAGTCTAAGCGTTAGCAGGGCAAATCTTCAAGTAGAATGGGTTAATCGTAGATCCCTGAACGCCAAACACGAACGTTACCGACGCCAGCCACCCATGAACCGTTTGGGAGCGATTCGCACCGCTTTGTTACTTAAGTACTTTCTCATGGTTCAAACGTAGGTACCTACCGTACCTTAATACGAATTGTATACTTACGAAGATGTTATAAATAGCTCGACAAATATGTAACAATTACCTAGTAGATATTCATATCACATTTGCGCAAATATAACGCGTTTATTTTTCCTCATTCAAGCAAATCAAAAGGTTTCTGTAAATAAATCGTAAACAAGTTTGGTTTTTCCTCATTTCCTTGTCCCGTTTACATTCGTGTACAGTCGAATACTTATATATGCACCTACACTCTTGCACCTTAGTCTATTGAAACAAGTTGCAGAAGGGGTATACATATTTTTGTCCTGACTGTGCTCAACACAAGTAATAAATCAGACATTGAACGCGTTAGGACAAGGTAGACATAGTCGACGGTGGAAAGGCAGAATCACTGAAGCGACATTTTGCGAATTTTTCAGGAGAACGTTTTAACGTTTTTTTTCAAGGAAAAATAATCATAACTTTTTTTTATCGAACATATAGCCATGGGTTCTTTACACGGTGTAGTTCAAAATTTTGATAGCTTCCGAACAGAACTAACGTCATTTCCAAATAAAATATGTTTTTTTAAATAAATGTCGCTTCACGAAAATTACCATTTGAAAGTTCCCGAAAGAAACCTTGATGCGACGAATATTGCAAAAAAATAGTCAAATTATGTATTTGAAAGAAACCCTTAAACGCCATTATTTACAAAATAAGTGTTTTTAGAAATACTTTAAGTACTACTACGTACCCGTACGTAGATAAAAAAGTGGCGAGTTAAGTGACATTGGTTATATTTTATTAAAATTGTTTGTCGCATAAATAACACTTTTTAAAACTGAGGTCCATTTTCCGATTACCTTAAGCGCCATCAAAGTCGTCTGTTCGTCGCGCGACCCAGTTCAAACGACGCAGAAAAAAAAGCTGATTTCAACGAGTATAATAACTCAATTTCACAAAAAATGTCGCTTCAGTGATTTTGCCTTTCCACCGTCGTAGTTATTTGTGCAACAAGAGAGCAAAGTTGGTTTTTGCTGCGAGTGTTGATTTTGAATCAGAAACGTAGCGCGAGTGATTCTAGTTTAGAATACTGAGCGTAACGAGGTATTCAAAGACACGAGATGTAAATAACTTTGGTCTCGTGTGACAAACACAACTTTTCACCTCAGCAGCGACAACATACTACATTGGTAAAAAAAACACAGTATTTTTTTTACAAAATGTACATACATACACATACATAAATTCACGCCTTCAATTCCAAAGTGGGGTAGGCAGAGCTAAAGAATTACCAACAACTTTTAAAACTTGTTGATAATTCTGTAACCACACTTTGCACAATTAGGCTAAGATGTTTACCAGCGTATTAGTGACAGGTTGCAAGCCCATCGCCTTACAGTACTACAAGCCTTTATTACCTTAGTCGCCTCTTACGACATCCACGGGATTAAATGGAGTGGTACTATTCTAACCCGGCAACCACAAACAAAATGTACTTACCTATATTAAAACAAACAATATCAAATATTAAAAGTAAAATTATTGCAGTTATGCAAATTAAAAATAAGTTTTGTTTTGAGCCTATCTAAGTACCTAGGTAAAAAGCAACTATGCCGAAAGCTTTACAAATGGGTAGTGTGCACATCCAATTTATACTTATATGACTAGTGATCGTTATCAACGTGCTGTATTGGTAGCAAAGTATGGTTGACAAAATGCAAATACACAATGACAATCTACAAGTACAAATCATTTACCTACCTTCCCCAGTTTTAACTATTCGAATTCCAAATTCCAAATTGTATAAAGAAAGCCAGCCTTTACCACAGATTAAGTCATAGTACACTTTTAAACCATGATCATCAATATTATCGTGCATATAGCATTAATGACATCTTGAAAATGTCCACAGAATGAATCGTTCGTCAATGGCGAGTAGAGGAACACTATTTTGTCCTTGACCTCAATCCATACAAATATTGTACATTTTGTGTACAACTGGAACATTAATCGAATCAACAGTTGGATGTTCTGTAAAAACACAAGTATAAACAACTCTCATTTGAAATATATTCTCACTGCTTACACAAAAATAAACAGGGAATAAATTATTAGACCTATCATATCAAAACAACAGATGAAAATAAAAGATACGAGAAATATTAAGGAAAGCAATAGCGATGAAAGCATGTGACCTGTTTGTCTTTGTTATTTCCCAGGCGTGGGTAGTAAGATGTTTGCGAGAATCAATCGCACCTATTTGGTAAAGCTCTCTTTTGTAGGCTCTCTGCGTTACTTGGTAGGTAGGATTTGCAGGGTACTTACCAAAAAAACAGGCCATGTGAGTCGGACTTGCGTACGGAGGGTCCATACAAACTTGTAGGTATGTAAATAGTAATTTTAATAGTAAATTGGATTGAGGGACAACATTTTCAACTTTCTTGTTGTTCCCACTCATCGACATCAACATAGGTCACGGTCAGTTTACCAACTGCAAATAAGTTTGTTAAAGGCCCGTTGTGTGTTAAGTGCAGTGTTCACAAATTAAACGAACGGTTAGCTTTTTGACGGTTGTCAAATGTATTGACTAATAGCTGATTAAGACTTAACCGTCTGTTAAATCGTAACCATTTGTTTTAATCTGAACGAAATGTGTCACATTTTCCATTCGATTTTTGAATTTTAACCATTAGCTCCTTTGATCAACAATACCAACCAGATAACGGGACAGTGAAAAAAAAAAACATCTGTCTAGCTATCACGGTTCGTGAGATACAGCCTGGGGCCAGACAGACGGACAGACAGACGGACAGATGGACAGCGAAGTCTTAATAATAGGATCCCGTTTTTACCCTCAGATACGAAACCCTAAAAAAAGTGACAGGTGTGTCATTAACAGCTACCAGGGCGCAAAATCACAAGCTCAGAGGCCCTACTTTAAAAATCTAAGTTCAAAGTTTTGTCAGCTCCATTCCTGTCACTCGTCATTCGAAACTAAATCGAGAGAAAGGGATGGAGCGGACGTAACTTCGAATTTCGATTTACAAAATTGGGTGTCCCCTTATTTTACAGACTGAAATTTCTCAGAATATTATTTCATAGAAAATGTTTCATATACTATTTGTTTCTTGTATTTTTGCTTCGATTTTTTTTTTCCTAAAACTGTTTACTTGAATGAAACATATTCCACAGAAAATCAATTCAATGAATTTTATAATTTATTTTTTTCATTTATCAAACTTATCAAATAATATAGTTATTTTTTAAAGAATAGATATTGCTTGGACAATGTATTTTTTTTTCAATAAAAGTAGTATAAAAACACGTGGGAAACTATATGTTCCGTGATTATTTTTTGGGAAACAAACCGAAATTACTGTCTGCATAATAAGGGTACACTAATAATAACAAGTAGAAGTTTTAAGACTTGTTGGTAATTCTTTAGCTCTGCCTACCCCACTCTGGGAATGAAGGCGTGAGTTTATGTATGTATGTATGTAATAATAACAAAATCAATACAATATAATACATTATTATCTTTTAGTATAAGGGTAATATGATAAATAATATGGTATTATTTGTCCGTTCGACCGACGTTGTTGAGAGAATCACTACCCTGAACCGACTCGAATAGGTTAGGTTAGAAGGCTATGGCGGGAGCGAAGCGAAGCAAGCTCCCGCCTTAGCTTTCGAGGTTATTTTTTTTACATCCGTTGAATAAACTTTTATTATACCTACTATATAACATGATTTCATTGTTATTAAGTCATATATGAACTAAATAACATGAGAACTAATAATATTTAATTTGCTATTCTATGATATGAAAAAAGAAACATTGAATTTTATTTGAAATAAAAAACGATGATTTAATTGTCTTCAAAGTAATTATTCTACATATTGATTATTCTATGAAATGATAATACGAGAAAAAAATTCTATGAAATGAAATTCTACACAACTTCAGTCTGTAAAATAACGTACAACCACAAAATTGGTCCTAAGTTTATGTTTGTTTATGACAACTGTTACTGGCATACATGTCACTTTTTTTTTCAATACGTAACAGACTAAGGTCTAGTAGGACTAGTGTCCATCTTAATCCGTCCCAAATTTAATAAACTGTTTTTATTTTTTATAATTATATAACGCAACCGAATAATCAGATATCTTTTCCTTTACTTAGGACGCTTATTACCTACCAACGAAAACTTATCCAAGCATTTTGGCGCAGTTCATCCATAGTATCCATACCCAATTAAAGGTTAATGAGCTGTAGATTACACAACGTTTCCGATAATGACAGCTATTGTAGCAAATATTTATTAGCAGTACTCTACGAGTAGCCGGCATTGTGTTCGGCAACCGCTGCACGTTTAGAATAATCAACGCCGCCCAGCCGCGTCCGAAACGGATTATTAATGCAAGCGTCCGACAACTCTGTCTAATCGTTGCGGTTTGGTTAATGCGCAGTTCCTAGAATGTTCTTATGATTCTATTAGAACATCATTATTTTCACAAAATACGACTGAAAGGGTGGATAAAATCCTTTGGCTGACTTCCTTAATTGAAAATTGGCCAGTTCTCGAGAAAATAGCAATATAGCTAGCGTAAACAGCGGCAGCAAGCATATACTTACATACTCCTTGTGGTATGCTAAAATTGAGAATTTCGTTGCAACTGCAGTGCTAGCCGATTTTAAAACTTGTGTATGAAAAATCGTCACAAAGGAACGACTTTCGTCTGAGTGAATCTGAGTGCAGCTGTTAGACTAGAAAAAAATACTAAATGAAAAAGAGAATACTAAATTGTGCGCAGAAATATAGCTTTTTTACATTCTGCGCACAATTAGAATTTGAAATTGCGTGCCTGTTCTCAGTTTCTAGGTTCTTTTAGTATTGGGGATATTATGCTCCAACTGCCTATCTAACTAGTTAGTTGGATGTATGAAAATCTATGTGAAAATACATAAAAAGCGTCAGTTGATAAGACAACAGGATATAGAATATTTCTTAATAATTTAATTATGTATAGTGTACCTACACAAATCTATACTTTATAGCAATAGGTAGGTACGATATATAACCAACTAGCTGTTCCCGTTAACGGAATCTTTTATTTAAGGAAGTATACGTTTCGTTTAAATGTTTCTTGCACGATTTTCTGAGCACCAATTTTGAATGGCTAAGTCAGTCCCGCGAATATTTTCTAAAATAATTAATTTCTTAGCTCGGTATTTTAGACAAACACGTCATTTTATCTTTCTTAATTTGTTTTGAAATTCCCAAATATAATTTAGTCTCTGACAACATAAGTTAGAGGTAATTAATCATGTTCATAGCGCTTGCTCAACGGTGTAACGAAATTAGGAGATATTTCATTGAGTTTCTTAACATAGTAACAAGAATACATTTTCTTGTGCATTCCGCAAAATATCAGTCCGTTCATTTATAAAATAAATATCAGAATACGTTCCACGTCATGATATAGAAGAAATATTTCCCAAGTAATACCGAGAAATAGAGAAATCTCAAAGTGCCAAAGCACTTAAGTTTTAGGTCAGCTGCCAAGAAAGGCAACAAACAAACCCTTAAAGGCAATACCTTTTGCTTCTTAGTAAAAACTAAACGATTTGTGGTTATTTCCCATCGTTTGTTTTGTTTTGCTCTGAAGCCTTTGTCCTGACATTGAGCCAAACAGAAGGCAATGCTAGTTTTATCAAAGCCTTAAAGAATAATGAGTTGCTGGGACAGTCCACGAGGTTTCGTTAGCCCAGCGCGATGAAAATAAATCGGTGGCCTGTGTTCACTCCGGTTGTCACCTGTTTTTCATTGGTGTTGAAGGGACGACAAACAGAGCAAAAACAAAGAACGTAAAGTTAATTATACAGTAGCAGCTATACGAAGTAATTTTTCTCAAACATGCTCGGAAAGAACGGTTTTCCGTTTGAAATACAAGGACGGAAAGTGCCACATTTTACTCCTTGGAGTAAAAAAACATATGAAAACCCTTTCCGTCCATGTCTATTTTGTTTTTTAAAAGGGTTCTTTATTGCATATAAAATCGAAAGGACGATGAAAAAAATCCCGTACACCTAACTTGTGGGTCGGGGCGTGTGGTGCGGCGGCGGGGCTCTGCGGTGCTGGCGGCGGCAGCGGCTCGTTGTGCGTGGAACTCTCTTAACTTCGTAAAGACGGACAAAAGTTCGTAAAGATGTGTTACCATTCCCAGCAAAACCCGGGTTGCCGGTAAATTACCGGATTAATGGATAAGTAAATCAACTTTTAGACCCACACGATTTTGTCTGGTAACGCAGGAAACAAGCGTTCATGTTTTATTTGAACACGTATATTTTGTAATTATTTTATTACATCGTCCCCCCGACTACTGCTGCAAACGAGGAGTATAAAAAGTAATGAGAAAGAATGGAGAGGGAGCAGCAAAGTGATATTTTATAAAATTGACTAAGAGTCAACAGTCAAAATAATAAAACTAATTTCCATTACAAGTTAGCAAAAATACCTTTTTTTCTTAGACTGATTGCGAAAATGGCCATAGGGTTTTCTTACACAGTCGAGGGAATTTAAAAAATCAATTTTACATCGTATTTTGTTATTGCCATCATGAGTGGATGTCGTCATTTAAATTTGTGGAGATATAATGAAACCCTGCAAATATACATAATTTACTCTTAAAGATACCACGGATCGGCGAAAAAACTACATTAAGCATGAATCGACATACTATTAAAAAAGTTTTTATTAAAAAAAAGTATCTTAATTACATTAAATGCTGTACGAGTATAAAAATATTAAACTCCGTTTTTATGATAATTTATACATAATGTGTTACTTATACGATATCGCGGAGTGCTATTAAAGGGGCAAATAAGAACATATCGCTGCCACATGAAATCACTCGTGCTTAATAAAATGGAGTATTCACGACTTTTCCTTCAAATAAGGGTAAAAATGTAAGAGTGACAACAACGCCGCCATCAGCAAGTGCTCTCTGAACCACGGCAAAAAGCGCCTTTCGAATGCAAATACCTATTGTAATTTTTTTTCACCTTGCTTGATTTGGATTACATAACAACGTACAAAATGCTACATGTTTGTGGTTTTATGCATAAAGTTTATTTATTTATTTGCTCACTTACAACTATTTTTACAGGTACTAAGCCTAAGACAATAGTGTAACTACTTTTATTAGGTACTATTACAACAAATTATATATACTATCTATGTATCATACTACTTTTATAACATATTACGAATATTGCGCTTTTGTGAATTCATTCAAGGAACTGAAAAACAAATCAATGTCTTCTGCTATAAGGTTGAGAGTGCGTAGTGCGCGCGTTAGCGGCGCCTGACCGAGCAGGTTGGTGCGCCCGCGCGGCTCGGCGGAAATTATATGTCTACGTATACTTAATGGAATAAATATGCGGAGTTATCAAGGAGTTAATTTCACTAGGTATAAAAATATTCCTATCGTTGGTAACGCTCTTTGTAGGTTGGTTAGTGACAAAGGCATTGGCAATCCTAAGAACAAAAATAAAATGCCTCTGACGCTACTTAAATTATTCAAACCCTTGAGGAAAAATCTATACTATTGATTAAACTTGACAAATCAACAACAACGTCGCCTGACCAAACGGTGAATGAAGATGTTATCAATCCTCATAGTCGTAAAGTTCAACAAAAGGTTTGACTTTCAGGGGCTATATAATTGAGTTTTATACTCAAAGGACATCATCGTTAACGGTTTGTTATAAAGAAAAACCGATAACTTTTGGTGTCTTTATTATCATGACATAAAAACACTGATCTTCGATAACTTTCGCTATGAAGAACTAAGTATGAAACCAAGAAAGGATGAATTTGTTGCTCTTGAAAAGTAACGGGTTGGCTTAAAGTAATGAGAATGTATTCAATTACCAATAGCAGGCAATAAAAAAATACAAAAAGGATTTTGACAGATATAATTAATAGAAAATATGTAATGTTTGTTAATAAGGCAAAAAAGATTAACTGGTTTAAAAAAAAATGTCCGCGAGGAAGTTATAACGTGAACGTGTCTATCGCCTACTTGGACGGCGTGAAAAATCTGAAGTGGTCTCTCATCACAAATTTGAAAATGTGCCTCCTTCTCCAATTTAATGTTTGATCCAGCGGTGGGAACTTGGTATTAGGACTAAAGATTCACCAAAAACGGGAAGACCTCCCATTCTTAATGATCGAGACCGCAAGCAGGTGACAACGTTTGTACAAAACAAAGTGGGTCAGTCCCAGATAAGTTAGCTGTAAAATACAGGGTGAAATCGAAGTCATAGTACAAATGATCACCTCTGTGTTCTACCCACGAATATGAACAACTTTCACTACGGGACCACCTCTGAAATCACGAAAAAAAAATTAGCTACTTCATACATTTTGGTCGAGTAGGTACGTATTGAACTTTTCTAAGAAACAGCTGTTTTTTTTTCGTGATTTCAGAGTTAGTCCCATAGTGAAAGTTGTTCTTATTCGTGGGTAAAACACAGAGGTGATCGTTTGTACTACGACTTAGATTTCACCCAAATATTCCAACAAACAGCTTGAAGATATTCCAAAGAAGTGCAGGAAGTTGCGGAGAGAGTATCACTATGCAGGGAGCAGCCACAATTGACTAAAAGAGCGTGACGTTCACTTCGTACCGAAGGATTCAAACCATCCGAACGTCCCTATAGCTCGTCCAATAGAGGATTATTTGGTAATTCTCAGTAGACTAGTTTACAGTGATGGGCGGGAAGCAAAATTACAGACTCAGTTGAAGCGCAAGGTACAAAAACAACTAATTAACTAAAAAATGTAAAAATAGATGTTGTCCAACGTATGATGAAAACGGTAAGAAGAAAGCTACGAAAAATTTAAGATGCGGGACTTTTTGCTGTATAGGAATGATTGATTATCATATTGGTTTTAGTTCGTTTTTATGTAATAAAAAGCTATATAACCCTAACAAGTGAAAAAATAAAAATAAAAACAGTTTTTGTAATTCTCATTACTTTAAGCCAACCCGTTAGATACTAAATACGAATAGTATGTGAGTATGCCTTTATTGTCTTTGTATTATCTTGGCTTTTGAATGTAACTGCGCTACTGCAGAATTCGATTATCGTTGTTTAATTGGAAACCGACAAAGGAAAATCATTGATCTGGCCTCTATTCTCTACTGGGTAAAAACCATATCGCCTTTGATGATTTTTTTAAGTAAATAAGAGCTTTCAAAACGTTGACAATACGATAACACGTCAAAAACGATCATGGTTTTTACCCAGTAGAGTACAGTTAAGGGCATAAATATATATATACGTTCCCAAGACGTCAAAAATATCTATACAACTTTATGCCACTGGCAATAAGGTCCGTGTATACGAGGGGAGGTCCAAAAGTTCGCGGAATGTTGGGCTAAATAATTAAATAAAAAGACGTTACTATTTTTCCTTTTCAATATAATCTCCCTTAAGGTTAATACATTTGTTAGATCGTGATATTAATTTTTCTAAACCCACATAAAAATAATTTTCTTCTTTGCTGTCAAAATGAGCCAAAATTGCGTCCTTTACTTCATCATCGGTGTGAAATTTTCTTCCCCGCAACTCTTTCTTCAAATTTGGGAATAAATAATAATCACTGGGGGCCAGGTTCGGGCTGTACGGGGGATGAACCAATTCTTCGAAGCCACATTTGTTCAGGGCAGCCATCGCAATACGACTCTTGTGAACTGGAGCATTATCCTGAAGTAACAGCACACCCTTAGCCAGCTTTCCTCGCCATTTTTCTTTGATAGCTTCCCGCAACTGCTCCAGTAGCCTAGAGTAGTACTCTCCAGTAATTGTGACAACTTTGCTTTTGTAATCGATCATCAAAATTCCTTGGCAGTCCCAGAAAATCGTAGCCATCAACTTTCCGGCCGATTCTGACACCTTAAATTTCTTAGGTGGGGGGGTACCCTTCTTGTGCCATTGCATCGACTCCTGTTTAGAGTCAGGTTCAAAATGATGAACCCAAGTTTTATCTCCAGTAACAATCCACTTCAAAATCGACGTACTTTCTTCTCCACACCGTTCTAAAAAACTGCTACACGCGTCGATTCGCTGCTGTCGCTGATGCGGCGTAAGCATTCTCGGCACCCATCTTGCACTCACTTTAATCATGCCGAGGTGTTCATATAGAATCCGCAAAATAGTGGTTTCAGATACTCCAACTAATGCAGAAATCTGTTTCTTCTTCAGGCGAGCATCTTCTAATACTAATTTTTCAACTTTTCCGTCGGTATCTGATGTGGTGACCTCGACAGGCCGTCCTGGGCGAGGGTCGTCTTCAATGGACTCTCTGCCAATTTTAAAAAGACCGTGCCATTTGTAAATCATTGTTTTTCCAGGGCAATGATCACAGTAAACTACTGACATCTCACTCATGATGGTCTGAGGAGTTTTTCCTTGCTTAGTCAGGAACTTGATGATGGCTCGATACTCAATTTGCTCCATACTTCCAGGATTTTTCCAGATTGACTTGCTTGCTCGACGATATTTTGTAAAGTAATGAGCTCTTCAGGCTGAAAGTTGGTATATATACTCTTAATGAGTTGGCCATTAGTACTATACTAAAAAATATAGTCATCCCCACCCCCATCCCCTCCATTCCGCGAACTTTTGGACCTCCCCTCGTACATATATTTGACGTGATGGCTGTATAGGCCTTTGACTGTATTGACTGGAATAAAATATAAGACAGCTAAGTAGAAAAATATTTAAATATAGGTAGGTACTATAAGTATTTAAATCCTTTAAAAAACAGTTTGACATAAGAAACAGCAATCATTTCTAGAATGTAAGCTTGCTAAAGCGTGGCTGCTGTAATCCAGCTGGCTGGTTTGACATTGTTTAACTAATCGTTATTATGACTACCTACCTAAATAATAAAATAGCGTATGTTCTTCCATTGCTGTGCCTTTACGGGGTTTACGTTTGACACTAGAACAACTTTAAGAACTTAAGTGCCTACAACGTTTCATGCAATAAGCATTTGAATTTAAATTTGAATTATTGCTAGACCCGCTCCTGTCGGCTTTAATCTGATCTCTGCCATAAACTTGACAACTAGTTTGAACGCATATATGTTAGATTATCAGCTTTATGACTTTACAATCGATTTTCCAGCGGTATTTCCATCTAATCTTATCTATTAGCTACCTGTAATCTCGTTCGTCGTTTCAATTTCCTGTAATATAATATCATAACTAGTATATGCTCAAAAGCAACAATGCATTTAACAGACTTTAAATTTAAGCCAATATTGGTCAACTAATCCGATACCATCATCTCTACCAGTGTACTAGCTGTGTTGTCGTGTATTCTTTTGCCTCTCCAATAATAAAAACTCCTAAAAAACTCTTTGAAGAGGTAGAAAACTAGAGTTCAAAATGTCAGTCATAAAAATCCTTCGCAGGTTTAGTCAGACGATAGATAATACAAACATTATTTAAGCAATATTTTCCGACAAGCTGCCGCTTCGTTATCAATTTACCGCCATTAGCGCGACGCTTGAGCGCCTTCGAGAACAAGTGGCTACAAATAGGATTACTAGCAGTTTAATAAAGTAAAGATTGTACACGATAAAATCCGGCCATGCATGCTCTGGTGTATTTTTTGAATGAATGCTAATTTTCAAGCAGCACTTTTTGTAATAGTCAGTGGTTATGAAACGACATAATACAAATACAATCATAATAAAATGTTAGAGCGTCTGTGACTTAGACCATTATATAATCCGCAGTACCAATATTTTTTTGTACACGGTCTTCTGACAGTCTTTACTAAATTCTCGTGTTAAAAACATTTTATTATTTTTAATTATACAAGCCAAATTATACCTTATTACATTATCTTTTCACAGTAGTTAAAACTTTTCTAATTGTATCGAGATTGAGATAGTTCTGATTTTTTTTAACTTTATCGTATTTGACTTTTTGACAAATAAATGCCTCCCATACAAAAACAACCTTCAGTGCTTGAAGTAAAAAGTCTTCCTGACTACTACAAATAGAAATGAGTTAGAAAAAATATTATTTTGGTAAGACGACATTCTAATGTGAGTAAAACAGCTTGTAAAAATATAAATACAGTTGTGACATTGTAGCAGGAAGCGAGTGAAGATTGTCAAAAAACGCTGGACAGAAGTGGAAAGGTATAATAGAATATATTCGACGAAAACTCACACATACCCATACATTATGTGATATGATTTTATTTTATTATATAGTTATATAACTATACAAGCTATGAAAAAAAAACTGCTTGAAAATATGCATTCGTTGCAAAGATACACCAGAGCATGCATGACCAGATTTTATCGTGTACAGTGTTTAATACGGTATTTTATGACGTTCCTCGATACTCAACTAATATTGTATTCACTTTGTCTTTGACTCCCGCGATGTGCCGACAAAGGAAACGATACCTATAATTGCTATTAATTAATGCGGTACGTTCAGTTATTGTTTGTCCTCAGTAATTATTACAGTACCCGCCATTTGTACCCAGAGGAGGCGAGGTGTATTATGTTCGCCTCATTATAAGTCATCTCATCGATGCTGAAATGTGCGGCAACAATTGCGGGAGAAATCTCTGTTATTTAGCATTGTCCCAAGAGTTTGGTGCACAGAGTAGGGAGCTGTAGGCCCCCTAATGAAATTGAGACCCTTCACGCACGGACATTGGGGTCACGGCGCAGGGGACGACTTGCTGTACCTACCATAGCTCTTCATATACTGTTTCCTACCTGTCTATGGCTGTAAGTCACAGTACTGTGTTTAGTAGGTAGGCCTTGTTAAGTGTCATATTTCGGCGATTTTGTGGCCGCCGGCTAGCTGACACCACGAAAGTGTATTACTTGTCGTGGTAATTTTTAAATTATAATATTTTGTTACGTATGCCTGTAAGGTATTTGTAAATAGTGGCCTTGCTGTCTGAAATAAAGTTATTCTAACCTATAACATCATTATAAGGCTACAGTCCGCGGGGTTACTTATCCCAATGTCGGTTAATTTCAGTTACCAACTGTCCCGATTATCCGATTTTGTATGAGTTTTTTTTTTCTAAATCCGTTTCACTCTCCTCAATTGTTATAAAACAAACTTAACTTAACGGCTTCTTTGTAATGATTTTCTAATTTATAATTTTTCGGCCAAATGACACAGTCGGGAAGCAAAACTTGCGATAGGATACCGTCTGCGGGTACCTACTTCAGGAGCAAACTAGGCAGACAACTTAAAGATACGAGTTTTTGCTTTTCCACACGATATATTACGTACCGTCTCGTAGTTAAACCCCAAAGTGAGGCTGACCACGTGCGCGTGCGTGTCGCGGCGGAGGCGTCACTTTCGCCCACATGACATGAGTAGAGTAATTAGATGCTTAATTAAAGGTTAGGGATTTTGAGAATTTATTTAGTTGTGGTGAGTATGAGTATGTATGTAAAGTACTTTATTGTACAAACATGAAAATAATAAACAACAAATTGGACAGAAACACACGAGTCCCTACGCTTACTTGTAGCTTGTAACTATGTACTAGTATGTACTTGGTCAATTGGTGTGACATTGTCCTATATGTACTAGGTCCGACCCTTAACCAAATAATTAGAAAATTCGAGAATTTTGCTGGCAATGATGGTTAAACATCATCAATCATCGCTCATACAGATTTATTTAGAAGACCACTTTTGGTACCTACTCTTGCGGTGGTGGTGCGAAAACTCTTGCTTATTCTTCTTATGATTAAGTAAGCCAAGTATGGCAAACAAGTATGTATATTAGACATTCAAGGCTTCTGTGTGCTTTATAAAGAGAATTCAAAATCAAATTTTATGAGTCAATAAATTTAGTTTCAAGCGATTTAATTCCTATTCCCAAACCTGTGTTTACTAATTATTACAGGGTGCCTAATATGGATGCATTTATCGCGTGACAAAATGTGGATAAAATATGCGACATTTTTTGACTCGTATATAAGTACGAGAGTGACGGATGCTTTATCCACATTTAGTCACGCGATAATCGCAACCGTACTAGGCCCGCAGATTAACATCTCACTCTGATTACGCGCTATATTACAGGAATACGGTTTCCACGATACACTTTCAGGGGATGAAGCCTTTTAAATACATATAATACACAGGTTGCTGCGTCTCTTCTATCTAAGGTTGTCTGTAAGAGATCGCTTATATAAGATCGTCATTTGTCTACCGTAGAACAATTTCATGTTTTTCTTTCCTTTTTTTTTTTTTGTGTGGTTTGTATTATATTGTACAATAGGTTCGTACAATAATATCTCTGCTATCATTTGGTAAATACATTGCCGGCCGCAATGTATGCCTATTTTTCGTCACGATACTGACAAAGTTAAAGGTCCTTAATTTTAGTCCTTAATTGGGTACACATTTTAGTGAAAACCCTAATAACCATTTTGCGTGACTTAGGCCGCGAGTAAATAACCATGACTTTGCTCAAATAAACATTTACAAAGTTAAATTAAAAATAATTGCTTAGAAACTTATTTTAATGGCATTTATGTTGACGGCTTAAATTCGGGGTCCTTTCATCTGACCAAAAGTACATTTGACAAACTTACATTTCAATTTAACGGACGGTTAAGTCTTAATCAGCTGTTAGTCAATATGGTCCAAGATCCCAGTCACCCCAGACTTACGAGATTTTAGGAAATATTTTTTTTTTAGGATCGGTAGTATAACATTAACAGAAAGGAGACACTTTCATAGTCGTAAAGAAATGTGGAAGCTTACGTCATTTTAGAAAGGCTAAATAAATATTTATAAAATATTTTTCAATGAGCCAGAGAAATCTGATGGGCCAAACATTCTCCCAGACTCGTTAAAAGACCGTTGTGTGAGGAAGTGCGAGAGCATTAGAGCATTACTCAAGCGCATAAGTACAAGTGAGATGCACTCTGACGCGTGAATATTTATCTATCAAAGATAAAGATAAAAGATAATACATTTATACAGTAAGTAGGCCACACGGGCACTTTTACACGTCAATAATCTACCAGCGCTTCACAAGAGGAGACCACTGCTGAGAAAAAACGCCGCAAAAAACTGAGCAGTCAGTCATTTTTAAAACATATTTAATATAACAATACTATAAGTACTTTCTCTCGCATTATATAAAGCTATACATATTCAATTAAAATAATATCAAATGACCTGCGTAGTTTCAGGAGAAAAACATGCTAAAATCTTACGAGAGCAATAGAGGGAGAAAAGGCAAAAAAAGACTAGATATAATATAAGAACGCTACAGTTAAGATATATATATTTTTTAAGTTCTCTTATGTAGTTACGGGAATTAAAGTTGTAAATAGAACGAATGGCCCTCTTTTGTAACACAAATATAGTATGTAGGTATGTCAGCTGCCTTACCCCAAACCAGAATACCGTACGCGATGACAATATGGAAATAACTATAATAAACTAAGCGAGCTGTCTTAACATCATTGTTTAGATGTCTAATTTTTCTATGCGTAAGCTGCCGAACTTAGTTTACCTGCCAGTACAGCCTATATAGGGACTCCTTTGCAAACTTTTATCTATTTTTATGCCTTGGAAAACTACCTTATCTACCACTTACAACGTGGCTACTGTATGTTTTTTAGTGTCCGACCGAAAGTTCTGTTTCAGTTTCGGTTTCTGTCGTAAAAACCAGTTTCAGTCGGACACTATTTTTTTACAAACGCGCGTTGGCTACGAACGAGATAATTCTTGAATTTGTGCAATACTTAATATAAGTGTTTATACGATTCTTAAAATAAACTTTGGCGTCACAATCTTGTATTTCCAGACAAACATCAGCTGGGAAACTATATTTATGTATGAATGTATGTATGTAAATACATTACGAACGGGAAAATAACAAACATAGTCAGACACACAAAAGGTTTGTACTAAGGTGAACTTATCCCTTTAAGGGATCTCTTTCAGTAAACCTTTGACAGGGACTAGATGTTTCATAACTACGTTTAATATTAAATGACCAATATAAAGGACTATTATAAATAAATAAATATGAGCTACATCTTAGCTAAATAATGTAATACATTGCTACATAGATAGATAGATATATACTTACTTGTGTATATAAATTATAGATAAACATAGATAATGGAACGTTATCTAGGATCTGAAGTGTGTCCTTTTTTTATTCGAAACTACTTATCGTCATTCTAAAGTAGGTACGTTAAAAATCAAAGAGGTC
This sequence comes from Acleris emargana, assembly GCA_927399475.2. NCBI lineage: Eukaryota > Metazoa > Arthropoda > Insecta > Lepidoptera > Tortricidae > Acleris > Acleris emargana. The sequence continues at coordinate 14,025,508 of OV656837.1, forward strand.
TTACTTTGAAAATCAACGTTCAAAGTTACGTTAGCTTCATCCTTGTCATTCGTCATTCAAGACTAAATCGAGAGAAAGGGATTGGGCTATAGTAACTGCAAACTTAAATTATTTTTAGTTTTTATGAATAAATAAATAGTATAATAAAATTTAAATATAAATAATATTGAATTACCTTGAATAATGCTCTCAGTGGAATTTTTAACGAGCTTGGGAGGATGCATGCCCCGTCAGATTCGTCTGGCTCATTGGAAAATATTTAAAAATATGTTACTTAATAACATATAATTATCTTCATCACATATTGTTTTCGTATACAGGGTGTCTGGAAAACCTTCGGAGAAATTTTAACTGTAGATAGGGTGGATGATTTGGATCATCCCTATATTGGTAACTTTTGTTTAAGTTAATATTTGACTGAGTTACAGACAGATTTATCATCGACTTTCCTGACGATGCTCTCAGTGTGCCCCATCTTAACTGATTCATTCATAATATCGGCGGTGATACTGCAAAACCGCGTAAGTAACAAATTAATGATAGAGCAAAATAAACCTTACGGTCTTATTAAAAAGGTGCATTTTGCTCCTTATTTAAAATGTCACTTACGCGGTTTTGCAGTTTCACCGACGATATGTGTCACAACGTAATGTAAATAAACAAGTTGTTCCTTATGAACAATGTTTCCAATCATGGTCAAAAGCTCCATGGAGTTTAGAAAACTGACACATTATCCTGTAATGTGAATGAAAAGACGGTGTCTGATAAGGGCTATTATGTGAAATAATCTAAAACTGAAACTTACGATTATGATTTTTACTCACACTTTTCTCACACTCACACGGCTAAAATAGCACTTGCACTCGTAGGCACATTACTTATTTTACGAGATCATGAATCATGGCTGTATTTCATTGATTTGTACCACTATCAGGGCTTCCGACGAATAAAAAACACAATAATTAATTATTGACAATTTGACATATTATCTTTTTAAATCTTGGACCATTAAAACTCTTTAAGAAAAGAGTTTTAGGTTTCATTTGTAAACAAAAAATCCTACCTACACGTTACGTTTTATCAAATAGTACATTGTGTATTAAGGTCGGTAAGTAAGGAATTACGATCGAGGCTCTAGTAGAAGCCCGAAGTCGAAGACTGAGGGCTTTCTGAGTCGAGGTACGTAATTCCCGTACCGCCCGTGAAACATACAATGTTTTTCATCACATTTGCGAGTAAATAAACACACAAGTCATCACAACTATTATTACGAATTACTTGAACTTTTTTTAAGCGGATGGCTGGCGGACTCCACAGATTATGCAAATGTTTCGTTCAGAAACGTTAAGGGCAAATACTTACGTAGGTATACATACAGCCCTGAAGGAGTGTAAAAAAAAACGTTTGTTACAGACAACTATTAAAATCGATTATTAAGAATATTAATTGAGTATTTAAGTAACATGTAGCGAGATTGCAATAAAATTCCTGTTTAAATAACATTTTAAGACAATTTTACAATTGCGTGTAAACTCTTTGCTTGAACTTGCATGACCTGTGTGCTGTGCTATAAATTAAAAAAAAATTACTTACCGACCTTGGGTTTCATGGTAAGAAGAAAGGTCGAGGGTTTTATATGGGGCATTGCGGTCAAGTTAACCTGTATGTTTAGATACTGTTTACATGCAAGTGTGATGAAAATTACATTTAAAGCTGGCATCATACATGTTGTTGCTAGATATTCGTATCATAGAAGAAAGAGAAAAATAGGATCGCTTTGTAAGAAGAGGTCGACGTGATTACACTCTGTGGTAAAAACCCTTAAAAGAAAAAGGCCACTAAAGCCGGCTACTCACACACCTGCTGCAGGGGCAATATGGGAATTGGACCCTTGATTGCCTCTTTAATTGTGATGTGTGTAGGCAAGCAGGAGCAATTTTTAGATTGGGCCTGCGGCAGGGCGGCAGGGGCGCAAGACCTTCCTAGCTCCCTAGATTGTGTCTACCGCCCTGCAAGGTTGCTGCGTGTGTAGTAGGATTGGGGCAATTCCAGTCAGTTCATTGGTGACAACCGAGCGGAGTGGACAAAAATGGAAAAAATGGTGTTATCATAGCCAGGAGATCTTCAAAAGAATCAATATCCATTCGCAAAAAGTTTCTAAGATCATCTACTTCCAATTCTTTCATAATATTCATGTGGCACAATTTGCTTCGTTTCTGCAACCAATTCTTCACCCAATATCTTCTCTTCCTTTTTTTTTGGTAGCACCACAGAAAGTGCCAAGGCGATACCAATCCTCTGGTGTTTCGTCAATACAGGAGGCTTTCTCGTGGACGTGCGTTCAGCGGGACTATCAGTTACACACTGAACGGCAGGCTAGTGTGTAGAGAACAGCCTAAAATTGGTCCAACCGCCGTGCGACCGGTATTGCCCCTGCAGCAGGTGTGTGAGTAGCCGGCTTAAGGAACACCCAGAAAATATAAAACGTGGACTACAATCACAATCAGTCAAGGAAGCGATGTCACAAGCGAAGCGATGTTTGGTTTGGGGTTTGTTTTGTTTACTTGCATGTGATGTGACTTCACATCACACTCACAGGTTATAAAGTATTTCTAACATCACATAGCGTTTTTGCCACAGATTAAATTTCAAAAAAAATCCTTATTATTTCGTGTAATTTCCAAAAAAAATGACATAATTTAATGTGAAATAAAGTGAAATACGTTATTTTACGCTAGTATCAGATAGGATGACCACAATTTGTAGTATATTTTCAATGTTGTCAAATAGCCTATTATAATCAATTATGCGACGACCTTTATATCCATCGACAAAATGTTTTGCACTTGGACTTTTGGCTACTGCCACAAATACCATGCGGATCAAAAGGAAAGAACCAGCAGCCAGCAGCGCTTTCTCCCCGTCTGGTTGCCCTGAAAATCAGCGCGTGCAGCGTCACGGCATGTCTGACACTATGATGCTGAGTAGCACCCAATTTGGTGCATTATTATTTTATAAAATAGTTTTAAGGTTTTGTTTTAAATTATTTTCTCACTGTATTTAATTTGATTATTATTTTTCTGTGGTTTGCACCAATAAACGATTTTCTTTTTCTCCTTTTTTTTCTTCAATACGGAGAGCAATAATCGGATCGTTCAATTCGTCTATTTGAACTTTGAGAAGTCTATGAATTTATGGCTGTCATTAGATGTCAGTGTTAAATTATGTTATTTTCAATATTCACGTCTTCAATATTTTTGCTGTAAATCAGTTATATGGGCTACTTTAGAGCAGAAAACAATGGTAAATGGTTAGATCTCGACAGTAAAAGACGGACGATATGATCAGTCTCGGCAAAACATGAACAAGAGACCTAGTGATTTCACATTTAAAACCAATTAGTGTTCAAATTGCAAAAACGAAAATACAGTAAGTTGCACTAAAATTACTCATTTATTTTTATTATAATGCTACCTTGATTTTTGTTTACATGGAGCGAACTGTTTGTTTACATGGAGCGAACTGTTTGTTTACATACCATGTGACAACGTATGGTCTCAGGTCATTGACCTCGGACATTGAATTTTGACGTAAGATACTACGAACTGTTGGAGTAGTATACTATCAACGTCAAAATGTCAAGGTCGAGATATCGGCTGCGATACATCAAGTAACAAAATGAATATAATTAATCCTTCTTTTTTTTTTACATTAACAGAAACAAAAATGAACCATACCCCCGTGATCAGAATCGTGCCAACTATTACCCCCCCAAATTTCTCCGAAGGTTTTCCAGACACCCTGTATATTTGAGTAGGTATTATATGCATGTATTATAATATGAACATATTATTATCTATGTACTCGTATTTTATAAATTTTCGTATTAAGTAGGTATTTAATTCATTTTCAACACTGTTTGCACCATGTATTCTCTGTTAACCATGAGGTTGACCGGTAGAGAATGCCTTTAGGCATCAAGTCCGCCATTTGTACTTTTTACATATGTATTGTGCAATGAAGTTTAAATAAATAAAATAAATATAAATATAATTCAGGCTTCCTAAAATGACGTAAGTTCCCACATATTTTAACGACTTTTAAAGTGTCTGTCGAAAGTTATGGCCAACAGGAAGTGTCTGGCAACTGTATATGTTTGTTTATAACAATATCATATATGACATATGTAAAAACCAGCATTCCTACTTTGACGCAAGTTAGCATGGTTTTTTTCCACCTTTGAAACCTGCTACATCAGCCCCACTTTTAGCTTAGCAAGTATCCATTCCTTTCTAAGTTTATGTCATACTAAATACCTTACCTTACTTAAAATCATGTAAGTCTGGGGTGAATGGGATCGAACTCTAGTACATTTGACAACCGTTAAACCGCTAACCGACCGTTTAATGTTGGTGAACACGGCACTAAGGGCCGAGTTCACCAACCAATTTAACAGGTGGTTAAGTCTTAATCAACCGTTAGTCAATACATTTGACAACCGTCAAACCGCTAACCGTCCGTTTAATTGTTGGTGAACACTGCACTAAATATCAGAAAAGCTCATTAAGCTAGCTTAGGTTAGCTAACAAAAAATTGTAAAACGATTTGGCGGGAAGTGCGTTACCTCCTCGCAAAATGATATACTTAGTTTGCCAAATGATACTGAATACTCAATCCTCAATATATTTATTGCATTCCACATTTTGCAGATGTTGAAGTAATCATAGGTAGGGTAGAATGGGTTCGATTGTGCCAGGGTACGGTAGTGACAGTCGCTATAACAGCGAAACTATACGGATCGCGGGGAGGGGTGCAAGGGGAAAGACAAGCGGCATGCAAGTCTAAACGCGTGACGCGTGTCCCAGTGTTGCGTCAGCCGGCGTGCGACGGTAACGTAAGCAGGAGCCCACATTGATTTTCGACAGTCAAAAGTAAGTTTTTTTGTTCGATTTCTTTTTGTAATTACGGTTATTTGTACACAGATAGATTAGATTTTTTTTTGTTATAACTTGAACATTAGCAGTTACTTACGAGTAATTACTTTTAATGCAGATCTTTTTGCTCAGTCATGGTCATTTTTTGTTTTCAAAAGTATGCGTTGGGTACGGTTGTGACAAATTTTGTGGGTACGGTTGTGACATTGTTTTTTTGTTTTATTTTGTTTTAGATGCCTAGAAAACGCGTGCGGAAGACCGAGAGAGGCCTGTCTGATATTAGTAAATATGAAAATGCTTACGAAGAGGTGAAACGCGGAAGTTAATCGCATGTCGCTCTTGCGATACCTACGCAAACGCGACACATTCACATGTTGAATCTGACTCAGTATGTTGATTGGTACATTTATAAATGTTTATTTTTTCTTTGTTGTGTTACAGTTTTGTGTAGTAGTTAAGCTAACATTTTGACTGATTATAAAGAAGACTGTTATATGTTACAGTGCCTTATTAATTTTAAGGAGAGAAGTGATCACAGATTTTTGCTTTTTTGCCATAAAGTGATTGTTAACTTTGTTTAGAAGAAGATTATGTTGTGTTCAGTTAATTATTTGTAACAATAAAAGTCATTACAAACTATTTGGATGTATTTTGTATGCCTGTCACTACCGACCCCAACCACTGTCACAACCGCACTTGGGGTGTGGCCGGTTGTGACACTTTCCCTTTTTTTTTAATTTGATCTTATGCCTAATACAGCGTAGTTAGGGACAATATTTTAACAATTTTAGGTAGATAAATATTCAAATTAAGTATTAAAGTGATTTTTCTCCCAGATAACTGGTAAATTTACAAAATTATGGGCGATCAAACCAAAATTGTCACAACCGTACCCAGCTTACCCTATATACATGTTCATGGTATATGGACCCTGATGGGCGCAACAACAGAAACAGAGAAGAGGGCTCAGCTTTATAATATAATAAATATATGTTATTTACTAATTGCACTTTAATCACTGAATTGATTATTGAATGGTGAAAACATTAGTGAACCCTTAAATTCAGTTGTAGGTATGTGCTTACTCTTTTTTCAAGTGATGAAAACGTGTTAAATCAAGCAGCTTAGTTTTACTAGATTCAACGAATCAGTTTATTCAGTTTACTGCTGCCCGCTGAATTATAACAGCAACATTTTTATTGTTGTAGGTACTTATTCGATGGATATTAAACGGATGTGTATCACGCGCCCACGTACATACCACGTATTTTTATTTCCGCCTCCCACATGATTACAAATCGCTCTTTGAGTTTTTCCGATATGTTCGTTAGTTTACATTTACATTTTGATTATTATTGTGCCATGTTTGAGGCAGTTGCTTCGTGGAGTGGATGTTACCGCCCTCTCCATTTACACTTTCGCATTTGCTAGTTCGAGTTTAAATAGGGTTTTCATGTATTGGCAATATTGGCATCAAATATTGCGAGATCCTTTTCCTCAATATTAGTACCTTATGTTATGGTTGTTACGTTTAAATAAAATTAAGTAACATTTTTGTTTTTTTCAATAAAAGATAAAAAAGATAAAAGACGCTTCGTTTGTCCAAATTATTGATTGTCCTAAACTGGTTTTAGCTGAGTCCGACCATTTTTTTAGGTTAGGTTAGGCTAATGGCTTTAGGATAAATAAAAATTCGGGCAAACGATACATTAGGACAAATGAAGATTAGAGATTTCAATATAGACCCCAACATAGCAGGTGGCTATAAATTGCACGTATCACTACACTACTCGTATAATAAATAATAAATTATCATATAAATACCCCGACATAAAACGAATTTATTCTTACCGCCTTCTTAAATTGTCCAAGTATACCTTCTTAGCCTGCAAAAGGCAGAATATCATTGTTGTATTAGTTTTCTGTCCTCTTTAAACAATATTTTCAGCGACCACCCATGAACCTAAGCAGACAGTTACGAGTGGGTAGCGACAAAAGGACCAAGGCTTAAAATGCGAAGTCGTATAGGGATAATGGTTTCGTCGCTATATAAATTGAATTGGTGCTATCCAATCTGAATAAAACATGAACATATTATGGATTTTGAAAGCATGAGAGTATTGAGAGTGTCAGTCGGCGCGTCTCCGCGTAAACGTGTTTTAGACAGTTATTCAGTTCAACTTGACTTTAAAGATAAACAAATAAGATGTAATATTTTTTACGTATACTTCGATCATACGTATTTTTAGCTGGTTAGTGGTTATACTTTGACTAATTATGGGCTTAACACTTTACGCACTCACACGCACTGTTTACTAAACAATCATTTAGCTCGTTAGTTAGTTAATTAATAAATAGAAAAAATATATGGGCAAGAGCATATCGCACCATGCCCACTATAGGGTGCCGTCACCCTTACTACAAAAACAAAGAATTGTCTCAAAATCCACAGGTACTTACTTATACACTAATTTTAAATTTAAATATTCTGTGCTCTCTTAGATAATTTTCAGTGAGTAAAACATTTTAGTTGCCATTATTTCAAGAATTAATGAAGTCTTCTTGGTCGTGATCATTTTCTTTTGTGTGCTTTTATTTCAGATGAGTATATTATTTTCCTTATTTTGGCCACAATCCTTGGGAGTGGGAGGAATACTAGTTAAAATTAGTCCACCAAATCTAAAATTTCATAATTAACGCTGTTACGTACGCACTATGTGTAAAAAACCACCTTACTTTTCAAAGGCAGGCGTTCACTTGGTCTAGGTACGCGGTATAATTACCTATATATGTACAGAATTTCAGCTTTGTGACTTTGATAGTTTTTGAGAAATATAGTTTAAATGTCTGTGAGTGTATCATACCGATAGACCAACAGGCAGACAGAAAGAGTTATTTGTTTGCCTATATACGTACATTCGGTTACAAACATATAGGTACATATTAACATTCACAAATGCATACATAAAAATACGTAAGTATATAGAACCTCCTCGTACAGGTCAAACACAGAAGCTCTTTTTTTAGGTCTGTCAAATAAGGTGTCGTAACTCTGGAAAAATATACTATCCCATTTACAAAATACAAAACGAAGTGTGAAGAATTAGTGAAATTCAAAGTAAAAAAATAATTGTAAATATAAAACAAGACATAAACACACCACATAGGACAGTTATGAAACAAACCACCAATATTCTTAGGCAATATTTCCTGCTTCTATATAAATATCTATAAACCGAAAAAACGGACGTGTATGCCGTTGTTCATTTGTAGAACAGCGCCATCTAGACAACTCTGGAGGTATCCGCTAGATGGCTTGGAAGGGTTGTATCGATTTTATGTAACTAGCTTTTAAGGTAGTTCACCACTTCACCCAGAGAGGTCGCTGTGTAGGAACCTATAAATAGAAGTAGCTTAAGTTTGTCTTTCTCTTTGAAATTATACACCAACGAAGACGCACGCCTTTCTCTCCATCTCTCCCATCTCCGCCACGGCTATCCCACGTTGCAACATGGTGACCTCTCTGACACAACAGGTACCGACGAGGGTGATGTGATGTGAGTCATTTTATTAGTAATGGGCACGAAAAATAACTCTGTTTACCGATACAATCGTCAAAGGCCAGTTTTACCGAAAATTCTTTTATATTTTGAGTAAAGTTTAACACCGTTTTTGATATGGCCAGTTAGTTAAATATTGTACAATTAGAATCAAATATCACAGAAAAGTTTAAAGCCACACCGTTCCTTCGTGTTTTTGCACGAAAAACAGCGGTAAATTTCACAAAAATTTACGTAGTCCCAAACTAAACTATAGGTTTGCAAAGAAAAACATACTACCAGCTAATATTGTAAAATTGTTTTAAATATTGAGATTTTGTTGCGTTGTTTGCAGTTTACCTCCATATAATGGTTTTAATCTCCTTTCTGAACTTATTTTTTTTTTACAATTATTGAATTAAGTATTCGGTTTATTGTTTAATGCATTTGACACAAGTTTTGAAAATAACGTAAGTAAGACAAAATTTCCCTCGCCGGTTCGAATATAAAAAATAAGATGATTGTTGGCCTGGCTATATCACTGACGGAAATGTCAATCCCTCAACAATATTTCCCAGCGGTCGTATTTTTAACACTCTTACAATAATAAAACGTACCCGCTAAAGAAAAACGTAAAGCATGTTTTATAAAACACGTTTATGGCGAATAAACGTCGAAACACGAATAATAAATTATGTACATAAACGTATAGTACGCTATTTTGATGGACGTAACTCTGAAGTGACTTGTTGATTTTTATGATGAAATATTTAAAAAATTATATAAAGAGGGATAAGTTCGCCTTTGTATTTTTTTTTATAAATCTTCATTCTATTATTTTTCATTTTCAGAATAAAGTGTTTACATACATTGTATATCAGGTTTATCTCAGGCCTTTCTCTGGCATAACCCAGTGAGTCTTATTATGCTTACATACATACATAAACTCACGCCTTCATTCCCAGAGTGGGGTAGGCAGTCTTATTATGCTTCTTACCTTATTTAAGCTTGACATCATAAGTTTGCTGGTCGGGGGTCCTTGGAGGGAGCCCAGCGGGCGGCATGGTCCCACTCCGCATCTTAAACAATGATTAATGAAATCTAATTGCGCTTTTAGGGCTTAAGAGCCATTACATGAGACAGCGCAACGCCCGGCAAAGCCGCGGCAAGGGACTGTGGTGTGTGAGGCGGGTCACGTGTGGAGCAGAATGAACGCCCGTGGGTGCCGAAGATAGTGACATTGGCGACTGAGTTTGGAAACAATGAAAAAAAAAACCGCCTGTTGTTGAAATTAATTCTCCTTACACGTGAGCATAGCTCGGCCAGGCCATCGCAAAACAATCGCAACACGGTAATAGATAGAACAAAGATTATTAGAGTCTTATGATGTACAGTATTATTTATTTATATTTTTCAATTACAAAATTGACCATATATTTGTGAAGCTTAACATCTTTTTTTTTTACATTACCTATCTTTCTTTAACTGTATAATACGAATGTCTCATGCTATACACAATATTTTACAGACATTTTCGTCATAAGACAACTCGGTATAGTTCTTAATCCACTCATTAACCGTTTATAATTTTACCATATAAGTAAATAATTTCACTAATTTCAACTGTCACAAAACTGTTTCTGGAATGCCATTTTGACAAAACTATGATAAATATGCAACGTAAAAAGGTCAAGTGTTAAATTACGATAATATTCGCTTTAGATAATTATATAATCTTAGGTATTACGACTCTATAAAACCTTGTTCTATTTCCATATCTGTTTTTGCGATGACCTGTCCGAGCTATGCAAAAGAGACATCACTATCATGAGCAATTTACACACCGGCAGTGTCAACTCATCGGAATAATATTTACTAAAGTAAGTTGGTAGTTAAAGTGCTAACAAAGCGAGTTCTAAGTAGGTATAAAACATAACTTCAATTGAATAATTGTGTGTCCTAGTAAGCATAATTTTACCTTTCGAGTAAAAGCGTCATACTCACTTTACACACAATTTTTAAACTTGTGTATGAAAATCGTCACTAAGGAATGGCTTAGACGTCATTAACTGACGCTCGAGTTAACGTATTTGTGTCTGAGAAGTTTTTTACTAAACATTCCTATTAATGAAATCACTTTGCACGGATGAATAAATAAAGCTTCACTTAAGAAATCAAAAGAAAAACATAATACTTCGTTAGAACATTTCCTTGCGTACATTTAAAAGTAGCGTTCGCTGAATGCTTCTATTTACAAGCAACAAACAAAGCGTAACACTAATTGAGTCGGTATCTTTTTCAAAAGAGTGTAGACACTACAAAATGGCGTGATAATGGAATACGGCGCTGAAAAGGTTTGGTGGAGCGAGAGATCTTAACGAAATTTCCCCTAAAAAAGTTACAGACTACAGAGCACTGCTAAGAGGAATTACGGGGATCTGTTTCCTGAAACCGACGTCCATTTGAAGCAGACAGTGTCTTGTGCGTAAACCACTTACGCGACGACACCAGCTAATGATGTTATGGCCCCACACATACGAACTACTCATAACACGCTGAGTTGTGACCATTTCGTGACAAACTGTGCATGTTTCCAAATTGTTTTTTTTTTTTATGTGTTCATTAATTTGTCACGAATAAATAATTTCTTTCTTTCTTTCTTTCTTTCATGTATCGTGGAGTTGTAGTTACGAGTACCATTTTAATTAGGTATATCTAAAAAAAACTACCCATTTATAATATTTATACATCGCACCTTCAGAACAATAGTGACTTAATTCAGAAATTTTGAATTTCGAGTTAGGACTCTATCATAATCAATTTATGACTTAAAGTTTGAAAGCTGAAATTTTGAATTAGGTCACTATCGTTCTGAAGGTGCGATATATTAAATTTGTAGTTGCCCTGAAAGCTCGTATTTGTTTGTGTTCATTTGGTTCATAACGTAGGTTTTGAATTTTGCTACTAATTCAAATAAAATTTTACACATGCGCAACCACAGACTACTGCATCTTACTGCATCTTATTGAAAAATCTTTGATAAAATGATTAACTTGTCGTATGATAAATATGATAATACAACAATTAGCAAATGGGTTTCATCACATAATAGTCATAAGTAAGCCTGATTACCTGGCTATTAAATATTAAAAACCGGAGCATGTCAGACCATGCTCAGTGTAGGATTCCGAAGCTGTTACTACAAATTTGAAAACTAACTGTTATATCTATACATCGACATAGGTCGCGGACAGTTTACCAACACCGCAAATAAGTTTTCGGTAGGTACAAACATTTAAACCGTTTGTAACTCAAGTACCACTGAAGTCTACTTAGTAGAGTTAATTTTCCTATTAAATTCATTTTATTTATGTGCTTTCATTTTAGCGCTTTAAATTGGCGCTTTATAGCTTAATCACTACATAGTATAAAACAAAGTCGCTTGCGCTGTCTGTCCCTATGTATGCTTAAATCTTTAAAACTACGCAACGGATTTTGATGCGGTTTTTTTTAATAGATAGAGTGATTCTTAAGGAAGGTTTATATGTATAATACATTCCACGCGGGCGAAGCCGCGGGCGGGTCGCTAGTAATATTTTATAAACGGATACTTTAATCGTAAAACTGCTTCCACAATCCCGCAATATTTTTGAAAAAACTATCCAACGACTCCCTACACATTATAGGGAAGACGAGGAAAAAAAAACATCCCCTAGTTAAGTATAGGGGAGGTAAACTAAAAAAAAAAAAACACTTTTTTGGCGTTAAGTACCTACTAATATGTATATTCATGCCAAATTACAGCTTTCGGACGAACGTGGCGGACGGACATGGCGAAACTATAAGGGTTCCTAGTTTGACTACGGAATCCTAAAATCAATTTATTTTAAGATACCTACTCAAGTACCGTAAGTAGTATTAAAAGTGAGCGCATTAATTTAACGTTGATCGAGCAAAGCTATGCCTAAAATAAAAATAAACGTTACTACTTATGTTTTGCCGCGACTCTAATAAAGCCGCACAAACAATCACGTTCCACGAAAAATATTCCTTGGTTTTTCCACGGATGAAAGCCACTTACGCTCACTCGTGTAATTCCTTGATACCGCAGTAACAACGCAGGCTTAAAGACATTATAACCTTTACGTCCCGAGAATAACAATATCGCAGACGAGAGCTCGCCGACAACCGATGCCTTATGTAAATAGCAAACAGTGGTAACATCGTTCAAAGTAATCTAATTAGGTGACTCCGAGCAACAATATTGAAGATTATAAATAATGGAGACCTTTTACTTTCATCTTGTTACCCAAAGGCACAAATTTCCTATGTTCTTAATTTCATTTTATTAAATTATGGTTATCGCCTAAATGTAATGGTTAATAAAAGATAATAAATTGGTCTCCATTGTTGTTAGAGAACAAAGACATTAATAATTGATTTAGGTTTTAATATGACTTCAGAATATTAACACGAGGTACATTTCATAAACCAAGATTGCTCGTTAGTTGGTTTCCTTGTAATTTCGAACGCCATCAATATTCTACTTTTGCGAAGGTTTTAATATTTCAATTACTTCGTTTCGACGTAAGAAATTGATCGGCATTAATTTCCTCGATGCTGGCATACCGATATAATCTTATTTGATTGCCATATGAATACGGTATGGATTCAATCTTCGTCATGTTGAATAAATTCAGTACTCCCATGACCTTAGACTTTAAAGCTGTGATTTTACTGACTTTTTTAGAATCATCAATAGCCATTTCTACGGCAGACCACTGCTTAAGAGTTGCATAGGCCTGACGGTGATTGTTACAGATTTTTTTTACCGTAGGTTCGGTGTGTGCATCAGTCTTTACCGGCATCGAGCGCGCGCTGGAGTGCCGGTCGACGCGCTGCACCTGCCGCGCACTCGTGGTTTTGCTTATCTTTTGGTTCGACGACGTGTCACACTGCACTGACGCTTGACGCTGCCCCGGAATAGCGCCACTTCCCGCCTGAACATGTTTCGTGTGCAGAATTGTCTCAATCGGATTTATTTCAACAGCAGCGTTGCCTGGATTCGGGTCACTGAGTTCAGTGCCACTGGGAGTATTCTGACTCGTCCCTTTATCAGTATAAGATATAACAATAGGGCCACTCTGGTCACTCCTCAAAATGCGTCTCTTGATAGCATCTAACAGGTGCGGCGAAGGATCGTTGACGAGCTGCCCTATGCCCCAAAGATACCCTGTCATTATTGTAAAATTAAATTATAATTCAGTATCAAGTTTTGATTCCCTAATTATTGTTCTAAATCAAAGCAGAACCAAAGCATGGATGCAAATCACGAAGCTTTCTGTCAATTAAATATGCTACTTTGACAATGACATGTGTCATATACTGTTTGATTTATCTTTGTAATTATTTTAGAGGTTGAATGTGAAAGCTTTAAAATAAAATTACCTACCACGTTTAATAGGTACTCGGTTGACTTTGTCCTTCTTTTATACGATCACGGCACGCTCGTTATCTTCATCACAGGTGATAATGAGACAGCAGGGAATGGAATGAGCATAGATACTTTAATTTAACATTTAGTTACTAAATATCAGTGATTATTCTGGTTCGGTAATGGCCCACGAATGTAGGTAGGGTTCTGTAGCCTTAAAGTACACTATTAGCGTGCAAAATTTTTTTTCCGTTTACTTAACAAATGTTATTTGAAACATTTACTTAATTGGCTTAGCGCGTGGATTAGGGGAAGATGGGGTGGATTCGTACACTTTTAACTCAAAGCCGTGTAAAACAAAACTAACCGCTATTTCAATATGAGATGAATGCTTCATCATCCACTTATTTGGCTATAATAATTTTGTATTTCAGTTTTGATACAAAGCAACTTTGCCAAGATATAATGGTTTTCCCAAAAAATGAGAATTGTACGAATGCACCCCATACGTGGGGTGCCTTCATACACTATTCGTTTTTTCCCAGGATTAATTGGATTTTCAGCAATTTCACCTGTTTTACTCATCTTTTAGGCATATCTTACTGACCTGGTTTTGTAATTATAATTATATTTGATATACAATTTTTTTACTTATATGGGGTGCATTCGTACGGTTTAAAATTACATACATTTTGACTGTACGAAGGTACCCCAACCAAAACGATCAGAAAAATAATCGAAATAGAAAATAACCGTTAAAGTAATCGCAAAACCATTGTTCACATATTAATCACAAACATCTAATTACCAACTGTATACAAAGTTTTTTTCTAATTCAAGTAAAACTTATTAGAGACAGACGCATTCAAAGGAGAACCAAAAATTACTTTCGGGTCGCGGAAACGCATATTAATTATTTCTGGCGAAATATGCTGCTGCACTGCCATCACTTTTGGAGGGTAGCCTATGCATATGAGCGGCAGTCACGCATATAAATATGAACACTTCAGCATGATGGATAGTCGAGATATGACCACTGTACGAATGCTCCCTTTGTACGAAGCCACCCCATCTTCCCCTAGTTGGTTAAATGTAGCAAATTATTTGATACTATAAGGGTGTGTTTATTTATAAAAGTCATTGATACTAATAATATGAATGCAAAAGTTCCCGTTTCTTGTTTGTTACGCTTTCACGGCTAAATTGCAGAATTGATTTTAATTATATGTTATATAGTAATTTCACTACTAGCAGGCGTTTTGCTTGTAGAATTATTTTTTACAGATTTCCCAAAATCGACCCCGACGTAAATTTTTAAAGAAACCTCATAACATAAATTGAAACATCCTTTTCTACGCGACTTGAGACAAGTACAGACTTAAAACATTAGGGAGTGAGCTTTAAAAAAAAAATGAGTGGAAGGTTGCCAATTGGAATTTATCAAATTGCGTAAAAAAAAAACTTTCTAATGTTCAACTCTTTAAGAAGCACGAGTGTAAGAATCGGTAACCATAACGAATACACTTACCAATGAAATGAAATCGGAAATAAGACGGAGCGGTTGTTTATATTTTCTTAAATTTCCGGAACATATTGAATATTCAGCAGCACCAACCGGTTCCGGAATTATTTTAATATCAGAGATTGGTTGTTTTCCGCTGTTCTGGCTTAGTTTTTGGATAGAGTAGCTGAACCAGTAGTAGTACTCGTAACATGACGGCTCCGTTTATTTATTCTCAAAGCAACCGGAGGGTATATTTTACGGCGATGGTTTGAGGAAATAAAAAATCGGGAATACTCTTACGGCAGTTTGTGTTCCCGTTTTACTGCTGTTTATATTAAGTATATAATTTGAGTTTACGACGGGGCTGGAGAGTAAGAATTCATAAGCTTTTAGAAGCGGAACTTCATTGCTACCGTTGGTGAGATACTCGTCACAGTATAAACAGTAGCTCGTCTTAAAAAAAAGAACATCGTGTGGCCACGAACCTAAAAGAAATACTGACGTAACCTAGTCTAATCATGAGTATTCATGAGTGAAGCATACAAAATAGCCGTCCGTTTACGCGTGCGCGTGCTTTGAGGGTTGTCATATAAATGTCCCTTGCCCCTTTTAAGGCCTCGTAATTAGCCATCGAGGAGTTTCTAATACCACCTGTCTCCAACATAATAACAGCTCGATAGTACCATATTATTGAATTGTCATCGCAATTACATAACTATGACCAATTTCAAGACAATGTGTCAAATTAGAAGTGATCATCATTCTCCTGATCCCACACTACGTGGGGTCGGCACAACATGTCTTCTTCTTCCCTCTCCTCTATCTGCTGTTAACTCAGTAGTCACTCCTTTCATAGACATATTTCCTTCACGCAGTCCATCCACACTTTTAAACTTAGAAGTACCTGCCTAAGTTATAACAGATTTCCAACATTTGATAACACTGTTAGTTCTTAGATTGTTTGTGCCTTATGGCCGTATTAGTAAACTTGTCTTGACCGAGATGCTCTTCTCGAAATACCTCAAAGTAAACGTCAACACATAGAAAGCTGTCAATTGTGACGTGTCTTGTGACTGACATCTCAAACAAGGTGTTTATTAATAGGGCTTTAAGTGATACATCAAGTTTGACTCGCATTAGCAGGGTTCCGTACCATAACTAGTAGCGTTGACTCGCATTAGCAGGGTTCCGTACCATAACTAGTAGCGTTATATTAACTACAGGTTTTCCCCACTTTTAAAGAAATTTTCCTGTAAAAATCTGACCACACTGTTTTCATTTTTGTTTGAAAGTATCAAAGTAAATAAAACACATTTATGCAAAATTACACGATCATCATATTATGTACGTACCTTACAAGGGGTAAACGATACCGTGTGACTTTTTAAATTTACTCCTTTAATTTTGGCATGGCACAATACGGCATTATTCTTCGGCGTAAAATTTAATGACACTCGTGCTGTGGCTTGGCGCGTAATGGCGGCGGGTTACCACGTTGTCAGACCTAGTGCATCTCATACTCTTCAATCTAAAGAAAGAAAATATATTGTAAAGTTATCGATCGTAAGGATTCTAGAAATTTCTTGCACAGAACTTGAGAGTTATATAATAAATAATAATATGTGATTACAGACCGCCATTGGCTGATTTTTGCACATTTTAATCTACTGTGGAACATGTGTTAAAATTGGTATGTGATAGCTAGAAGCATGTTATAGTTTGTGGAGATTTTAATGTTAAATTACTCGAAACGTCAAATAATACCACTATGTTATTAAATTTATTTAATTCTTTTTATTTAAGTAATCTGTTCTTTGAACCCACACGGATGTGTTTTAGTAGCGCAACCTGCTTAGATTATATTTTTGCAATTGCGATTTTTTGGATAAAGAAATATTCAATTGTTTTAATTCTGACAATAGTTGTCAGAAGGCATCTTTCGTAAATGTTGATATCAAAAACCACAGACCGTAAGTAACATATCGACCTATAACTAGTAATCGTTTGGAATTATTAAATAAAGTTCATAGTAATCTTTCTTTGTTACATTTCTTACGTAGTATTCATAGACACTTGTTTGGCGTAATTCTTCATAAATTTAATAACAATTTTAAAATGAAAACCATTTTTAAGTCAAAAACCAAGTTCAGTGAATGGGCTACTGCAGGAATCCATAAGAGTAGAAATAGGCTTTATGGCCTATATAGAGAAAGGGAGGACAATAAGAACGCTGACTTCCTAAATTATGTTAAGAATTATTCGAGGGCCTTAAAGCAAGTTTATTTAACTGCGAAGGCCAATTTTCTTAGCGTTGAACTTAAAGCATCTGACAATGAGGTAAAAACTGTGTGGAGTATTATAAATAGAGAAACTGGAAAATCTAAAACTCGTGATAATCAAGTCACCCTGAACACAGGTGACAAACAAATCACGTCAAATAAAGACGTTGCCTTAGGACGTTAGACGTTAGACGTTGCGTTGCCATTCGAAGATTTTTTTTCCGACATAGCCATTAATACTACGAAATGTCTTCAATTCTGCGTTCGTACAGTATATAAATCATTTGTCGGCATTCATTTCTTTAATAAATTACCTGAAGTAGTTTTAAATTTACCCTTTCCACCACTTAAAAAAATACTTTAAAAAGTCGTTAATGTCTAAAGCGTACTATAGGGTCAAGGACTATCTAACAGACAAAAATATTGCTTGGCCTAAACCCAAAACTTAGTCATTAATAATTTGTGCAAATGCAAAAGTAGTATCATGTCTAGGCTAGGTACACCGTTGGTACAGGAAAAAATATCGAAACTTTTATGTTGTCGTCTTGTTTTTATTTTTCTTTTTCTCCCTCTGTGTCTCTCGGAATATTTTTGTCAGATTTTCTGGTGAACTACGCATGATATTTGATATTATATTAAATTTAATATTTAGCTTTATATAATACTAGACTAAGTGGTATCATGGTAGTATTAAATATGGTTAAAAAATGACTGGCTGCTCAGATTCTCGCGGCGTTTCTTCTCAGCAGTGGTCTCCTCTTGGGAAGCGCTGGTAGACTCTTGATGTGTAAAAGGGCCCTTGCGGCCTACTTACTGAATAAATCGCACCTTTGCGACAAAACTGTGCTATCTCCAAAGTTATATAATAGAGTTTGAAATGGCGGTTTTGATTATCCAATAATAAAAAAAGTGATTTTCCCAGATGTCACAGTTTTGTCGCAAAGGTGCGAAATGTATTTTATGTTTGTGTACCTATTTAAGGATGATTGTTTTCTTACATTGACTGGGGCATATATTTACGAGTTATCTAACAATCTTAAAAATAATAGTGATTATTTTACCACTCGTGCATCACTTTGTGACAATGTGCGCTCTCGGTATAAATATATTTTTATATAATTGCGTACTATAAACCGCTAATATTGATATCGTTAATGGTATCAAAATACCACCTACAGCGTAACCGAAGCGAGAAGCTTTGTTATTACCATGGTTACGGTCATTCCGGATATTAGTCTTGGCGTTTAGTGAACCCTTGATATCCTCATTCGTATAATAAACCATTAAAATATGTTAGTACCAATTACAATTACGTATATTAAAAACAAAATAAATTTTGAGACTAATTATGTATATAACATTACATTTTTACTAAATAACTAAACATAGATGGTAATCATGGTTACGTTCAATATCGATATCAACAAAATGGCGTTTCGTTTGGCATTCCAACTTTTATATCTTTCCTAGCTGCCCGCGCGATTCTCAGATCTACTGAATATGCATATAAAATTTCATAAGAATCGGTCAAGCCGTTTCGGAGGAGTACGGTAACTAACATTGTGACATGGAAATTTTATATATTAGATAATCTTAAGGAATATTCAGACTTTAAAGACAAGCAGACATAGTGCGTGAGTTAATTTTATTTTTAAGTTTATATTGTACAAGCTGAGGGATGTTACATGGTTATACAATAAATTAATTCTTATTCCTATTCTTATCGTGGCTATCAATAATAGCCGTTTTTAGAGCGGGGCGGGCACTTGGTGCACTGGTTCAAGGGTCTTGCGGCGGATGGTGTGACCGCAGCTGCTATTACTCAGAATAGGTTTAGCGGAAATTCCGCTTCTGGTTGGATTATTCTTCTGGTAGGATTTATCTCCCTGGCTTATGGCAAGAATTAATTAATTTGTGTTTTAATATTTAACGCACCTTGTTCCAAGCCAAGTTATAACACGGATTTTACTAAACAATGTTAGTACTTAAATGTTCCTATTCTCTCGTTATCTGTTGAATTTTATATAATGAGGAAAATGTTATCATCAGTTTGATGAATATAGGTTAACATTTTATCTTAACATGAAAGTAGGGCGAACATAGAAAGTTAAATGGAGCTACCTATACATAAGGTGCCACGAGTATCCTTTACCTATACATGAAGGTAGAAAGATAGTGCGACAAATATAAAAATGGAAAAAGATAAAATGATGGAAGGCCGGGCTTTCAATATTCATAATAGAGGGGATTTTCTTACAATAGGCATTAAATCAAGTGAATTCATACACGGGTTCAGTCACGTCAAAAATAGAGCTAGACAGAGCATGATTTTATGAATAGGTATTCCTTTTTCGTGGATCATTCTTTACTTATTTAGGTACTTAAAATATAGTTTCGTTTCTACTAACTGGACAGACAATGCCCTGCCCTATTTAATATACATAATTATGTAGAAATATGAAATTTGCAAAATTGCGGGTGTGGTTATGGGTGCAGGATTTTTGGAATTCAGCCACTAATGGAAATATTTATTGTAGCGGGAATTGAATTGTATCCCTGTTAAAGATATTTTGTACCTATTGCTAAAACTTTCTTTTAATGTGTTTCTGTGCGCTAATAACCCTTAAAACAAATGATTATGTAATTCTCACATCCAAGAACCATTATTGCTTAATTACGATACCTATCCTGCTAACAACAATTTGCTCTTAGAGTGTAGCAGGCTCTAGTAGGTACACGAGAAGGTATACAAATCCGGCTCTTAAAAACCCAGCAGCATTAATTGGCTTTAATCAGTGTACCATCAAGTTCGAGTGCAGACGACAGAAGCGACAATGGAATGCAGAACCGCTCAAGTACCAACTCTTGCCCTGTTCTGGATATCGATAATGGAATGCAAAACGATTTATTTTTTCAACAGGTTTAGATGTATTGAAAGCGATGAATGATAATAATCATGTTCGGTACAATCCAACACAAGAATCTTCCTAAATAAGTTACCTTCGCCTATATTTGGCGCATTTTCTACATATTAAATGCTAAACAAACAGTAGGTAATATAAGAAATTCATTTGTTCTAAATTTGAATTTAATGGATTTTAAATCTATTCAAAGGTAGCGCAAAATTGTAACAATTCACAAACATTAAAACAACTCAGGCGGAATCGTCGGTCTTTCTTATTGAAACTCATTGAAGTTTGTTTTCAAAGTTGGCAGTGATTTTACGCGAGTAGCTGCTATAAATTAAAATGCCCGTTATGATCCTTTAATATTATTATATTTTCATCGGAAATTTAAATAAGTTTAAACAATGTCACTGGTAAGCCTTAATTCAACAACGAAATCGTTCTGTAACTTAACAACAGAGCTCGCAAGCTCTCGTTCTAACCTCGGCAATCGTACCTTAAGAAACTTCATTATGCTCAACGTTTTTGCGGCACTTGCAATGGAAACATTGGGTCCGTGGTCGTCCCATAACAAGAAGTTTGTAAAAGAGGTGTCGGGAAGACTTATTTTGGCGGCTGGTGATCCTAGAGCAGGATCTTTCTTTGCGCGGCCGGCGGCTCAGTCTGGCTGTGCAAAGGTGGAACGCGGCCAGCATTTTAGGGACCCTGCCACGAGCGGGTGAACTGCAAGGATTATTTATAAGTAGTTAGTATTTTAAGATGTTTTGTAATTTTTTATGTGTTATATTTTAATATATTATCAATATGAGATAGCATCTAACTATCAAAGAATAATAGTAAAAACCTAATATTCATATTATAAATTGTGCGTTTCAGATACATCCAATTAAAAGACAGCCAAATATATTGGGTCCTTACCTATGAAATTGGCGTTTTTTTTACGTGTTTTATTTCGTACGGAATTTATTTACTTATTTCAATTTTGACTTCTAAAATATTTTTAAATTTCATTAATACACTATGCAACAAAGGTTTTAGATACAAATAATATGGTTCAATTTCTTACTTAATGTTTAAAATTAAAGTGTGAACTTAACTCTTTTTAAGTGCTGCAAGTTCAAGTGTTTCAATTACGCAGAGTTTTATGAAGCGAACTATTTTTAAGTAACTAAGATATATATAATATAGCTTAGAAGTGTCCAATATTCCTGACAGAATTTTGCTTGGTTTGCATTTGACGTTACTAAATAATCCGCAAAATTAAATGTATGAAAACCACCGTTTTCATAAAATTCTCCATATAAAACGCCAATTTCATAAGTAAGGACCTAATACCTCTAACGAGGTTAGCTTAGTATTTTTGTTTTATTATCATAAAGAAATAAAAAAGATCATAAGTATTTTAAGCATATACTTTTGTTTTACCATTGAAATTAGGTTTCAGAAAAGTTATGAAACAACGGTAGGTACCTATAGTTACTAATAAATAATAATATTTGTTATTACATAACATGCTGGTACACATCAAAAAATAATAGTAAGCACTGTTTAAGTATAATAAATTTGTAACATTTTTTGCACAAAATTTAATATATATACATATAATTATCTGTTTTTTAATTTGAGTAACATCGTTTTTATTTTACTGTATTGATTAACTTTTTTTAAATCATCTGTCCAAAATGCTATATTTGAAAGTGAAACATCTTTAATAACTAATACGTGTTTAAAAAAAGGGAATATTTGGAGAATAGGTATTTGTTTCGAAAAGTAGGCCTAGGTTCTTTACTGCTTTAGCTACATATATACTGTGGCAGGGCCTCAATGTTATGATTGCTCGAATATCTACCGCTCTTGATTCGCGGTGAGTTCGTTAGCATTTGTAAACAACTCTATGTAAACGAATTGCGTTACGACGCCTGTAGCCCTGTATTTGTATAACAAAATTTCAGTTTTACCGAAGTAAGTATTATGTTAGGAATAGGAAAATATAATAATAACCAAACCAGGAGCTGCACATTGTTAACAGTTTCATTTGTTTTCTTCTTGTTTCTATGATTGCGGTGACGCTGTAGCTCTGTGAGAGGTAAAATTTTCATTTTGAGGGAAGTTTTATTTCCCTCTGGATCAAGGTAGCAAATTAACTTTTTATTTATTTAGTTGGCTTTAACAAAAACCTTTCAGAAATATGGACAATTTTATAACAACCTTTTTGACATGGAAACCGTTTATAGCGCACCCAGATTTAATTTCGCTCGGTAATGAGGACGACGACGCTACTTTCGAGTTTTGCCAATAAATAAGGACATATTTCGTATTTATAATGTTTCAGTGGGTTTTCGATAGGTGAGTGAAGTAAACACAATGATGGCTTGATACAGACTGGTTTATTATATCAGAATGCTACTCACATAAACATGTACTCGTATTTCTTAATACTACAGTGTTTAGAGAAATTGTCTCACACACAGGTCTTATTTAATAACTTGGTCAAACTTAATCAAAAAAAACAAATTGCGTGCCATATGTAACAAAGTTAAATAATATATACAATGTCGCATCAATCACCAACTTGAGACGAAAAACATTTTGCTAACTTCAGCGTAATAATCTGACAAAGTGGAATTTTACACCATGCTGCGCAATAAAGAGCAAAGACCTCTCGAAAGTCCCGAGAAACCTCGCCTAAGAAACTGAAGAAACTAGGGAAAGTTTCGTCGGGTATCGAAAACATAAACGGGATAAATTACCTCTGAATCCCGCAAACCTGATTATTTCTGCTAAGGTGACGTCATCAGCAAGTCAATATTTTGAAAACAGTAGAAGCAGTAACCGTTTTAAGGTTCTGTACTTACTCAAACTAGGAACCCTTATAGTTTCACCATGTCCGTCTGTCTGTCTATAAGTCACACTCAGTTTTTCTCAAAAATGATAAATGAATACATATCCTACGTACTTGCAGATACCGCGCACAAAAAAAATATGTTTATTTTCGTGTAAACAACCCACAATGACACGTTACATTATTTTGTTATTGAAAATACTTAATTATGGTGTTAGCAATGTTCAATTTATTAAGATCAAATTTGATTAAGTAAAAATAACACGAGATAGGTATCTCTGATGCATGTTAAGCATAATATTTGAAATAAACTATTTTTCGGATAGCTTTTAAACAGCCATTAAGTACGTATTACTTATTGCCAAAATTTGGAGGGTCTTTTTCGCTAGAGTTCCCCACTCCTTAAACCAAAACTACAAAAGGAAAAGTCTGAAAGCACATGAGTATGAAAAATCAAAAACAAAACCATCACGACTTCATTGGTTCTTGAATTGCAGGCTACTAAAATGTATACCTATTGAAAATCATCTACGATAACGCCAGATATTCGGTAGAGAAATTGGCTTATAGGTACTTGTGGTTTTTGGAGATAGTTTTTGTGTTTTTAGTAACTGCTACAAAAGTAAGACAGCCGGTTATTTTTTGTTTTATTCGTCCGGTAGCATCACAGAACAGAGCACTCATTGATTCCATAGAGCCGCAACCGTTGAAAGGGTTAACCGCTTCTGTATTGTGTAGGACGCGCGACGCGAAGGAAGCCTGCTTAATTTTTTTTTTTTTAATTACCTAAGCTTAATGTTTTAAATGTTTTAAATACTGACGCAACTGTAATACATCAATATACATTTAATCCTAAGTTCATAATGACTCGAAATTCATAAAGTCACTACCCTAATCTACTTTCATCTTAAGAAATAATAAAGTACTTCTAGGTATCTAAATAATACTTTCATCAAAGTAAACCGAGTAGAAACTTCAAACGATTCAAACCGCAACTATCTAACTTGATAACAAAAAGCGCTCGGTTAAGTCGTCAATTTGATGAAGCAAAACTTGGATATAACGCTCTCGCTTATATCGCGAATAAGGAGAATTTTGTATCGTTCCAACCTCAACAGTAATTTTACATAGTTATTTGTGAAGTGGACCCAGTCCTAAAGCTCGTAGCTCGTAATTTTAACAACAACATTTTTATTGAGACATAATTTAAAATAGCTTCGCTACGTTTGCAGCGAATGACAGGTTGGTTGTTTACAGCAAAACACGTGTTCGGGATAAATGTTGTGAGTCGATAGGAACTATTACCGATTCTGTATTTTTCTTCACGCTGAGAGAGAGCGAGCTAACTTGTTATGACGGGTAGCCTGCAAGGTTCAAGTTTGAAACATTTTGTGAATGTCCAATGTGATATTTGAATTTCGAAGTCGCCAATTATACCCATCCACGTTCTGAATATTGGTATCGACCATAAGCCACCATAGATCGACCGATATATCCATCGCCGTCGTCATTATGTAACCTACCTGAGACATTATGACTACAGCTTAAATCGGTGTCTTGAAAATTCGATTAATCATTTGAATTCACATTCTGACACTAAATATTAAGTAAAAAGTTGGTGAATATTAGTTAAGTATGTAGGTTATACAGGGTGTCTGGAAAACCTTCGGAGAAATTTGGGGGGGTAATAGTTCGCACGATTCTGATCACGGGGGTATCGTTCATTTTTGTTTCTGTTAATGTAAAAAAAAAAGAAGGATTAATTATATTCATTTTGTTACTTGATGTATCGCAGCCGATATCTCGACCTTGACATTTTGACGTTGATAGTATACTACTCCAACAGTTCGTAGTATCTTACGTCAAAATTCAATGTCCGAGGTCAATGACCTGAGACCATACGTTGTCACATGGTATGTAAACAAACAGTTCGCTCCATGTAAACAAACAGTTCGCTCCATGTAAACAAAAATCAAGGTAGCATTATAATAAAAATAAATGAGTAATTTTAGTGCAACTTACTGTATTTTCGTTTTTGCAATTTGAACACTAATTGGTTTTAAATGTGAAATCACTAGGTCTCTTGTTCATGTTTTGCCGAGACTGATCATATCGTCCGTCTTTTACTGTCGAGATCTAACCATTTACCATTGTTTTCTGCTCTAAAGTAGCCCATATAACTGATTTACAGCAAAAATATTGAAGACGTGAATATTGAAAATAACATAATTTAACACTGACATCTAATGACAGCCATAAATTCATAGACTTCTCAAAGTTCAAATAGACGGATTGAACGATCCGATTATTGCTCTCCGTATTGAAGAAAAAAAAGGAGAAAAAGAAAATTGTTTATTGGTGCAAACCACAGAAAAATAATAATCAAATTAAATACAGTGAGAAAATAATTTAAAACAAAACCTTAAAACTATTTTATAAAATAATAATGCACCAAATTGGGTGCTACTCAGCATCATAGTGTCAGACATGCCGTGACGCTGCACGCGCTGATTTTCAGGGCAACCAGACGGGGAGAAAGCGCTGCTGGCTGCTGGTTCTTTCCTTTTGATCCGCATGGTATTTGTGGCAGTAGCCAAAAGTCCAAGTGCAAAACATTTTGTCGATGGATATAAAGGTCGTCGCATAATTGATTATAATAGGCTATTTGACAACATTGAAAATATACTACAAATTGTGGTCATCCTATCTGATACTAGCGTAAAATAACGTATTTCACTTTATTTCACATTAAATTATGTCAATTTTTTTGGAAATTACACGAAATAATAAGGATTTTTTTTGAAATTTAATCTGTGGCAAAAACGCTATGTGATGTTAGAAATACTTTATAACCTGTGAGTGTGATGTGAAGTCACATCACATGCAAGTAAACAAAACAAACCCCAAACAAAACATCGCTTCGCTTGTGACATCGCTTCCTTGACTGATTGTGATTGTAGTCCACGTTTTATATTTTCTGGGTGTTCCTTAAGCCGGCTACTCACGCACCTGCTGCAGGGGCAATACCGGTCGCACGGCGGTTGGACCAATTTTAGGCTGTTCTCTACACACTAGCCTGCCGTTCAGTGTATAACTGATAGTCCCGCTGAACGCACGTCCACGAGAAAGCCTCCTGTATTGTCGAAACACCAGAGGATTGGTATCGCCTTGGCACTTTCTGTGGTGCTACCAAAAAAAAAAGGAAGAGAAGATATTGGGTGAAGAATTGGTTGCAGAAACGAAGCAAATTGTGCCACATGAATATTATGAAAGAATTGGAAGTAGATGATCTTAGAAACTTTTTGCGAATGGATATTGATTCTTTTGAAGAGCTCCTGGCTATGGTAACACCATTTTTTCCATTTTGTCCACTCCGCTCGGTTGTCACCAATGAACTGACTGGAATTGCCCCAATCCTACTACACACGCAGCAACCTTGCAGGGCGGTAGACACAATCTAGGGAGCTAGGAAGGTCTTGCGCCCCTGCCGCCCTGCCGCAGGCCCAATCTAAAAATTGCTCCTGCTTGCCTACACACATCACAATTAAAGAGGCAATCAAGGGTCCAATTCCCATATTGCCCCTGCAGCAGGTGTGTGAGTAGCCGGCTTTAGTGGCCTTTTTCTTTTAAGGGTTTTTACCACAGAGTGTAATCACGTCGACCTCTTCTTACAAAGCGATCCTATTTTTCTCTTTCTTCTATGATACGAATATCTAGCAAGAACATTATGATGCCAGCTTTAAATGTAATTTTGATAAAACGTAACGTGTAGGTAGGATTTTTTGTTTACAAATGAAACCTAAAACTCTTTTCATAAAGAGTTTTAATGGTCCAAGATTTAAAAAGATAATATGTCAAATTGTCAATAATTAATTATTGTGTTTTTTATTCGTCGGAAGCCCTGATAGTGGTACAAATCAATGAAATACAGCCATGATTCATGATCTCGTAAAAGAAGTAATGTGCCTACGAGTGCAAGTGCTATTTTAGCCGTGTGAGTGTGAGAAAAGTGTGAGTAAAAATCATAATCGTAAGTTTCAGTTTTAGATTATTTCACATAATAGCCCTTATCAGACACCGTCTTTTCATTCACATTACAGGATAATGTGTCAGTTTTCTAAACTCCATGGAGCTTTTGACCATGATTGGACACATTGTTCATAAGGAACAACTTGTTTATTTACATTACGTTGTGACACATATCGTCGGTGAAACTGCAAAACCGCGTAAGTGACATTTTAAATAAGGAGCAAAATGCACCTTTTTAATAAGACCGTAAGGTTTATTTTACTCTATCATAAATTTGTTACTTACGCGGTTTTGCAGTATCACCGACGATATTATGAATGAATCAGTTAAGATGGGGCACACTGAGAGCATCGTCAGGAAAGTCGATAATAAATCTGTCTGTAACTCAGTCAAATATTAACTTAAACAAAAGTTACCAATATAGGGATGATCCAAATCATCCACCCTATCTACAGTTAAAATTTCTCCGAAGGTTTTCCAGACACCCTGTATAGTGGGTTTCAATATTATTTATCTATTTAAACTTTATTGCACAATTCACAAAGTAGGTACAAATGGCGGACTGAATGCCTAAAGGCATTCTCTAACAGTCAACCAATTACCAGTTGACTCTAATAATACATACATTTTTTTTTAACTTTTAATGACACAAAGCAATCAAGATAATTATATTTATAAATAAATAGTAGTAGTAGTTATATCATCATCATCATCATCATGTCAGCCGAAAGACGTCCACTGCTGGACATAGGCCTCCCTCAAGGCTCTTCACTCAGACCGGTCTTGTGCTTTTTGCATCCACCGCGAATTCTCTTATATATTTTGCTAAAATAGTAAAACTCGTCCTTGAGTTGGAAAATATACCAAAGATAAGTTGTATGTAATTGCACATCAAGTATCTCGATCCTGATAAGATTTTAATTAAGTCTCACTCAGTTAAAAAATGAGTCATACAACTAAAATAAAAACATTTAGCTTACTATTTTTACTATATAATCCTTGCTATAAAAAACTATTCAATTTATGTCAGCTAAAAGTTGTAAAGTATTCTGCTTAAATATTACGTTATCCCGCCTAGGTATATCAGGTTAGATGTCGGTCCTGTTAAAGAGCGTTATAACGAAGTTGACTGTAGTTTGTTACACGTTTATGCTTCTAAGTATCCAGTTCCCGGAGTCTAGACTTCATTTATCCTATTTATCGTCTGTCTCAATTCATCCATAATAGCAATATACTTAGCGGCCATATTGGGTAACGACTTGATATTATTTTTCGTTTTACAAACGAGCAAAACTTGCAAGACTGCTTCTATTGCTATATACATTACTAATTCTGAGAAAGTGGATTTGATTTTATCTAGATACCTATTCTTCCTATAAACCTAGAAGTAGTTTCGATGATGTAAAAGCAAAACTTCTAAAACGATATTTGGTAAAATTAAATTAAGTACAAAGGTACCTAATTATAATATCTTAAGTACCCGAAACCGACGTGCGTGCATGACTCGATGTATGAATGTGGAAGAAGCGAAAGAAATTTGACAAGATCGTAGCAAGTGGAAAGAAGTGGTCTCTGCCTGCCCATCTCGGAAACAGGCGTGATTTAATGTTATGTAATGTATAATAGATGCCACATCGGAAGTTTTTTTTTTTTACTTCATATGCGTTGTACTACTAAATATCTCAAAAACTCACATGTCATTACTTTTTTCCACACGTACTTACCCGTTTAAAGCATTCTCATCAGTGACGCTGACGATTACGTAGTACGAGGGGAGGTCCAAAAGTTCGCGGAATGGAGGGGATGGGGGTGGGGATGACTATATTTTTTAGTATAGTACTAATGGCCAACTCATTAAGAGTATATATACCAACTTTCAGCCTGAAGAGCTCATTACTTTACAAAATATCGTCGAGCAAGCAAGTCAATCTGGAAAAATCCTGGAAGTATGGAGCAAATTGAGTATCGAGCCATCATCAAGTTCCTGACTAAGCAAGGAAAAACTCCTCAGACCATCATGAGTGAGATGTCAGTAGTTTACTGTGATCATTGCCCTGGAAAAACAATGATTTACAAATGGCACGGTCTTTTTAAAATTGGCAGAGAGTCCATTGAAGACGACCCTCGCCCAGGACGGCCTGTCGAGGTCACCACATCAGATACCGACGGAAAAGTTGAAAAATTAGTATTAGAAGATGCTCGCCTGAAGAAGAAACAGATTTCTGCATTAGTTGGAGTATCTGAAACCACTATTTTGCGGATTCTACATGAACACCTCGGTGACCTCGGCATGATTAAAGTGAGTGCAAGATGGGTGCCGAGAATGCTTACGCCGCATCAGCGACAGCAGCGAATCGACGCGTGTAGCAGCTTTTTAGAACGGTGTGGAGAAGAAAGTACGTCGATTTTGAAGCGAATTGTTACTGGAGATGAAACTTGGGTTCATCATTTTGAACCTGAGTCTAAACAGGAGTCGATGCAATGGCACAAGAAGGGTACCCCCCCACCTAAGAAATTTAAGGGCTCAGAATCGGCCGGAAAGTTGATGGCTACGATTTTCTGGGACTGCCAAGGAATTTTGATGATCGACTACAAAAGCAAAGGTGTCACAATTACTGGAGAGTACTACTGTAGGCTACTGGAGCAATTGCGGGAAGCTATCAAAGGAAAAAGGCGAGGAAAGCTGGCTAAGGGTGTGCTGTTACTTCAGGATAATGCTCCAGTTCACAAGAGTCGTATTGCGATGGCTGCCCTGAACAAATGTGGCTTCGAAGAATTGGTTCATCCCCCCTACAGCCCGAACCTGGCCCCCAGTGATTATTATTTACTCCCAAATTTGAAGAAAGAGTTGCGGGGAAGAAAATTTCACACCGATGATGAAGTAAAGGACGCAATTTTGGCTCATTTTGACAGCAAAGAAGAAAATTATTTTTATGTGGGTTTAGAAAAATTAATATCACGATCTAACAAATGTATTAACCTTAAGGGAGATTATATTGAAAAGGAAAAATAGTAACGTCTTTTTATTTAATTATTTAGCCCTCCATTCCGCGAACTTTTGGACCTCCCCTCGTACCTACCTACCTACGTACGTACTTCTTAATATACAGTATGGTAACAATTGTTACCCTCGCCCGTAACGTGCCTCGTGGTAAAAAAAAACATATTCATAGATCTATTTATTATGCATAGATTACGTCGAATGCCAGTTAGTTAACTGACCTCGCTTAGATTGTTCACGAACGTTGTTGGCGTAAACGTTGAATTTTATTTGCACGAAAACAGAATGATGCCGTCGAAATACTGCGTCGGCGGAGTTAGCAATGTATTTACATTCTCAAAAGTTAAGAAATCTTCTCAAGAAATTACTGACAATATGATCGGAAACATTTGAGAATGTTCTGTTTCCATGCAAAATTTAAGAATATTCTTAGAAATTTTCGTGAATTTTGACAATTTGAGAAGTTACTTTTTGGTAAAATGCTATGCGGAGTAGAAATAAAATATAAACCATACTTTAGGGTAAACATGACATGTTACGAATCTTGCCTCTGACAAGGAGGTTTTAGGCGGATATTGCTCACTTACCAACCTATATATATAAACGTAATTCATGACCTAATCGTATGTTTTTGGCCATCAATCAATCCGACCCAGAGCCGTCACAGGTGAAATGTCGATGTAATCATTTACTTCGAAACCTTCAAAACTTGAAGTTGCGATGAACTGTACCTCGAGCACGAACATTTCAATAATACTTCACGTTTTCGAATAACCCTTACCCATTCGAAAACGTGACTATAACACGAATCTCTAAAATAAACTCAAGTTTTCATACATTATTTTTCATTCATGTATCGTCGATGTCAACTTGCTACCGAATTTAAGTACTAAATACAAACTAGACGCTGTTAATATCAATCGGCATACCGACACATTTTCGCGATGATGATTCGTTAATGTTACCTACTTACTGACGTTATTTCTATCGAAGGTTAAAGTTCGTACTCGGGGTACTGGTACAGTGAAGATCATAAATATGTGTACACTTTAGTACCTTGTCTATGTAGTTATTATACAAATTGTCACAGCGATTAAAGTGACAACGTATAAAAATGTACACATCGCTCATTGAATGCAAAACGGCCACATTCCAAAACCATTTGCTTTTGCAATGAAAATCTTATACCAACAGCTTCTAATTTTGAAATGCAACTCTGACTGATTTTGGAATGTGGCCGTTTTGTATTGAATGAGCGACATATTTATGAACTCGACTGTACTTATAAACCTTTTCATTATGTTATTTATCGCTTGCAATATAAAACGCGTGCGATAAATTGCATAGTGTAAAAGCAGAAGAGATTGCACACGTAAATTGCAGACAGATCGCATGTTGCCGTGCGGCGTATATCAAACAGTGAGCAACTGCAATTTATTGCAAATATTATCAAGGGTCGTAAGAAGGTACGACACAGGTTCTATTACAGGTAATTTATTTTACATACATACATACATAAACTCACGCCTCCATTCCCAGAGTGGGGTAGGCAGAGCTAAAGAATTGCCAACAAGTCTCAAAACTTCTTGATAATTCTGTAACCACATTTTGCACAAGTAGGCTAAGATATTTCCCAGTGTATTAGTGACAGGTGGCAAGCCTATCGCCTAACAGTACTACAAGCCTTTATTCCCTTAGTCGCCTCTTACGACATCCACGGACTCTTACTTAATCTGTGGTATAGTAACTTAAAACTTATTTTATACTGGTACCTACTGGTACTTTTCAAGCCCAAACAACAAACTTAATTTGCGTCAATTGCAACTGCGACAACAACTAACTACAGTAAGTTTTAAAAAAAGTATGTGTATATTAGGCAGTGAAAAAAAAGTATTTTTGTGTATGGCTTTTGTTTCATTACAGATGATTTATCAAAATTCAAATGTCAATTAAATACTAGAAAAGTAAACTTGACAGATGTCAATAATTTTAATTTTATATATTTCCAGATTTAAATATTGCCACAACTGCAAAAACTAAGAAATGCGATTATTTGAATGTGACCAGTATACTATAGTCGAACTGAGAAGTACTTTTACTTTTACTTTTATATAACTGACTATGTAGTTGGTATTTCTCTACCGTAACTACTTCACCCGGGCACGGGTAGCGATGCCCTTAGCGGGGGGCATGCTGAACCCTAAGTTAGAGGTGCGGTTGTGGTCGCACCTCTGGAGGGGTGCCTCCGTCGGGAGTCAGGCCGGTCGAGCGCAGCTCGGCCGGCTGAGTGTCTTGAGGGACTTCGTTTTCTTCGGTTGCTTCCAAGTGTTCGGTTTCTTCGGTTTCTTGAGTATGTTCGGTTTCTTCGGTTTCTTCGATCTTCTCGATCCCTGCAGTGATGCTATGAGGCTCAGGTCCGGATCTGGGGGGGCGGCCGCGACGTCCCTGGCGCCGAAGCTTCTTGCGGTCTTCAGTGCCCTCATCCACTGCGAGTTGGATGGGATCGGTGGGATCGAGCAGGATGTGCTTGGGGCGCCTGACGGGTGCCCCGAGCGCAGCGAGCACGTCGGGATCGGATGGGGTGAGTTGGGGAGTGTAGGAGGTGGCACGGACTATGAGCGGGTTAGGGTGGTGTGGGCCTTTATCAAAGAAGCGCCTAGACGCTTCCTTGATAGTGTGTCTGATCGACGGGACGCCGAGGTCCCTGTGCAGGTCCGCGTTGCGAACAAACCAAGGGGCCCCCGCGACCGATCGGAGAAGTATGTTTTGAAATATCTGTAGAGTGTTTATGTGTAAGTCGTGGGCGTGTGCGAATGCCACGCTGGCATATGTGAAAACCGGTCTGATACATACTTTGTATAGTGTTAGCTTGTTGCGAGCGCTGAGTTTACTGCGTCGGTTGAGAAGGGGACCGAGACGACTCTTGATCATCTTGGCCCTGTTGAGTACTATTTGGATGTGCTGACTGAAGCTCAGGTGTCTGTCCAGGGTCACGCCGAGGTATTTGACCTTTGGTGACCAAGGAATGGGTCTATCGAAAAGAACGATATTCTCGAGGTGGAAATGGCGGAGGGACGGGTAAAACCAGACAGCCGCACTCTTCTCGGGGTTAACCTCTATCCTCCAGAGTTTAAACCACCGACCTAGGTCGGTGATCGCCTCCTGGAGGTAGCGCTGGATGACGGAGGCGTATTTGTTGGTGGTGAAGAGTGCGGTGTCGTCAGCGAATAGGGCGAGCTGCACGTTGGGATGGCGCGGGATATCATTAGTGTATAATGAATAGAGGATGGGAGAGAGCACGGACCCTTGCGGGACCCCGGCTCTGATAGGATGGGGGCGGGAGAGCGAGCCTTCCACTCGGTAGCGAAAGCTTCTGTTACTGAGGAAGCCCCTCAGTATTAGGACTAGCCCAACGGGCATACCCATAAGCTGAAGCTTATAAATAAGCCCATTGTGCCAGACCTAATCAAAAGCCTTCGCTACGTCGAGGAAGATAGCGCCCGTGGGAATTCCTCTCGCGAAGGTGGAGAAGCCATCCAGTATGTGCTCCGTGAGGCGGTGCACCTGGTGGACGCATGAGTGTCGGGCTCTGAATCCGAATTGCTCGTCGATGAGGATCGAGTTGGAGCTCAGGAAGGAGTGAATGCGGGATAAAAGGACCCGTTCGTACAGCTTGCCCATGGTGTTAAGTAAGCTAATAGGACGATAGCTGGAAGGATCGGGGCGTGGTTTTCCCGGTTTGTGGATACCGATCACCACTGCGGTCTTCCACGCCTCGGGGAAGTGACAGTTGGACATGCAAGCGTTAAAGATAGCTACAAGGAAGAGAAGTAGAGCGGAGGGAAGCAGTTTGAGAATATCGTTCGGAATGCCGTCGGCACCCGGCGCCTTTCTCGGTCGCAGAACCCTGATCAGATCCTGAACCTCCTCGAGTGTTACGGGAGGGAGAGGGGGGTCGGGAGGAGGGAAGGAGGCACGCCTGTGTACTTCGGAGTCGACCCAAGCGATATGGGCCTCGTCCGGGTACAACGTACTGGGAGAGCACTGCGACTCGAGGCTGGCGGCAAGGACGTCGGCCTTGTCGCCGTCCTCGAACGCAGGGCCGGAGTTGTCGGGGTGGTTTAGAGGGGGCATTGGGGAGGCTGTGTCGGATTTGAGGCACCTAGCCAACCGCCAATAAGCGGTGTGACTCGGTTCGATGTCGGATAACAGATCGTTCCAAGAGTCGCTTCTCAAAGTCGCGACGCCGGTTTTGACCTGGTTTTGAAGCGCACGCAGCCTAACTCTATTCTGTTCGGTCGGGTAAGAGTCGTAATGTCTGGTCGCGGCGTTTTTGGCCCTCACCAACTCCCTCAGCTCTCGAGTGAGCGGGGGACGTCTGTCCCTATAGGAGGGCACGACTTTCGCGGAGCTTTTAAGCACTGAGCTGAGGTGATCGGTGAGAGCCCCAATCGCCTTGTCTGCGTCGTCGGTACTCGTCAGAGTCTCTGTTAGGTCAGTGAGGTCGGTCGGGTCGTCTTGGAGTCTGTCCTTGACGACCTTCCAGTCCGTGATAGTCTTGGTCTGGGGGAGCGAGTCGGAGGGGAGGCCTAATGTTAAAACAACAGGTCTGTGGTCGGAGTCGAGTTCGTGTCGCACTTCTATAGAACGCAACACGAGTGATACGTTCTTTAGAAGTACTATGTCCAGTATGTCGGGTCTATGGTCAACGTTGTGGGGAAAGTGAGTGGGTTCCAGTGGGGCTATGAGGTCCACTGAAAGCTCATCCACTATCCCGTGCAGTCTTACACCGTTAGTGTTGGTGATATTCGTATTCCATGAAGTATGCTTCGAATTAAGGTCCCCTGCCAGAATGACAGAGGGCCCTAGGGCTAAAAGAGCTTGAATGTCGGTCGTAAGTATTTCCTTGTTCGGTGAAAGGTAGGCTGACACCACTATGACCGAGCTGTGCCCGGTCATAGCGAGACGGCAGACTGACACTTCCAGATTAGAAAGGGGCGGAGGGTCGAGAGGGCAACAGTGAAGGTTGCGTCTGTAATAGATTAGGGTGCCCCCTAATCTATTGTCGAGTCGATCGTTACGAACAGTCAAGTAGTTAGGTATACAAAACCTGCGCGTGCTCGGTTTGAGAAACGACTCCTGTACAAGAAATAAGTCTAAATCGTTATCTTTGATGAAATTTAAGACAAGCTCCTTCTGACCCTTAATACCGTTGGCATTAAAGGAGGCGAGCTTGAGCGATCTAGGCTTAATCTTTAAAGATCCGTTATCCATTAAATGGGGAAATGGGAGCACGGCCGCCAATACCGGCGATGACGTGTCTGTACTCTGACATTAACTCTAAAATTCGGAGGCCCGATGCACCTCGAAGCTTCTCCTCCAGCACGGCAAGGCTCTCGCTAAAAGCGAGCGCCCGGCATACTAGGGGATAAGCCGAGAGGTCCACAGGGGGAGAACCACTAATCATCTGAGTCATCACCGGTACCTTTGGGGGCGCGGGGGATGGGGCAGGTTGGCTAAGTCTAGGAGGGGCGGCGGCCCAGGGATTAGACTTAGCGGGTGCGGGGCGTGTAGGTGCGTAAGCGGGTGCACTTCTGAGTGGCGGAAAGTGTACCTGACTACTGAGTGCAGGCCTAGGGCCCTGTGAGGTCTGGGGGTTAGGTGGGTGCGAGCTCCTCTGGCCCGCCCGGCCGGTTACTCGCGGGGCCTTGGGGCAGCCACGGTAGTTAGCCGTGTGACCCAATTGTCCACAGAGTACACAGCCGGGAGGGTCAGGGGTGCCCTTAACCCGAGCACACTCAGAGGTGCCATGATTGCCTAGACACTTAACGCATCTAGGCGTCCCATGGCAGTTTTTCTGGCTGTGCCCGTAGTTTTGACACCGGTGGCACTGGGAAAGCGCAGAGGTCTTTCTAGGAGGCTCAACGCTGATTCCCGACAGCTTTGACACATGAGTCAACTTGAAAATTTGTTTACCCTCCGGGGTATTGTCACTAATTACTAATATGAGGTCGAGATTGCCCATATAACGGTTTTTCAGACGATGAACCTCCTGGATAGGAAGGCCCTGACTGACCAGATCTGATTTTATTGTGTCGGTGTCTAGCTCCTTCGGGACACCTCGGATTACCGTTCTCAGGACTTTGTCCTCGGCCGGGGTAAATGTATGATACGCGACCTTGCGCGTGTTCAAAAGACGCGTAAGGTTTCGGTAATCCGAAATCTCCGCGACTTGCACACTAATCCCTAATACAGTGTTCCTAGCACGTGTAAAATGGATGTTATTTGTCGTGATGGCCTGAGAGAGGTCGTCCCACATCCCTTTGTTATGAATAACAATGGGCGGGGGAGCCTTAAGTTTGGGTTGGGACAGAGAAGCGGAAGTGAAAGTGGACGACTCACCAGTGGTCTTTGAGGGCACACTCTCGATGCGGGGCCCTCTAGGGGTCTTAGCCGGTCGCTCGCTGGGAGGCGGAGATAACGCTGCCTTTTTCTTTGAGGCCTTGCGGTGTGACACGGTGCTCCACTCCTCGTGGGCCGTGTCCATATCGACCGTTTCGGAGGTCGAAGGAGTTAGTATCGAGCCTCTTACTGGGCTCGATGACAGTCTGCGTGTGCGGACTAACTCCTTATTCTGGGTCGGTGGAGAGCGCGATCGTCCGCGCTGGGACTTTGCCTTCTTGGCGTACGAGTCGGGGGCGGCGGTGGATGCCGCGGAGAATGGCGCCACGAATGGGGTTCGTGAGCGCGGCCGGGCCCGCATCTTGGGGTCCGCGGCCAGCGAGCTGCGACGGGCAGCTCGCAAGTCGGCTTCCGCGACCTCGCGGACGTGCAAGCGGCTTGCTTCGTCGTCCGATGATTCCGAGTCAACGGAGATCATGGGCGGAGCGTCGGGTGAGGAAGGAGAGGCGGTCGGGAGGGTAGGTACCGACGGCGGCGGAGCAAGGGCGAAGCTCATCAGAGCGGCCGTAAGGCCCGCGAACTGAGGCATACACTTCTCAAAACGGAGTAGAAAGTCACGGCCTGCGGGTCCAATGCCGGACGGGTGATCACCACACTTATCCATCATGGATATCAGAGCTGTCTTAACTTATAGAGTCAATGTCTCAGTTAAGAGCAGCATCACTGCACAGATCACAAGTAAACAATGTCACAACACTGCAATCCAGCGCGTCGGAGCGAACTCTACGACGGCGTAGGCGACGGGGGCGTAGCGCATCGGAGCGCACTCACGATGGCGTAGCGGGGCGTAGCGGCGGGAGCGACGGAGCGGTACGTGTTCACACGGCGAGCGCAGAAACACGAATCGAACTGAGAAGTGAGTTCTTCAGTTGGTTTAATGCTTTAGGCATCCCCACTACCAATTTTTTATCCCTCCTTCTACGTTTTTCAGTACTGCACAAGCGCATAAGTCGGAACGTTGGTAAGTTGAGCTAAATTTACACACACTGCTTTTTAGAAAAAAAAGTTAAACGATAAATGTGATTTTACGACACGACTTTATGCATTGTTTTCCCAAAAGTGAATAATATAGAACAATGAAAAATAAATTGTAAATACTAGTAAATTTAAAAAATCTGATTTATCTATATTTTATATATAACATGTCATGACCATGATATGGTTCGGGGTATCGGTCAATTCATCCACTTTAGGTTCCATTGTTATTAGCATCACTATCTAAAGAGGTTACATGACAAAATACCTAACTAAAAAATCGAATAAGTACTCAAAACATAATGAAATATTATCTTATGTAAAATACAAAGATATTACGTTGTTCCCAAATGAAGATAGTGGTTTTTGAATTAAGAACAATGTATTGATATTGAATAAAATAAAGTAAAACATTCAAATACTTACATTATTTCCATCCCGTAGGTAGTCTAATACATAACAACGTACTGAGCGTGACTTGGTTTAAAAGTGACAAAATCGTCGTGAGACGTGCGTTCGTTAGATTGGTAAGTACCGTAAGGAGCGTCTACGCCTGTTTTTACTACATTGGATAATTTACTGTATGGATAATTAACTACAGTACTGTAGAAAACATACCTTTACGCCTGTTATTTCAGAGTGGGGTAAGCAGAGCTACAGAACTACCTACAACTTTTAAAACTTGTTGATAATTCAGTATCCACATTTTGCACAAATAGGCTATGATGTTTACCAGCATATTAGGGACAGGTTACAAGCAAGTTGCAAGCCCATCGCCTAACAGTACTACAATCCTATATTCCCAATATAGAAAAATTAACATCAAACCAAGAAATTTAACATAATTGCACGATAAACGTACAAATCAATACCACTTTTGGTGATGGAAACTATATCTGTACTTTTAACAGAAGTTCTGACTCCGCAGACGACGTCGCGGGCAGAAAGCTAAGTTCAGTAAATAATGGTCAAAGATCTTGTTACTCAGAATTATTAATATCTTGCAAACTATTTACTTCTAATTTATTTTGTATCGAGATTCTTAGTTACCTATTTGTAGTAGGTATCTAATTTTTATAAAAAAATCTGAGTATGTGCAAATAACTCTTTAAAATAATTGAAAATCGATGTAATGAATCGAAAACGAAATTTGTTACACGACGTTCGAGTTCGAAGTAATATACCACCACCCTTGTAGCTGTACCTATTTGGTATCCTTTCTATAATATTCATTCGAATCGTGTTGAGTCGATCCAAATGAAATTCGTTCGCCATCTTAGTAAGCTAACAGGAGTGCGTCGTTTAATCCCTCACTATAGTGACCGGTTGACACACTTCCACTTATCGTCCTTAAATTCACGGCGCGATGTGACAGACCTGGTGATTCTGCATAAAATACTGAATGGCGTCGTTGACACAGATTTTGTTAACACCTTGGAATTGATAGCCAGAAAGAGAATTACTCGATGTCGCAAAATATTTAG
The DNA here is from genome assembly GCA_927399475.2 of Acleris emargana. NCBI lineage: Eukaryota > Metazoa > Arthropoda > Insecta > Lepidoptera > Tortricidae > Acleris > Acleris emargana. Next base: position 14,064,897 of record OV656837.1, read on the forward strand.
TGTACCTTTAGCCACAAAAAAAGTCACCCATAATTTTCCGCTGTTTAGGATGTGTCGTAAGTACAATTGCTTCGAAATTGATGTGGATATCATAATTAATTACAGAAAAATAATATCTAATCGGCCACATACTTAAGTAAGTTACTTTAGTTTTATGATTTTATAAGTTTACTCTGTATACCTACCTTCTCCTTACATTAACGAATGTTGTGTACAATTGTTATTGGGTTGTTACCACCTAAATGCCTCTATTGCATTTTTGAACTTTCATTGCATTTTTGAACCCTATTTTTCATATCATAACCGATACACGAAGTTAAACACGAAGAAGTAGGCCTTACTACTAAGTATAAAACAAACAAAAATAAAACACTGACACGTCAAAGCTCACCAAATACTTTCAATTCGCTAGTGATGTAACAGTGCCAGGTGGTTTTGTTTAGTTAAGTACGTAAACAAATGGATTTTAGGTAAACGAATCAAATATAACTACTAAGATAAATGATCAAGTGGCAACCATTCGTCACTGCCGCAATGAGAAGATCAATTGAACAAACTCGACATTAAAACATGTAACGACTACACGGTCAAGGTAACTGCCATTTTCGCAGAAAGGAAAACCATTTATCACACCATTTCTAGTATAAAGAAAGATTGCGTTGCCATGCCGACGTGTAACATACCAGCTGCTTACCAAGGGATTTCACATCTGGCTTTCGCAAATTTGAATGGGCTCACGGAACCACCTTTAGACTTCAAATTACGAAGTACACGTACGGTACTTATGGGTTACATATCTGAGTAAAATTCGGACTTAGTACCTACTTGAAGTTATTGCGCGGCCTAACCCCTCTCAAGTTCAGATAGGTACCAAATTACTATGAAAGGGATGAGAACAAGCAGGTATAGTTCAGGAAATATGAATTGAACGTTTGTAATCTTCACTAAGATCTTTTTGTAAATATCAAACAATAGACCACGAAATATACCACGTTCTTCGAACAACACAGCAGCGGATTGAAAAGTTTTGATACTTGCATCACAATCACAATTGCACATGACAATTTTAAATGTAAAAGAACAGTAAAATTTAAAATGTCCAAAAATAATGATACTGGTTTTTACCAGTAAAAATGTCATATCACACAAAAAAAATATGTTTTACTTAGGTTATTATGTTATTTCAATTATTTAGATTACCGTCTGCACCCAAGTGAAGAAGAAAAAACAAAAAGTATCAATGTTTTTCAATCTATGAGTAGTAGCCCCAGTGTCGAAGCGACTCATAAATAGGCACATGTCATGTTTGCACCATTCAAGGCTATACGTCGATGTCAATAAGCAGTATAATCGCGTGTAAAAAAATTAACTTGTGTCACTCCGGCTCTCAGGTAAGGATTAAATAGTGTTGTTGTTAACAATAGTTACGCGTGCTCGGCTCCTTATTGTCCGGTAAGTGTTTACAACGAACAAAAGATCGCAAAGTAGATAAGAAGTGACCAATTTATATTTCCTGAACTATATCTGATCATGATAGGGCCTTTCAGTTAGTAACACGATTTCCATGTAACCACTTAACTCCAGTGCAATCCGTTTTCCAGACATTTTATTAAAAACGTGATCCATGTACCTCTACGCTACATTTCCTTAACGCATTTTTATTGAATTTTAAATTGATGCACGTTTTTTTTTAATAATGCTACCTACATATTATCATGTTTCTGTTTTGTACGCTTTCAATATGTTTGTTTAATTAAAATATTGACCTTCTGTCAGACTCGCCCATTAACGCAAATTACTTACAATTATGAAGGTGGACAAGCAACTGTATTTTATAAGTTATAATTCTTTGAAAGCACTTTGATTATGTATCAATGGTATGTGATTGCGCCGTCCAAAAGGACGCTAAAAAGCTAATGAGGCTAAATGTATTGCGTCTATTGATCTGCCAAATAGCTGCGCAGTTTAAAAATTCATCAAGTATTTAGTATTTATGCCTAAAAATATTCCACCTGTAGGTTATTTACTAGTTCAGTGTACGATACTCAATAAATTGTTTTCTCCGAAAATGTACAAAATGTTATGTTATTTTTAAACAAATTTTCACTGAGGTCACTAAAAAATAATAAATAACATTTATTTCATAATGTTATAGCTGCTAGACGTAGTAAGTTATAAGGAAAATCTAACTTTCTTGAAACAAATTAAGTTTTTAGTGCATCCTGTCTACGATATTGAAAGGATTTCTGCGAAAGCAGTAAGAGCTGGAAACAAGAGGAAAGTTCCAGGGAGCTCTAAGTGCGGTCGCGACACTACACTTATCCAATTGTCTTCTTCCAGAAACTTCCGACGGAGGCACAACACAATCACAACGATAACAAGAGAGGAGGGCGATTTCTTGAGCATAACATAAATAAACAAAACACTGTTACACCACATCTCTAAGAACGCTAGAAAAACTAATAATAATAGAGATAATAGTCTTTGGACCCATTCAGGTCCGCTCGACTGCGTTTCCGCACCTTTCCGACGTCCACGATGGCCGCTCTTTGATATTAAAGTCCTTTCATCACACTAGAAAATATCTTTGTGGCGATTAAATGCACAAGATATGTTTTATCTATCGTGGGGTAAAGCTTAGGTATTGCGCGTTATGTATTCTTATACAGTTAATCGGCGAGTTGGGTTTTCAGTTTGTGAGTTTAAATTAAAGTATTGCGACTTCTATAACCCTTCAAGTGGTAAGCAGCTGTATAACGGCTGCTGTCAAAAAACAATTACTACTTAATGACATTAACTCAAAATTCAAATTTAAACTAACTATATTTTTCTTGCCAACTGAAGGGTTAAGAGAAAATAAGTTGTATTTGAAAATTATTTAGATGTTGCACTAGTTTGTACGTTTGAATGGCACAATTATTTGCTAACTATTTCTCTGTACAAACATAGGTACTTTACAATGACATTCTTAGGTACCGTAAAACCTGGTAACTATGGTCCAAAATCTTCCAACTATGGTCCAAAATCAATGACCAAAAGTACAAGTTCCCATTATCTTTAGTTAAGGAAACGTGTTGTTTTATAGACATTTCTTGTTGACTAAAGTTTTAAAATGCTTATACTTAAGTCATCTATGAGAAATTAAAGAAATTAGACTTGGACCACAGTTGAAGTACTGGACCATAGTTACCAGGTTTTACGGTATCCAAAAAAAAAAAAAAAACAAAAAAAAAAAAGATTTTAAGAATTCAAATAACTTCGTAATCAAAACCAGTTTTCGAAATACATTTCACTTTTATCCGATAATTGACCTAGTTTTATCTTTATCCAAGGAAGCATTCGTAAATTAATATGAAAAAATTAGTACCTAGAAGGGTAGAAGGGCTTTTTGATTAGGTTTGAAGGGACGGTATATTTTTAAAACTGTTTTTACTGATCGTGTAGTCTAGTGTATGGACGGATGTCAGTATTTATCACGGAAAATAGATTTCTGGATTCCATAAAGGTAGTTTGTAATAATAAATATTGACGTCCGTCAATATACTATATTACACGATCTGTAAATACTGCGATATGTCGGTATAGTTATTTCTTCTACATCCATTACACGTCTGAACTGTATAAAACGTGTAATATTACAGTACTGACGAGATTAATATTGAATGTGTGGCCTTGCCCGTGTATTACGTAAATATAATGTAATCCATTAGTTTTTTCACATTGATGGACCAAAGTATTTATCGTACGTCTACGGTTTAGCCTTCATCTAATGGTAAACTAGCCGCCAAGTCTGGTTACCAAGTCACACGACACTAACGTTCCGAGAGTTAAAATCTGACGACGCGACAGCCTAGTCGGTAATGACCTTGCCTACGAAGCTGGCGGTCCCAGGTTCTATCCCGCGGCGAGAGTATTTGTACCTGAGTCTTGTGTGTTTTCTATGTATTTATCTATTTAAGTAAGTTTATCGTAAGTAGTTTCGTTATACAGTTGTCACACAGACCGGGCTCACTACGCGGGCATTCTACTGTTATTCACCCTTCGCTGCGTACAAAGCGCAATTGGCTTACATTTGATACTCAAACCGTTTATTTAAATGAAGCCATACCTGGCCAGGACTCACAACATTAGGTGATATCAGTGCACCGGATCCACGCGGGTCTTTGTGTCCTTGAGTCGTGAGGCAAGTCATTCGTGAATACCCAGTCATTTCGTTTTATTTTTTTGGACGATGACATCCTTATCTAACGATGAAGAGCAACATTTAAAGGGTTTGTGTTAAAGGGTGGACGGGATGTACTTTTCACGTTGTTTTCCCTTAAATACAAGGACGGACTAAAAATTAAGATAAAGGAAGCGTCAAAATTTGCTGATCACTTTTGTAATTTATCCAATTAACACATTTGACAATCTTGTACGTGACTGTAAAGCGACAAGATACAAAAGTTCATATTTGGTTTTGACGCTGTTGTACGGTCTATTTCCACTAGTTCCATTGACAGTTGTATTGATAGAACTAGTGGAAATTTTCATCCCCACTAGTTTTATTATTTAAAGCGCTTCAGATAATATAACTAACTTAGTGGGTGTTTTTCCCAGAGCGTAGATATTGTATTAAAATATATAAATATTTTTTATATATTGTTATTGAATGCAATTTTTCACTTCGGGTTTTAGTGAAACTAAATTATTTTTTAATAAAATAGAACTATTTACTCGGAAAAAAACATTCTAGGTCTATCAATGGAACTAGTGGGAATACATCCCGGGTCGCAGTCAGGTGTAATCTATATTTTTTTAGACTAAAAAAGTCTAACAACACTCTCATCGTGTGGCCATTAATAGAAAAAAGTGATTAAACTATGTCTTTACCGGCCCAATCAATCCACTGTTTACAAAATTATGTGATGAGTGAGCAATCCAAATAGGTCAGTGAGGGGAATTCAGAAACTACAAGAGGATAATCTATTCTATAGATCCAAAACGCCTCGATTTTGGAAAAGGAAAAATCAGCATTATAAAAAAAAGGTATACCTTAAGCCAGGAATGGAATCTAGCAAATGTTTGCTAATATTTTTTAGCATAATTAGTTTTTTGTTTATTTTAGGCTTATAGATCCAATATAAATCGTTCCTTATCTCTTAGATCTTACACTAACAAATACAGCAAAAAACTTTGTACATACTGTGTGCTGTGTTTTTTTTCGGGAAACTCATTGGTTCGATTTGATTTGATTTTTATTATCTATTTTAAATCGAGGCCAGATTACCCTTACTCGTATATTGCGCACCCCAAAACACATCACATTGTTTAGTTCACATCCATTACATCAAAAGGAACCTTGTTTAGTTTTTCTGTAACCTTAAATTTTCGAGACTGCAAAAAGTTTATTGACGTAACTACTAAGAAAAGCAGGTATCTTTTTTCAAACCGCTCATATTTCAATTTGCACTACACAAAGCAGTTAAAATAACTGACTTAAAAAGTCTTTATCGGTCGGTCAACTAAAAAGTTCTCAATATAGTTTTAAGAAGTAGTTTTTAGGTACTTGCATATAGTTTCACTAATGTCAGGTTCCTATATTCAATCCGAGGATAGATAAGGCTTACCTCGGGTTAAAATTTGACATTTGCCCATACAAAATGTGTCAAATTTTAATCCGAAGTAAGCCTATCTGTCCGCGGATTGAATATAGGAACCGGACGTAAGACGTTTCTTTTCGTTGTTATTTATTGGATTTGCATCTGGATCCGGGCTGATAATCCATACACTCATTTCAGATAATGTCGGTAGGGTAGCTAAGTTGCATGGCACTAAAGAGAACTAGAGACTGACAGTAATTTCCATAGGCGAAGGCACGATAGCTTGCGGCCAATCCTTTTATTTATTAGCTCAAAATAAAACGTGCATACCAAGTTCTTTGATATTTCCTGTCGATGACATTCTCCGACACAAATTATCTGGCTCAACGTCTTCAATTGTGTAAATAAGTACTTAACTGTCAAAGTGTGCAACGCAAAAAAATCCTAGAAGTTTAGAGATTTCATTACTGACAACATTGTCAAGCATTTAAGAGCATTAAGAATATTCTTTGAAGTAATCGATTTTCTTTCATAAGATAGTTTATAGTTCGAGAAATTTCTCGTCGGTACAATGCTACCTATGTCATTCCATAATAACCCACTGCGTCGTCTCGACTTCTAACTATATAATTATGACGGACTTTCGCTACAAAGCGACAAACTGTTGCTACGTGCTTCATACCTTTACAACTGTCTTGTAACAGTTGTAATGCGTAGCGAAGTAAAGCATAGTCTTTGGTCTTTATTTTCGTAAAACATATTAGGTATGCAATTAATAATAAAATTTACGTACTTCCCGTATACCTACGTGACGTGTGCAAGTTGCTTATCACAAGTTCCTCAGGAACTATTCGTTCTTCCGCGATAAAAATACTACATCGGTTGAAAATGGACAAGGCAAAATCTCTTCTCAATAACACAACATTGGTAAGGATTACCGCTTAATCTCTACCGCGTATGTCCCGATAATTAACTTGTCTAGTACCTATTCAGTCTTCCTAGAATAGGTACAAAATCAGGCTAATTGCGGTCGACTTTGCCGGCCGGATTAAGGATACATGAATTTTATTCTCTCTAATTTGCATGTTGATATTTATGTTGTGTTACCTACGTTATGTTAATTCTTTTAAATGTATATTTATGTGAAACATGAGAGTCGAATGACGTAAAAATAAACGCGTACTTTACGTACTGAATTATTCAAATGTTTCATATCAGATTATAAGGAATATTCCATGTCTTCGTGATTTGGTTTGAGCCATTCGCTTGCTGTTTGGGTAACGCCCGCCCTACTTTTTGTCGTTCTTTGAAAGATAGAAAATAGAGCACGGTCACTTAGTGGAATCATAAAGAATGGTGTTTCCGTTATTTTAACCTACTCAAGCCCCACGAGAAAAGCCGATGGATTTGAAAGTAGAAAATAAGAACGTTATTGCTTCTTATTTTATTTCACCTGTTGTGTTGGTAGTTTAGACGGGGAAGGATGAGGCTTATCATGTTACCCGGTAGTGGGCGGTTACGGCTGATTGGATAAATGGATGGATGGAAGCTTAGAAATCTTAAATAGGAAAAATTCAAAAACATTTTCCTTTTGTTTGCAGTGGTAACAAAAACCTTTAGATCGTTGCGTGGGCTTTGTTTCTATTGTGTTAAATTATAAAAGCGTATGTACTCGTACTGGCCGTTTTTTACAGACTTAAGGGGAATGTTTTTATTTTTTTTATGTTCCTAACAACCAGAGTAAAATTGCTATAGGTACAAATACTTCTAGTGCTCTTAAGTAATTGTAAAGTATTAAGTACCATTGATGATTATTTATAGTTTTTTTTTATATACAGGAAGTAAGGGACGGCTCACCGAAAACTGAAACCATAGCTTCAGACCTATGTACTGAACTGAAATCAAGTGGAAATTTTCCAGGGAAAACGAAAATTTTCTCGTTTTTTACGTGAAAATGCCGTTTTCACAGTTTTTTTTACATAATGAGCTTCAGTATGTCATAATATGTTGTCCTAGATCGGTTTATATGCAAAAACATGGAAAAAAAAACGGGAAAATTTTCGTTTTCCCGGGAAATTTTTCACTGGATTTCAGTTCAGTACAATGGTCTGAAGCTATGGTTTCAGTTCTCGGTGAGCCGTCCCTTACACCCTGTATAAACAATACGATCGTTATTTTGATATCGGTCGCCGGGTCGAACCAAGCGGTTACACCTAGGTACATACGTATGTGAAACGGCATAGACAGAAATATGTTTACCTTGAAATTACCCGACTGTTTACTGCGAACGTTTAATTGGCAAATGATTACTGCTATTGAAACTATGCTTCAAACACTGAAAAGTGGAATATGAACTGTAAAATAAATAAAATAGAAATAAACAGCGTAAATTCTATTGATCAAAATCGTTTCGCCTTTGTAGTGTTATCGTATTGTTTTTAACTTGGCCGCGATTACTGTCAGGTTAAAAAGAGCTATCGTTACGTTGATAATACGATAACACGTCAAAAGTACTTATCAAGAATAATGGAGGCCCTGTAGTGTGCTTTGCCTATATTTACCGCACCACTCATTCCCTTTCAAACTTGTGTATGACGATTAAGTCGTTCCTTAGTCGTCAAATTTGACCTTGAATCTTTTAATAACCATTCATTGTATTTAGAAAAGTACGTACCTACCCGTGTCTTGTTAGGGTACAGTCAAGGTCACCAATATGTATACACCACAAAGTCTCAAAGATATGTACCTACACAGACCTTATTAATAATAAGGCCTATGACAATAAGGCTAAAATATGTGTACATATTTTTGTAACTTTGTGCGGATATTTATGTTTTATCTTGACTGTACGATTTTTTGCCGAGTGTGAATCATTCTTCATATAATCAAGATACCCTTATATTCTTCGGTTCTTTCAGAGTGAACGGCACCTTAATTCGTCAGCGGCCGCGCCTCTTGAAATATGTCAGCGATTCATCACAATAGCTTCAATGGCTCGTCGTAATCCGCGTCGTTCTGGCTTAACCAACTTTAGCTCGTTTATTTGAGAACTGTCAAACGTTTTAATTGATTAGGTACAGTTATTCAATTAATTTCTTTATTGAATTTGGCTAGAGCAAACCGTGAGCCACTTATTTACCTCCATTGGTTATGAATTATGATCGATGATGTGAACTCTGGTTAGATATCTAGGTATGAGTCAATATTAAACTAAGAATTAATAAAGCAAACGTATAAATAAGTACTTATTAAATGTTATCCATTTCAAGTTATTCAGAAAATGTAGGTACGAAAAAAGCATGTAATTAATACATGGTATGCATTTACGACGTACCAACGAGATGTATATTTATGTTAAGAATCAAGTCTAGTTTTCTTTACACATGCATATTAACGCACAAATATAAAATAAACTCTATAGAAAGTTTTGCAAATCTCGTTATTAGTATATTCAAAGAGGGAAAATCATTTCACCGATTTTACAAAGATATACAGCCTAATAAAGAAAATCGGAATCCGCATTGGGCTGCAGAGTAGAAGTGCAGTCTATAACGACATCAAACATCGCAAACGCGCATGTAACTATGATTTTTTTATGCCTATTTCTATACCTTCAAATTAAAACAATGAAAAGTTAATAGTTAACAATTTTACATTTAATCAGTTTAGCTCAGTGTTTTATCATTTATTATGAATTTCATGTTAAAGGTCTGTTTTAGTGCTAACAAGTGTTTCATGTTTATTTTTTCTTTATAATAAATAGATAGTCATTATTACATCTTAGCCTGATTTGTGCAAAACGTGGTTACAGAATTATCAACAACTTATTTAAGAGTGCTTGGTAATTCTGTAGCTCTGCCTACCCCACTCTGGGATTGAAGGCGTGAGTTTATGTATGTATGTATGTAGTCATTATTTGAAAGAGATCGCTCCTTAGCGATAATACCGCCTGTTGTTTACCTCTTATTTTAATCTTCTTTAATATGTTGTGTTCTATAATGTATCGATAAAATATGTATATCTGAAGTCGATAAACGAGAAGTCCCTATGACAGCTCGAAAATGCTACGAAAATTCCGGCCTCTGACAATAAGTGTTATCATAACGTTGACAATATAATAAACAATTAGGTTTACTCCTAGTAGAACAGAGCCTCAGCATTATTTTATTAATATCACGAGCCTGTTAGGTCCATCTGCTGGGCAAAGTCCTCCTCCCACTTTTTCCATGTTTCTGTATTCTGAGCAGCCTCTACCAAGTTCCCCAAAATAAGATTCTTCATCTTTTCAGCCTCGAGATGTCCAATTCTGGAATTCTGTGTTTCGACAAAATAATACGTACCTGCTTTTAACTACATAACAGTCATACCAACAAAATATTTTCATGCCTTCTATACCTTGCGAGTAGTTAACACGCAAGTTTGCAACCTTGAAAACCCTGTGCTACCCTCATGGTGCTCGAAAAAAAAACTACCCTAAGGAATAATTTTTCAAGTATCTCTGTTAGGTAAATTCTACATCAGTTCAGTAACAATTTTAAAATGATAACGTAGGTATTTATATATATATATATATATATATATCAAAACAGAATTCAACAATAGTTACATGCGCATTTGCGATGTTTTTATGTGTTGATATAGACTGGCCTATAGGTACCTTCCGCCGTAGTACCTACTTCAGGATTTGCTGTTGTCACAAGTGCACAAGTGTTCGGTACCTAATCTTACTTACCTACGAGAAAAGGAGCCGTCCCAGGGCGTCCAACACGCAAATAGTCTAACACGCAAAGAGTTAAACACGCCATCCGTCTAACACTCTCCAAAACCCAACCAGTACCGCCACGAGTGCTGATTAGGGGCCTTCCTTTTTTTTTCTGTTTCCTTTATCTGCAATCAGTACCTATGTAATTACCATAACATATGATGCCAAAGACCCATCGACGTATTTAAAGTCGCCGGGACGAGGGGAGTCTATAGCGGCCTGTACACGTAAAGTTCGGAGCGCGGAAAACGTCCGAACTTTACGTGTAAATGCCACTTTAATAGTAAAATAGTAAAAAATCTACGGTTCGAAACGAAGATTGGAACGGCGCGTGGCGTTTCCCGCGGTTTGAACATTACGTGTAAGGCGCTAATGGTGTCATATTTCGGCGATTTCGTGGCCGTTGCCGGCTAGTTGACACCGCGAAAGTTTTTTGATAGGTAATAGTTATAAGTAGTTTCAATATTTATATAGGTAAGTATGTAAGTCTTTAAGATATTTGTAAATATTGATTGATTCTAATTCTTGATTGAGTAACTTGAAGATCCAATTGTGTTTAATTTCTAATCTTGTCTTGGTTTTAGGCGAAAACGTATGCAAATAACGGTAATTTACTCTTACCTGAAAAAATAAATAAGTACCTATATAAAATCACCCATTTTCAAAACTCAACTTTCTAGGTAAAATTATTAAATGACTGAACTACTAGTATATAATGAACCAACCAACGATAATTCTGCGAAACGTTATTCGCCCAGTTCTAGTTGGAAGGGCAAGTAAACATTCTACTCTACTCCAAACTTGCACTCTGCAACCCGCACCCTTTGTATATCTCTTAATAGTATGGACATAGTGTCTGGTTGTGCACTTAGTTTTTTCAGACTATTCAATAAATTTTGATGCAGTTGAAAGCTCTCAAGTTTGTAGCGAATGTAATGTTTTAGTTGAAAATAGGTACCCTCTTCATATGAACAGGCCGCGCTTACGGTATGATGTTACTGAAAAATATAAAAAAACAGCGGAAAGTAAACTAAGTAAGTATTATATTATTTTATATAATTATATTATTGTTTTTGTAGTTGTGTGCCGAATATTATATTTAATAAATCTAGTTTTAAGTAGATAATAGGTTACATTAGTTCGTAATTATTCAAATTAATACTGTACTTATAGGGTGAATAGTTTTTTTTTAAAGATTTTTTTCCGAGAGTAAACGATTGAATTGAAAAAAAAATAAGTAGTAGGCAGCTGGTCTAAGTAACAGCTTCTCCCTTAAGCACGAAACCATCTTGGTGCGAGTTCCTAATTTTTTTAAAGAAAGAGGCTTATTTGTGTAAACACGAGCAAGAATAAAGTACGATAGATTAGGCCTCAGGTCAGGATCAGGATAGATCAGGAGATAATAATCATGGGGAGAGGGAGAAAGAAAGATGGAACGAAAGAAAAGAGGTAAAGCGGATTAAGCTTCCGGAACTCTCGCAATTTGGTCAATTAACTCCAGTTCTTATACCGAAAAATATAAAATTATATAAGTACCATTGTAGTACCTAATAGTTCATCCATTTTGAATTGAAAAGTGCACTTTTAAAATTGAACGTCGCACGTACGGCACAGCTGAGCACGTTTCTACCGTCACGATACTCACGATAAAGACCTGCATGTATAAAATATAGAAGACGCTTAATTTAACGTCCATGATTAACGCATGCAAATCCACCGTTTACCATGGACGAGGACGGTAAAATCGTGTTTTTTTCTTTCATAGTAAATATTTAGCGACGTTATTCCCTTAAAGGTCAAACAAATGTCAAAGACCAAAACACGAGTAAATTTTAAAAGTCCGTCAGTTACGTTTCAACTACTGAGACCAAAAAAATATCAAAACGATCAGCCAGAGTAATGTACCATAACGGGGTAATGGTGAAACAGAGAGCGAAAATAATAAAACTGTGTTAGAGGTGGCGTAGGCGTACCGTAATTAGGCACACGACGAGAAGCAGCCTCTGTAATTGGTTTAAATGGGTATATACTACGTGACTTACCACTTACAACGAACATAAACGGTTAACGCATGGGCGCGTTTAGGTTTGCCATTTGAAAGTCAATGCGGGGTTAATTTAAAGAGGGTATGAATCCCTACAAAGTATCTATTACATTTCGCCCGTGGCTCGGGCGATGATCTAAATGAAGATTTAATTGGTTTTCGACCAATGCAGCAATACAGTATACGAGCAATAGTAATAATATGTTTTTAATTTAGTTTTTAATCCGGGTAATTGGTTGAACAGGCACAAGCAGGGCTCTGAGCGAGGGGCAAAAATCTGTTTTTACTATCCGGTTGGTAACACGTGAATTATATTATAATCGTACATATCTACTTTAGTGAATTATTTAATTATTCATTAGTCATTATCATTAATCTACTTTACATCTATAAACATTTATATTCTATACCAAAAAAAAGGGGTTTCTCGAATAGCCTTCTATGGCTTAACAAATGTTAATAACGACTTTAAGAATTAGGGATACAGGAGTTACTGAAATTTTCCTGTAGGTAGGTATATTTTATTTCTATATTTGGCCATGTCGTGCATATCGAAATGGATGAACGTGACGTGAAACATCTGTCACTCAATGACCATTACCTAAGTGCGAGAGCGACGGATGCTTTATCCACCGCAATAAAGGCGACCATATAAAGTAAGCCCACACCAATGCTTAAAAAACGGTGACGGTACGGAATCGCAGTGACGCATCGTATGCGTACCATTTTTATCGCATTCCTTCCCCACCGCTGCTTAACGGCGCGTATATTACGGTGCGTCATAAACGACGCCATGTTGTTACTATGACCCCGTCTTTTGTTTACGCAACGACACCGTATTTTAAGCTTTGGTGTGGAGGGCATGCTTCAAAAACGGTACGGATACTACGCGTCACTGCGATTCCGTACCGTCACCGTTTTTTAAGCATTGGTGTAGGCGTAACTTAATACGGGCTAAGAAAATTATGAACATAAATATTTGTAAAGCTATTACCTACTCCCATATTGAAGCTAAGCGAGTATCGCGGGTATTCTAACACGAAGAAAATTATATATAATTGTGTTTTGCTCCATATTATCCGCTTATTACCGATAACGAAATTAGTGTTTTTGTTCTTCGGAAACACATTAGGATTATGCTGAGTGAAAATGGGCCTGCAATATCCGATCGTATTACATACGTATATATTTCCAAGCTAAATGAAGTGGAAGCACGATTCATAAACAACGTTGTTGCCGTGTAATAATTAAGTAACTTTAGTAGAACTTATAGGTACCAATAAACTGCCCATGGACGCACAGCACATAGGTATACTCGTTCAGATAGATATGTACTCGTATTCGATAGAGCTGTGCTTACGTTGGTTGACCGAAATCACTTGTTCCCCTGACTTATACCTTACTATGATAATCACAGTGGACTTAGTGAGATATTGTTTTAATGCAAGGTCGAGTCGACTTACTTAAGCCAATATTACGCAATAAGGTTTTATTGACCAGACCAGATTTTAGGGTTCCATTTAGGGTAAATGACCTTAATCATTAGGCTCATTAGAAGTTTCCTCGGAGTTCGTGTTTTTGGAGGACCACCTTATTTTTATTGCGTTATATAATATTAATTACAATTACAGGTCAACCTTTGAAATAAGTAAATATTACCTACTAACGATAGATGTTCAAGTGACCTTCCAAATAGCATTTGATAAAAATAAAACAATTATTACTCCTTAATAAAATAAAGTTAAAATATACCAACCTAATTTCGAATATTTAATCTAAACCTCTATTACTCTAAACGGTTATGGGGGGTTATTGTCATATCCTTATCGCGGATTCTACTCGATATCCCGCCAAGTGGTACGGCGTAATCCAATCACTGCTAATAAGCTTATCCGTCGTTTTGTGAGTCAAGAGTATGTGAGCAGCCAGCGAGCCGCCGAGCCGAGTTATCAGCGTCAGCCGGGTATCTGGATCAGGTCCACTTAGTGTTTACTTGCTAAGCACAAGCTGCTTACACTGCTGCTGACCTCCTGAAGCCAATAGGCAGTATCTCAGATAAGACCCCTGTAGCAATATCAACCTTTTTACTGATAGAGTAGAATTAAAAGCGCTTTGGTCATTGAATTTGAGTTATTGCTTATTGGCTAAGGAGGGCAGAGTGGCTTAGTTAAACTTGAGGTTTCCACTTCTCAGTACGGGATGATCCAATTGGGTCAATAAGGGGAAATCTGTAACTATAAAACTTAGTTTGTTCTTAACACGTTCACGGACACAGCACCATCCTCGAAATTGCGTGATATGGCGTGACAAATAAATTTCATACAATTTTTTCTACGGCCATGGACGAACTGCCACATTTAACATTTGTCAAACATTGTGCCACTTTATGACGGAAAATATATGTATGTAATTTAGTACAATAAAAATCTTACCTAATGTGGCAGCTCGTCCACAGCCGTTACGTCCACAGCTGTGATGTGCCACAACACGCGTCGTTCCCGTTTAAGAGTAGTGCATGAGGTTGAGGTTGCCCTTGAGCTGTTTTGCTGTGACACTAGCGGCTTGTGTTTACACCAAAAACGGCACAGAGTCCGCGCTTCCCATAAATGCTATGGGAAATAGCCGGCCGTGGACGGAGTTCCGTTTTTGATGAGATTAAACACACCGGCCACAGCCGTAGTGCCATATCACGAGGGTCTCAGTTTACGTCTCTCGACGTACTGTCCGTGAACGTGTTAACCTTTGATTTTGTTTGAATATCTGCATTTAAATCTCTCTTATACAACATGATAGTTTTTTTATGTTTGAATGCACGTTTTCTATATCAATCGAAGCCTTTGTTCCTATAGTTTGTATAGTTAGTTAGTTAGTTCTTATAGTTTCATATTTCTTCTCACTAGCCCTGTTGGATTGTTCATACTACCGATCCATGCATTGAAAGCCCCGTGGTCAGAGGCGCCCTATATACTTGACAGTAAAGGCGGCTGGATTAAAAACAATACAATAACACGTCGAAGGCAATATGGTTTTACCGAGTTCACTAGAGGCCGGCCAGAAAACGTGTTGTAAAGAAACTTAAGTAAGTATGTTTGCTGGGTTCGGGTATATGATCGAAACTAGCTTTTGCACGCGACTTCGTCCGCGTTGATTCCGATTATCGTAATTCTCTTGGGAACTGTTAAATTATCGGAGACGAAAAGTACCTATAAGCTATCTCCATTCTAAATTTGATCCAAATCCGTCCAGCTGTTGCAGCGTGAAGGAGTAACAAACTAAAATAATTTATATATTTTATTATATCTAAATACTCGTATTAAATATTAACTCATTACCATTACTTCATTACCGAGCCTGGGCGGCGGTTGAATGTAGGTGTGTCATATTTTCAAATCTATTTGATCGTACATGCAGGTTAGTTGCTTTTTTCTTTAGCTATTTACATAACAAAGCACCGTAGCGGATAATGGGGTTTACCTGTAGCTTCGTCGTGACGAGACGAGTTGATTGATATATAAAACTTAATTTTGCTAAAAAAATGCAAATGATAATTGGTTTTTGCAATAAGGGTTTGCAATAATAAATTTGAAAATCTTTCGGGTCTTTTATTCATATTTATATGCCTATTCAAACACTGACAACTACATTGATAGAACGAGTGGGTTCCGTTAATCATCAACATGTCTCGGTTGTTGTGCTTCTAGTAGAACATTTTACCTTACAGTTTTAAGAGGCCACATATGATAGTGTCGATTGTGTTCCACGACATGGACCTCAATGTCCATAACGCCTATGTCTGCCTAATGTACAATCTTCGCGAGTTTTATTTTTAAATATGATACCTTTTTCGCATGTTTTGTTTGATTCTTCGAAACCCTATGATCTTTAATGATGATTTTTGATTTGATTCAATAGTTGAGTAGGTACTTATAACTTTTCTATCCTGGTTAACCATTTATTAAATGGTTATCGTGTTTTTAAGGAAAATGTCAAAATTATTTTTATTTCAATTTATCACTGCAAACAAGTCAAGGCGCGCGCAAACCATCTCCACCTCACATTCTTCGCGTGAAAGCACATTAAGCCATCCCTTTCGATTCTTGTGTCAATAACAGTTTCATCGTCAGATTGCAAATTGTCTATGGGTAATCAGAGTCCACTCACCATTTAAAATAACGTAGGAGTACGTACTTCTTATGATTTCCTTTACAGTATCACTTTGACAGAAGTGGTAGGGAAGAGGAATAAATTTCCTTTACTGTACGCAATAAACAAATTGAACTTTTATTGTTTAATTCAATGTCTTCTTGGCGGCGTGACAGCCTTAGCAGTAATCTTGCAGCGTGCGAATGAATACGAGTCATACGATAGACAGAGAGGCATAAAGTTATACCTAAACGCTGATTTTTGCAGGAAGTGAAATTTCTATAATTGGTACTAATATTATTTACTCAGTATTTCTACTCTAATAACAGTCGATACAAAACACTATATATTTTTATTGCTAGCAAAAAAGTTATCACGTAGAACCAATAAATAATAAATAAATCATTTTTATAACGTAACCATTTAAAGTCGTATCGTGGCGAAGCAATACGGTGGGAGACCCACTTAGTTGCTATTCAATAAGGTTCCATGCAGCCAGCCGTAATGGCTATGAAAGTTGGCATTTGTTTCTAATGCGAAGGAAAAATCATACCTACTTAGCAGAAAGCGATTTCATACCGCATTCAACTTGAATCCGGGAAAACGAGGACTGAATATTTTAAATTAAGATTGCCGTGTACGAGTGGAAATGCGGTCCAATCAATGCGAGCACGTGTACTAACACGTGCTCGCATTGGTTGGACCGCATTATATTTTCAAGGTTCCTCTTAAATCAGTAACAATTTCCCGCTAATTTATTTGAACCACTTTAGCAATCGAATCGTTTTCCTAAGTTGTTTCCGTTTCCGCTACGAAATGACGTTATTTGTGTCAAAGAAAGTAAAACGAGTTTTTTGCATATTTCAAGTTTGTTTCCTCATATTCCGTTTTTATTATGTAGTGTTTGATCAAGCTCTTGTGTGTATGGATACAAGTACTTGTCTCGTTGTAAAGGCGCAGCAAGTATTGCCGCGGCGGTAGACCCGCAGAGCACTCTGTGAAATTAACCGTGGTATGTGTTAGCGCTAATGCGTAGGTGTTTTGCGTTCGTTTAATCGGAGTTAATACAATAAGGCACATGAATTCACCACTAAATGAACAGGAAATGAGTCAACATTCCGGTAATTTTATACTGAGCTCCATTAGGTAACTTGCTTAATTGAATTTGAATGGGAGTATGAATAAAAGTCCTGTAAATACAGCTGGTTACATTACCAGCTGTATTTACAGGACTTTTGAGACTCGTTAATTAGAGACGCTTCAATAATCGCGGTGATAACTCAAAATTAAATAGCATTGATATTTTATTAAATGAGATCAAGCTCAAACGTGAAAGAATTCAATAAAATGTCTCGAGGTCTGCGCGAAATCAATAAACTGTGAAAATAAGTAGGTGCGTATTTGTTAATGTACATACCTACAGATGTAGTGTATAGGTAATTGTTTTTCATCGTATTTTAACGGAAAAGTAACGAACGTGTCTTGCTATTTTAGTCGGTCACAGTACAAAAAGTACTGAGGTTGCATGACGAATACGAACGTCTCCGAGAAAAAACGATGGAAATAATTATGCACTATATCTGCAGCTTTTATTGGTGTAATTATTACGATAAAATGCATTCGCGCACATGTGCGACCTTCTCGAAAAAGCAAATTCGGTCAATGTTGACACTCTTTTGATTTCGTTGAGCTGTGTATAAATAAAATTTATTTAGTATCTTGTAGGCATAACAAAAAAAGAACGATTGCTAAAATAATAATTGACTTGTCGCGCGAGCTCGCCAATAACATAAACCAACTGGGTTTTCAAAAGTATCTAAAATAAATACTTATTACATGTTTTCTTTATAAGTTTGAAAATAAAATAAAAAACTTGTTAACATTGAACTTTTTTGTTTGCAGGCAGTCCATAATTAATGTATGGAAAATAGCAAGCTCTTCAAATACTAATTAGCAAAAAGTATAATAAAGAAGAAATATTTTTTAATTAGGCTAGGGAAATGATTGCAAAGTTTCCTTTTGTCCTACACTTTGTTTGAGAGGACATCCGCCTCAGGCTGATGAGGCTTGATTGATTGTTGTAGTAATTACATCCGGCGCGGCTCTGTAGGTTTCACCCTCCAAAAGCCACTACACACGTTCAAAACAATTTCCGAGTGAAAATAAATGTTACCTAGAAACGATATTTTATAATAACTTAATTATGAACATCACATTTGGTTTATCACGTTAGCGCGTTTCGAACAAACCGATGTTCCGGGCAAAGAAAATGAAAATATTTTACCTTTTCGAGGCGTTGCTACGTTTTAATTGGCAAATTAGTAGGCACTTGTTTAAAGACAAAATGAAAATCATTATTTTACGTTAAAATAGGATAGGTATAATGAGTTTTCTACAGTTGAAGCGAAAAATAAGTCTTAAATATCGTATAGAGGGTTTTCGCTTTTATGCGAGTACTTATTCAGGTCGATACATATATTTGCATTTCAGACAGAATGGATACATGGCTGGCCGCAAGTACAGTGATTATATTACTCTACTACTTTTTCTTCTGAAAAAACGGTAAAGTTGGAATCGCAGAAAGTTATGTTAAATACTCGTTTGTACAGTCTATTTTTTGTTACTTGAGCTAAGTAATAAACAAACATCACTCGATCACATATCACGCCATTACAAAAGAATCACTCAATATATGGTACGGTCAGCGTCAAAAGAAACTGATAACTTAAATACCTTGTCGTTTTACTGTCACATAAGCAATGTCAAACAAGATTGCCTAATGTGTTAATGCGATAAAGTACAAAAGTAGCTTGAAGTGACCAGTTACTTTTGACGCTGACTGTACAACAATAACTAAAAGTCATTACTTTAAACACAAACAAATTCATTTCTACTAAATATTGCTTTAAATTATCCTTACAAGTAACAAATTTTAATAAAATAATAATTTCCACGAAACTCTCTCTCACAGATTATCAAAACTGAATGTCAGTTTGGCATTTCATTTGTAGGGATGGAAAGAAGTGAATGAATTATTGATTAAGTAACGGTTTAACTGTATGGAGGTTTTAATATACGAGCATTTCTAAAAAAGTTTGTACATTTCATTTACAACTTCGATTTGCAAAAAAAATTGCAGGTTGGTAGGGTGAATGAAGCTGAGCCTAAATAACATAGTCTCCCAAAATGTCCTCATACATTTGTATGAAACTTTCCTTTTTTGTTACTAATTTTCTTAGGTTCATGGTAACAAAAAAGGAAAGTTTCATACAAATGTATGAGGCCATGTATAGTTTTTGTTATGTATATATAGTTTTTTAATGAGCTTCGTCTCGACCTTGTCACTTCTAGCTCTGGACGTGGCCACAATTTGGCTAGCGATGGCATTTGGGTGGATGGCGGTCGCTTTAATGCTATTTGCAGGGCTCTTGCCCGTCAGCCTATTCAGGACTCGCCAAGCTTTTCTGCTGGAGCGCTTGAAATCCATTTTTTCTACTGTGTTTTTTGTACTGTGTGGGTGATAAGTGAAGTGGAAACGAGGCATTTTCGGAAAAGGCGAGCAGATAAGAAGTCCAAACTTTCTAGCGAGACCCTGGATCTGATGCGATTTAGACGTGAGACACCAGAGGAATCCTTGCCAGATCCCCAGTCACTCCACAAGAAAATCAGGAGCTTGGTAAGACGCGACCTTCGCAGCTGGAACACTCGCCTAATACATGAGGCGATCGAGCGAAACCGGGGGTCGAAGGTCTTCACCAAAACACTGGGGAGGAGTCATCTGACAAAGTTGGCTACCTCGAATGGTGAAACCGTCACATCAGTCCCGGGGATACTCGCTGAAATTGAAGACTTCTACGGACACCTGTATGCTTCGCACGCACCGAAGCTTCCACCTGACGCGAGAGACCCTAGAGCCCCACTTACCCGCCACTTTACTGACGATCTCCCAGACGTAGATATCGACGAAATCGGGGCGGCTCTCAAACAGCTTAGTAATGGGAAGGCTCCCGGTGAAGATGGAGTAGCCTCTGAGCTCCTCAAGGCTGGGGGTAAACCCGTTCTGGAGGAGTTGAGGAGGCTCTTCAACTCCGTAATAACCAACGGGACTACCCCGAAGGCGAGGAGCAGAGGTGTAGTGGCATTGTTTTTCAAGAGAGGAGACAAAACGCTCCTTAAAAACTATAGGCCGATCACGCTACTGAGCCACGTCTATAAGCTGTTCTCGAGAGTCGTCACGAATCGTCTGGCATCAAGGTTTGACGCCTTTCAGCCACCGGAACAGGCTGGGTTTCGTAAAGGCTATAGCACCGTGGACCATATCCATTGTTCGGCAGGTTATACAGAAGTCCGAAGAGTATAACCAACCGCTGTGTATGGCAATGGTGGACTACGAGAAGGCCTTCGACTCCATCGAAACCTGGGCTGTTCTGGAGTCTCTGCAGCGATGCCAAGTTGACTGGCGGTACGTGGAGGTGCTGAGGAGTGTCTACCAAATGACTATGTCCGTCCAAGTGCAGAACCACCAAACAAGACCCATACAAAATTGAAATTATGAAATTGTTGTTCTTATGCAATATAAAAAAAAAAATCTGTACACGTTTGAGAATGCGAGGCCGAAAACTAAAAAATAGGTACATGTTTTTTTATCAAACTCCAACATAAATTATACGAAAACGGAAAAATTTACCAATACATTTGGCGTGCAGTACACATAAAACAGTGACGTTTTTCCAGCTTTCTAACGAGCTATTAAAACAAATACGAATTTTGTTAAAGATTGCTTAAAAATATATCACAAAGGAAGCAATAAGGAAGTCACGTCCGAACATAACTTAAAATTAACTTTATAAATTTATCAAAAATAACTGTTATACTCGTAAACACAAATAACAACAATAACTTATGTAAAAAGTAACAAATTTAGGAGTTTGATAAAAAAACATGTATTTTTTAGTTTTCGGCCTCGCATTCTCAAACGTGTACAGATAATATTTTTTTTAATATTGCTTAAGAACAACAATTTTATCTTGTACAAAAGCAAATAAAAAAAGTTGATTTAAATTTGGTATTTTTTTTAATTTTAATTTTTGAAGTTGCATTTCTGACTTTAGTTTAGTTCGGATTCGAATTTCCGCCCGCTTCCTTTGTGATCATTTTCTTTCAGTTTTTTTTTAAATAAGTTCCTAGTTGTTATTCATTTTTGGAGAGCTAAGAAAACAGTTAAGTTTTTAAAATAATCTGCAAGCCAAGTTTCATAACGTTTTTTTTGTTTTTAAGGCATTTTAGTGGAAAGCGATCGCAAAAAAATATTGTTTTTTTTTTGTTTTCCGTCTCGCATTTTTAAATTTTGACCGATAATTACTGTTTTAATATTGAGAAATAACCAGTGTTAATTTGATTTTGTTAATCAGAAAAAATTTTAGATTTAAATTGATACTTTTTTTGTAATAAATTTTTCAAGTTGAATTTCTGACTAATTTAAAAAAAAACTAAAAAACGCGATAACTCAAGAATGGTTCACTTTTGCATAATGCATATGACGGTCAAAAGTATCGCAAATAGTCACCTCTATCACCTCCTAACGGAAATAGGTCGACTTAGCAATAACCCTGTATGTAAACATATATCTCTCTTTTCAAATATTTTTTGAGTGGGTTTGAGTACGTTTTATTACAGCTTGTAAAAATAGGTTCCTCTACGGTCCAGGTTAACTTGTAAATAAGTCTACGAACACCTACTTGTAGTAAAAATAATCATGTTATCGATATTGAAACTAAGCGTACACCTTAATCGTTGTTTGTTTGTTCAGTTCGCAGTTAGGCTTTGTTGTTTTAAAAAGGAAACTATATAAAAGACCATATAAAGTGATTAATAACTAAACTTCAACCCGCACGCAAACGGCTCGTTGCAGGTGTCATAAACAAACGAGCCCTATAAAGGTAACGGGCGAAGTTACGCAGCCATTAACATTACTCGATTAATAAAAGCTTGGCGAGATAATTGCCACCTCAGCGTACTAAATAACATAAAAATGTTACCACTTTCATCAAATGCTCCTTTTAAGACACAAATTCAACAAAACTTGGCCTAACTTTAATTACTTACAGTTTTCTCAGGCAGGTTCCAATAATTTTCAGTTTAACTTACTTTTGCTTTAAAGTTGAGACGTTTACAAGTTTTCAGTGACTACTAGCTTTATGATTTAAACGCTTGGCAGAAAATCTTATAAATTTTAAAGTAGGTGGGTGAATTCAGAAATCTCGTCTTAAAATACAACGTAATAGGTACGAGTATAATAGATAGGTAGCTGTAGATGTGAGTCACTCGAGCTTAAATCTTACAGCGAACGGAAGGCTCCCACAGGGTAACAGTTTACCCTTAATCCCCAGTCTATCAGGCCGCCTGACGCTCCAAAATCTGTAGTAAAGTGTATGAAAGTTGCTATAAACTGGTATTCTGTGTTCTAATACAATAAAGTGACGGGCCAATATCACCCGATGGACTCATTGTGAGACTGAATATTACCTTACAAAATGCGATAACCAAACTCTCCCCATAAACCTACCTATAGTTAGTCCGATTTATCCAATTTTTGAATATGTTGTTGATTTTATGACATCTAGATATGTACGTTTTCCCTTCCAGGGGGGTTATTATGACGTAGCTATGCAGTTAATTTTAAGGTAAGTGTAAAGGACAGAGCTATAGCAGTTATATAGCTCTGTCCTTTACGCTCACCGTAAAATGACCTGCATAGCTTGCTACGCTGACAAATATCAGCACAGGGTTTTCAATGTTTCAAAGTTATGTTAACTACTCTCAAAGGACGAACCTTACAATTTTGACAGAGTGTGTATTTCTATGGCCGCTATAACAAAAAATAGGGGGGGGGGGGGGGGCGGTAATCAAGATCAAACGCATTAGGCCGGTTATTTCTGTATGCTAAAGGAAACAAAAGAGTAAGCGGGTCAGCGATGTAAAGTGATCATCGCCGCCCATGGATAATTAAGTAGTTAGACGTGACCTCGTGGATTAATACTAAAAGTAGCCAAGGTTGAATATCGCCGATAAAGGTCTCACTAATAGTAATGGTAAATAAAGAAGTATAGCATCGGCAGCGTGCTAACGATAAGTGGTTGAGTAGAAATTCACTTCTACTTGTCCTTAGCTCGATGCGAATACTAATAAATAATAATACTTAATAAATAATAAATATCAGGGGACAATCTCACATAAATTGACTTAGCCCCAAACTAAGCTCTAGGCTTGTACAGTGGGTACTAAGCAACGATAAACTTACTTATACGTATAGATAGATAAATACATACACATATAAAACACCCAAGACTCAGGACCAAACATTCGCGCTCATCATACAAATATTTACCCGTACCGGGGATCGAACCCGGGACCGCTAGCTTCGTAGGCAGGGTCACTACCGACTAGGCTACCGTAGTCGTACTACAAGCACATTGAATAAGTAATTCTAAGAAATGAAAAGAAGCCTCAGCTAATTCTGTTATTCTCCTTTTTTATGGCATTGAAACTGCAAACGAGCACACAGGCGACCTGGTGGTTAATGCGATCTGATACCCATGGACATTTGTGCTCTCAAGGGTGTACTGCCTTTTTGCCGAATTATGTTTCGTCAAATTTCATTTGGCAATCAACTTTTCGCCGAAGTTTTATTTGGCAAATCAATCCTTGGCATTATTTTACTTCGTAATTTTTTTATTTCGCTACATTTTTATATTGCAAAATTTTATTAGGTCAAATTTTTATGTGATAAATAATTGTGTAGCAAAATGATTTGCTTAGGCAAATAACATATTGTCAAATTTTATATGGTAAATAATTGTGTAGCAAATGATTTGCTAAGGCAAATAACATATTGTCAAATAATTATGTCAGCCTCTGGCAAATAACTGAGTGCTAGTAAGCATTTTACTTGTTTATTGAAAGTCATATCAGCTGCGTACTTTTTTGCGTTACCTTGAGCTTGAACTTGTCTGAAACAAATATAAATTGGATTAAAAACGAAACTGCTCCCAGAGATAGGTAGGTTAGGGTTATTTTTTTTATGACTCTAAAACCGAAACTGCTCCCAGAGATAGGTAGGTTAAGGTTATTTTTTTTATGACCCGTAAAACGAAACTGCTCCCAGAGATACTCAATACTCAATACTCAATACTCAATACATTAACTATCAACGATAACTCAAGAATGAATTGCTATTTTGAGCCATAAAGTATGTAAACAAAAGTACCCTCTTAATTTAGCTGAACGGTGCATTACCCTACCCGCTTAATGCAATAAAATCATACTGCAAATTGGGTGTACTGCCTTTTTGCCGAATTATGTTTCGTCAAATTTCATTTGGCAATCAACTTTTCGCCGAAGTTTTATTTGGCAAATCAATCCTTGGCATTATTTTACTTCGTAATTTTTTTATTTCGCTACATTTTTATATTGCAAAATTTTATTAGGTCAAATTTTTATGTGATAAATAATTGTGTAGCAAAATGATTTGCTTAGGCAAATAACATATTGTCAAATTTTATATGGTAAATAATTGTGTAGCAAATGATTTGCTAAGGCAAATAACATATTGTCAAATAATTATGTCAGCCTCTGGCAAATAACTGAGTGCTAGTAAGCATTTTACTTGTTTATTGAAAGTCATATCAGCTGCGTACTTTTTTGCGTTACCTTGAGCTTGAACTTGTCTGAAACAAATATAAATTGGATTAAAAACGAAACTGCTCCCAGAGATAGGTAGGTTAGGGTTATTTTTTTTATGACTCTAAAACCGAAACTGCTCCCAGAGATAGGTAGGTTAAGGTTATATTTTTTATGACCCGTAAAACGAAACTGCTCCCAGAGATACTCAATACTCAATACTCAATACTCAATACATTAACTATCAACGATAACTCAAGAATGAATTGCTATTTTGAGCCATAAAGTATGTAAACAAAAGTACCCTCTTAATTTAGCTGAACGGTGCATTACCCTACCCGCTTAATGCAATAAAATCATACTGCAAATTGAACCTTGCATTCTAACAAACTAGGTTAGATTTCATAATGCCATTCAATATGTTGCTAAATCAAAGTATGCCAATCAATACATTTGACGAAAACATAATTGACATCTTAAAAAAATCCCACGTAATAATTTGTCTAACAATAATTTATCAAATCATTAGTTGGGAATTGATATCAGTGCGAAACGTTGAGTTGGGAAATAAAAATTTGACCAAATAAAAATATGGGATACGTAGTTTGGCGATTTAAGAATTTACTAAATAATTTTCGGCGAAAAAAGGGTAAACCTGCAAATTGAACCTTGCATTCTAACAAACTAGGTTAGATTTCATAATGCCATTCAATATGTTGCTAAATCAAAGTACGCCAATCAATACATTTGACGAAAACATAATTGACATCTTAAAAAAATCCCACGTAATAATTTGTCTAACAATAATTTATCAAATCATTAGTTGGGAATTGATATCAGTGCGAAACGTTGAGTTGGGAAATAAAAATTTGACCAAATAAAAATATGGGATACGTAGTTTGGCGAGTTAAGAATTTACTAAATAATTTTCGGCGAAAAAAGGGTAAACCGCTCTCAAGACTATTTCTTCAGACTACAATCCTAAGTTTGCCAATACGTTGCCAATCCAGAGGACTAAGGGAAAGTAAAGATCACTCTACTCATACTCATCATCATGTCCACTGCTGGACATTGGCCTTCGCGATCTCCACGAAGGCCGGTTTTGTGCTACTCGCATCCATCGGCTTCAGGAGATCTTCACCAGATCGTCAGTCTACCTTATGTAAGGTTTATTTATAATATCAAATATTACATGTCAAGTTATTATTTAATAAAATGTGTTAGCTACTTACAATAAGCAACACGATATCTAAAATATTAAAAAAAGGTAGTCGGTTGTCACCAGCAATAGTGAAATATTGGGATGGAAATATGTCTGATACGTCTCTATTACTATAAGAATGTTTCAAATATTTTTAAACACAATTGATAATATAATAATTGCTGGTGACTCTCCTTTTTACGGTTCCGTACCCAAAGGGTAAAAACGGGACCCTATTACTAAGACTCCGCTGTTCATCTGTCCGTCTGTCCGTCTGTCTATCACCGCCGAGCCGTGGTAGCTAGACAGTTAAAATTGACACAGAATATGTACTATTTCTATTGTCGCTTTAACAACAAATACTAAAAAACAGAATAAAATTATTATTTAAGGGCGGCTCCCATACAACAAACGTGATTTTTATAGATAATGGTACGGAACCCTTCGTGCGTGAGTCCAACTCGCACTTGGCCAGTTTTTTATAGGTATTTTATTGCATAATTGTCATGTAACTTTCAAAATATTCACTTACAAATTGGAAAGTTAAATAAGCATAAGTATGAAACCCTGTCGGTAGGGGAAAACAAGTACTTTTGGTTTTATTTTTAATCTATATCTTTTATGTTTCATAAATTCAGAACGTAACGATTGAACATTTTATTAACATTGCGTTGGGGCTTGCCCTGTGCAGTTTTGATTTTAGAATTGTTGGTACCTTCTTTGTGTAAGACGTACCGACATACACGAAATTTATCTTATTTTTAGAGTTTCGTCTAAAAATAGATATAACTGGACGAATTCGTTATTAAGCATATCAAATAACATTCATTGCTTGAACTTTTCATGGCTTGGCATACAAAAATGACAGTAAAAACTCCTTTTTCTGCCAGGTCAGATGCTGACTGCTCTGAGAGCGTTATCTTTCTAATAATACCACGAAAAAGTCCTCCAGAAGTTATGAAGGGTTCCTGATTGGGAATGGAAAGGTGCCCTTTATTAAGTTATACTTTTGCACGGCGCTCCGATGAATATTTTAGTGTGGTATTCCAAATTCAATTATATAAAACAGAAATTAGAGCAAGAATCCGCGTACAAAACTCGAAAGGGGTTGATTTGTATTAAATTAATGATTAAATGCGACCGTTGACTGTTAATAGCCTCTTTTGGATTTCAATTACGGTTGTTTGTCCGGACAACACGCTGTAACGATCCCCGTTTGAAAGATTAATTACTTGCAACCTGTCTGGCTGACTTTATAAGATCCATCTCCTTGGCGAGTTCCACCAAGACGCGTTGTAATTAAATCAGACACCTACTCACCAGGCCCGCCTGCAGAACCAACTTGGTTGGTCTACCTGATGAAACCTTTTGTCAAACAACGGATTTTGTTACAAAGAGCCGGTACATTATTCGACGTAGTAATGAGACACGTGAATAATTTAAAACCACTTTCATTAAGGTGGCGTTTAGCTAACAATTTCCTACGGTTTATATGTAGTCAATAAGGCCAATGATCCTTATATTATACATAATAATATACCCCAGCATACAATTCTTAGTCGTTGTAATGTTGGGTGTTAAGGGTAGTGTGGTATAAACCAAATTTTATTAAAATTATCAAAAAAAAATAGGTGCGTGTGGTGTGTATAAACCTTCGGGGGTGCTTACGGTAACATTGTAATTGCAACCTTGTCAAACAACTATAGGGTGCCTTTTATATTTGAAG
Source organism: Acleris emargana (assembly GCA_927399475.2). NCBI lineage: Eukaryota > Metazoa > Arthropoda > Insecta > Lepidoptera > Tortricidae > Acleris > Acleris emargana. The sequence continues at coordinate 14,093,034 of OV656837.1, forward strand.
GGTCCACGGAAAGAGCACGTCCAGTCACATTAGTAACTTTTTGAGATATCGCGATTTTAAAGTTAGGAACCATGTCATTTTGTACGTAATTTTCGTGGGGCTTTTTTTTAAGAGTGAAAAGATACAAGTTAGGTAAATGAAGATTTATATCTGAATCTTAGTGGTAGGTAATAGATAATTTTGTCTTCTACATTTTGAGATTCAAAACTCATTTTCAAAAAAAAGTGACTATATAGACATGTTCTTTCCGTGGACCCTTCATTTATTGTTATGTCTTCAAGCGAGGATCGGGGGTCCCAGAATAAGGTTGATTGCTTTTTGTTTTTTTTGAAGTCACTCAGTCAGTACTCATGAAATTGCATGAGTACCTAGGTAGGTGATACTCGTAGTTGATGAAAATCCTTCATCAACTATCTTTCATAAATGTTATGGCATAATATGACTTGAGGAAATAAGTTATTGTATTATGGTTAGCGAAGGACTCCCCAAATTCGTGATGGTATTGTTACGTACGTGGGGGTAGGTAACTGATAGAAATGCACGAATACACCGATACTCAAAATTAGACGTAATAACGCACTCACTTAAACCGTTACTAACAATTTATCGTATCGCACAATAAACTTCGAAGATCGCTCGGGTCGCTCTTGTTCGCACTGTTCGCTTTCCAATTAAATACTGGCTGTACTTGCAACCGTTGCAACCGGTCCAATCTTTTACAGTCCGCGTGTCCGATCGTTCTAGAATGCTTTCTTCCTGGAATGATCAATGTTCTTTGCCCCGCCGAGAACGATCGAGACTATTTATTGCTGGAATGTTCAACGCCTTTCTACCCAATGATATTTTATATTTAGATACGTTTTTCTCATACTAAACGCATTAAAAACCTGTCGCCAACTACTGACTGTTACTACGTTACCATATTTCTATAGACAAAGACGGCAATCCGTAGCGAACGCTATTGTTAGAAAGAGATAAATAGTTGTTTCAAATTGCTCGCCGTTCCCGTCAAGACAAGTGCGCGCTCACGGCCGCCTTACCTACCCGTATTTGTCAAACTCATGCGATAACTAATTGTGTATCTCTTTTTTCACAGGTGACAGTGACGCGCCGGTGCAAATTAAATAAATTATGGCGATGTAAACAAAATGTAAAGAATATTTACGGTACTTTCGAATGAAATGAGACATCTTTTCTTCCTTTTACAGTGACAGTATAATTTCCACAGAACTATATCGAGATAGAAGGAAAGAGTTCGTCGATTTATATGAGAATCGAGCGTGTAACATTTTGCGTAGGCACTTTGACGTCACGCGAGTATTTTAGTGATGTGCTCAACATAAACAAAATCGTTTCTAATCTGTGGTGTCATCGATCGCAACGGAAGAGCGTCAGCGAGCCAACAAACTTCGACGGGAGAGGAAAACTGAAACAAAATTGCAAACTATACTTTATTAGTAATAATAATAATACTAACCTTTTGGTAATAATATTTCATTTTGACTACTATTTCATCTTGCACCTACATAATAGTAAAAAAAAACATTTTTGGGACAAGTTTTTGTTGCCGACTGTACTTTTTTGCAAAATCTTTATCTGATTATCGAGACCAACCTATTGAGTCCTAACACGGTGGGTCTACGTTAACAATAGCGGAGATCCTGTCGCTACCATACCATAATATTGCATTGTCATTGAGTTTACATTTATGTGGTCCAAATTTCAGCCCATTCCGTTAACGGGAAGTGAGTCAAATTTAATTTGCAAGATTCGACCCATACATACATATATACATACTTACATACGCATATACATACATTGCAAGTTAAATAAAAGCTTGTAAAAATAATTATCATTTTTTCTGTTTTCAAAATCAAATTCAAAAATTTTATCGACTAAGAAATCGGCATTGAAAATCGCCAGGTACAATCAACCTTGAACGCGCCTCGACAAGTGCTCGACAGTTTAGATTGGTTTATTTTCGTTGCTGGTTTTCAATGCATGCCAAGTCTGGCACGTCAAATTAAAGCCGCAATGTAAAAGTAGCATTAGACACAGACTCGCCCGTTACTGTTTATATGAAATTAATACTATGCAACAAAATAAATTGTTTTATAAATAATAATAACAGATATTTTAAAGCAAAGCGTACTTACCTATGAAAAGAAATATCTTGATTCACAGCTGGCAGTGGTGTTTAAACAGTTTATTATCGAGCAACAGGGCATTGTGTTTTTAAATTCGAAGGTCACACACGGAAAGCGGTCGGGAGCGGACTGAGCATCGCGGCGAGCAATGCAGTACTCAGAACCACGTTTCGGCACGCGGGTACATACACTCTTTCCTTCTATCTCGATATAGTTCTGGGATAATTTCGGCAGCCTCGAAAAACACAAGACGGCATTTTTAATTAAATACATTTGTTACTTTTCGGTAGTAAAATTTTAAATTATTGCCTTTAATGCGTTCGTGTCAGCGGCCGCGGCGCAACTAAACAGTACTAAGGTAAATTACCTTCCTTTCTGAGGAACGTTTTTGCGCGCAGATGACGTATCTTCATATAAAATATTATTGGCTCACGGGTCTGGAATGTTCCGCGTATTGCCCTCTCATTTTAATCATGTTGTCTCTTTCACACCTTTCTCAAAGGTTCTCAGTATCGCTGTCTCTTTCTAATCGTGTTATCTCTTTCACAAGCTTCTTGAAGATTCTCAGTATCCCCGTCTCTTTCTTATCATGCTATCTCTTTCACTCTTAGAGGAAAATTGCCTTATACTGTAATGTACTTCAAAGGCCTATAATGGGTCCTGAAAACGCCTGAAAATCGGTTTATCTACACTCATATCATAAGTCCTCTATAATGCGTTCAGAATCCGTAGACAATGACCATCATTACAAGATACAATTTTACTATGATATTTTTTCTTATCTGTAGCTGTACTGTAAAGTTAAAATTACGATACAACTTTTGATAAAGTAATGTTGTTTAAATTTGGAACATCTTCCAAAACCAACACAATTCAAACAGGGGGTCAATTCTAGTATCTATTAAACGTCGACTCGGTATATTTTAAGTAAAGTGTCGTACGCCGTTTTGATGTCGAGTGACGTTAGAATAGGGACTTTGTTAGTTAGTCTATGATTTAAAAAAAAAACATTCATATTCGTGACACAGGTTAGCTTTGCCGTTTGTTTGTTTGTTTTAAAAATCCGGTAAGAGTATCTACTTATAATATGTGTGTAGATAAAGTAATGTATGCAACTGTACATAATTAGGCCTTAAAAAACTCGTGTGATGTTATTATGAAACTCGCCTTCGGCTCGTTTCACAAAACCACACTCGTGTTTTAAGGACCCTCTTTATGTACCAGTTACATAAAATACTATTTCAGGTTATGGCGTAATCTGACGGAAAACATGTTTCAGGCGCCTGAAAACAACGGCATGTTGTTCGAAATTTTGATAATCTGACATGTGATATGATGTCTGATATGTGATGAGCTACCTCTGAAACCGACTGAAACGATATTTCAGCCTGCTGAAAACGCTTCTAAAGCACCAAAAACTACGATTGAAAATGAGACGCCCTACCCCATCGGCGTAATAGTATATTGTGGCCGGAGGGCTCACAATAGATAATGAAATAATAATGTCAGATCGTAAACCTTATTTTATAGGTGACTTTATGACGTTGGTCTCATTAAATCGACCGTACATTAAGCAACAGACACAATATAAAAAGTTGCATTATGTGTTACATAAAAAGTATGGTAGTATACATATTGCTTAAAGCTGTCGTTAAAAACGTAATTTGAATAAATAAATGAATATCAGGAAACAAATTCACACCAATTGTCCTGGTCCCAAACTGATCTCTAGGCTTGTAATAAGTATGGTTCTAGACAAACAACGATATAAATACTTTAAGAAATTATTAAAATACTTAAATGCAGAGAAAGCATCGAAAATATATTTGACCAAATCCCAAATTAAGCTTCCGGCTTGCTTTTGGTACTAGTCAACAATACACATTATTGTAAAGAGAAATAAACACTTACATACATAGAAAAACCCAAAACTCACAAACAAATACTCGTGCTCATCATACTAATATTGACCCGGTTTACCCTTGTTTCGCCGAAAATTATTTAGCAAATTCTTAACTCCCCAAACTACCTATCCCATATTTTCATTTGGTCAAATTTTCATTTCCCAATTCAACGTTTCGCACTGATATCATTTCCCAACGAATGATTTGATAAATTATTGTTAGACAAATTATTACCTAGGATTCTTTTAAGATGTCAATTATGTTTTCGTCAAATGTATTGATTGGCATAAAAATTAACCATAACCAATAATAATATCTGGGAGCAGTTTCATTCTAGGTGTCATAAAAAAAATAACCCTAACCTACCTATCTCTGGGAGCAGTTTCGTTTTTAGGGTCATAAAAAAAATACACTAACCTACCTATCTCTGGGAGCAGTTTCGTTTTTAATCCAATTTATATTTGTTTCAGACAACACAATTATTTACCACATAAAATTTGACAATATGTCATGTCATTTGCCTTATCAAATCATTTGCTATACAATTATTTACCACATAAAATTTGACGTAATAAAATTTTGCAATATAAAAATGTATCGAAATAAAAAAATTACGATGTAAAATTATGCCAAGGATTCATTTGCCAAATAAAACCTCGGCGAAAAGTTGATTGCCAAATGACATTTGACGAAAAATAATTCGGCAAAAAGGCAGTACACCATTGACCCATACCGGGATTCGAGCCCGGGACCGCTAGCGTGCCCCGCTACTGACTTAGGCCAACGCGCCGTCAAATAGAAGATAATAGAGGTAATATTCATACATCTTCTAAAACTGGATGAAAGTGATGAATGTGGTAGCAAAAACTTATTGCATGAATCTATGTGTTGTTTGGTACTTAGTATTTATTTCAGCTCTATTCTGATAATTGGTAATTTTTATCCCAGATTATTAACAAGTAGAGCTTATCACCTGGATACTCTTTTATTATAATCACGTCGAGATGTTATGCTAATCTAGTTGGTAGTGACCCTGGTCCCAGGTTCATCCCGGTCATGGCTAGTGATGGGCGGCTTGTAAGTTTCAAAAGTGAAAGTTTCACTTAAATTTTTGCAATATTCTGAAAGTTTCATAAGTGAAACTTTCACCTAAAATTTCGTGTTTTATTCTGAAAGTTACCAAAGTGAAATCGTTTAATTTCTGAAAATTACTTAAGTTTTGTAAAGCAACGTAAGTAACGGAAACTTTCATGAAATTTAAATGAAATTTACGTGTGTCATCATTTTCATCTAATTATGTAACTTTCAGAAGTTGTAATTTTCGCAGTTATTCGCATCACTAGTCATGGCCAATATTGTGTGATAAGCCCGAGTATTTGTGTGCGAGTCTTGGGTGTTTCCTATATATGTAAATGTTTATTTCTATTTATAATAATGTGTATTGTTGACTAGTACCAAAAGCAAGCCTAGAGCTTAATTTGGGATTTGGTCAAATACATTTTCAGTGACACTCACTCCTACTAGGTTTTTAATTTCATTTACATACTAAAACTGTTCACAGTAGCAAACAATTTACATGAGTTTTTCTGTAGTTTTGTTGCGCGTAGGGTTTAGGGTTTTAGTCTTAGACAAGAAAACACTTTATGTTCTAGAACATAGAAAAACCGTTTTATAGCGCCTACATCTAGCATAAACATGAACTGTACGAGCATGAGAAATGATGAAATTAACTTTCCATCCCCTTAATCCCTTAAAAAATTAAGTTCGCCTTTTTAAATACTTACTGTTTGTAAATTTTGTTTCTACAATTAAGTGTTGACATAGGGTAAAACACCTAATAACTGGTCTCTAAAATACCAGTTACTGGCACCTTGTGATTATTGAATTTTATTATCGCCTCTATTAGATACGAGTACCTTATATTAAAGTTCATAGGGCCAATAATTGGTAGGTGGCCAACAATAGGGCAGTTTACCCTACACATAAGCCCACAATTTTACAATAATTGTAATAAGTGACCAGCAAAAAGTGCCATATTTAACCACCAATGGGGCAACCCAGAGGGGCTCCTCACAGAGTAAACTCTTTATCGCAGAAAAAGAAAAGGTTTCACAAAAAAAAAGTGTGAAAAATCGTCACTAAGGAACGATTTAATCGTCATTTATCATCTATGTCTGTGATTTGCCTTGTCTTATTTAGGAAGTGTACATTACCACCCGAAAAAATCTGTAGGTAAAATAAAAATATGTTTTGATTAATGTCTGCGACTTTTTTGAGACTCGAATTTATGCTAACCTTGAAACACAGTTATGTTTAGTCCACGTCATCTGTTGGGGATCTCGGGAAACTCGCTAAGGTTACTTAGAATGAAATGAAACTGCCTTAGTGGGATAGTCGTTGTAGAGAGCGGGCGCCTCCGCGCGCGGTGAGATGGCGCGACCGGTATTACATACTCTGTTCCGAGACCGCTGTCAAATCTTGCCGAGTTCAAGACAGGGAAAGAGTATTTATTTTTAAACTGTCGTGTTTGTCGCCCGTATTTTAAATTAAACAGATCTTAACATGGCAACACGGACTAAAAGGTCCTGTTTGGTCCTGCCCTTGGTATTAACGTATGCGGAGTGAAATCTGGACAAAGTTGGAACCTCTGTTTAAATATCGACGGTTAACCACCAATACCTCCTAACTGACATTTTTGGTCAAACAACTTTTTTTCGCAATTCATGATAAATACCCTCTAACGCACACATTAGAAAGATCTCCTATTTCAAATAAAGCATATTTCTAGTGTTTTTGTTATCCTGGCAATACCTGCTAAATGACAACGCGCGATTTTTGCCCAAAATACAAAGTTTTTTGTGTCTACTGTAAAGTTTTAACATATTGAGATAGGAGGGATTGGTGGTTAACCGTCGATATTAAATTCCTGAAAACGGTACAAAGTTCAATTGAATTTTGTTTAACATGTCATCTGTCAGTAAATCGTTTAAATTTTAAGGACGTAGAATTTTTTTTCACGAAAATTATGGATAATCGAAAAAAAATGCGTCGTAAAACTGTTTGTAATTTCTTCGATACACATCCCGTCTGGTCGAAAGCGTCGGTCGTAGAGCTTTTACACGGAGAAGTGAGAGTCGAAGCACAGTTTAAATTATTATAGCCTCCTTCTCATTCAGAAAAACGACTACAAAAAAGCCCGGAACTAGAAGACTAAACAGTTCAAGCCAGTTTACTGAAAGGAGTCGTTTAAAGAAAATAACCGTCGGCCGTGTTGAGTCTATACCATGTTATTATCATTTCTTCATATGGGGGTCGTTTAGAAAATATTGCTTATATTAGGAAATATAAACGAAAAGTGTAATTTTCGTTCTCCTTCTTCTTCTCTTTAGTGGCAGCCACAACGCTGTGACAACAATACCATTGTCTTTCTTTGTGTCCGTAACACCAAGCCGATTACATACAAAAAAGTTAGAACTACATTGAATGTACATTGAATTATCAACCCTACCCTCTTAGTCAGTAGGTTTAAAATGTAAAGTGTCAGGATACAGCTATAAGTTTTGTGTAGATGATAGTATTGTGTAGGGAATAAGCACAGTTCAAATAATAAATACTTATATCTGTATCCTGACACTTTACATTTTAAACCTACTGACTAAGAGGGTAGGGTTGATAATTCAATGTACATTCAATGTAGTTCTAACTTTTTTGTATGTAATCGGCTTGGTGTTACGGACACAAAGAAAGACAATGGTATTGTTTACAAACAATGGCCTTTGTGAAGAAGATCGGCTCAGTTCAAATAGTAAAGACTATAACAGTAGATAATAGTAGATTATACACCGAGGGGATAAAGCACAGTTTTATGTCACGGGCGCGATATTGAATCCTGAACGTAACGAATAAAGAAGGTGTTACGTGTTAATTCCCGAGCGAAGCGAGGGAATTAAGAAGAGTCCTGAGCGCAGTGAGGGGTTCAATCGCGCCCAAGATGAAAACAGCTTTATCCCCGAGGAGTGTACTCTACTTTTCTCACCTTTTGCGAGACAATAAAAAAGCGAGTCTACTAAAAACAGCGTTTTATTATAGTAAATTAAAATTAAAAGTGAAAATAGATATTTGTATATATATTATTTAAAACTTTGCAGTTATCACCAATGTATTTTATTGCAGCGTCTTACAATACTCGCGGCTTTTGTTTAATTTCAAATGTGTTCCATTCAGCTTGCCGTGGCCAGTTCGATTTTAGAAAATGTTCGATTTTCAAATTAGGTTCAACGCGGCGGTGGCGGCGGCGCCGCGCCCGGCCTTCGAGTATTAGTTGATCTTTTATTACGAAATTAGACTTTAAGGCCATTGTAATAAGAACTATGAAAAGTGAAAATATTACAACCCAGCGGGTTATAATGAGATTCAGTACAACATTACACCCCGGCTAAAGCCAAGGGCTTTAATGACTTGGTTTGCGTAAGGTTTGCATGATATGTAATTTGGCATTGTCGAGCAGGTGGTGTGAAAAGTATATGTATGTTCTATCTTACGGAAGCGGGTGGGCCGTATTTGTGTATTTAGATACACGTGCATCTGTGTGCGTATCTGTCATCGCTAATCGCCGTAGTGTGCGTGACTATAAGCATTACAACTACAAGTACGGCCCACCAGCTTTACCGACAAAATAATTGGAACGCTGGAGATTAGACTAAGGGCCTGTTGTTTGATCAGTAGTTAACTCAACTAATTGTTAAAACTCGAAAAAGGAATGGAAAATTTGACACATTTCCTTGAGATTTAACCATTGGTTACGATTTTTAACAATTTGTTACTATAACTACTGATCAAACAACAGGCCCTAAGAGCCACACGTAATAAAAAAGATACAAAAAGGCCGCAGCAGAAAAATCACGTTACTCTATAGGTACTTACATTTGTTTGTGTCACATATCAGTGTTTTGTTTGTGACGTGAATTCGGCGGCTTACCCGCTACTCCGGCGCTCCTCGGCCGGGTTCAATTACCATAAGGGTTCGGCGTCACACAAACATCTTGTGTTTACATGACAGCCCGCACACTTCACTACCCAGACACGGTTCCTACGACACGAGTATAAATTCCAAAGGAATTTCGCGAGCTGAATTGAAACGTTATTGTAACTCGATTGGTCGTGTGTTGAAAATATTAAATTTGAAATTGAAATTACGAGGCGACGTCGTCTACAATTCTAATCGACATTGACATTCCAATTCGGCTTTTTAGTCATTCAGCGGCCTCACGAAGAATTACTTTCGAGATTGTAGATTCATGCAGTCTTTGCGAACTACGCAGAAGCTTCCAGACTAGACAAAGTACAAAGAAACAACGCTTTGTCACTAAACAAAATTAAATTAAAAAGTGCACAATATTGAATAGTGGAGAGTGAATAAATACCTTTTTCAAAACAGTCTACCATATTTAAATTAAGATTATGATTCTACCCTTGCTGTCTGCCCCGTATAATTTGTAATTTACTGTTTCTCTGTAGGGTAATCCGTGATAGATGCCCCAAAGGGATAGGCGTCTATTTTACAAAAACCTTACTTCCCAAAATCGCAGCATATAATTAATAGTCTAAATAGGCAGCGCAAGGGCCACATATCTCAGCCGCCGCAGGCTTTTGTGTGTGCGAAAATCTCCGCGACGAGCGCTAAAAACGCCCTAAATTTTCAAACACAACTATTTGCAGTTACATAACTTTATAATTAGTATTAACTGTTCTGTTTTATAACATCAATATACTGATTCATTAAGTGTACAATTAAGTGTTAATTAACGCTCTTTTGCATTTGGTTTAGATAAAAAATAAAAAGGCACCTATCCATATCAAAAAGGACAGTCGCCCGATTTACGTGGGGTATAGGTGCCGTTGGGGCATCTGTCCCCCCTCCCCCTTATATAATCTGAGAGTATTTTTTTCAATCGATTTCTATTGATAGTTTTCTATGTTCTTCTTAGAGTGTATACTTAACCCGATATTGTTTGCGTATTTTGGTTTTATTTTTATTACTTATCGCAAATATAATACATATTTTATTTACATGCATATACTTTATTCCAAAGAGCATCTATCCTACACCACAAGCATCTATTCTTCTTAGAATTTTCAAAGTGGGGCATCAATCCATATCTATAGGTCTCTTAATTTTTACACAATCAGTAATATTATTAGGTTAATAAAAAAAGACTACACTAGCTATATCAAAAGGAAATATTTATGGGAAATTAAGAGGCCTTTTCAAAAAGTGTGGCATGTATCCCGGATTTACCCTAATGTTTTTTTATGTAGTACAATAACGTGTTTTTGTATTGAATTGTAGTAGGACATTATGTATGGCCCGTCCGCCATTTTTCTAAATAACCTACCGACAAACAGCGTGTTTGAATAGTTGAATTGCGATTTGCCTGATGAAAAAACAGTATTCCATTTTAGGCCTCAATGTTGGTAGCATATTTGCAATTTCGAGATTGGTCAGAGTGCTGGTTTGCTTCCTCCTAGCCATAAAAAGGTTGACTTTATTTATGTTTACGTCGTGGGAATCGCAAATATGCTTACAAGAGACCGCCAGTTTTCTTAAAGTCTGCCATCGCAATGACTTAATCATAATAAATGTTAATGTATGATTTTGAGCCACAGATGCTAACTTTAAATGAAAGAAGCAACTAAATTAAGAATGGTGTACTTGCTGTTGGAACTTCCAATCTTAGACAATAGGTATTGAATATTCCATTTAAGACAACCTTCTTAAATAGAATTTATTGCGACGCGCAGGAAAAATACCTGTTACCTACTGAAATGAAAGGTTTGAAGACGGCAAAATGGTTTTCGCACGCCATTGTATCGGCACGTTGACGCCCAAGAATTTTATTCATTATACTCGTATTTAAAATGACAAACAAATTAATTATTACTCAGCGTGGTTTATTTATACATGTTGTTTTTAGGAGCTTCCCTAGTCGCATTACAACATAACTATGCTTAGATATGTATGATTATGAAAATGTTTTTTTGGAAACGCCAGGTAAATTTTACTACTTTGCATACTTGCACGTTTTTAAATATTTTATTATTTGCGACCAAACAAAGTTTTACATTTTCATTTAAATGATACTTGCCAACATAATTGTCAATAATGACTTCACGGCAGTTTTAATAGTCATGTAAAACCATTATGGCGATAAATATTAATGCAATTTACATTAGATACAGCCATCTCTGCCTTTAAGCAGAAACACTTTTGGCCGCATGTAACTACACGCCACATATCGTTTACCGTCTCATTTGCCAACCCGCTATTTTTCTGTGACTGTAAATATTTCACACAAAGAAAAACGGGTTGGTAAATGAACCGGTTGCGAAACGATACATTATTCGGCCAAACATATTTCTGCTAAAAGGCAGGATACCAAATAAATATGCTCAAAGAGTTATGTTATGACATTGATTACTATGCGTTATTAAATAATTATAACAATAGTAGGGCAAACCTTATTATTTTGGAATTATTATTATGTAAAAGAAAATGAATTTACCTACCATTGTTTAAATACTTATTTTATGGAAAACCTATTGTATGAATTTACTAAGCATTTATTTTGGCATGTGAAAAAGTAGGTAATTCGGTGATATTCAGGTTATTTGGTGATACAATCAGGTTAAGCTGTGGTGTATTACAATTATAATATCCTCTGTTATGGTACAGGAGTGCAACCTCATGATGATGGCGACAGCTATAGGCTTCCAAAGTTCTCCAAAGAATATAACACTTTTTTTACAGCTTTATAAATACATACAAAACATCAATTACACCTCGCATCAACTCATCTAAGAATGTAGGTCAGGTCAAATTAATTTGCCATTTAATTTTGGTTTTTTGGCTTTTATTATTTTTGTGAGTTCGTTCGGATTTTCGCCCTAAGCTATCATAATGAATGCAAACCGCGCTATCTACTGAAAAATAGTACCATCTATAAAAAAATTAGATAACTCCGCTATGAGACGATAACACACTATCACCGAATAACTGCGTATCACCGAATAGCCAAGGTTTGCCCTACATTGTGTATTAAGGTCGGTAAGTAACGAATTACGATCGAGGCTCTAGTAGAAGCCCGAAGTCGAAGACTGAGGGCTTTCTGAGTCGAGGTTCGTAATTCCCGTACCGCCCGTGAAACATACAATGTTTTTCATCACATTTGAGAGTAAATAAATAAAATTTCATTAATTGTTTTAGCTGCATGGATAATATCTGGCGGTGTTGCATTTAAATTACACTCATCGGACGATGACGACGACATTTTTTATAACTTTTTTACTTGTCTTCAAATTTAGAATGTAAATAACTATGAATTATAGCTTTAATACACAAGTCAGCACAACTATTATTACGAATTACTTGAACTTTTTAAGCGGATGGCGGGCGGACTCCACAGATTATACAAATGTTTCGTTTAGAAACGTTAAGGGCAAATACTTACGTAGGTAGGTATACATACAGCCCTGAAGGAGTGTAATAAAAAACGACGTTTTGATACACAAAACTATTAAAATCGATTATTAAGAACATTAATTGAGTATTTAAGTAACATGTAGCGAGATTGTAATGAAATTCCTGTTTAAATAACATTTTAAGACAATTTGTCAATTGCGTGTAAACTCTTTGCTTGAACTTGCATGACCTGTGTGTTGTGGTTTAAATTTAAAAAAAAATTACTTACCGACCTTGGGTTTTATGGTAAGAAAGGTCGAGGGTTTTATATGGGGCATTGCGGCCAAGTTAACCTGTATGTTTAGATACTGTTTACGTGCAAGTGTGATGAAAAAGATATTATGTGAGTCGAAACGAGGATTTTAAAGGCAACTTGACGGATTTTAACCGATGCTAGAATTATTTGGCGATACCCGATCCCGTGACAATTACAGCATCATTGAAATATTGTAACTCGCCAGTAATATTTAAGCAATAAAAGCTCGTTTATCATAATTAAATACAATTATATTTAATTATGATTAGCCTCAAATTATTAAATATCTGGGGACAATCGCACACAAAATTACCATTGCCCTAGACAAATTACTTTCGGCGAACGCTATCGTTATCGAAAATGTTTAGGATTGACTTAAGCTACGGAACAGTCGCGTTGACCGCTTTTCTAGATTCCATACATTGTGTCAGTTTTCGTAAATCGTTTACGTTAACGTTTTGCATCTTTTTTTACGCCCCCTATTCCCAATCTAAGTCTAACCCTCTTAATCATAAACGGATAATAGCTAAAGTATCCTTTAAGCATGGTTTGTCCCTATCTGTCATTGTGACAAAGCATACTTCAGCTAAAACCGATTTATAGTGCGTTTATGAATAAGAGACTTCAATGAATAAATCTAAGACATTGCATCTGCTAATTTTCCGGTCCAGGAAAGGAAGTTCGCGTGAGTGTGTGCAATCTTATATCTATTCCAAAAAAAGCTAACCCAAGACTTTTATTACTGTTAGACATCAAAGGAAAGATCTTTACCCTATTAAAAGTTTTGTATTGTGGTAGCAATGGATATATAAAAAATCGGTCAAGTTCGAGAGCGAAACGCTTACTAAGGGGTACGTTTTAAACCGTGACTCATTTTGTTATCTAGCCTACGCTATTATTTATTTGGGGGGTTGAGGTGGGCCTTGTGAGCCACTTTGACCATTGCTGATCTTTTGTAGCAGCCCTTTGTTTTAGAGCTCACCGCAAAGGCCCGTTGCGTCCAGGAATTTCCAGATGCTTTGGGCAGTGAGGAGTTGTATCTCTTGTGGGTCCATCATATGTCGCCCTAGGTAGATACTTCTGTTGCGCATTAGTGGTCCGCAGGAACAGAGGATGTGCATTGCTGTCTCCTCCGTCTCTTGACAGAACCTGCATATCGCGTCTTGTTTTATACCCATTAGAAACAGATGTCTGTTTAGCCTAAGCTAACTAATTTTTCTTTTCGAATCGGTCTATTCGTCGTGACTCTTTGCACACGTCATCTACCAGTGATGCGATTGGTTTAAAAACGAATCGAATAGAAACGCTAGTTAGCGTAATGCGTTTTGGCTAGGGCTTAGGACCCCTGTAGACTGATTTTACCAACGTCAATAATCATACGAATCTCAAGTTCATGCATAAGTTAATTCTTCGTAACCGCAATGGTTGTGACAGTATTTTATAGTACGTGATTGCTGATGTGCGTTGTAACTTGACAGAAGCTCAGTCCACACTGTGGTGTTGGGCCGTGGCTGATTGCGTTATTGAGGGTCGTGGATTCTTGAGCTAGTTCAGTGTGAAAACATCTTACTCGGACCATAGAATGTTGAACAAGAATTTGTGCAGAGAATCAAAAAAAATTAGAAAGAAGAGGGCATCTGTTTTAATCTAAACCGACAGACAGACGGAGATACAATTTTAAATGGAGAGAAAGATCAAAAGCAAACAAACATGTCATCTTATAGGAATTCGTCTTTTTTGTATCGGTACCCTGAAAACTAGGGAAAACCTCTCCTTGGAATAAGAACGATATTTTACACAAAAAAAAACAATGGCTTTGATTTTGCGAGCTTCGTGATATAAGAAAGCCGCTAGGTAGCAAGCGCGCACGATTGGTATTAAAATTAACCTGTCTAGTCCGCCTAGGGCGAGGATAACACATCTGGTAGCGACTGGAAAGATAATAAAGCGGTGAGGTCATATTTTTTCTCAAATATTTTGAAAAATGAATTCGGAAAGAGTCTTATTTTCTTCCTAGGAGTAAAATAAACGTTTGAAAAGCCATTCGAGCACACTGCGATTTTTGTTTAAAAACGGTACCAGGAAAAAACATCTATACCTATACCCAATTTAATAATGGATGGGTGGTGATTGGAGGCGGCAGGGGGCTGCGGGCGGCGGCAGGCGGCGGGTCATTGTGCGTGAAACTTAATACTCGTAGTTTTCTAAAAAATAATTCTCTATCGACTCGTTGAAATTTTCTTTACAAATACATCTATTTATATAATTCCCTCACTTTGTTTGAGAAAAGCATTACTTATAGGATTGCCTGAATTTTATTTTAGCAGACATCGTCAAGAAAGCCGAGGCCCGCTATCCACCTCGTAAGGAAATCCCCTAATTGCCGGGCTTAGACAATAATGTACTATTATTCGAAGGTAAATTCAATACGCGGATTGTTAACTTTTCGTAAGTAATACTTAGAAAGATTTACCTTTACATTTTAGCGACAGTTAACTCGCGTTCCTTTTTGAAACTTGAGTATGAAAAATCTTTACTAATAAACGACTTAATTGTCATTACCTGACTGAGTACGGCCGCCAGTATGACTAGTTCGGTTATGTGAATAAAATCCAGATGGTAAACAGGTGTCATATCATTGTGCCTGGACATTGACACATAATGGGCTCAACATAAATCGGACGCTGCTGCTTGATGCTTGTTCAAAGCATTTATTCAATAATATGGTCAATATGGTCATTGACATGCAACTTAACGTTGACATTTCATGGATTGTTTGGTTACGTTACGAGTAACTTGTTGTATAAGTAATGTAAACTCGAATTCTTTGCAAAAAAATTCTCGGTAATGATATAATTTTTCGAAAGAATTACCCTAAATTAAGAATTATCCAGGACATAGACAGTATAAAATGAACTCGTCTTAATCTAGTCGGCGGTGGTTTTCCTTGTTAGGTCTTCCGTTTTTTGCCACAGACACTCGAGACCTTAAAGGATGCCGCCGAGACTTATTCCTATAATGAAACCTATTTTAGGGTAATTTATTATATTTGATATTTTACTTTGGTAGCTCATTTGGACCAACAAAGTAGTGGCCCAGATATAACAATAGACCGGATTTTCATTTACTTAATGGTCAAAGCTATTGTTAAAGGATATCATTGCGTTTTTACATTACATTTGCGTTTCATGGTGATTAGGTATTAAGTAAAACGGATATTAAACGAATAATTAAGATAAAAGTGACGTTTTAGGGAAATTAGTTATTTTGCTTAAGAATTCTTTGTAAAAATTATAGGTACTTACTTATAGGTACTTATAGGTACTTACTTGTGTGTGTGTTTGTTAAACCGATGGCAATTTTCGTAGCATGGAAACTTTCTCGGATCGAAGTCCTGGGTAACAACGGCAGATGAATTATTTTTTTAGATGAGTTCCTCAGGTCTGGGGACGATCGATTTAACTTGAATAATTTTGCATTTCCCTTAGCGTACAATCCTTAGATATATTTTTGCGACTTGGATGCTCAAACTGCGCAAGTATTACCCCGATCCTAAATACGTAGATAAATACGAGACCATCAGAATGAATATCTGACAGAATGCAGGCTCATTGCCACCTTACTAACAATATGTAGGTTTTAGCCTTTTTACCCTCAAATACGTCGGATTACAATTTTTATGGTCGGTTCATTTGTAAAATTGACAAACAAACTTTTTCCCAGTGACGTTTACTGTAATTACGACATTAGAATTACATCAACAATCAAAAATCATCGATGGGAGCCTGTCTGCGACTGTTTATTGCTTTTATTGTGTTGCAGCTAACAATGCAACTGCGTAATTGTGTTCAGTGATGTGGCATCTCTCACGCGAGCAATCTGTCTGGACAATAGTGGTGATAAAGTGACAATAAATGTTCGACATTTGACATTTACAACCAATGCCGGATTCTTCCTAGCACGCGGGGCTGAAATTATGAGTGACGTAATTAGGTATCTATACTTACCTACCGTTTCCTCCGACGGGAAATAGTTTGTTTTCATTCCAAAACTCAGCAATGGGTGCTTTTATATTTTATAGTTTACTTGGTTCTGTGACACGTTTGTCTTTCGTTAGTGCAATGATTTCTTTAACCCGTCGAGCGATATGTCAAAATTGATGTACATCAAAATTAAACTTTATGTCAAATGAATAAGTCACGTAATGTCAAAAAATCTACGCACACATGTTGTGCGTAGGACACCTGAGGGGTTAAATGTGTACTTATTATAATTTTTCGTCTGCATTTCTAACAATTCTCTACGGCTGCTGGCTAGATTATTGAAAATTGGGATCCCCTTCGTTCGTCTAATTTTTCTTAGCTTATTTTAATCAATCATAATTGATTTCGCATAATTTGTGTTGGCATAATAGTACACTTTGGCCTACTACTTTGATTGGCATATTGCGCTTTTAGAATAATTGTAGTTGAATTAATTTGTATTCCACTATGCATATTATTGTTTTGGGCTGATAATTATTTGCTAAACCATAATTTAGGTTAGGCTACGTTACTAGGCTAGATTAGGTAGTAGGTTAGGTTAGTATCAGAGGTCATCAAACTTTTTGACTCAAGGGCCACCCTGCACTTAGTATAAATTCGTGCGGGCCAAGACTTTTGTTAGATGGCATCAGCAAATCACAATTACATTTATCGCATTGATACTAATTTTTCCATTGCCTTATAATTAGCCCACCCTGTTTGGTTTGTATTATTTCGAGCTCCTAAATAAATCCCAGTGAGTCGGTCTCATTTGTGATTAATCACAAAACGGCCCGTGGGCTCTCCCGCTTTCTTTCCGTGGGCCGTAGCTTGGCGACCCCTGGCCTAAATGATGTAGAATACGAGGTCGCTTTTGTTCCTAAATATACAGGGTGTCTGGAAAACCTTCTGAGAAATTTTAACTGTAGATAGGGTGGATGATTTGGATCATCCCTATATTGGTAACTTTTGTTTAAGTTAATATTTGACTGAGTTACAGACAGATTTATCATCGACTTTCCTGACGATGCTCTCAGTGTGCCCCATCTTAACTGATTCATTCATAATATCGTCGGTGATACTGCAAAACCGCGTAAGTAACAAATTTATGATAGAGCAAAATAAACCTTACGGTCTTATTAAAAAGGTGCATTTGCTCCTTATTTAAAATGTCACTTACGCGGTTTTGCAGTTTCACCGACGATATGTGTCACAACGTAATGTAAATAAACAAGTTGTTCCTTATGAACAATGTTTCCAATCATGGTCAAAAGCTCCATGGAGTTTAGAAAACTGACACATTATCCTGTAATGTGAATGAAAAGACGGTGTCTGATAAGGGCTATTATGTGAAATAATCTAAAACTGAAACTTACGATTATGATTTTTACTCACACTTTTCTCACACTCACACGGCTAAAATAGCACTTGCACTCGTAGGCACATTACTTCTTTTACGAGATCATGAATCATGGCTGTATTTCATTGATTTGTACCACTATCAGGGCTTCCGACGAATAAAAAACACAATAATTAATTATTGACAATTTGACATATTATCTTTTTAAATCTTGTACCATTAAAACTCTGTATGAAAAGAGTTTTAGGTTTCATTTGTAAACAAAAAATCCTACCTACACGTTACGTTTTATCAAAATTACATTTAAAGCTGGCATCATACATGTTGTTGCTAGATATTCGTATCATAGAAGAAAGAGAAAAATAGGATCGCTTTGTAAGAAGAGGTCGACGTGATTACACTCTGTGGTAAAAACCCTTATAAGAAAAAGGCCACTAAAGCCGGCTACTCACACACCTGCTGCAGGGGCAATATGGGAATTGGACCCTTGATTGCCTCCTTAATTGTGATGTGTGTAGGCAAGCAGGAGCAATTTTTAGATTGGGCCTGCGGCAGGGCGGCAGGGGCGCAAGACCTTCCTAGCTCCCTAGATTGTGTCTACCGCCCTGCAAGGTTGCTGCGTGTGTAGTAGGATTGGGGCAATTCCAGTCAGTTCATTGGTGACAACCGAGCGGAGTGGACAAAAATGGAAAAAATGGTGTTACCATAGCCAGGAGCTCTTCAAAAGAATCAATATCCATTCGCAAAAAGTTTCTAAGATCATCTACTTCCAATTCTTTCATAATATTCATGTGGCACAATTTGCTTCGTTTCGTTTCTGCAACCAATTCTTCACCCAATATCTTCTCTTCCTTTTTTTTTTGGTAGCACCACAGAAAGTGCCAAGGCGATACCAATCCTCTGGTGTTTCGACAATACAGGAGGCTTTCTCGTGGACGTGCGTTCAGCGGGACTATCAGTTACACACTGAACGGCAGGCTAGTGTGTAGAGAACAGCCTAAAATTGGTCCAACCGCCGTGCGACCGGTATTGCCCCTGCAGCAGGTGTGTGAGTAGCCGGCTTAAGGAACACCCAGAAAATATAAAACGTGGACTACAATCACAATCAGTCAAGGAAGCGATGTCACAAGCGAAGCGATGTTTGGTTTGGGGTTTGTTTTGTTTACTTGCATGTGATGTGACTTCACATCACACTCACAGGTTATAAAGTATTTCTAACATCACATAGCGTTTTTGCCACAGATTAAATTTCAAAAAAAATCCTTATTATTTCGTGTAATTTCCAAAAAAATTGACATAATTTAATGTGAAATAAAGTGAAATACGTTATTTTACGCTAGTATCAGATAGGATGACCACAATTTGTAGTATATTTTCAATGTTGTCAAATAGCCTATTATAATCAATTATGCGACGACCTTTATATCCATCGACAAAATGTTTTGCACTTGGACTTTTGGCTACTGCCACAAATACCATGCGGATCAAAAGGAAAGAACCAGCAGCCAGCAGCGCTTTCTCCCCGTCTGGTTGCCCTGAAAATCAGCGCGTGCAGCGTCACGGCATGTCTGACACTATGATGCTGAGTAGCACCCAATTTGGTGCATTATTATTTTATAAAATAGTTTTAAGGTTTTGTTTTAAATTATTTTCTCACTGTATTTAATTTGATTATTATTTTTCTGTGGTTTGCACCAATAAACGATTTTCTTTTTCTCCTTCTTTTTTTTCTTCAATACGGAGAGCAATAATCGGATCGTTCAATCCGTCCGTCTATTTGAACTTTTAGAAGTCTATGAATTTATGGCTGTCATTAGATGTCAGTGTTAAATTATGTTATTTTCAATATTCACGTCATCAATATTTTTGCTGTAAATCAGTTATATGGGCTACTTTAGAGCAGAAAATAATGGTAAATGGTTAGATCTCGACAGTAAAAGACGGACGATATGATCAGTCTCGGCAAAACATGAACAAGAGACCTAGTGATTTCACATTTAAAACCAATTAGTGTTCAAATTGCAAAAACGAAAATACAGTAAGTTGCACTAAAATTACTCATTCATTTTTATTATAATGCTACCTTGATTTTTGTTTACATGGAGCGAACTGTTTGTTTACATACCATGTGACAACGTATGGTCTCAGGTCATTGACCTCGGACATTGAATTTTGACGTAAGATACTACGAACTGTTGGAGTAGTATACTATCAACGTCAAAATGTCAAGGTCGAGATATCGGCTGCGATACATCAAGTAACCAAATGAATATAATTAATCCTTCTTTTTTTTTACATTAACAGAAACAAAAATGAACCATACCCCCGTGATCAGAATCGTGCGAACTATTACCCCCCCAAATTTCTCCGAAGGTTTTCCAGACACCCTGTATAAACACGAAATTATAATTATTATGTCTTTTTGTATTTATGCTGTTTGTTGTTAGTGTATGTGAAGATTATACTTTATTTGTTTATGCTTGTTAATTTTGTGCATTAAGATGATTATGGAGGCTATTTCGGCAAAAATAAATTATGAATAAAAAATCACTAAGTACATATGATTTTATGCGATCCAAAAGTGAACCTTGAAAACTCTGTGCAGGAAACGAAAGTTTTCAATTGCAAATTATTGGGACCGAGAAACGGCCCCTATCGTCCGGGCGTTTCCCCTAACTTCGGAAAACAACGAAATTCGATTATTGAAGCGTCAACCGGGGATGAAATTTTAATGTTTGTAGTCCAAGAGTTCGATTGCACACGAATACGAGAATTACTAAATATTGAACTACTTATTTGAAATAGGTTTTTTTGTTCTTAAAAAACAAATATCTGGCATATTAAAATCCATACATACCCTCACGTCTGTAATCCCAGAGTGGGGTAGGCAGAGCTACAGAATTACCTACAACTCAAAAACTTGTTGATAATTCTGTAACCACACTTTGCACAAATAGGTTAAGATGTTTACCAGCGTATTAGTGACAGATTGCAAGCCCATCGCCTAACAGTACTACAAGCCTTTATTCCCTTTAGTCGCCGCTAACGACATCCACGGGAATACATGGAGTGGCACCATTCTAACTCGGCAACCACACGGGGCCGTTAACATATTTTTCATCACACTTGAACGTAAACAGTATCTAAACATACAGGTTAACTTGGCCGCAATGCCCCATATAAAACCTTCGACCTTTCTTTTTACCATGAAACCCAAGTTCGGTAAGTATTTTTTTATTTATTTATGGCACAGCACACAGATCATGCAAGTTCAAGCAAAGAGTTTACACGCAATTGAAAAATTGTCTTAAAATGTTATTTAAACAGGAATTTCATTGCAATCTCGCTACATGTTACTTAAATACTCAATTAATGTTCTTAATAATCGATTTAATAGTTTTCTGTATCAAAACGTCGTTTTTTTTACACTCTTTCAGGGCTGTATGTATACCTGCGTAAGTATTTGCCCTTAACGTTTCTGAACGAAACATTTGTATAATCTGTGGAGTCCGCCCGCCATCCGCTTAAAAAAAGTTCAAGTAATTCGTAATAATAGTTGTGCTGACTTGTGTATTATAAGTTTTTTTTGCCCTTTAATTTTATTTATTTACTCGCAAATGTGATGAAAAACATTGTATGTTTTACGGGCGGTACGGGAATTACGAACCTCGACTCAGAAAGCCCTCAGTCTTCGACGTCGGGCTTCTACTAGAGCCTCGACCGTAATTCCTTACTTACCGACCTTAATACACAATGTACTATTTCATCACACTTGCACGTAAACAGTATCTAAACATACAGGTTAACTTGGCCGCAATACCCCATATAAAACCCTCGACCTTTCTTTTTACCATGAAGCCCAAGGTCGGTAAGTATTTTTTTTTAAATTTATAGCACAGCACACAGGTCATGCAATTCCAAGCAAAGAGTTTACACGCAATTGAAAAATGGTCTTAAAATGTTATTTAAACAGGAATTTCATTGCAATCTCGCTACATGTTACTTAAATACTCAATTAATGTTCTTAATAATCGATTTTATTAGTTTTCTGTATCAAAACGTCGTTTTTTTTACACTCCTTCAGGGCTGTATGTATTGTAAAGCCTGACAAGTTCCTTTTTAGCCCTCGCCATGTTGCGGATTTTCAGTGGAACAAATTTATTTAAATGGCAACGTTTTTTTTTGACAACGGACGTTGGAAGTCATTGAATGTCACCGATGTAAACAAATCGATTTTAAAATCAAAATGCCCAAGAAATTTCACGCCGATGCAAAAAACATTAATATAAATACATTCAAATGGTTGCGGCAGAAAAAGGACGAAGGATTCAGCAGCATTCCAATAAACAATGTTTTGAAATTGGTTGTTGACATGACGGGTATGATATTCATAGTGCGATTGTCATGAATTGGTTAGCTTGGTACTAAATATGTATATTAATTATTCAATTTTTTTTTTTTCTCATTCAAGGCGTCTGTAGTGCTACAATTAAGAATATATACAAAAAGAATGGATAATGGATAATAATGCCAGAATCTGATGAATATATGGATCTCGAATATTTAGAATCGGATTTTGACGGATAGGTAATTATTCATATTTAATTATCAACTAAACATGCTCTTCCGATTACATGAAAACATAGTTTCACAATCTACAAGTACTTAATTGTATATCTCACTCGTTCTTGCACGATGCCAATACTCACTGTCCCGACTATTCATGACGTACACGTATAATTGCCATATGTAAGCTGTTTGTAGCGACACTACATCAGGGCTAAATAGGAACTTGTCAGGCTATAACACCCGTTTTTTTTATAAGCTTTTTCATATAGCAATACTACCGCTGGTGGATTTCTGCACCAAAATCGAGGAACGAATACACCTTGTGTTGTCCTTTTCTCTCGCTTTGGTTATGAATGGAGAAGGAGTGAAACGGGAGCCTTTCAATAATTCGGTCAAGCGTGAGCGTGCGTTACGTTTCACGGCGCCTGCGCTTCGACCTATGGACTAAGGCTCGGATCCTTCGATACTTTTCGGCATGTCAAGTTACATTGTTTCAGGATTCATGGAATATCTTTAGAATAATCTTTTGGAGTGTTTTAGATTGGTTTTGATTTCTAAATTGTTAAAACAGTGTACGAGCATTGCCAGCGTTTAAGAGTGAAATGAGTCTCGCGTCCATAGTGACGTAGAAGATTAGCCACATCATCTAGGTTCGCTCTATGCTCTCTGATTCGGATTTGGCTTGAGGAAGAGGCAGCATTGCCTTCGTCGTATTATTTTAATATCCTTTACAAATTGACAATTAGCGGTGAGTTGCGGTGTTTATTCGATGCTTCTTTCCGTCGTGCCCAAGTGGGATTTGTTTTTATGTCCATTTACATTTTGTTTCAGGCAAATTATACGATGACAATTTGATGCATCGTGGCAGTACTTAGTTATGTCTGCATGCTGTTAAACAAATGTGCAACAAACGACGATAACTATACTAATAAACCGTAAGTAATTCTCGCGTCCCACCATGTTAAAGGTGTATTTTTGCTTTACTTGTCGATTCACGTAAACTGTTTTGTTATAGCTCAATGCAGTCTACCTAATCCCAAGCGCTGACTCCTGCCTTGTAAAACAGGGTCATCAGGCTATATACGTGCCTGATTAAGGTGAGTATCGGGAGAGGCCACGTTGATGTCAGCAAGCACCACTCATAACCTATTTCTAATAAGTTACGTTTTCTTTCAGCCAGTGTCACGATATATGGAGGCACCGTGCGTATGCCGGTCTCAACTAGCCTCACGCTATATAGCTACATAAAACCCACTTTGTGGTAAGTACTTCTTGTTACCTCATGGCTAGGGCTGATAGATTAGTTTTCAAAGTTTCTTGTATTAACAACTGCAATTATTGTTGCAGGGTTTTATTATTAAGTTAGGCACAGTCCTAACCACCGGATTGACAGTGAAGGGCGCTTCGTGCTCAACCACATGGGCGTGACCTCCGTGCCATGTGTTGCGACCTAGAGAGGCTTGGGGCAGTAGCCCTCCTCTTCGCTCTCCATGTGTTTTGGGTCTTTGCTTGCCACTTAACTTCACCTTACACATACATGACATTGTGCATACTTCGCTCTAGTTAAGTGACTTTTCTATTGCTGTAGTCGATAATGCTACCATAATTTTCTATGACCTAAGGTTGCTACAGTGGTCTGTAAAATGCAGGTGTGTGTGTAACTTTATAAATATACTAAGGAGAACTACACTTTTGTTTTACTTATAACAAGAAACCATCCCTGTTTTGTAGTAAGTTTACCCAGGGCGCCTTTTTACTAAATTCGAGGTGACTTACTCTCAGGCCTATGAACCCTCTGGCCCTCTTAGCGTCTCATGCCTGTTTGCCGATTGAGGATGTTTCAGTATACCTACGTAAGTATTTGCCCTTAACGTTTCTGAACGAAACATTTGTATAATCTGTAAAGTCCGCCCGCCATCCACTTAAAAAAAAGTAATTCGTAATAATAGTTGTGCTGACTTGTGTATTAAAGCTATAATTCATAGTTATTTACATTTTATATTTGAAAACAAGTAAAAAAGTTATAAAAAATGTCGTCGTCATCGTCCGATGAGTGTAATTTAAATGCAACACCGCCAGATATTATCCATGCAGCAAAAACAATTAAGTATTGAAAATCTTTATTTATTTACTCGCAAATGTGATGAAAAACATTGTATGTTTCACGGGCGGTACGGGAATTACGAACCTCGGCTCAGAAAGCCCTCAGTCTTCGACTTCGGGCTTCTACTAGAGCCTCGATCGTAATTCCTTACTTACCGACCTTAATACACAATGTACTAATGTGCATATAAATTTGGATTGGTAATAGTATAAGTATAACCTGGTAAAAAAAAAATAGTACTGTTTAGTATTATAGCATATTTCGTATTTCCCCCTTAATAAAATGTTTCGTATTTCCCCCTTAATAAAATGTTTCGTATTTCCCTCTTAATAAAATGATTACAACAACATCTGTAAAATGTGGAATGCAATAAATATATTGAGTATTGAGTATTGAGTAAAAAAGGAACAACAGCGTATTTTTGTATGTAATGTCCATTAATATTTTAAGTCTATTCATAAATTTTCCAGAGATACGAAAATAATGGCAGTGCAATTTAAAAATAAAATGTTTTTAACTGAAATGCGGTTGTTTACTTAACTCGTCAAAATTTATATCGTAATTACCCCAATGCACTCATTAAAATGCTGTCTAGTCAAAATACACCTTATTGCACTGATAATAAAGTTCATAACAAAATGAGTATTTTCTTTTGCGTTTTCCAACCATAATATCTTCAATACGGAACCCTCGGTGTGCGGGTTCGGCCTTTAAATCCACGTTCCATATATTTTGTCAGTTTTTGAAAATCCTTTACATGATCCCTTTCGGGGCAGTGGTCCAACTACTTTGTCCAACTAACCAGTCCAGCTATCGCGGAGCTCCTATTTCTGGTTTCCGCGTCAGCTGAAGAACCAACATGACATAACCCTATCTCATATTTAGGATACTTATTTTGGTCAGTTGAACAGAGCAGTTGGACCACTGCCCCGTAACTACATCTTGTCTAGGGTACCTACATACAAAGTTTTAGAGTTGACTAGTCACTAACACTCCGACCTTTACACATCTTTGCAGTAAAAACACGAGTAGTAACAGTAGTAGTAGTGGCAGTAACAAAATACGAGTATACTTAAACTATGAAAATATGGATTTCAAAACGGTTGGGAAACTTAAATTTGGAACATAATAACTACGTAAAGCGCTTTTGATCCTAAAGCGCCCCTTAAGCGTTTTTGATCAGTTCGACGTTCAAAATCGATTCCACGTTTAAAAACAATTTCAGTTTAATATGGCCTCGTTGGTTCAGTGCGCTATGTTTGCATTATTTCCTGATCCATGATAGCACAGGAAATTTCACTTAAAAGCACAGAAATGTTGTTTATTTAAGCACATACACGAGGTAAAGATTTCCTCTGATATATGAGTATATGATGTGGCGCAGATGAATTTAAGTATTTACTTATAATAAGCGTAGCGAATGTTACATTTCAAGTTATGAGCATGTTTGCAATTTTGACTAGTAATTTGCGGAGTGAAGTCTACTCTTACATGTTTAGAAGCCGTAATGTTTAACAACTATTTAATGAAGCCATTATTACGCTAGATGGGACTCGACTTAATGTTAGTAAGTGTGTTTTGTATGTCCGATATTCTGGTATTTCCGTCTTAAAATGAATAACACCGAATGATCGATTCTGTTACGACTGAATGTCGAGTTGTACCTACCTATTACGGGTTGATGGAATAGATAATCTGTATTTTGAACTAAAATATACTTACATCAATCTAAATACCTATAACTTATTATTAATGAACGCTGAGTGAGTAATCGCCAGTTATGATCAGTGACGATTGTGAACGAACGAGAAATAAACAGAGCGAGGATAATTAATAAAGTCGAAGTTAATTACTTTAGACAGTATTACACGGCGTCTTGCGACTTGAGCGCCATTTTACGAAATAAATTGTAGCTTCGTACGATCGCTCGCGTTTTACCTACACTAGAGCGTCGAGATCATATTACGCAGCACCTTCATTACCTCTTAATTTCTTTTAATTGGTCTACTTTAACCTAAGATCCTTGCGTTAATATTTGATATTATACTGGAGTCCATGTTTCATTTAAGAATATAATCAAGGAGTGGTTTATTATTTGGTAGTGGCTAGTAAAACGGAATGGTAAATGATCCTGTAACTGTGCTATCCCTGTATTTCTAAATAGTTGACCGCTCTGAGTAAATTGGTTTAGCGTCTAAAGTTTGGTTAGGTCAGGTTGGCTTGCTGGCAAATAGAAAATTCCCAATCCGCCCGCTCCATCGATATCTGTATCTATCTGTAGTTAGTTTTAATCGCGTTTAAAATAAATAAACGATAAGACCTGACTTAAACTTTAACACTGTGAGATGTTCCTATAGATATGAACCACTGTATGAGAAGGGCCAAAAGTATGGGTGATACTGAAATAAGGTTATATGGGTCATAAAGGTGATGTATTTTACTTGCTCAGATTCATTTTTAAATAGGGGTTCTTACGCCGCGCCGCTTCTTCTTCGCAAGGATGGTTTGGTCTGAAGCGCTAGTAGATTCATTCCATATTACGGCCCAGTAAAAGCGCCCTCATGTGGCCAATTTACTTAAGTTAATTATTTTTGAAAATTACAGTTTCGCACGTTTAAAAACCTTTGCGAAATAATGTGTATCTGTGTACGTGTGTATCTGTGTATATGTCCTCTCCCCCCCGGAACTCTGAAGTGAGCTTAACGTGTGCACACACTCTGTACGAAATAACTAAAATTGTAATAAAGCAACGCCGCTGCGCCGCACCGTGCTACAGCCTGATTACCTCTGCACTCCTGGTACTTTATTTTAAACATGGAAACTCTTTGTTTGGATGCACGGCTTAGTATATAAAAAAAAATGGAAAAGTAAAACGCACTAGTGCGTTTAAGAAAAGTATGAAGCACTCGTTCGAAAAAAAACATCTTTCCGTACAATATACAGCTACGAAAAGTACCTACCAGTTTTAGAGTAACTGTATTAAAAAAATATTAATAAATGTAGTACTTACCTACTTTCATTGAAATAGGTTTAGCGTTTACTTACTTTTACTAAGCGTTTTACTTTTTGTAGTCAATAATTAGTTATTTTCCATGTATCTGTAATCGTTTTCTCATTCCTTTGAACCCATTTTTTAATGTGAAATGCTTAACTACGAATATTTAACGGTTCTAAATAAAAGAAAGTCATACAGATGTTTCTAAACACGTCTACTCTTAGGAGAGCACACTTACACTAGAGGAATAACACGAATAACACGGTTTCGAAGAATCACCCTTAATAAGCCGCGGCTTACTGCAGTACGAGTACCTACCAACTACGCGTTTTGCTTTAAAGTTTTTAAGTGAAACATTCGTAACTGCTGACTTTAGCTTCTATTTTTACAGCAAAAAAACGGTGATGATTTCAGTGTCAGAAATAAATTGGTAGCGCTGCTACTATTACAAAATTGTTTTTTTAAACAGCAGACCAAGGCAGATTTAGAGGGAGTACTGAACCAAATAATGATACTTGACAACAACTGCATGTTTTAATCTGTTACCTACTAAACGTTCTTTAAAACAGATAAAGTTAATGCATACAACAGTTAACGAATATAAATACCGACTCGTTAATATTTACGTAAGGAAGCTGAAAGATTTTTTTGGATGTGTTAATAAGATGAATGACAGTGAATTTGAGAATAAAATAATATAAATATGGAAGATTATGAAGAATGGCATGGTTGAATTGACCATTGAAGTATACGGTGTTATATAGGGAAGAAAGAGCAAGAATGAACGTCCGGAATGGTGGGATGGATAGGTAAATGATGTAGTGAAAGAGAAGAAAAGTAGAGTTGGTTGGATTTTGTAGCTGTAGAGCCAGCACAACATGTAAGCAACGGAAAGGAAGAAGAGTATACCTAAACTAGAAAGAGAGATTTCTTAAAAACATGATCTATAGGAGTTTCTCTGACAACTTTCGGTCGTATATTAAACTCTTTTGGAGCTTAATTAAATCGGCTCGGGGGAAATTAGAGAAAACTAAATTAAGCGCGGTGAAGGATGAGTCTGGAGACTTAATATGTGAGGAAGAAAAAATGCTTGATAGATGGAAAACTTATTTGAAAGATTGTTTGTATGCGAAGATGTTTGTCTTGAGCCTGAAAACATGAGTAAATATGCAAGTAGCGAAGATGAAAGTGTGATTGATTAGTATGACTGAAATCGTGAAAGCTTTAAAAAGTATGAGAGCGGGAAAGTCGGCCGCTTGTGATAGAGTGTCGATAGAAATGCTGAGAAGAGGAGGTGGTGGTGGTTAGTTTGTTGTGCCACCTTTTCAATTCATGTAGGAATAGCGGCCAAGTCCCGGAAGATTGGAACAAGGCCGTTATCGTTCCTCTGTACAAAAGAAAGGGGTCACATCAAGACAGCAAAAACTACCGCGGTATCAGCCTCCTTAGTGTTGTTGGTAAAATATAATCGAAAATTTAAATTGAAACGGTATTGAATGTTAGGAAAGAAAAAAACTGGGGTGTACAAGAGGGATTTCGAAAGGGAATGGGATGTACGGATAAGGTCTTTTCACTACGGTCTATCACAGAAAAGTTCTTGGCTGTCAACCAAAAGGTTTTCTGTGCTTTTGTGGACCCAGAAAATAGAAAATAGAGTAGATAGAAAGGAGTTGTGGACGGTGTTGTCTATGCATGGAGTCAGCAGCAACCTGGTGCAGAGCCTGTGTCAGAATCAATGGAGCATCCTCAGCCTGGTTTTTTAAATATCTTTAGAGGTGTTGGACAGGGCTGTTTTGCGTCACCATGGATGTTCAATCTATTCGTGGACAGTTGTCACCGATATTTAAAAGAGTATAATAAGGGTTTGCGTATGCAGGAGTTGCTAATGAAATGCTCTTATATGCCGATGATCAAGTTATACTGGCTTCATCGGTACTTGAGCCGCAGGAGATGGTGACAGTGATGAATGATGGATTTAAGCACAAGTGAGTGAATTTGTATACCTAGGAAGTATGTTTACAAGAGATCGTAAGTGGAAGGATGTCAAGGGGCCCTCCCCTTGACTGCGGGGAATTAAACAAATGGGGGAGTGTACTCCTTTGCGAGGAGAAGGGGAGTTTCACAAAAAGCCCGACTGGCTGTTCACAATGAAGTGCTGGCCCCTACTCTGATGTATGGTAGTAAATGTTGGGTGTGGCAGGACAAACATAGAAGTCATATAAGCGTGGTGTGAAACTGATTGATACAGAAAGGGATGACAAAGTCTGAGAGAAATGTGGACTAAAAGAAGATGTAGTGACTAAGATTGAAAAGGGATTGACGAAAGAGATAAACAGAGCGAAATTTAGTGGAAAGGTTTTTTTTTTACATAGGTAAAAGAAAACTAATACCTAAATATCATTCAGCAATAGCTGGATATAGTCAAAGTGTAGTTTCGTTAAAACCCTGCATGATTTTTATGACGGCAGATATAGCATCGGGTTTTATTAAACCCCTTTTTGTTCCTATACTGTCGCGTAGTGTCGTAAACGACACAAATGGGGCAATGTTTTCAAATGGATGTACTAAAGACGGAATTACGAGAAAACTGAGGCAGAAATGGAAAAACGGCGTTTACCCGCAGATTGTGTTATTATCTGTTAACGGATATGTTAATCATTGTCTATGTACAACTCTCTATCTTGTAAATAACTAAATATGTAAATTATTATGAAATTATAAAAGTAAACCTCATGTTTGTCATGATTCCTCTAGCGATACTAATAAAAGTAATAAAAAAAACTATTTACCTACAGTACCTACTTCGGACAAATGACCAGTGGGGATAGATGCATCTAATGCATTTGTATAAGATCTAGTGATCTAGATGCATTGCATTCTGTAACAAAATGTTTGTATGCACCAAGTAAGTAGAGAGAGAGCCTATTCGAAACATACGTAAAACCAAATATTATATATGTATTGAAAAAAACTAATAGGTAAAACTTAATGTAAGTAATGATCTTTTTAACTTCAGTAAAGGTTTTAGACAAAAAGGTATTTTTAACAAATATTTGTCAAAAGAAAAGATTTTGAAAAAGAAATTGTTTTAGGTAGATCGTTGGTTAGTGATAGATTATTGTTGGTTGGAGGGGAGACTGCGAATCGATAAATGCAGTGTTCGACCGCCTCAAGGAAGGTGACGGGTGGATGAGGGGATCTGGGAATCGTGGTCAGTGGCGTGCATATGGAGACGCCTACGCCCAGCATTGAATTGCATTGCCCTCGAGTTTACTTTTGTGTTCCAAATTTCAGACCATTAGTTCAAAATTGACTTGCAAGATTTGAACCGGAATAACCAAATATATGAACAAAGCAAATTAATAAAAAAGACTCATTTTGGTATGTATCTATTAATCTAAGTTTGTATATTATTTTAAATCAACAATAATTTGTTTGTGTAAAGACTTTTCTCCAACTGGATTTTACTAAACTTATGTATGTATTGAAAGTGCAATATTCCTAAAGACCCAAGAGATAAACTGGCTTGTTGATCGCATCGTTTAGCCCGCGGTGGCCCTGGCTTTAAGCAGAACACTTTGCCGTTCCACTCCATCGGGATCATAAGTTGCGCCCTAAACTGCGTAATCAAGAGTTACGGATTACTTTCAAAGCGGTATAAAATCAAATTAAATGTTTACGAGCATTGAGCCATTAGTGTCCCACGACTGAGTAAATACGCCTCGCTGAGATGGATTTCTCAAAGCTATTGATTTGACCCAACTTTGACATTTCGATCTAAATAGAGCGTGTCAATATTGAAATCTTTATAGAAGACAATACATACATACCTTCTTAATGTGACGTCTGTCTCCTAATAGGGTAGGCTAGGCAAATACTATGGAATGCTAGATGGACAGGATCTACGTCAGTTTCGGGCGCGTTAAACTTGGCCTTTATTCAGTACATCGCGAATTGAATCACTGTACTCAAAAAAACGTGAGCCAACCAAGAGAGGTTTTCTCTAAGTTGGCATTAAATGAATACAATACTTGTGGTATTATACCGTCTCAGATCAATGGGCTTCTTGCTTTCAGGGGTGACCTCCTCGTGTCACTCGCAAATATACCTATTTTAGGGAAAAAATAAAGACTCCCTAAAGCGACAATCTTTCCGCCCACTCCATTTGATCACAATGCTTGCTCTTCAATTTAAGAGGGACAATAAGTATAATATTTACCGTGAAAACTTTTCAAGACACTCTAATTAGTTTGTTGAAATACAAAGTTCATTTCTCGTGAAAGAAGGTGTTTTTATGCCGTAGTTATGTTAAATCGCATTATGATTTTAACACCAATGAAGATATTTATGGATTCAGAAATAAATATTTAATTGTCAGATGGTTTTTTTTGGGTTTCGTAGTCAAACTAGGAACCCTTATAGTTTCGCCACGTCCGTCCGTCCGTTCATCCGCGAATTTTTAAGGAAAACTATAACCTCTAAATATACTTGATTGGCTCCTGAGATACAGGCGACTAAAGTGTTTATACCTACTTAAATCATCTAAGACACAACTGAATAACTTTAAATAGCGAATTAGTTTATACGAGTAATTGTTCTTTTTTGATATAGTTTTGTGAAGGCGTTAGCCTTCCGAATCCTTCACTGAGCTTGGTCAGACATTTTTTTTATTTTATTATTTTTTTATTTCATGCTCTATGCTCTTGCATGGTTTTTATTTACGTTCTATGTACTTATAACCTGAGCTTTGAATTAAGTTTCGATGATTATTGTCACCATTATTTGGTACTCCTGGCTAAGAAGTTCAAAGAAAACCGCAAGCTTTTTGTAGAAAACGACATCCGCCAGTCCGGACGTATTTATTGCTCAAATATATTTGCTGAAAAAGAATCCTCTACAAAACGCTCTGAATCCGGAGTAAAAACGACACTCAAAAAGGGAAAGAATGTGTTTAAGGTTCATCTTGAGTATTGATTCGAATTCGAACCTTTAAATGTTACGCGAACCTCTAAAAATGTTAACTTGTGACCTGTCCTGACTTCGGCTGGGTGAGCGATGCCTGCGCCCGGTCCAATCTAACCGTAATTTATCTCATCATTGTGTTCCGAAGGACTCCAGCCCGAAGCCGCAGTAAATGTATACTACTTACTAAAGCAGCATCATAACAAGGCCTCTTTAGAGTTCCGTACCTCAAAAGGAGAAAAAACAGAACCTTTATATGATCACTTTATTGTCCGTCCGTCCTTCCGTCCGTCCGTCCGTCTGTCTGCCAAGACCCATTATCTCGTGAATTCCTGAAGGTATCGAGTTGAAATTAAAAACATATATTCAAATCTACAGTCCCATGAAGCTATACAAAAACCAAACTTCTAAGTTAACGTAAAAAAAGATACGGCCGTTTATGCCGCAAAAATAGTTATTTGTTATACAAGTGATGAAAGTTGTATTTTACCTGCGAGTGTTCATTTGAAACACGAGCTAGCGGAAGGATTATATGATTGACCTCGAGCGTAGCGAGTGGTTCAAAAATAGAACCCTGAGCGTAGCAAGTGTTTCATGACACGAGACGTAAAATAACTTTTCACCCGTGTATAACACAAAACTTTTCACCTCACTACAGCGGGGAAACTAAGAAAAAGTTATTTGTTATACAAGGGGGGAAGTTATATTTTACCTGCGAGTGTTCATTTGAAACACGAGCTAGCGAAAGGATTTTATGATTGACCCCGAGCGAAGCGAGTGGTTCAAAAATAGAATCCTGAGTGTAGCGAGTGTTACAACACACGAGACGTTAAATAACTTTTCACCCGTGTATAACACAAAACTTTTCACCTCACTGCAGAGAGGAAAATAATAAAAAGGATTGATATTATAAGCTCAATTCCGCATTTTGCACGGTTTCCTGTAATTCCTGTAGGTGTTAATACATCTTCATCACTCGAATCGCTCATTTTTAATAACAAAACCAACTAGAAAAACATGCGAATATTTAACCTCCTGAGGTTCCTTGTACTAAAAATAGAACATAATACGGTTATTGAAATAAAGATCTAGTGCAAACGAAGTAAAGTGGAATTTCTTTTGTTTTTATGACAAATGGTCAAATTAGAAAATTTACTTTACTTGATTCACAATAGGTTCATATTCCATTGACAAATTTCGTTGTATGGTGGGCCTTAGGAGGTTAACGTTGACGGCTTAATTGAAAAGTTTTGACATAATGTTTTTTTTTATTTTTTCACATGCGTTTTGTTCGCACATCGACTTACTTTACTGTCAGAACATTTTATCCGTTTTTACAACAAGAATGAAGGTTAATGTTGAATGCTGATATTTATGAATTAAAATAAAGTTGTAAGACTGTGTTTAGTGTTTTTTACTCGATGCAATTCATTCATTGTGATGTTAAAAATTCAGCACTTTTAACGTGTTAAGTTTTGTTCGCACATCGACTTATTTAGACTGTCAGAACATTTATCCGTTTTTAAAACCAGAATGAAGGTTAATTTTGAATGCTGATATTTATGAATTAAAATAAAGTTGTAAGACTGTATTTAGTGTTTTTTACTCGATGCAATTCATTAATTGTGATGTTAAAAATTCAGCACTTTTAACGTTTTACGTTTTGTTAGCTGTCAAATATCACTTAAGCTGCCTTCAAATGTCAAAACTCTTTCTTCACATGTGGATAAAAAGCTATTTTCTCAATAGATATCAAACAAGCAAAAAGGGCTTTCCGAGCTAGTGAGATGAAAACGTATACATCGACACTCTCAAGGGAATCAAAATTTATAGAACTATGAAATTTGGCAAGTAATACCGTCTCATACTACAAGTATAGGGAAAAATCAGAAAACTTATTTTTTTTTATTAAATTACAAAAAACAGGGTCAGGGACGGCGGTCCAAATGTTGAATTGAGTTGACCGTGTCATGTGCGGAACCCTCGGTGGGCGAGTCCAACCACCTCGTCCTGTTTTTTCACATTACCTAACTACGGTCTAATATTGTTACCAAATATGACATCAATTTGATAATTTGTCATTTTTAGGTACTAATAAGATATTCAAAGTGTGTATCGGGGTTACTTTGATCAAATTCAAAGTTCAACACGAGTTTTTAAAGAAACTAAACGACAAAATAATATAATAAAAATATTCAATAATCGGTTTATCTTGTTTTTTTGACTTGACTCATTAGAAAAAATCGAGACGTTTAGTTTCCCGCGTTAACAAAATAAAAAACACTATGATCAAAGTTAAACTACGAATTTGAAAACACTAAATACTTGATATTATCTCAAGTAAACCCGCTGAAAATCAAGTAAAATCTAAAGAAATATAGAATAGATGTTATTATTTTCCGATATCAATAAAAAGATTTGCTTAACATATGACACCATTCAAATAACATGCGTTTTTGCATAACATACGAACATTTGAAGTTTTTTTACCTCAAAAATCATGACAAAAAGCACGTTAACTGTTCATATTTGTATGTTCATATTTTTTTCTATACTTACGAAAATAGACAGTAACATGCGTACTACTTTAACTTTCGGAAGGAGTAACTATCGCCGCTACCAGTGGCGAATAAAATATTATGGAGACGTATTCCAACTCCTCAAAAAATACATGTTTGTGTACAATGGTAGTTGCTATCAAAGTCACCCCGTAAATCAAAGTAGCCCCGTCCACTGGTACCTATTAAATACATCACCAATTTATAAACATTATTAAATAGGTACTAAAAATCCTTTTATTTATATATTTGAATTATATATGAAATTATCTATAAAGAAGGAATTTTCATTAATTTTACTATTTTATTTTTAAAAACGTAAATTTTAATATTTATAGCAATTAATTCCGTAAAAATGGCCAAGTGCGCATCAAGCACAATAAAGGCCGGTAGTGAAAATGTGTTTTTATTATCAACAAACTTAGATCCCGAGACTTGTAGAAAAAATGTAAGATACCAAAGGTCTAAATAAGCATATTTCTTCAGCAGGTGATAAAACCGAGTTCGTTAACTTATCAATGCACTTTCAACATATTATTATATGTACTAGTTTCGTCTTAACCCGAGACCACAAACCGTGCTGGCTTAGAGGTCGTGTTGCAGGCTGCAGCGCATGTCGGTGTGAGTGCGTCGTTTCAAACTCATCTTACTGTTACGCTTTAAGTACACCGTGCCGAATCCGACGTGTACGTGACAAAATACAGTAAGAGAATATTTGATATATTAATATTAATTTTAGAAAGGTATTAGAGGTTATCCCTTCTACGGCCAAACACCTCGTTAGAGCTCGCTAATTATAAGGGCTTGTTTAAAGCGATTGATTGATCTCGTTAGCGCAGGCGTCAACCCGCTCATCGGGGAGAAACTAATCGCAGCGAAGCCGATCGTCCTGAATCCCGATTGAACGATAAATCATAATTTAAATAGTACCCTAATTTAAAGGGGTTTGACAGTGAGCCACAGTTACAGTTGTTCATGGTTAAGCCCACACAGTTAAGCGTAGTTAGCCATACAAACAACGAAGTCGAAGAAAGTTCCGTTGTGCGACGAAAAGTATCCCTACAATTGTATGGATAATTTGGTCAAATGTCTTTACCCATTTAGTCTACATATCGGGAAAATAATCGGGAAGGGTATTCGCGGTCTCAAGAATTAAGAATAAAGAGCAATATATTATTAATACAATTAAATATCTATAATGAATACAATTGTAATCATCTTCTCAACAGCGGATCTAAAACAAGGCTTAGACTAGCACCACTAGCACTAACGGCCGAGTAAACGGTTGTTTAAACCTTAAACGATCGATTAACAATATTTTGGTGTTCACCACGAGTCAGCAGTTGATTAAGTGCTGTAACCGACTGTTTAACTTGAAAGAAGAAATGGACTTTCTTTAAACATCGGTTAACTTAAAGCGAAATTCTACTTGATCCGTCACTTTTAGGTTAAACACAATAAAATGGAAGACACTTTGAATTATATATGTATAATTGAAGAAAATAATGTACTAGATGATTTTGAGGATATTGAGCAAATTTTACTTTGTACAAGATTTCGTTTATACACGATTTTTGCATTGATTTTAATTCTAAACATGCGACACTCCGTAAATCGCTAACAAATATACTACTAAAGGACCTCAGGTGTGTATGGTATCTCTCTCAATCTCTCAACGAGTCAACTGATTTATCCCGAACATTGACAAAGTCATCACATTAAGGATATGGCGTTGACATAACAAGCACTACATTTCGTAGTATAAAATGGTACCCAACCATTTTAAGCATACCGTTTGGGTATAAGCAAATTTATGTAAATACATAGCCATCTTATCAAAGTAATATTAAAACGATCGGTCATTTAAGACCTGTGTTTAAGACTCATTCATCGATCGGTTAGTTAATTAATCGTTCGTTAGAAACGGTTGGTTAACACCAAAAAAATGCGGTTTCTTTAAACACTTTTTAAATGATAACGGAGCGATTAAGTAATCAATGATTATGTTGTAGTTGATGAACTCGACCCTAAAAGTTGCAGAAAATTAGCCGCTGTATTACTCTAACGTTAGAAAAGGACAGCAAAATTGTGCATCTTGCTCTAGAACTGAAGTTAAAGTAAGACAGCAATCAACTTCTGCATTTTTTATTTCCAGTTTAATTCGAGTTAAAGATTTCGATAAAAGTTGTCGGCATTGTGAAAATTCGTGCTCGCTCGGTAAATTTTGCTACTAAAATATTTAAACACCGAATGTAGATATTATTAATTCTGGAGCTCAAATAAACAAAACAATTAAACATATTAAACCTTAAAGATTAAATAATTTAGATAGGTAGGCACTCGACTGACTAACGAGTGCTGGACCAAAAACATGTGCTGCGTTTGGACCAGAGAAGTCGCCAAAAATGCATTTGCAGTTTTAATCCGTGGACCGCCCCGGCACACGATGGTAATTGATAACACGTGAACGTCACTTACTCGACGGAAGATAAAACTTCGTGCTCGGGGTACCTTCCCTTTTAATTGAAAGTATTACGTAAAATGGAAAAAGTTTTAATTCTTGCGATAACAGTGTGCTCTGGTGAATGACGAAAGTTGGATTTAAATTCAAGATTAAAAATAAAACCGGGCCAGAGCAGGTCTGACCGTGCTCAGTATAGGGTTCCGAAGCCGTTACTACACAAAAATAAAAATAAAACAAGTATGAACTCATTCTCTACTTATTCAAAGTTATTTGGTGCTGTCTCAGGTGATTTTAGTAGGTTTAACCCTTTAGTCGCCTGTATCTCAGGAACCAATCGAGCCATCTTAGTAGTGATAGTTTTTCTTTAAAATGCGTTATATGTGCTTTCATTTATGATACTTTTCAGATTTTTAGTATGTGTAGTTTCAGCTGTAGGGTGGGGCGGAATTTATACTTGACTCTAACAAAAATTAGCGCTTTAAACCTTAATATTTCATAAACGGATCCCTTAATCGAAAAATTGTTTGCACAATCCGCTAAACACTTTAAAAGTCACACCTCACACTACGGGGTAGACGAAATAATAAATTACATCCTCATGTTACATAATAGGAGAGGTACAATAACAAACAAAAAAAGATTTTATTTTACTACTTTGTTGGCGTGACTAATATGTACCTACATTCATGCCAAATACAGCTTTCTAGTAATAAGAATCTTTGAGCTAGGCTGCGGACGGACGGACGGACGGACGGACGGACGGACGGACGGACGGACGGACGGACGGACGGACGGACGGACGGATATGGCGAAACTATAAGGATTCCTAGTTTGACTACGGAACCCTAAAAAGGATTTGGAATGCCATCGTAGATAACATTAACAACACTATGGCAGACAATAATGCTTATTGGGTCTTATATCAATTTTCATAACTTTACAAACTGTTTAAACTTTTAACGACACCAAACAGTCAATTTAAATTATCTTTAAAGCAGGTTTATGCAAGGGGCGGAGCATACAATAATATGTAAATCTTCGGCACTTATACGAAACGAAATGAGTAAAGGCTAAAAACACATACGAGGATGAACTTTTCAAAGAGCGTTATAACGCTAAAAGGTTTTCAAAATTTTTAGGTGACTAATCTCGGCGGAAATTTAAAATTGCTTTATCCTGTCAAAGTGCTGTTTAGTGTGTGGGTGGCTGAGTGGCTGCATTAACATCGTTAGTTAACTCCGGGCCTCTGCTCCTTTTAAATTTACAGGACTCATACATTTTGGGATATTAAATCTGAAATTGCGATCAGCCTTGTCAGTAAGTTTTTGTTCTTAATTTAAATTTGAATATTAAGAGCGGCCATATACAGTCGGGATTCAGTTTCGGAATTTTGAAAGCAATTAGGTAGGTTGTTATTATATTAGGTATCCGATCTTAAGTCCTCCATAGAATTTGTAAGGGTCGCATCACACATTATTTTAATCTACTTTATTTTTACTTTGTAGGTATGATTGTTTATGATATTGTGTACATAATTATGAGTCCCAGTTACTCGATTTAAATGAATTTGAATTTGAATTAGTAAATTCCGCATTTAGTGAGCGTTGCACGACCAAAGCAAGAGCAGGTGTGTTTATTTGGAACAGACGTGGATTTACTCGTATAATGCTCATGTCGAACACTTAATTATCAAAGAGTAGAAAAATATTTATGTTTATGAGACACTAATAGTGGAAAAAACCATGACATAATAAGCTCCTAAATCCCTTGCAATCAGGTTTCCGTCCCGGGCATAGCACAGTCACTGCTTTGGTAAATTGCTTTTCTAGATCTTATGTAGGAGCTGTTTGACAAGCTTGAGCGAATGTAGAATGTCTGTATAAGATACATACTCGTATTCGGCCTGCGCGAGTACGGCCATGTGTCCCAGTTCCGCATGTAGCTGGGCTGCCTATCCAAGGTTAATTGGAAGAGATCTCTTCAAGGGAATATTTTCTAAGTATTTTTTATGAATCAATTCATTTTTATGCAACAAAGAGTTGAACTTACTTACTTCCTTTTCTTACTCAAGGAATTGGCTCGGCAAGCTATGGGTAAAAAAATATACAGTACTATTAGCTGTTGCCCGTGACTCCGTGGAATACCTATTTCGAAAAGAAATAAAGATTTTTACGCAGAGCCGCGGACTGAGTCCACCACATTTATAAAACTGGATGAAAATCAAGTACCTTACAGAAAACCGCTATTTCGTTTGTCCGAAATATTCATTTGTCCGAACATCTATTTTCTCTGAACCCATTAACTTTTTAAAATATTTAAAGACCTACATTATATACAGGTACTAGCGACCCGCCCGCGGCTTCGCCCGCGTGGAATGTATTATACATATAAACCTTCCTTAAGAATCACTCTATCTATTAAAAAAAACCGCATCAAAATCCGTTGCGTAGTTTTAAAGATTTAAGCATACATAGGGACAGACAGCGCAAGCGACTTTGTTTTATACTATGTAGTGATATAATATAGGAATCTGTAGGTTAGGTTAGTTTTATAAATATTATAAGCGGACAAAAGTTTTTCGAACTTAAGATAGGTAACCCTCTAAATCTTATTACCCCGGAGTTGCAAGCTGTAAATTTGAATTCTCCCTTTCCACATGAGAGTTAACATAATATTTATGTGTGTAAATTTCAATTCCAAATCGGAATTCGGAGTGTATGTGGCCACCCTAATTTATTCTTGTGCTCCGCCTAGTTTCCTTATACTAAATACGATATTTACTTATATTCTTATGTATACTCGTACTATCCATTTTAACGCCGAAATATGTAGAGTGAGAGCGTATTTAGAGTGTCAATGGAAGTACACACAACAAATTTAGCACATGATCTGAGCATTAAGCACTATCGTTATATCCATATAGTAAAAATATTTATTCACATGATTCTATTTTAAATTTTAATATAAGGTTGTATATAGAGTATAGACAAGAGTATATCTCTGAGGCGTGGCCGTGTTAAAAATTAGTTTTATTCAACCAGGCACCTCTAAGGGCCACGTTCACCAACTAATTTAACAGACTTCTAAGTCTTAATCAGCAGCTTATAAAACGGGACTTAATCGCGTAGTAAAATTAAACATTTACCTCGACGTTTCGACTGTGATACAACAGCCGTGGTCACGAGACGACTGAAGTGGAGGGTGTTCGTCTGCTTAACGTCGAGGTAAATGTTTAATTTTATCGTTTACTTCCCTTTTTATAGTTTTAGTCTTAATCAGCTGTTAGTCAATACATCTGACAACTGTCTAACCAGTAACCGTCCGTTTAATTGTTGGTGAACACTGCACTTAGAGTCGCAGAGGCAAAAAACTCGGTATTTTGTTAAAGACCAATGAAATGGCCCATTGGTTAAGAACACGGCGATACATTATACCTACTCTACATCTCGTTAAGTTTCGTATCTTATGGATCATGTAATAAAACCCGGGCAAGAGAATGTCAAACACAAGAAAAACCGGTCAACCGAACCGGACCGAGGGTTCCGTACCGCCGCACACTAAGTACCTATTATTATATTCAAATTTGAATTCGATTTCGAATCGAATCAACGCCACCCCAACTCACACTTGACTATTTTTAGTATTTGTTTTTTTTTTCATGGTTTTTAAACATTATCAATATCATACCAAGTTCGATGCTTTCTTGTTTTACCGTTTTTACTATTTCTTATTCAATTATATTATATTTAATTATAACATGCATGCAGTGACATCTATCTGAGACTCATGATAACAGTCGGTGTTTTCACAGTTCAGAAGTTCAGATGGCGTGACTATCTATGTAATAGCACAGTATGGGAGACTGCCCCCTTTCTGGGGTAATCTCTGGATCTACTGAACCGATATTGAAAATTATTTTACCAATAGAAAGCCACGTTATTTGTGAGTGTCAAGCTAACCTATATGTAATATGTTTATTTTCCAACTAAGTGGGCACGGAAACAGCAAGTACATAATAAACTTCACACATAAAAACCGCATAAAAACCAATTGCGGAGTTTGAAAGGTCTAAAAAATAATAGTTCAAAAAAACCAAAAAGATTTAAAATTATTTTGACCAAAAGCAGACTTCATTTGGACCGACATATTTACCAACCATTTTATTAAAAGATGTTAATTTTTGCTGTTTGAAGGCGGCATTTGTTTTGTTTGACTTTTCCTTTATTGTATACTTTTAAGTGATCATAATTATGCTGTAATGTAGTCCCACTTCTCAATTAATAAGAAACTATAGAACATTTAAATCTTGCCGAAAGTAACGCCATAGTCATATATATTGAAACCTAAATATGCTTCGTTATAGTCGCTTAACTATCTTAATCGAAATATCTTGTCGCCACCCTTGAAATATACCTATACCATTTAGGAGTTCCGGTGGCCATCTGTGGTCTTCATCATCAGTTCCACAGGATCATCAAAATCGGTTAACCCAGTCGAAAGTTCTGAGGTACAATTACAAAAAAACAGACTATTTGAGAACCTCCTTCTTCTTTGAAGTCGTTTAAAAACACGTAAAATTCCACAAAAAGTAATACAATGAAAAATAGTATATTACCTACTTATAAAAATGTCTACTTATAATTACTTTTACATTTATATACCCACCGGCGCACCTCGCCACAAAGGCGGTGTATAAAATTGTATAATGAAGATATTTCGGCTCGCTATTATTAGAGAATGTGTGACAGGCCATTTCCCCAACATAATATTATTATCATACATGCATAACATACCTTCACACCTGCCTTCCAATGCCAGGTGCATCACCGGTCTAACCCAATTAAGAAAAAAAATATGATCATTCGAATTATACATTTAATGGATATGTCATTGGTTATATTGGTATGTCTCATTTCGTCTTCGTACGTCTGCAGATTTCGTTTTGTGTTATATATTTAGGATGAAAATGCACGCTGCATATTTTCTGCAGAGTTATTCCGAGGTCATGCTTGAGTAGAGCGATTTAGAGATTGTATAAAAGGTTAATATTCGGAGTATTTTCTTCCTCATCAAATTTTACGAATGCTTTAAACGAATGAACGTTTTCCTAAATTCATAAACTGAGATCGGATATTGGGGAGCAAATTTACCTAAAGTACGCTTAATAAAAAGTTAACTGAATTTGAAGGCGGCTTCATAAAATTCGTTTAGTACCTATATGTCAAAGCTGATTTATTTAGTACTTACTTTACTAAAATGTAAACATTGTTTAATTGTTGTCGTTTTATTATGCGGTTTACAAAAAAAGACATCGGATACGATGAATTTCACAAATTTGAAAGTAAGTATATTAAGAGTTAAATGTTAAAACTACGTAAGTGGTACAAATAACTGTCTCTGTGTAAAAAAAACTCTTGTAGAGGAAGCCCTTAATGTTGCTACAGTGAACATAGTGCACCTACTGCTACGAGTGGGTAGATTAGGAAGGAACAAAAAGCACTTCTAATAAGCTCGCAACGCATTACATTATGAGAATTGATGAAATTTTGAACCAAAACCTTTAAGGTATAGATAGTCTACGTTCGTTTAATAGTATAACTAGTATACGGGATAAGCAAACTAAACGGGTTAGTATGGGGAAATCAAAAACCATAAAATATGGGGTAATCCGTACTAAAGGAACCAATTAAGGCCCTCAATTTTGAAAAGGTAAAAGTTCCTAAGAATAAACTACCCTAACACTTATAGTTTCCGAAACCCCCTTTGGATCGCTCGCCCTAAATACATCTCACATTCATTCTTTTTTTTCCTGGTGTCCCCTTGACAACCGATGTTTGTTTCATCAAATGTATCATGTTACCGAATTTCACTACATTGAAAGATATTTTCTTCTCAAGCTAGTTTTCAGGTTAACTTTAAATAATCATTTACGTTGGATAGCTGGGTAAAACTTGTGACTATCACAAAAGCGAAATGAAATGAAATGAAAATTCTGCCAAGTGATGTTTTATGAAATGAATGTCGAAAAAATAAGGGTAAACCTAAACTGAGTAGGTATCACGAGTCACGACTAAGTAGACTTCATTGGTTGAGTTACAGGCGAATAAAATGAGGTTAAAGAATTTTATTTGTATCTCAAAAGAAATTACATTTCACTTAATGAGATTTATCAGCATGCCTTAAGATTACGTTGCGTCCGTGAGCGTCGGCGCTTAATACACTACGTACTTGCAAAACTAACAAAAGTATGCAAGATTGATCAGTTAGCAAATTAAAAAATACATTATAGGGTAGAACTGAACCAGACCACGAAACACCATATTCCTGCGCTGTGCAAAGCGGCAGCGATAAGACGCCAGGGCCGGGCTCAGGTCGAAGTTAAAGGGATATTATTT
This sequence comes from Acleris emargana, assembly GCA_927399475.2. Taxonomy (NCBI): domain Eukaryota; kingdom Metazoa; phylum Arthropoda; class Insecta; order Lepidoptera; family Tortricidae; genus Acleris; species Acleris emargana. The sequence continues at coordinate 14,137,288 of OV656837.1, forward strand.
AGTATATAAGTTTTAAGTTTGCGCTTAAATAAATTATTCGAATCAATGTTTTTAATATTGTCTGGTACATTATTATATATCCGTGCTCCTTCAAACCTTATATTTCTAGTTCCATATTTTTTTGTACGAGGGAACGGTGTGAATAAGTTGTTAGCATTTCGAAGTTTTCGTCGGCCTTTTTCTATATTTGTTACAAAATTAGTTTCACAATGAATTTGTTTTTTGGTAATCTTTCTAATTAAGAGACATGTGTTAAAATGATATAGTTGATTTAGACTCATAAATTTAGTTTCTGTATATACTTTGTTTGTAGGCGTGAGGTAATCATAATTAAAAAGCACCTTGATAATTTTATTTTGTGCAAAATGTTAATATCAACTGAAAAAAAAACAACTGAATATCTAAAATAGCAATGTTTACCTACAGAAAATTTGCTCATACTTTTAGCTTTTTTACGTCGTTTTTGGTTTGTAGTTACGGCGACGGAATCGTACACTAAGTTTGGTCCGACATGCCTTTGGTGGGGTTTTATTGAATTCTTATCTATTGGTTCTGAATCTCTAAAACAAATTAATTGCTCTCATTATAATTAACACACGCATAGACAAGGGGCATAAGTTTGACTCTTGATTAATGTAACAGTTTTAACGCGCATTACTTTTAATGGGCAATTTATTTATAAAACTTCATTACCAACTCTGACGCAATTGTAATGTATCATGGTTATCTACTCACAGCCGCAGGCTCCGGAGTAAGTTCTGGAAATTTATCATTCATTAAACTGTGCCCATAATATTGTTTCTAAAATTACGCAGCATCGCTCACTTACTCCGGTACCACCGACAACACCCAAATTAAAGTTTTTTTAGTTTTACCTACATAACATGTCCCTAAGAACAAAATTCTGAATGGACTGCAAAAATATTTTTTACCATATCGATATTCAGAGTAAGTGGTGTTGTTTACTATTTCTACCAAGCTTGAACTAAGCTGACACGGCGATAAAAAAATAATATTATTTTTAATGACGTTATTGTTGTACTTTTTCAAATAAGTATTTACAATTTCTTTACTTATATGTTCCTTTACATAATACATACTATGTCAATGTAAATACACCCCTTGTTTTATCTTACATGCATATTGGCATTCTTAGACCCTGTAAACAAATTTCCTTGCGACGTGCTAATTTGACCGGCAGAACAGAATACCTACGAAATCACCCTGGGCAGGCAGAAGGTGGTAGTTCTCATTGGCTCTGACAAAGAAGAAAAGCGCACTTGTAGGAGACTTTTACTACGCAGTGCATTGTACAGGGTTGAAAAAAAAGTTTCTGATTTTCGTAATCTACACGGACAAACAGAGAGACAAAAGCTCGTACCATAGAATATTTCTAAACCGGATGTAAACTTTTTCCCCAGGAAAGGAAAGAATGGGCAGCGTTATTTAAGTTATTTCTTAAGAGATCACTGTCTAAAAGAATTAAAATATTGACTGAAAGAAACCTGAGTAACGTAAATTTTCTGAAACCCTTCTAAAGAGTTCGCAGAAAATACGCGGGCTTTGTTAGTGATACCTGAATTTATGCCGAGCTGTAATCTCCTTAAAATTCCTACTAACGTATTTTCCTGAAGGAACGTATTATTTATTATAATATTATAATAAGATAACATACATACATATCTTCACGCCTGTAATCCCAGAGTGTGCTAGGCAGAGCTACAGAATTAGATACAACTTAAGAAAGTTGTTGATAATTCAGTAACCACAATTTGCACAAATAGGCTAAGATTTTTACCAGCATATTAGTGACAGGTTGCAAGCCCATCGCCCAGCAACAGTACTACAAGCCTTTATTCCCTAAGTCACCTCTTACGACATCCACGGGAAGACATGGAGTGGCACTATCTAACCTGGCAACCACACGGTTAATAAGATAAATAAGATAATGTGCCTCTGTTCTAGGCAGTAAAAACAATATCGTAATTGATCTTTTACGGAATCGTTTTTCACTCGGCCGGCATTACTGTCAAGTAAATAAGAGCTATCAAAACGTTAACAATACGATAACAAATCAATCACGATATGGTTTTTACCGTGTAAAATAGAGGCCCTGGACTAGTGATTAAATATTACGGTTGACCTGACTTGACACATGACCGAGTTTACATGTAAATTTCAAAACCCAATTTTAAAGCGTAGGGAATATTCATGTTTTTTTTCCACAGCTTTAATAAAAGCTGATTCGTGCAACAAACAGTTGAGAAAAATCATTTTTGGAATTGCTATAAAAGTTACTTAATAGCAATTATATACGCCAACAAAGATTTGTTCCTATCTCTTTGTAGCAAATCGGGATTTAATGTGGCCGATGAGGATGTGGATGACTTCACAGTCCATATCGGATTTCTCTGTCTAATTGCTGTCTAACTTAGCAGTTTAAAATGCTTTTATCATCCGTATTTTTTGGCTGATTTTAATTTTGATTTCACTTTTAGTGATCTCTTGTACCTACGGCATTTTCTTATATTGTTGAGAAATGCGATTTCAAACATTCATGCATATTCTACATTACAGTTGTGATTTCATTATGCTTACTTCCATCAAGGTCGTGTGGTGCTGTGAACATCACCTGTTAATTCGCAAAAAGGCGGCTCATTGCAGCTGATTGTACAATGCTCCTCTCACACACGGCTTTAAAAGGTACTTTAATCTTGCATGAAACCTAATTATGTTAAGTATACATTTAGGCATCCTAACAGGTGTGCAGTACTTTTATAATTTCTATTCTTTACAAATGCTCGTCTTCTAATGGTTTTCAGGTGTTTGAACTTCACACCGCGTTGAATCGTAATAAAACTCAATGGTGCATTTTCTATGTTAAAAAGGCAACAGGGGTTTATCGAGTGTTCCAATGGCCTTCGCCTCACGATGTACAATAAAGATGTTAGCTAAAATGACAGCATTTGTTACCGGTTGGATTATGGCAAATGTACGTTATAAATCCAAGTACAGCAAAAGTTACTTATAGGTACTTATTATGTTTGATAACCAGAATAACCATGTGGTTGGTTTGCTTTAATAAACGAGTCGCAATGTGCTTATAGGGCATGAACTGATTATGCTATTTCAAAGCGATCAGTCTCCACATTCGCCTTTCCCACGCTGCTGTTGCTTTTAACAACTCTGTTTATCTTATCTGAGCAATTAGCCTTTACAACAATAGTAGTATTAAGAACAAGACTATCTTTTTTAATATATTTGAAGCAATTATTAATTCTGGCTCAGTTCAGATTTCAGTTTGCCTGTGTAGTTGCCTTTTTAGGGTTCCGTACCCAAAGGGTAAAAACGGGATCCTATTACTAAGACTCCGCTGTCCGTCTGTCAGTCTGTCTGTCACCAGGCTGTATCTCACGAATCGTGATAGCCAGACATTTGGAATTTTCACAGAAGATGTATTTCAGTAGCCGCTATAACAAAAAATACTAACACAGAATAAAATAAATATTTAAGGGGGCTCCCATACAACAAACGTTATTTTTTGCCGTTTTTGCTAATGTTGTATACATAATGGTACGGAATAACGGAACCCTTCGTGCGCGACTCCGACTCGCTCTTGGCTGGTTTTTATTAACACGTTGCCTGCCATTACGAATATACTCGTAGTATAATTATTGCATACCTAATGCCATCCCTACAAAACAGTCCATATGAGTCCAAAAAATTTACAGGACGTCTGGCTAAAAAAAATTGTATGGTTTTTTTTTCACTTGATAAACTTTATTATATTTCCAATGCCAAAGTTTTCATTGCCAGCATTTTAAATAATCTATGAGATTTAGAATAAAGATCTACGAAAATACTCGTAGTCGGCAGTGGGGACAAATCTACCGATTACGAGTATACTCGTAGTTGGCAGGCAACGTGTTAATCAGATTCTGTCGGAATTTCGTATTTTAAATCAAAATCGAATGTAGCATAGTTTGCGTGGCGAGCGCGAGTATTTGTTCCTGAGTCTTGGATGTTTTCTATGTATTTAGATATAAATTTATCTATATTATAAGTATGATTATCGGAATCTAGTATCCATAGTACAAGCTTAGAGCTAAATTTGGGGGGCTAGGTGCATTTGTGTGAGATTGACCCGTGATTTTTATTTCATTTATTTATTTTTGCCACTATCATATATTTTATAATTTCATAGATTTTCTATTAACTTCACGAAATACGAAACAGCTACAGTAAAAGGTAATAAAAGCGTGTTAAAATATTAATAACCTCCGGAGTTCACACCGAACCATAAGGCAAGTAAAATTATTCACAAAATGTGTCTCTAGGTTCCATTAAGTGCTCTCTCTGTCCAAATCATAAATGTGACTGAGAAGAACAAAGGAGGTGTAAGGCGTAAAATCTTTTCTGAAAGTATTATTTTAATGCTGACCCTCGTTAACTTGAAAGAGATATTACTGTCACAAGCCAGTTAAATTAATAAATTAACTTGACAGTTTCTTAAAGTGTACCTACTTCCTTAGAGAACAATATTGCGTGAAGGAATCTTGACATCGTAAAACACTTCACGAATAAGCTTAACGTTTCAGTTCTCAAAGCTGAAAAACTTTAAAAAGACTTGGCAGTTAATGTTGAGTTGAGTAAATGTATTTACATTCACAAATTATCTCGGTGTCTACAAGTGGCAAATAAACAACAAAAACAAACTAAAGAACTAACTTAAATTTACTATCGGTGATAAACTTAAGTAAATGACATCTTGCATGAAGTTGTGCACAAAACTAGTATGGAATTTACGTCAAATTTCAAATATAGAATGTCGAACGGTCTATACAAATGGGTTATATTATAACTACATTCAAGAGGTCATTTACTTAAGTTTTTCTCCTATAGTTAATGTATGCACCCAAGTAGTTTTAGATTTCGCCGCTAGATTGAATTTTAAAGAAAACCTCATTTTATAAAGGCTATCCTGCCTTTTTCCGACGTCGAAACATATTTACACCGACTGTTCATATATTTAATTCAGGGTATTGCTTCCTTTCAACGGTTGCTGTACATTGGTTAGCAGCTGGCATTTTGCATAATATAAACTAACGACACTCAATCTACGGTGCACCACAATGTACTTAAGTAATTCATACGCTACGCTAAGTAATGCATACGTTTTTAAGCAGTTTGATAGTAATTGTCTAAGGGCCGAGTTCACCAACAATTAATCGGACGGTTAAGTCTTAATCAGCTGTTAATCAAGGCATTTGACACCCGTTAAACCGCTAATCGTCCGTTTAATTGTTGGTGAACTCGGCCTTAAATCGTTTTAGTGAGAACCTTATTCCATACTTATTTAACATTAATGTATAATAATTCTAAGATTATCTCACACGGGAAACAAAACAATTCAATCGGTGTGCAACAGATGCCTTCGGCACCGCGTCGTCTGACCATGCTTCCGGCCTAAATAGCGTGGAAGAGATGGTGATCGTCGGCCGGATTACGCATTGAAGGCTCAACGTTTATGTTTACACATTCACAGCTACCAACAGCACTGTGTTGGTTACCGCGACCAATCGATTTAGGTAGTTCAGTTTCCGGTGAGAGAAAGGGACAATGCCAAAAACTGCTAAAGCTATGTCCCCTACACTCGCTTTAAAGTGAACTGTGAAGCTATGTTATTTGAGAATACCAGGTACTTACTTCAGTGTCGTCAGTGAGCGTATTAATAGGCCACTTGATGCATATTGTGTATTAATTATACTGACAATAATGGCAATCAGATGACTGATTCGGTTTTAAGTTAAACCTCAGCAGCTCAAACAAGCAGGTTTTGCTGCTTAAAAACAATGAGCAAAATTCAATTTTGCTGCGAGCGAGAGGCAAACTAGCTTTTTAATAAAAATAAAAAAATGCCGTGAGCAGTGCTGGGGCTACTCACAACATTCGAAAAAATTGAACTTCACTTTGTTCTGTCACTTTCACTTCGATAGGAAAAAAGCGAGAGATAGAAACAACTTGATTCGAAGTTCGACTTTCAAATTCCACACATAGTAGGCCCAAAAAGAAACGCACGTTCGGATGCACACATAACCGTAAAATTGCAAATAAAACTATCTGTTAAAGTTTGAAATGTGTTTATTATAACTATTTTATTTTATATTTTATTTTATTATTATTTTTATTTTATCATTTTTTTTATTTAATGTTTTGAAGACAAAATTAATGAAAAATAAGAAGTTAATCATGTATCTACATAATTTTGTTATAGTTTTAACAATCTTTAATTTCGTGACATAAACCGCGGGGGCAGTTTCAGAACGCATTTCAAAAATAGCGGGATTATTGTAGCCAATAGCCATAGACAAGGCCTAGTTAGGTTTTTTTTAAAGCCACAGACTACATAAAGCTGTATAAAGTTGTGTTTGCACTACGGCATTATCAAGTTGAGTGACAGGTTTTATCTGTTTCATGTTTATTTTTTCCACTTTTTCTTTTATTAGTATTTTGCAAAATGCTTGTGATTGATGCATATGCGATCGTGTCGTTATTTAGTCGTGTATTCACCAAATGGTCACAACGGAAGACCTGCGTTGGCCCTACCAGCTTCACGCTGTGTTGTTCTCGCTGCTGAGGTGAAAAGTTGTATGTCTCACACGAGACCAAAGTTTTTTACGTCTCGTATCTTTGAATCCCTCGTTACGCTCAGGATTCTAACCTAGAATCACTCGCTACGCTAGTGATTCAATAATAGAATCCTTCGCTTACTCGGGATTCAAAATCATCACTCGCAGCAAAAACCAACTTTGCTCTCTTGTTGAACAAATAATAACTATTGTTGCTGCTGATTACGAAATACGACCTTTCGTTTGTATTTTCAGTTAGCTACTCCATGGACTCAGCTTGAAATAGTGATGTATACTTACGTGCAAACATAACGTAGTAACGTTGTACTGAAATTATTTACAAAAATACCAGTTTTATTGCTGGTCAGTGCAGTGTGAAAAATGTAAATTAACCTTATCTTTTTTTTTCATCTGACGACGGAAATCTGTGTTTAGGCCAAAGGAAACCCTTTGCCCAGTACCGGAACAGAGATCGCTGGATAGGATCTGTTAGCATTATTTTAGTCTTTTTCCTAAAATGTGACATGATTTGTGAACAAGGTGTAAAAATGAAAGACAAGTTCAGAAGGAAATTAATACATACGACTATCGTTCCGTTATTTGTTTCACTTTGTATCGCAAAATTCCTTAACAACTCGAAACGAAAATCATTCACTTAACTATTTTATTTTTAATTCATAACAACCCTTATGATATTTTGAGCCTTACCGTAAAGAACACGAATATTGTTAAACATTTTTAGCCTGTGTGGGTTAGCAAATTTGATAATAATATTATTTTCCCCTTAAATAACATTTATCTGTGACTCGAATAGAAAACAGGTATTTTTTTTCCAATAACTAGAAACATCAATATTTCCAAGATAAAAATCCTGATATACTTATCCTGAAATATGGGAGCAATATGCCATGTGAAGTCTAGTAGACTACGTGTTAAAGAGCCCTGAGGACCTAGCCAAGATGCATTATGCTAACTAGCGTTTCTATTCGTTTGATATTTATACTGCAGTCATGTTTGTTTGCTTTTTAAAATAATTTAGTTAATTGATTTAACGATACTTAAAAAACACTGAAAAAGCTTTCATCTGTTTCTTTAGAGGCCGAATTAGCCGACGGCAAAGTTAACCAATGGCCTCAGACTGCAATGTCATTAATCCTCATAGTTGATACGTTGACAACTTCAATATTTAATTGCTTTTTTTTTAATATGTTCTATTCTGCTATTACAATTAAAACAACATACGCTCGCTGGTCGCTTACAAACAAAGAAACCGTCGATGAAACTGCAAAACCGCGTAGTAACATTTTAAATAAGGAGCAAAATACACCTTTTTAATAAGACAGTAAGGTTTATTTTGCTCTATCATAAATTTGTTACTTTCGCGTTTTTGCAGTATTACCGACGAAATATCAAAATTTTACTAACTCAAACATTTATATGCAGGTAGACAAATAATGCTATGAGACGCTTACCCCTTTAACTTCTTTCTTAGTAAGATGTCATTAATCGCAAATGTCGCAGGAGATTATGTACTAGTATTAAAAGGAGGTTTCATCAAATCATTTCGAACGGATCCTGTGGGAATTTTCGTGCAAAACACCAGTCCTGAGAAACTATTTAATTAACCTAATTTCACCGTTATACCTAAATTAATAGAACATTGAATTATTTTCGTAAAATGTTTAGCTGTTTACTGCACAAGAATCTTTTAAAACAAAGTTGAAGCACAACATGGGGGAGTTCGTGACAGCACAACTTTAACTGAGATGTAGTGCGGGACGTGGCAGATTGATCGGTTTATGTACCGAAGGTTCTTTAAATCTACTTCTCTAACTTATTTGGTTTGTCGTTCCGTTGGTGTATTAAATATACTAAAATATAGACAAATTGAGACCCTAAATATAACCACAACTAGTTTATACCTGTTCCTCTTAGAAATTGACAAGTTAGTTGTTCCTAACAGTCAAAGTTCAAAATTCACGTTTAAGGTCGGAAGTGAATCTCGTGATAGCCAAAACTTTGGAGTGGTTCGTGATGAATGTGATGATTGTATAAAAGGGGTCATCATATCGGAATGCATAGAAAATAAATATTGACATCGTTATACTGCTCGTTTTTATTTCTGGTGCTTGTTATAAAAAATAAGTATTATTGTTTTAATTAAAGTAATAGTACACCCTAACAATTAAGCACATTTTTAGGGCTCCGTACCAAAATGGTAAAAAAGGAACCCTGAAGGGTCTATGTCAGGTTATAATAGTAACAGTTAAATTAGGTGTGCCTCAGGGTTCTATTATTAAGTCCTTTCTTATTTATGCTTTATATAAATGACTTAAGTACCACTACCGGTAGATAAAATTTATCATATCGAGTTTTTCGCTGATGATAGGTACATCGTTAATTACCCGACGTAGTTTTAAAGCTACCATTTCCTGTACTTAAATAAAATTCGAAAAGTTAAAGCTTACTGTAGGGTCGAGGACTATCTAACGGAAAAAACTGCATGGCCTAAATCAGAAACCTAAATAAATTGACTTAACTTAGTCATAAAAGTATGTTAACATTGTCTTGGGGACACGGTTTCTATAAAATAACGCATTGTTTTTTTTTAATGTGGTCTTACACCATCATAGATAAGTTGTTTTTATTTGTATATCTATATCTACCTAGTAGCTCTTGTTAAGTAATTCAGAGTTTTGACACGTTTTCCTGCTGAACTACGTACTACATTTTTATTTATAATGCTAAGTTGTATTTATTATCATTTCCATGGGCCCCATTTACCCGCGTATTTAATTAATAGAAATAGGTAAGTGTATATTAGTACACTTCTTTTGAATTCCCATTTTTATTTTTATTTTCTTATTTCCGAAGAAAACAGGGGAGTGTTCGGCATTGGTGGCACCTCACTTCGCCACAACTTTTAGTTTATTTCCTTTATAAAAACATTATATGTACCTACCTACCTACCTCTGTACAAACGTAGTGCATAATTAGCTTCCATCGTGTATTTTCGTAAAAGTTTATATTTATCGTGCTCTCTCAATTAGCTTCAGAACCCATCATACCACGGTAGGCGTGGGTCGCATTCAGCAGCCGATATATACAGGGCGACTCCTAAGTGGTGAACAAAAATCATAGTTTCTAACGCAGCATTTCAAGGTAAGTTCAGTGCATTAGGTCTAAAAGCAAACAATTGAACTTTAATGACATTAACATTAATTAATTTCATTTAGTAAAAAAAATAGCAACCGTGTGGTCACCCTATTCTACATGACAAGTACTCAAAATACAGTCAGCTGTAGATAAACGTGACCCTCCCTGCGTAGAAGCTTAGTATGCAGGTAGGTCAAATTCCTCTGCAGCTAACTGTACTTTTAATGATTCATGTAGATTTTATTTAATCTTATCGATGGAGTACCCACTTAGGCTATTGAAGTAGGGTGACCACGAAATCAGGTAAATTAAAAACTAATCATGGATTTTATTATAAAGAAAAAACATTTTTTTTTTACGTATTGTTAAGTAAAAGTGTTTAAAACGAAAGCTACAGAATAAGAAAAAAATATTTCTGTTCACCACTTAGGAGTCACCCTGTATATCGACAGTGGAAAGGTAAAAACGCTTAACCGCAATTTGGCCTTTTGCATAACTTTAATGGGGTGATAGATGAAACATAAGCTATTGAGTAAACGTACAAAGTTTGTTTTTCCATACTTGGTGAAAAACAGACGCGGGGTTCTCTTAGTATGGGGAAAGTAACTCTTAAGTCACTGAAGACAGGTCGTGTCTGTTTTTTTTGTTTGCTTCATGTAAGGCTAATAGGCCGGGGTAATTAGATCGAAAAATAGGGCAACCTTGCATGATTTAAAAACAGCATATTTTTACATTAAATGTGTACCTACAGTACAGAGAGGGGAGTGTTTTAAGTTGTATCCTGCGAAAAGTTCACCCCCGCGCATGCGTTATATTCAAAGAAATAATTTCGTTGAAAATAACGCATGCGCAAGTTCATCAATTTTATTTGATCGAAAAAAATATTAACAGACATATTTGTAAGGAGTATTTGTAGAAGCCTGCCAAGCGTGCCGACTACGGCAGTTTTCCCCCCAACGGTTCTAGATCAAACCAATTAGTCCGGTCTGAGTGGAGAGCCTTGGGGGAGGCCTAGGTCCAGTAGTGGACGTCTTTCGGCTGACATGATGATGATGATGATGATGATGAACTGTAGAAGAGGTTAAGTATTACCAGTAGGTCAGTATATTAAACATTAATCGTTCGCGCCACAACGTTTTTTTTTTCAAATCTTATAATTTCACTTCGTACCTTAAGCAAAAATATTAACAGGACAAAAAAAGCTAAGTGGATTTTATTTCATATATTTAACTAATATAAATAAAATTAAACTGGTGTGACTTTGCATTTCAGAGATATCAAAAAATCTCAAATAGTGGTCCAGGCAAAAATGTAACGGAACTGATTGTTGTTGAACAACGAAAAATATTTAAGCCCAGACCGGATTTTTTCAGAATTAAACAGATAGGAGGTTGATTAGTATAATATAGTAAAACAAACGATTTGCATTAATGTGTTTAGTTTTCTTGTAAATAAGTAATATAAAGTTTAAAAATAAAAGTTAAACTAAATTTAACTTAAAGTTTAAAAAGTTGTTGGTAATTCTTTAGCTCTGCCTACCCCACTTTGGGAATGAAGGCGTGAGTTTATGTATGTATGTATGTATATTTTTTCCTGAACTGGTATTAAAAAAACCTATCAAAATTAATTTGCATTGATACAATTTGGTTAATTTTGTTCAAAAATGTCCTGTTAAATATTTTGTCTTTTATTTTTGCCTTGAGTTTTATTCGCAAAAACGCGTTTTTGTTATTTTTACTTTGTTCCGGTCAAGGAATTTTTTATCTTTAAGTAAATTTATATTTGTGCAAAATGTGGTTACACAATGATTAACAAGTTTTCAGAGTTGAAAGTTATTCTGTAGCTCTGCCTACCCCACTCTGGGAACGAAGGCGTGAGTCTATGTATGTATGTATGTATATTATATTAGTACAGTAAACCAGTAACCATAGCTTGAAACTATATTTTATTAATGTGTATTAGTAGCAATCCCAAAAATACTTTGAACTGATTACGTTTATCACAAAACCTTATGCATCTTGTATTAAAATCGATACATAGTTTAATTAATAAGTACTTAATTAAAATATACGTACCTCTGAAGGAATTGTTAATCTACCTACCGAAATCGTGAATGTTTCCTCCCCCAAAGCAAAACCCGGCGTAAACGCCCTAATAAAAAGGTGACGGTTGAAGCGCCTACATTGCCCAAGTAGATAACCGAAAGTAGGCGGCGTCTCGCATTCCGCGTCGTTGAGCTTGTCTTCAGTGGCATTATGAAACTTTGAATAATTAGTATTGTAAAGTACTCTGAAGTTTGTGTGAGGCTTGAAGCACGGTGAGGACGAGGCGAGTGGTGGACGCGCCACGCGCCGGCAGCGGCCAGTGCGCGCCCAGACCGCGGAGGCGTCGCACGCCCCGCCAGCCCGCCGCTGCGTGACCGTCGCGTAACGTTTAAGAACGCTCCATCATTTTAAGTGTTTACCGTTCGCAAAATATTACGGTAAGTCGAAAAATATAATTAACAAAGCGTTTTGATCACTTTTACTGTTTATAAATATTTACAAAACCATTGATTTTTTGCCGAATAAATAAATAAATTTGCTTAATTAAAATTAATGACGTAGATATTATTTAGTGGAATATTTTACTCATTTTAATAACATTGTTTACGTACATGTGCTATTCACGTGTGTTTAGTTTTAAATAACAAAACTGCTACTATCAATACTAGTGGAATTATTAGGATACCCTCTTGTTTAGACAAACACAAATGAACAACTTATTTACACCAGTTCAAAAATACAGCATAACAGAATTCGCTTTTAATCCTCTAAAACCGGGACGGCCATTGTTTTTTTTTCAATCTTGCTCAGTGAATGTTGTCAAAGTATCAGTGTATAAAAATAAAAGAATGTTCCTCTCCACGTTTTTTTTACTCTCTAACTGTGTAGTAGACTTGGCAACATACTGTCTAAGTAAATATATCAAGGTATATTGTTTATGCACTGCATGATGGTACCCACGTTCAAATAGTGAAAATGGTCTTGATTACGACAGCCCTGCAGATTCTGATTTAGTATCATACTTTTTGGTTTCATAACTCAGTGTTGCCTCAAGGCAACAATTTTGTTTTTCACAAAATATGTAAAAAACACGTATTTTATTTCTTTGATATTAACTCGAATCTAAAATATAAAAAAATACCGAGTTCATGAGTGACCATGTTACCTACTTATTATCACAAGGGCTTTATTGTTTAAAAGGGTGGAATGACGCCGGCGACGAGCAGCCTCAAAATCAGATTGTAACTTATAACCTTTTAGATATACCATTTTGCTATGATTTTATCATTCAATTTTATTAATTCTGAATTGTACCTAAGTACAGTTACAGTTAGTTTAATTTCGAGCTTTAGAGAGTTCACTTATAATATGTACTCAGGGGAGTTTTATTCTACACGGTAAAAGCATAATGCTTTTGACTCGTTATCGTATGTTTTTTAACTAAGCTGCCATTACTTTAAAGTAGATAAGAGCTATCGTAACGTTGTCAATACGGTAGAGTAGGATGGCGTCCCAGTTCAGCTTGTAGTGCTATACGTACCTTGTCCCTACTCCAAAGTCGTGCCAACTTTTAAATGTTACGCTGTCCGAGACAGACTAAGAACGCAGTTAATCAAAGAGATAGAATGGCAAAACGGACGGGCACGACAATAACAAAAACGTGATTAAAAGAGGAATAGACCAAATTAGAATTACGAATAACTTTTGTTCCGGAGACGTTGGCAACAACGCCGCGAGCAACATATTATTCTAATATGACTCTCTACATAACCAACAGCGTGTGTGAAGAAACGTAATAACATGCGTAACAGTACGTGAAATTAATGCGTGAGCTGACATTAGGATTGTTCTGCTGAAAAACGCAATTTAACGACTTTATTACAAACTTTTATACCTTCATTACAAAAATGTCTACCTACGATAATAGGTATATTGGGAAAATCTTTTCCACAAGTTACCGTCGGGCCTGATGAGCGGTCACAGGTGTGAGCCAGCTTTGCGTTAACTTAACGAACTGCAACTTCGACTAGAGTTGTAATCCTACTTATGAAGATGTTAATAGCTTGTTTATGAAATCCACTTGTTTACTTCAGCTGATGGGAGATAAAGGTAGCCATATTAAGGTTAAGGCCAAGATTTTGTAAGAGCCGTGGAAACTTCGAATTCAATTTGGTAACCACTGACCTAACTCTTTCTTCTAGCGACGCCGTCACAATATGCTAACGACTTATTTAATTCTTCTTTGAGTTAAACTTATAATTCGATATAATTTATTCTTATATTCGATCGAATAATGAGCAAAAATGCTTAGTAGGTACTTAAAAACGGGCTAAAAGGGGTTCTAATCTACTGGGTAATAAATAACATACTGCTATTGAAATTGTCAACGTTTTGATAACTCTGTTTTGGGTTACGTACAAAAAATGAAAAACGGTACCCTTTAGGATCACGCGTGTGTCTGTCTGTCTGTCCGTGAATCTGTCACAGCCAATTTGCTCTGTATCTACTGGACCAAATCAGGTGAAATTTGGTAGAGTGATGTAATCCTATGACCCAAACACAGATGTGCAAAGTACCTAAATAAAATTAAAAAAAGGGTCAATTTTGGGGAAAAATTAGGAAATTAAAATAAATTTTGCATACCTTACCGGGTCATATACCTATCAAATGAAAGCGCTCGTTATGATTATCTTAAATGTATTTTTGTTATTATTGTAAAATAAAACGTTTTGATTTTATTCATGAAAGATGACGAAAATTTACAATTTCCAAAACAACTGAACATGAAATTTTGAAAAAAATACAAAATTTAGTTAGTAGAACCTGTACAACAGGAAAACCTTTAAGAATTCTATGAAAAAAAAACCTATACACAGAACCCTCTCCACGCGAGTTCAACTTGCACTTGGCCGGTTTTTTTTCTTCACAGTAATGGCGGCCGTGTTGAAAACAAGATATCTTGTATTTGTTGGACAATGTATCACAAATAAGTATTGAATAAGCGTAAAAATAATACCCAATGAGAACTGCGGGTTTTCTACCCGAATCACACAAAAGGTGAATTTATTATTAAGTTATCGTGGTATAAAACTTCGTCATACATATGTTGTCCGTGGTCGCACGCGTCCAAGCGTCCTCCCATTGTGGTTAGCGACGACAAAGGGCGACGAAGGTGGCATCCCCAATGCTCGGGGAAAATCTTTTTTATCTGTCGCCAAACCAATATGCCTATTTTTTAAGGTTCATTCAAAACCGTCCCCGTGGTTCTCATCATGGATGTCTTTATATGCATAAGGTCAAGCGGAGCTATTGCGTCAGTGGGGCAATAACGTCAAGTGGCTTTAACTTCCGTTCTAAAGTTCGTATCGAAGAGAGATGTGAATGAGTGAAGTAGAGAAAATAAATATCTACTTATCAATAGATGTAACTTTTCGATACGAATTTTAAAACTGACGATAAAGCCATACGGTGTCATTTTTTGCCCCACTGACGTTATAGCCCCGCTTGACCTTAGCCCTTTCGTACGAGTATTAGATACTGTCACTGGCATAATAATATTGCACTCAAACATTATCTTGACTTAGGTATATACCTCTTTGATGTTTACAATAACGTATAATGGGCCTGGACAAAACTACATCCACTGCGATTTAATGTCTATTTCTTACTACTTTTGATATTTTTTTTGTTCCTATTATGGACGAAAAAGTATTTCAATGACGTGCAGTTAGAATCGGTAGAATCTGACACCTCACATCTGTTACTCCTCTAAGTTTCAACCCTTGGCAGAGACTCCAGAATTAATCTTGTAAATTTATCATTAAAGATTTTTTTAAATTAATGTCTAAATAAGTACTAAGAAATAACAAAGTCTGGATATTGAAAAATAGCAAACAAAAACCGTGGTTATTTAAAAATATCAAGTGGGTAACTCCATCTCCAGGTGACACAACCAGCGAATATTTTATCGGTTGTGGCTTTCAAATTTAGTTTTGTTGTTTTCATTATTAGGTACAGCACTATTTTGTGCAATGTCATGCTTTTTCCAGATTTATTGTAAATATTAATGTTAGCATTTCGTTCCTAATATTCAAAGAAAATAATAAATACCTACTGATACGTATTCATCCATAAGGCTCTATACTTATTGAGAGTTTTCCGCTTACTGGCAGGTAGCAATTTGTTATAGTTGAGAAATTCTTTTGTTTAGGGCGCGAAACAAAATAACAACTTTTTTCAGCGAATGAATGACGGTGAGTCGGCATTTTGTGATAAAAAATATAGGTCTCATGTTTTATAAACTAATTCAATTAAATTAATTAGAATTAAGAATTATTGCAAATTGGTCTAAGATCCGAATAGAGATCCTGTTTATTCGATAAAAAGTATTTTATATCAAAATTTATACGGTAACTAATATATTGCGAATAGGTTGGCTAAACAATTCAAGTCTTGTATTTATATAATGAAAAAATATTTTCAAAATTTACTTCGAAATAAAAATTGCTTGTTTAATAGTCAAATTCCATAGAAATCGAAAGTATGAAGCTTATAGAATATGCAAACGTTAGGTTTACTGCAAATTATTAGTACTGACTTACCTGTTCTTACCCAACGATATTTTTTATCTAGATACGTTATGCTCATACTAAACGCCTTTTAAACCCGTCGCCAATTACTGAGAGTTGCTAGGTTATTATATTTCTACAGACAAAGGCGGCTATCCGTAGCGAACGCTATTGTTAGAAAGAGATAAATAGTTGTTTCAAATTGCTCGCCATTCCCGCCAAGACAAGTGCCCGCTCACGGCCACTAATGCGATATCTCATTGTGTATCTCATATTTCACAGGTGACAGTGACGCCGGTGCAAATTAAACAAATTATAGCGAAGTAAACAAAATTTAATACATATTTACGGTGTTTACGAATGGAATGAGACATCCTTTCTTCTTTTTACAGTTATTGTATAATTTCGGCAGCCTCGAAAAACACAAGACAGTAAAATTTTATTGTCTTTGATGCGTGCGTGTCAGCGGCCGCGGCGCAACTAAACAGTAGTAAGGTAAATTACCTTCCTTATTGAGGAACACTTTTACGCGCAGATGATGTATCTTAATTATAAAATATTGCTACCCAATAGTTATGAATTGAATTGAAAAAAAGCAATACAATTGGTCAACTAGATCTTGATTGGTTGTCAATTTTGGTGAGTCACATTTGTAGGGAATCCTATGAGATGTAAGTACAAAGATGATATATTATTTGCCGGTACTGTATTACTTATCATATTAAATTAAATACCTATTAAATACTTTTTATCGAATAAACAGCTGGGTGAAGCTCGTCTCCT
Organism: Acleris emargana; assembly: GCA_927399475.2. Taxonomy (NCBI): domain Eukaryota; kingdom Metazoa; phylum Arthropoda; class Insecta; order Lepidoptera; family Tortricidae; genus Acleris; species Acleris emargana. The sequence goes on from OV656837.1 coordinate 14,154,469, forward strand.
ATTCGGATCCCCTACCCCTAGTATATTAAATATTTTAAAATTAAGATTAGATTTTTCTTGACTGCCATCATTAAAGAGACCTATCATTGTATGAAAACTGTGATTCCGCATTCGGCTCATTAAATTGGGTCATTTACCGGTGTTTTCGGGATTTATAACATTGAGTTTTTTTTTAAATAAATAAGTAACTCTGCACCCGATCACACAACATCGACGTTAAATAGACTCGTCTTTACACAAAATCCTATATTCCTCCCAAACTTCCAACTCCTAAATATTATATATTATCAATTATTGAAGGTGTTTAAGGACTTGAAGGAGGTCGCAGTGTCAGACAAAACTAATACTTACATTAAATAGAATTACTGATATTCAAATTTATCTGTAATTTTTACTTGATGTCCACCCAACCGCGTCGACTTCATTTAATTTTAAGGACAGAAATTTATTTTTACTGTTTTGCGCCGTTATATCGGTTTTTCGCATTTTCCTCCTGAATTTATTATACAGCGGCTTGTATCTATTCACGCAAAACGTAAAAATATGCAAAATCTAAAAAGAATCCGTGAAAAGTGTATTAGTATTTACTTTTAGTACTTTTCGCTCATTTTATAAATATTTACGTACGACTTAGGCGTATTATGAAAGCACCTCATAACCTTTCATGTTGGTTTCTCAGATCTACTGAAAATTTACTTTGAGTTACGATGAATTGAAATAATATAACAGGGATTCTGCTCTAACAAAGAACGTTAATGCTTGTGACTCCGTCCGTGCGGAATTGCATGTTTGCATTTGGGATGGTTAACTTTTTAGAACACTAAGTTGACAACAAATGAAGGGTTCACGGAAAAACATGTCTAATCACCCTAGCAACTTTTTGAGTTACCGCGATTTGAAGGTTAGGTAAATTTTGTGTAACGGTTTTTTGACAAAGTAACGAAATGACTAGAAGTTATATTAAGATTTTTATCTGTAACTGAGAGGTAGGTAAGTTCACTGCAAACCCTACATTTTAAGATTAAAGCCTAATTTAAAAAAGAAAGTGAGCAGACATGTTTTTTCCGAGTTTCCGTCCAGGGCATCGCGAAGAGCTGTTAGCAGCGGCTCGTTTTCGCGGCGCTCTCAATTCAGCTGATTTAGGGATATATGCTTTTGCGCTTTTATATAAATGAAAGGCTAACTCGTACAGACATCATTTTTTCAAAGCAAGATATAATGGTCTTATAACCAATGACAATAAATACATTTGGTCAAAGGATAGCAAAATATTCGCTAGATGTGAGCACGAAGCTCGTTATCGCCTACTCGGAAACAGACGTGTAAAGGTTTTTAGCTTAAAATGTTGTTAGGGGCCGTTTTCAATTTAATGTCCGATCATTATAATATTTACGATTGGTACTGTTTTTTAATCCATTTGTATGCACATGTTATTTTTAATTCCCGATGTTTTCGTATGTTGTGTCCTTTGTTTGAGTCGTGTCAGTTATATATATTATATATGTATCTACCACCGAGCGGTCGAAATGCGCCCTTGTGTTTTTCACGCGGAAATAACTTTATTCGTGTTGTTTTATGTGGTAGCTTGCTTTTCGATTCAATCACGTTCTTTCCAAATGTTTAAATAATCTTAAAATTCAAAATTCGGTAATAGGTACACGCGCTAAATCCTTTAGACAGTGCGACGTAACAAAGGGCTGAAGTTTTACCTCTTTGGCTTTTCATGAAGAATTGTTGAGTGCGGAATACGTAAGAGGCTTTCGCGGGAAATACCGCTGCCCTCACTAGGCAGGCACACTTGCTCCGAGTCTGGGCCCGCCACCGACCGTTGAAATATGCACGTTGTTTATCAATTACGTTACTACCCCGTACGTCGCGTGCCGGAAAGAACTACTTTAACACAGCAATTTATTCGTGAAAACCAAAAGATAGCAAGAGGATATTGTCAACCTTTTAGTTGCCATTTTGGTGGTTATTTATAATATGATTATATTATAATATTAACCAGTAGTCAAACAATTTCAAATTAACAGCGATCATTGTTTGGTCCCGTGCGGAATCGGTTATTATTCTTTTATACCTTTTACGTTAACTTGGAGCAATGGATTAGCATAAAAATAATAGTAAGGTGGATTTTTTTAACGAAAGAAAGTAATACTTATTACGAAAACGGAGATGCGAGCGAAAAGCCGGTATAAATCTTCTTATATGCAAATAAAATAGTTATTTAAGTAGATAATGAAAACAGCTGTTGTTGTAGACTTGATCGGTGTGCCTTTCAAACTATCAAGGTCAACTAAATTGTTATGAAAAGTTTTAAAAACCAATTTACTAGTATTTCATAAATATGTTTGTTTTTTGTAGCATTTCAGTACCTACTTTGGAAATATAGGTTGGTACGTGCCATGAAGATTTGTCGTTATAATTTCAGCTTGCTTCTATATTTGAACTTCGTGTTGACCGTTTAGCTCGTTGAAACATAGGTATTTGTTGATTGCTGGATTTCAAACACTCGATGATTGGCTTGCACTTGGGGCCAAAACAAACCGGCAAATTGAAATAATCTAGATTTTGCCAAGAGTCACCCAAATTACTCAACACTGAAGTGACCAAAGATAGTAAAATTACTCTTTTTGAGTGACGACGTAGTAGAAGTAGTTCCAAATGGGAAAAAGGAGATGTCAGACGGTCGTGTTAGGGTGCGGCGGAGACGACAGGAGCGGAGCGGAGCTGTGCCAATATTAACCAATGGAATCTGCGCAAGGCGCGCTCGACGTGACGTGACGTGACCGCATGCGCCTTTTATTGGTTAATATTGGCACAGCTCCGCTCCGCTCCTCTCGTCTCCGCCTCAGTGGAGCCGCACCCTAAAGCCCTGTCAAGCCAATTCCATACACATACATTAACAGTTATCGAAAATCGTTTACAATAGCGTTAAGCATTCAGCGACCATCACGTCCTCGACCTGTTATCGTATTGCCAACGTTTTGATAGCTCTTATTTACTTGATAGGGCCTAATAGCGGTCGAGTCAAAAACAATACCATAAAAGGTTAAAGACGATTTACCGTCTATAATAGAGGCCCATGCAACGATTATTTTCGGTTGACAGCGCAACAGATCCCAATGGACTGGCGATGTCATGGCAACCCCACATCGCATTATGGAGATTATTATAAATATCCGGGCCTAAAGCTCGTCTTCTTCAAGTTGTAAAAATTTATCGCGTATAAATAAAACAATAAGAACCTGTTTCATCAAATCTTTTTAACGACCGCGGACTAATTAAAAATTGCAAAAATTCCCGGCGTACATACTTGCGAACTTAATAAATTGAAATTAAAAATATTTGTTAAATTATATTGGTATTGGCAGCACAGGCACTCATGAGTCGTAACAAAAACCGGGCAAGAGTTTGTCTGACCATGCTCAGTATAGGGTTCTGTAACCGTTATAAATACTTCACAAAAACTATTTTAAAAAACCACAAGTATGTACTAATTCTCTGTTTAAAGTTATTTGGTGCTGTCTTAGGCGATTTAAGTAGGTATAAACAATTTAGTCGCCTGTACTTCAGGAACCAATAATGTCGGGGAGGAACACATTTTTTTTTTCAAGATTTTATATTTTTCCACTTGGTTGATGTGACTAATATGTATATTCACGCCAAATTACAGTTTTTAATACTAAGGCTCTATGAGCTAGGCTGCTACTATCCGACTAGTCAGGAAAACTGACTAGTCGGCACTTCTTATAGACGGCAGCTACTATTCGGTATAATGGACTGATTTTAGTAGTTAGGCAATCGAAATGGTGCACTAATAAAAATCAATGCTTGCAGTATAATCGACGTCAAGGAGATTATTAGTTTTTTTTTACCTAATTGCAATTAAATAAGGTTCAAAAGTGTCAACATATCTTTGACAAACTGTAATAGTTTTGAAAACGTTCTTCGAATTTGTATTATTTTTCTCATTTGCACTTATAAGCTATTGCTAGGTTAACCGATTTAACCCGAACCCACAAAGCCCTTACAATCCCTCACTCGTGCAGCTCGTGTAACATCACCTTTATAAAGTTCTTGTACAATGATGATGGACCAATACCAAAGTTGGCATTTTGTAAAACCACCAGTTGTCTAGTAGGCTAGTCTACAAAAATAATATCGGCCCATCTCTAGTCTCAATATCGGACCAATAAATATTTTCTGCAACTTTACGATTACTATAGACTTGTAGCACAATCACCACACCTGGCTCAGAGATGCTCGTTAGTAAAATACAATAAAAAAAATATTAAACGAAGCAGTTAACGAAATAAGAGTCGGTGAGACAAATTTTCACAGACGAGGTGCAATACCGTAGCGAGTAAGGAATACAATACGAGTAGTAGTTTAAAATAAATGATCAATCTCAAATATTTTTGTATATAATATATTGTATAAATTACTGCACTAATACATGACATGTGTTCCTGATCGGTTCAATAACAGTAACAAACACATTTTTGGGTTTTTCATTTTGCGTAGAAAACTTCTTTCTAAGAATATCCACACAAAGAAAAGGTATAGCAAGGTTTTGCCCTCGCAAGGTAGGTAAATAATATATTTAATAAATGTTTATATCCAAACAAATACGTAGCATCAGTCGTTCCACCCACGTCTCGCTTTTAAAAGGGTAGCTACTCTTACTTAAATTAAAATGATACCGACTGAATTTAAAACACGTATAATACATTACCAAAACCACTGAGTGAAATGTTGTACAAATATCATGCTTGTATTGTATTTTATAGTTATTGCCTTTATCTAGGAGTTAATTAATACTCTTTGCGAGATCTTGCTCCGGAATTTAGTTATTAAATTATATGAGAATCCTGTCAAAAGCACTTGCTTTGCACGACTTGGTAAAGCTACTCTTACTTCTTATAAGTTTCGTCGGAGTTTATTAAGAAGTTAACATTGCAGCATACTTTAAAATTGCTTTCTGATATAATTAAAAAAACACACTGTCTATTAATGTTTTGAAAGAATAGGTTAATAAATATTATTTACGCAGAATTTATCGCTGAAACATTTGTCACTGACCGGCGCTCCTAAACAATACGTATTTGCAAAATTTATTTCGAGATTTAATGAGCTCGGCGAAAACGATAATGGAAGCGCAGCAAAGTAATAAAAAAAAACTGACACATTCCTGATCGAACGATTACTGAAAGCTTTCAGACATTGCTTTTTCCCAATACTTTAGAAAATAATAAATAATCCCGACATAGCCAATCATCATAACATTTCAAAATGCTCTTAGGTCATACTTTATTCAGCAACGTTAATTAGGTACACTGTGCCAAATGTACTCTAAAAGTTGGATTGCATTGATAAACATTTTATCTATCAATGTTATACCTCTGGGTATGATATAACGTTGACAGTTCGACTTAAAATAATTAAAGCAGTTTAGTCACTGACTAAAGGTCAGGCACTAGGACTGTTTGAATTTTTTATCAGGGTCCTTGGTCGCCGCTGGCCGAAAACTACCGATAACGCGTATCTCCATTATTTTAATAACATCGATTACAACAATAATAAAATGTTAACTATCAAACAATTATTTGTCGTAGTAGCTGCTATCGCAGGCTGTCCGTTACAAAATCATTAAGATAAATTTATAATATTAAAATTTAAATGGTTTACCAACAACGTCGCAAATATCATTATTGAACTTTTTGTGTTGTTTGTATTAAATCTATTTCTATATCTCCTTTTCTTTATCTTCATTGTAATTTCGCTTTTTTCGCGGACAAGTAAACAAGAATTCGTTTATGTTCATTAACGAGCTCACAATTCTTACAAATTGCTATCAAAATATAACGTCACATTACTTCCAAGCTTGTCTCGATCAGTAAATAGTCGTTATATGTATTTACCAGAGAATAATCGTGTCAAAATCTTTTTGGAACGAAGGTAATGTGATGGGCGTGCCGCGTGGTGCGAGTGTGGTAGTGCGGGAGCCTTTACGGATAACGAAGGCAATTTGCGAACATGAAGTAGGCCCTTGTTTAACAAGCGCAAGTAAACACGCGAGCAACTTCACCCCAGGCGTTGCTCTGCCTTTTTGATCTACCTCCAGGAACTTTATTCACATTTATTAAAAGAGGAGTCGCGCCTTTTGTTTCTTCTTTAGGACTTACTACACCCGCGTTATTTAACCGCATATGCGTACTTAGTAGTAGTCAAACCAGTAAACACGTTCACTAAAGCTTGAGGCAAATCCGCCTCAAGCTCGACTTTTCGCTAGTGCGGGGCTAAAAGTTCGTGTTATCTCTCTCGTGCGGGAGTTGTCGCCGTTGAGCGTTATGATGAAGCTATTTACATATTTCTGTATGTTTTTCAAACCCGAACTCGTTGGTACAGAAAAAATATTTGAGGTCTAAATAGACTTCGAACGCACTGGGTATTTTTTTTTTCACACAGTGCGGGTTGAGGTTTATTTACGTCTCAAGAAAGTTACCTCAAACTCGCACTGAGCGGGACGCGGCCGACGTGGGAATCGACCGCTTGACTTTAGTGCGGCCATAATTGTCGATACCTAACCAAGCGTGCTTCACGTCAATCTTGACCAATCGATAGTGTTCGCTATTTAGTATATATAAATATGAATGATTATTATGTTTTAAAATAAAGAAATAAATGCGAATAAATTATTTAGGGACTATCTTATACTGATGGACCTATCCCTAAACTAAGCAAAGCTACTTGTACTGTGGTTACTTGGCGACGATTAATAACCGTTTGTATAAATAAATAAATACTTAGACAGATAAACAACCATAACTCAGGAACAAATATTCGTGATAACACAATTTCCCAAATGCCCTTACCGGGACTCAAACTCTAAATAATAAATCTAATGCATTTTAATTATATTGACTAAAAACGGTTTCTGAGATATTATGTATTGTACCAAAGATGCTCGATGAGATGATGATTCTTTTATTAATAATTCAGCGATAAGTGCCATTCCCTGCACTAGTCTCAGATGAAATTTTAAAGCCTAAAAGACCTTAAAAAATCTTTAGGTAAATATTTTTTCTTTAACCAGAGGTCAGAACCAAGGACGAAGGTAAATATATATAAAAATTTACTGATAAATGAAGACCACATAAAAAACAACTTATCCTAATTTTGGCAAAGTTATGAAGGATCGAAGTAAGTACTGAAATTTGAGGTCGATAAGGCCTCACCCGGACTGTAAAAGACCTTAGGTTTGGGCTGATTCCATCTCAACCGCACCAGTTAAAAGTTCTTCAAGATATGTCCCGCAGTGAACGTGTCAAAACTGCTTCAAAATGGGTTAGAATATTGTAAGTGATTATCGCAAACAGGCAGAGAGATGTCTTTTTCGTGGCACGCCTCGTCAATCTATCCTTTTTAAGCATTGTTACCCCAGTCACAAAACTGCTAGCAATTACATTGTTTTTACACAAGATTATCTTCTCTCATTAAAAACTTGTTCCCAAAGGAAGCTTTGATGCATTTAAATATTAGATGGGCTCAATGTTCTGCTTATAAGAGATCAGCAAAATTCAGTGGATTTAAACAGGGCTTAAAGTCGTTTCTGACTAGTTTACAATATCTATTTACTAAAGTTATATAGTACTAGCGCCCCGCCAGCGGCTTCGCCCCGCTGCAAATTTCTGACCTCCCCGGTGGATTTTTCAATTATGTTCTTTCATACAAACCTTGTCCTGACAATGACAAACACAACAAAAAAGAAATCAGCCAAATCGGTTCAGCCGTTCTCGAGTGCGCTTAGCAACACATTTAGCGATTCATTTTTATTATATAGATTGTTATCGTAGTAAACAATACTAAACTAAAAACGTATGTACATAATTACTATGTTAAAATATATTAAAGGAACGAATATATTCCTAATTCCAAATATGTATGTCGAACATGTAAAACATACTTTAAAAGAGAACTTTTACCTAATCTTTCTCTTTATTTCTGAATTGCCCAAAGGTCAGCTGGTAGAGAATGCCATTAGGCATTAAGTTCTCCTTTTGTATTTTTGTGCCGTAAAGATGAAATAAATAAATAAATCTTGTAATCCATCTACAAATAAATTAAAATAAATTAAATTCAATGTTTCTTTGTTTCTCCCGAATTGTCTGAAAGGTTTTTGTGTTTTTTTAACGTATATAATACTTGCTAACGATATTCTAAGCCTAAAGCCGATAAGTATTACAGTGGGCAAAGCCGCTAACAGCCCGCTAGGTAAAAATATATAATCAATCACCGACTATCTTATAAGTAAGAACGTTACGTTTTAATACTTAAGTACGTAAAAGTGCGGAATCGTGCATTTTCCGAGACTGTTATAAAATTGCAATTATCACCTCAGACACTAAAAAAATGCTATAATATAAACATTAGTTTCGGTGTTCACTTTATCGACCGAGAGTAAACCAATTCAGATTGTTGTTGTGTCCCGGAATGGGACCGCAACCACAGAATAGTTAAAACTACGCCTAAACTAACTCACCCTTTGTCTGTTTTAGAAAATTACTTGTATTCACGATATAGCTAACTCTATATTAGTATAGGGTGAGGCACGAATCTTGCTGCGGACTGAAGGTAACTATTCGACTTTTTGTAGCAAGATTCGTGCCTCACCCTATATATATGGCTACAAATGAGCCAGCAACACCAAATGTTTAGTTGGCTGGATAACTCACAAGTCTCACAATCGCTCAAAATCGAACGTCAAAGCTGTCCTAAAATGAAAGACAATAAATAATACTTACAAAATTAAATTGGAAACTTGTTAAAGTACGCCCATTGCTGGCTTAATATGTCACTCATTTATACTAAAGTAAATACATTTTAAAAAAGAAAAGTTAGAATAAGAAAAAACATACGACTTTCCAAACTTATATCTCAACAATCGTGAACTTATTAATAGCGGCTGATATATGAAAAAGAAAACATAAAAACATACAAACAAGCGATTCCAGAACTAGAGAAAGGGCCGGAGATGATGATAGGCCTACGCTTTATCGCGGTTAATAAAAGACAACCATTTCAGTCTCAATAGGCTGCGAGGAAAATTGATGTGAAGCGTGTGACCATTTGTAATTTTCTTTTCTTTAGTTATGGTTCTAAGAACACCTAAGAAAAATTCATTAGATCGTAATAAGCGCAACTTACTATTTTTTATTTTTTGGAAAATACAATTACCTATTTAAAACGCATTTTATGGCTTATGACCCCAATGGGGACGTTTGATTTAATTACTTGAAATTGACTGTCTGATTGCCAGATACAGCGTTGACTGGGCCATGTGCCTCAGTCCATCGCCAGTCCGCCGAAGATACGTAATCAGACTTATCAGGCTTCGAAAGCTTATATCCGTACTGCGAGCACCCCATTATGATCTGTGGGGTTATGATGACATAACTATGCAGTTCAGTTTACGCTGAGAGAAGAGGACAGAGCTGTATAACTGCCAAAGACCTTTATATAACTAACGTAATAGACGAACAGACTCCCTTTTTCCCGCGTTACCAAAACGGAAATGTCAACGTGTGCGTGATTTTACAAGTGTGTGAGTAATTTTAGTGATGTCCGTACGTTATATCGAAAAAATATCGATGAAAAAGACTCGCTTATATAAGACTTGTCTGTATCTTGCGTGGAACTTAAAACTAGCATTCTTCACTAATAAAACACAAGATTCTTTCATTATCTATAATAATACTCTTTTCATGGTAATTACCACACACATACCTATCATACAATCAATTTTTACATACATACATACATACATTAAATCACGCCTGTTTCCCAGAGGGGTAGGCAGAGACCACTTCTTTCCACTTGCTACGATCCTGACAAATTTCCTTCGCTTCTTCAACATTCATACATCGAGTCATGCACGCACGTCGGTTTCGGGTACTTAAGATTCGGCCCTTTTCCAGTATTTCTCCGATTTGATTCGAAAAAGTACGCCTAGGGCGGCCCCTTCCGACCCTTCCACACACTTTCGATCTGTATATCTCTTTCGTCAATCTTCCCTCACCCATCCTTTCCAAATGACCGAACCATCGAAGCATGCCCTTTTCAATCTTAGTCACTACATCTTCTTTTATTCCACACTTCTCTCTGATTTTTTCATTTCTAACTCTATCAATCAGTTTCACACCACACATACTACGCAAAGAGCGCATTTCAACTGCATTTACACGACTTACATGCTTGTCCTGCCACACCCAACATTCACTACCATACATCAGGGTAGGGGCCATCACTCCATTGTGAACAGCCAGCCGGGCTTTTTGTGAAACGCCCTGTCTGCTCACAAAGGAGTACAGGGCCCCATTAATTTGATTCCCCGCATTTACCCTCCTCTCGATATCCTTCTCACACTTACCATCTCTTGTAAACACACTTCCCAGGTACACAAATTCGCTCACTTGTTCTACTAATTCACCATTTACATTTATCACGCACTCAGTCATCTCTTCATCCTTCTCTATCACCATGACCTTGGTCTTGGCAACATTTACTTTCATCCCCTTTTGCTTAAATTCCTCATTCATCACTGTCACCATCTCCTGCAACTCAAGTACCGATGGGGCAAGTATAACTTGATCATCGGCATATAAGAGGCATTTGATTAGCAACTCTTGCACACGCAAACCCTTATCATACTCTTTCAAATCCCTCATACAACTGTCCATGAATAGATTGAACAGCCATGGTGAGGCAACACAGCCCTGTCTAACACCTTTAGAGATGTTAAACCAGGCCGAGTATGCCCCATTGATCCTGACACAGGCTCTGGAGCCCTCATAAAGGGACCTCAAAGCCTGCACCAGGTTGCTGCTCACTCCATACATAGACAACACCGTCCACAACTCCTTTCTATCTACCCTATCATAGGCCTTTTCCAGGTCCACAAAAGCACAGAAAACCTTTTGGTTGACAGCCAAGAACTTTTCTGTGATGGACCGTAGTGAAAAGACCTGATCCGTACATCCCATTCCCTTTCGAAATCCCGCTTGTACATCCCAGATTTTGTCATTCGTAACATTCAATACCCTTTCAATTAAAATCTTCGCATATACTTTGCCGACAACACTAAGGAGGCTGATACCGCGGTAGTTTTTGCAGTCTTGCTGTGACCCCTTTCCTTTATACAGTGGGACGATAACGGCCTTGACCCAATCTTCCGGGACTCGGCCGCTTCTCCAACATGCATTGAAAAGGCGGTACAACAGACTACCCACCAGGCCATCTCCTCTCCTCAGCATTTCTATCGACACTCTATCACAACCTGCTGATTTTCCCGCTTTCATACTTTTTAATGCTTTCATGATTTCACTCATACTAATCACACTTTCATCTTCGCTACTTGCACCTTTACTCATGCTTTCTGGCTCACGAGAAATATCTTCGCATTCAAACAAGCTTTCAAAATAAGTTTTCCATCTATCAAGCATTTTTTCTTCCTCACATATTAAGTTTCCAGACTCATCCCTCACCGCGCTTAATTTAGTTTTCTCTGATTTCCCCCGAGCCGATTTAATCAAGCTCCAAAAGAGTTTAATATTCGACCGGAAGTTGTCAGAGAAACTCCTATCATACTTTTCATTCAGTAAATCTTTCTTTCTAGCCACAACGTCTTTCACTCTTTTCTTTGATCTATTATACTCTTTTTTCTTTCTGTCGCTTAGATCTTGTCCTGGATCTACAGCTACAAAATCCAACCAACACTTTTTCTTCTCTTTCACTACATCATCTACCTCTCTATCCCACCATTCCGGACGTTCATTCTTGCTTTTTCTTCTTTTGACTACACCGCATACTTCAGTGGCCGATTTGACCATGCCATTCTTCATAATCTCCCATACATTATTAACATTATTCTCAACTTCACTGTCATTCATCTTATTGACACATTCAAAACAATCTTTCAGCTTTCTTACGTATTCATCTTGTATAACTTCGTCTTTCAGTTTCTCTACTTTTATCCTCTCTAACGCAGTGGTAGGTACGGGAACACGATGGCGCCAACGTGTGAACAGACCCCTTACTCGTGTTACCACTAAGTAGTGATCTGAACCTACACTAACTCCTCGAAATGCTCTGGTATCTACAACTTTGTTACGCAGCCGTTCATCCACAATCATCAAGTCTATCATAGACTTCTCATTCTGCCGTCTCCATGTATACTGATGAATCTCTTTGTGATCAAACAAAGTGTTTGTCACGCAGAGATTCTTAGCCAAACATACATTGAGAAGGCATTTGCCATTCTCGTTCACTCGCTCATCACCATACTTACCCAGTACCGATTCATAACCATCCCTTTGCACGCCTGTCCAACCATTAAAATCACCTAGCAAAATCATCCTTTCATTCTCCTTGCATTTTGTTGAAACCTCATGCAAACTTTCCCAAAACTCCTCCCTTTCTTTTTTCGATTTATTCGTATCTGGGGCATAAGCCCCAATTACGAATAAACGGGTGAGACCTACCTTGAGTCTCACCCAGAGAAGTCTTGGGCTCGCACATTCATACTCTTGCATACATTCAGCCATTCGCTCTGTGAGTACGATACCAACTCCCTGACGACCGTGCTCGGATACCGGAACTCCGGACCACAATGCCGTCAAGGTTCCGTGTGTGGACGTACTCACCCCTTTTTTCTTCGTCTCAGTCACACATAGAACATCTAGCTTTCTCTCTTTCATCATCATACATACCTCATCTAATTTATGTTCCATCCCTCCACAAACATTCATCGTAGCAAGGCGGCTTTCAGCGGCCCGCGTTTTGCCAACCCCCCTGCGAACACAGCGTGACGCGTGGCAAACGGCATCGCCGCCGTTCCGATCCCCGGAGGGATCCGAACATACGCGCACTATTTTGCCCCCCCCCAGAGTACGAAGGGCTGCCCAGGCTAGGCCTGGGGAGGGATTCTCTGGCATTGCCAGTACCCTCCTGGGGTATAAACTTTTTAAATGGTGCTCGCATGGTCCATTTTGCAGGGTCGGGTTTGAAATTGGAGTTTTCCTTCTCCTAGATAGGTAGCAGCCCAATGCTAACGACGCCTATCCCGCCGGGTTTGAATTCGGAGTTTTCCTTCTCCTAGATAGGTAGCAGCCCAATGCTAACGACGCCTATCCCGCCCGGAGGAGATCTTTCCAATGTAATAATCCCTTAATCCCTTAATCGCCTTCTACGATACCCACGGGAGGATATGGGGTGGTGCTATTCTATTCTACCGGCACCACACGGCACTTTTTAATGTAAATAATTAATAAATTTCAGTCTTACACAAATTCTAGGCTTTTAATATGGGCACTAAGCAACAATAAAGTTACTTATATAGAGAAACTAGCGACCCGCCCTCGCTCCGCTTCGGTTAATATAAATAAACAATAACCCGAGTGCATCTGCATTTAATGATAAATTATAAACTGCGATCAATTTACCTAGCTGCGTTTTATAATCGCTCGGAATAATGTTTAAATAATTATGAGAAGGAATGAAGAAATATCGACATATTGATAACTTATCGATAGATGAGTGTGATTCAAACATTCAATCACTACCTAAAAAATGGAAATTTTCACGGACACAACATCTTTTCATTTTACATATAAAAATTAAAAATATGCATAAAACACAAAACTACATGATATATCGTACTTATTAGACCACTAACCGTATTCCTTGGACCTAGGAATCCTTGAAAATATGAGTTCAAAAATGACTATGTGTGGATCATAATTACCTGTGAAATGACTCATTGTTTGGATTATTCCTATGATTGACTTCGCAATCAGGTACTGCACAGCCCACCATTGTTGTTTTTAACGATTTTGACACCACGTTTATACAATTATCCTGAATATTTTAATAAAAACTAAAAGACGCTGTCGCCAGTGGGCTACCGTGGGCTACCATTAGCTTTCAAAATGGTTACAACGTCAACGTCTTTCGCTGTCACTGTCGCACTCGTATTCGTGCATAAAGAAGCTGCACTCTCGCTTCCACAGACTGTTCGTCTATTATGAAGGTCTTTGATAACTGCTATGGCTCCGACCTTCACGCTCGCCGTAAAATGAACTGCATAGCTATGTCATAATAACCCCCCTGATCAGAGAGCAAGAACTCGTTAACCTATTAAGGGTAAATAAGGCATTCTAAATTGGTTTACTATCATCGTCTTATTAGTAACTGAATTAACATGTTTTTAAACTTTCGTGTTTTTCACTCATATTGAAAGTTAAACGGGTTAAGACCCATAACAAGGTCATAATAAATTTAAAATTTCGAAATCGTGCCAGTAATACTACTTTATATTGGCAATAAATTATCGATGAACTGTCTAATTCAAACTCTATGCATTTTGGGATGGGTGCGAAATTTTACCGAAATTAGGTGCCTTGGAAAAGCAGAGCAGCTATGTTATTTTTTGCCCATATTACTAAGTACTTGTTTTGCACCATAATATTGATATAAGTATATATTTTAACCGAACCTGTGTGGTGTCCGGGTTAGAATAGTGCCACTCCATGTCTTCCCGTGGATGTCGTAAGAGGCGACTAAGGGAATAAAGGCTTGTAGTACTGTTAGGCGATGGGCTTGCAACCTGTCACTAATACGCTGGTAAACATCTTAGCCTAATTGTGCAAAATGTGGTTACAGAATTATCAACAAGTTTTTAGAGTTGTTGGTAATTCTGTAGCTCTGCCTACCCCTACCCGGGAACGAAGGCGTGAGTTTATGTATGTATGTATGTATGTATATATATATTTTTTTCAATTACCTAATGTGATGATACTAAATTTTGACGCGTTTTCCTACTCAACTCATGATAATATTATATTTTATATTCATTGTTTTATATAATGCTAGGTTAATTATTATTATTTTTTATTGTCATAAATAATATGTGGGAAAATGACTGACTGCTGAGTGGCTTGCGGCGGCTCTTCTTCTCAGCAGTGGTCTCCTCTTGGTAACCGCTGGTAGATTTTTGACTTATTGAATAAAAATCTTTAATCTCTTTAATCTTTTGCTATATTAACAATAAGTCATGCGATAGACTTTGTAAAATTATAGAATATCCAGAATTTAAACATAGCAAAATAAATAAACCAAAAAAAAAAAAAGTCCGTAGGTAAGTATATGAGCAAAAGTAGGGATTGTGTATAACATAGTAATATTGCTTATTTAACTATAGATAAATAATATAACGATATATAAGGCATACTTTTTCAGATATTACATCTCCGTAAAGTTTGCATTAAATTGGTAAAATTCCGTTTAGGTTTTGATCTTTTGATACAAGTCCATCGTTTGCACTTCAAAGAGCACAATCAATGTCTTTGAAATAATATAGTAGTTTAAAAATGTACCTTACAAGCAAATAACATTTTATCGGAGACATTATTGTATCCAATACAATTAACTTATCAACGGCAAAGAAATTGTTCATGAATATAAATATGTTTTCGTGCAAAAATGCTTTGTTTTTCATTCAGTAGGTACTTACCGTTTTCGATCTCACCCTGTCGTGAATGAAACACATTGAGCGAGACATGTTTATTTAATAAACCTTTTTTAAACATTAAGAATAAAGGAATAAATTAAAGTAACCACACAATGTAACCGTACTTGGTATAAAGTTTAACAGTAAAGACAACAAAAATTCATTATTCATTCATTCATCATTCAGGTCATCAACAAAAATGCTCAAAAAAGCTCAATATTTCGCAAACGAATCCTTGAATCAAAAATATTTTTCAAATACCCATTAAACTATCATTATTAATATTTTTAAACAACCTATCTAGGCTAATGACACCCCACACAATGACATAGAAGAGTAAAAAAAATCGTCACCGCTTTACGTGTAAGGTAAGTAAGAACATTCATGATTTTATTTTATAATTTTGTCAGCGAATTATGTTATGTATGGCACGTAACAGATTTTTAGTACCAAAAAAGTCTCCGAGTTAATTCGCGGACTGACGGCCGTGGCGAGACTATAAGGGTTAATATTGTTGCCTACGGAATCCTAAATAAACACGTGTTTAATTCTTACAGACACTTAATGCTATAATTTTTTGAAACAAAATCATTACGCCTGTGTGGTCACGGTTAGAATAGTGCCACTCCATGTCTTCTCGTGGATGTCGTAAGAGGTGACTAAGGGAATAATAAAGGCTTCTAGTACTCTTAGGCGATGGGCTTGCAACCTGTCACTAATACACTGGTAAACATCTTAGCCTGATTGTGCAAAACGTGGTTACAGAATTATCAACAACTTATTTAAGAGTGCTTGGTAATTCTGTAGCTCTGCCTACCCCACTCTGGGAATGAAGGCGTGAGTTTATGTATGTATGTATGTACAACATCATTAATTATCTCTGTGTGTCATATACACTATAAGTCTAAAAAAGCAAGCTTTAAAAAAACCCAACTGCTGTTTGGATAATGTCGTCAAAGTAATGTTCCTTATCATGCATATAGTTGTAATTCCGCCAATTTCATATTTAAATAATTTTAATATAGCCTAAGGCACTCTAGCGGTTAAGAATAATCTAACCACGTATAACTTACTTACTTTTAGTAGTTACGAGCGGACATTGAGTCGGACATAATTATATGCAAGTCAAACACATAACCCTCCTTTTGGGCTTTGCCACAGTCGGGTAAAAATTAAGTAACTTCATCGTCTACGCCGCAAGCGTATTTATATAGCCATTTTCATTCCGTCTTCTTTCATTCAGGTGAAATCACGATCATTCTATCGACGCGCAGCTCCGAGGCACAATTAATTAGTTTTTCAGTTCGAGTATCAGTTGCTATCGTCGAAGCCTAACCTTATTTTATTAATTAAATTTTAGCTTAGTTGTTTGCGGTGGAAAGCGGTAGATAAATGTGGGGATTTTGGCAATGTCGCTTGCCAATCAAGACCTTAATCCCTTAAACCTAATTATAGGAACATAACTAATATTGTCTGGAAAACTCGCTTAATTAGAGTCAGCGGGACTATGATAAATCTTTAATATGAAAGCACACATTCATAAACCCAGTGTAAGTATACGACGCGTCTCGTTCTTGGGTCGCTCGTGGTATTGTCCCCGCTCGCTGAGGTCAGCTTGCATCCTCGACTCAATTCAGCTGATTTAGATTTGAATGCGGAGCAGATGTCGCCTGACCTCAGATGACCTCGCTACGTGATTTTTGAGATCGTTCGTCTTTTGTTTACTCAGAGATAAAGTACTTTGCATCATAAGTTAATTTTCTAAAACCAGATAACTTTTTCAATAAAGAAGAGTATAATAATCACTTAACGTGCGAAGATCTCGCAACTAAACACTCAACTCGGGTTAATTAGTTATTATACGTGTACATGAATTCGAATAACACACTGGTTATGTGAAAGACTATAGTTACATTGTAAATTTAATATACACAGGGTGTCCCTAAAACCGACGTCATCCCGCCAAAGCCTATGAATCAGCAGTGTTTAAACCTATTTGCCCGTTGTATTTTAAATGATCACATTAAGTTTGTTTCTCTATACTAGGTGTCCCACAGTTACTTTTCACTTTGTATGGAAAAAAAACAACTTTATGTGATTACTTTAAAAATAATTAAAATAAACGGGCAAATAGATTTGAAACTTCGCTGATTTGTAATGATTTTATATTATGTAAGATACCACTGAAAAACTTATGAAACAAAACATGAAATTAATGATATTTCATGACATGGACATGAGGGAAAATTACAACAATTCAGATTAAAATGATCAATATCTCCGACAGCTAGTAAAAATCGCTCAATATACATAGGGGTTAAATTGATAGCTTTTTAGCTGCTCTATCAGCCCTAGGTGGGTTGACGTCGGTTTCTGGGACACCCTGTATATATAATATGCTAACTTACACATTGAACAAAATGTAAGTATAACTTTCTAATTTACCTTTACATTGTCGTTTAAAACGAAGTTTTTTAGTGGAAAGTTAAGAACAGACCGATAATATTCTCCCAGGCTTAAATGTAATCCATATTTTTGATAAGAATATTGGTAATAAATAGCTTGTCACTAGTTATCTCGGCTCTTATAATATGTATAGAGCACATGATATATATTTAAAAACCACTGGTCCGTGAGGTAATCTCTAATCACTTCAGTCTTTTGTCAACCGCTTTAGATTTTGGTACGACACGACCTTAATCGTGTCCGTTATTAGCTCAAACCATTACACTTTTGTCTTATTCTGCCTTTTGTTCGTTCTAGTCTTTAGTTTTTTTAAATTCATTTATTTATGTTCTTAGGAAACGGATTGTATTGTGGCTGGTGTCCCATCATAACTCCTCCGTAATTTTTATCCAGCCAATTTCATATCAGTTTTATTCGTTTTATCCCCTTCATACTCCTCTAACACAGCATAGGTATTAAAACATCTTATCTCTCTCTATCTTTTTGCATCAGTGGCCACGTTCACAAGCACCTTTTGATATTGGGTACCTATTACCTTATCGAAACTCCTTTCAACGAACGTATCACTACTCATTACGCAGAATTTTCATTTCATCAAAAGGCATTTCGAGGTGTTTTTTGTAGTCAAAAGTCTAGCCTAACCTAACCTTTATAATAAATGTTTCAAATATCCTGGTTTCAGCAAAAAATTGCGTTAGATGAAATGAAATTTGCAATCGATGAAGTGAAATTCGATAAAATGATGGGCTACCTTTAATATTTTTATGTTTAAAACATACATACATAAACTTACGCCTTCATTCCCAGAGTGGGGTAGACAGAGCTAAATAATCAACTCAAAACATTGTTACAGTTTAAAACATTTTCGTCGTATACCTGATACAAGCTACGAGGAAACATTGTTACTAAAAGTACTTATATTTGCGGTGTTTGAATTCGGTAAGTACTTACCCTTTTAACGGCTCATTGTAAATCCTAACTAGGGTTTGTTTTATAGAGTCGTTAGGGTCTCTCCCTGAGCGCCCATTGCTTGCAAAAGAGCGGAGTCTCAACTAATGGCGGTGACAGGCTTAAATTTATAGGCCAAAACCGGAGAATCGGCTCGAACCCTGCGGGTGAAGACCCAGCAGTATTGTTCTGCACTATGTGTAAAACCATATCCATGCGTATAGTCCAGAAAATCGTATAAACAATTTGGTAACACAGCAAATACTTTCAGGGACTGGCTACATTTATCGACAAATCTAAATCGCATATTTATCTGGATAATACTCGTATGGTGGCATTTAGGTTTACTATGTAATATCTATGCTTCTCCTGCGTCTTTATCTGTATCATGTTTGCAAAGTATGCAAGTCTGAGAGTATTAAGTTAAAGTAAGACACGCTTTGTGCTAAATCTGGGTAAATTTTAGGATCTGCTATCAAATTAAAATTAAATCGATGAATCGTCTTTTAAAGTCGTCTCTTGTGGCTTACTGAAGAACGATTTTCGAGTTTCTGATAGTTTTTCTATTAAATCTTAAATTTTCAAAGTATAAGTTTTTTATTTTACGTTTAGTGATTATATTTGTGTTGATTTCTGTAGTATTGATAATACCGAAATACTTAAGGCGACTGAAGAACCAGTTTTTATAAAAAACTTACTAAATGGCTACTCTATACTTATCTTATTCGTATGTATGTATGTATGTAAACTCTTTATTGCACATAAACAATTACAAGATATGTTTGCATTAATATAAATAATGTACATAGGCGACCTTATCCCATATGGGATCTCTTCCAGTTAACCTTGGAGTAGAATGAGCAAGGACAATGCCGGATATTCGTATATTTCAAATTAAGCTTAAAATATGTCGTGTCATCGACCCACTGATTCACCGACAGCAACATTATATCAATGCCAGTGTTTAGTTATCTGACATAATGAATTATTTTTCACAATAGTAATTTAAATACGGATTTTGCTTGCGTGAAAAGTATAAAGTTTTACGAAGTTTTTATTTCAAGTATTGTAATCACTCTATGTTACAAAAAGTCTATAGACTTTTGAGTAACTCTTGTTTTTTTTTATATAAGGGCATACTTAAATATTTAAAGCGAGCAACACATTGGTCTTCTCAATGAGCATGAAGTAAAACAATTGTTTTTCAGGTTCTACTTATAGTAACGGACTTAGGGAGAATATGACCTGCTCATTAATCATTTTATGTCAGAGCTACGACAGCACTGGCTGAAACAGTTAGCTTAGTTTTACGATTCCAGTATCTGCTCAACTTAATGATTTTCGTAATGGTAGTCGTTGCGGTATTTATCACCATTCTTTTAACACTTAAGGTTTTAGTCACGTTTCTAGTCTAGATTTAGTTTATATTCAAGCGTCAGACCATGCCGATCCCCTCCATTGATTTAATTGAAAGAAGGACCAGGTAACGAGCAAGCAAATAATCAATCTAACGAACACATACAAGCAATTATAATATTAGTTAGTGCAAATGTAGCAAATTGTCATAACAATATTTTTTTAAACGTTTGCATGTTGTTTTCTCAGATAGCTTTACTACCCTAATCTACCTAAAAAAGGAATGGAAAAACGAACAAATCTGGCAAAACACGATATCATTAGGATTATTTATTATGTACATCTGTACGCTGCCTTTCCTTGAAGTTGAAACAGGTTGCCTTCAGAGTTGTCCCTCCTACTCCTACATGCAAAGGTTTAACAAAGCGCTAGTTACACTACAAGTTAGTAAAAGACAAGTTAGTAAACTGTCGAGTGCTGGCTACCAGAAACATAGTTTTGCTTAGATAAACCGCAGAAAGAACACGTGTAACACTAACAAGCTCTATTTAATTAATTTAGTTCGGCTATTGATATAAGGACAAATGACACCGCACGCAAAGTATGGAAATAAACACACCCGTGAATTTTGATTAAAAAAAATGTTACTTGTAAGGTAAATGTACAAAAACACTTTTCTTCATACATTTTTCTATAGAACCAATACCGAATCGACAGGATCTTTTTCAACAGTTTTTTTTTCACAAAATCTAGTCATGAAGTGCCCCTCAACTGAAATGGTATATTTATATATTTACGAGTACTTACCAAAATATATTTTTTATCAAAATTCACCGATGTTTTTTTTTCGTACTTTCCGTGCGGTGTCCATTATAAATTCAAATATACATAACATTTTTAAACTGTACGGAAATATTGCTAAAGATGGACAAAACATCGACTTGATGGTCTGTCCAAGAATGTTTTCGTCACCCAGCACCCTGACTGATTAACAACGCTACTAACTAACGAAACTCAATAAATCATTTTTTTTTGTATCATAGCACCATATAGGTGATAATGAAATAATGAGATCAAGCAATAAGAACACATAATTTTATTATGTAACGCATTAGATGTATTGTTGTTAAAAGATACACAGACTCAAAATAATATAACATTTTTTTAAGGTTCCGTATCAGAAGGGTCCAAACGGAACTCTATACTGTCACTCACGTGGTGTCCGTCTGTCCGTCCGTCGTTTGCGACACAGGGTTTACAGCCAAACGGTTAAAGCTACAGTTTTCAAATTTTCACAGTGTGCGAAAACCATAGGATAATATTGACAAATAATGTTTTTACAACTCCCATACAGATAAAGGGGAGTGCAAAAAAAACTTTTTTACCCTACCTAACTTAGGCACGATATATAAGAAACAGGTCAAAATTGTGCACAATTTGTGCTTAGGAGCATGTTTTTTAATATGCCTTCGTGGTAAAAACTTATATTACTGCCGTTGGTAGAATATACAGTGTGTCTCTGACCTTGGGGCTTTAATTTCAACGATCGATTCTACTCGCTAAACTGAACTACTTTTGTTCTGCAACATGAAAAAATAACTTACATACATACATACCTTCACGCCTGTAATCCCAGAGTGGGGTAGGCAGAGCTACAGAATTACCAACAACTTTAAAAACTTGGTGATAAATTCTGTCACTACATTTTGCACAAATAGGCTAAGATGTTTTCCAGCGTATTAGTGACAGGTTGCAAGCCCATCGCCTAACAGTACTACAAGCCTTTATTCCCTTAGTCGCCTCTTACGACATCCACGGGATGACATGGAGTGGCTCTATTCTAACCCGGCAACCACACGTAAATTTTAAACACCTAAATTTAAAAAATAACTTAAATTTAGATAACTAATTGATGTTAAAGTCTAATTGTAAAATCAGTGTATTACATACTGGCCATGTAATCACTATCTCATGGTACGGGGGCGACATTACCTTGGTACGAGGGCTAAAGGAAAATGGAGAATTGGATCGCGTACATTGAAAATTAGATTTAACTTGTATGATAAAAAATAAATTTAAACTGAACATATTTTTAATAACTTACAGAACAAAAGAAGTTTAGTTTCAGGAGTAGAATTGATCTATGCATTTAAAGCCCCAAGGTCAGAGGCACCCTGTATTTCTACAAAACCATTAAACTTAGTCCTCATTTCCTGACGGCACGAGGAAAAAAACGGCAGCATCGTGCAATTTATGTTGTGGCATTATGTTCACAGTTCACAAGCATTATTTGACTGCTTTTGCTTGTTAGTTTTATCAAAGAAACTTCTTTTGTACGAGTCTAACTTGGATTTAAGAAACTTTTTATACTGATAATATGTGATTGTTTTGAAATACCAATACCTACTTGATTTAAAGCGCGACCGCCCATGCTAAAAATACCACAGCAATTTGGATATATAGAGCTAAATAATTATTTTCGAACTAGGAAGCGGTGCGTAAGCCCAAAGAAAGATGTAGTGGTCAACACTACAATTGACCAAATTTAACGCACATACGGTTCATTAAAGTTGAAGACACATCGTGTTCACATCCTCGAAGTGTTTCAGCTAAGCCCAAGTATAACTTTATAAAGAATGTAGCAGAATTCTAATAAATTACTAGAGGTATAATTAAATAGAATTGCACGCTGTTAAACAAGTTTTATGATTTCGTTTATAATTTATAAACGAAGTCGTTACCCGAGTTAACCCGCGTGCAATTATTTTAGCTCCCCACGCAGCTTAGTTCTAAACGATTCTTCGAAACCAGCCGCGAGACGAAACCGAACACCCCTTAGCTATTCAAATTGTTGCCTTTGAATACAAATTGCTGTCGTGCGTTGGATTCAATTTCATATTAAATCTAGGTGTTCCAGACCAGAAAGGTTTATCATGTGATAAATCTTAGGGCTTGCTTCTGTAGAGCCTGTCATCCAGTTTCTACATTAAATTATACTTGAATAGAAACAATGCCCTTGTAAACGCGGACCATTGTCTCAGGTTAATAACATTCTTCATTGAGAAAAACACCTGCGTTATCCATTAACAGTGACACAAAAATATTATACTCCAAAACATAATTCGAAACTTTTTACGTTTTGTTTTTCTCTGTTCATTGTTATTCTACTGGCGATTGAGAAGATACGAGACACGACTTTGAAATTCAGAAGTTTGAGTTGTGAATATGTCGTACAAAAAAGACGGCCACTGTGTTACTTAGGTAGTTTCAAGTTTTCACTAAGCGGCTTGTTCTGTAGGCACGCGTGACACGACTTACCCACGCGATGACATTTAAGATTGATCCTGAGTAGGTTATGGAAAAGGATTTACTCTAACCTTTTTAATAATAATATAATGTAGTACTAGAGGATTTCCGTGACGTTATACGTATTTATTCTCCGCCGCTTTACCCATTTCTTCTCTTTAAGAGTTAATGTAAGTATATTTAAGTTCTTACGTAGCGAGATTAAAGCTATATATACAAAATACACAGCGATAAACTGACAGTTATAATCACCGCTAGTCGCGCAGATATACAAGAGGTGCGAGACGATCTGCCTTGCGCCACGCCTTACTTGACCGGAAAACTTGGAAACGTAACGTTTTATTCAAAAATAAGTATAATTCAATAAAACCTGACTGGTACAGCTGACTTAAGTAGGTACTGATTTGTCGAAAAATCAGGTGGTAACTACATTGTAGAACTTATCGCCTAATTGCCAGAGATTTCGATGGCATATTTAAAAGCACTCAAGAGGCACGTACAGACGCGTTCCCGTCGCTTTCATATACCTATAAAAGAGCAATCAACGATGCTATTCAATGTTCAATCGCAAATTAGCGAAATTACTTTTACTTTTACTTTTATATGACTGACTGTGTAGTTGGTATGTCTTTACCATAACTACTTCACCCGGGCACGGGCAGCGATGCCCTTACGGGGGGCATGCTGAACCCTATGTTAGAGGTGCGGTGGTGGTCGCACCTCTGGAGGGGTGCCTCCGTCGGGTGTCAGGCCGGTCGAGCGCAGCTCGGCCGGCTGAGTATCTTGAAGGACTTCGTTTTCTTCGGTTGCTTCCAAGTGTTCGGTTTCTTCGGTTTCTTGAGTATGTTCGGTTTCTTCGGTTTCTTCGATCTTCTCGATCCCTGCAGAGATGCTATGAGGCTCAGGTCCGGATCTGGGGGGGCGGCCACGACGTCCCTGGCGCCGAAGCTTCTTCCGGTCTTCAGTGCCCTCATCCACTGCGAGTTGGATGGGATCGGTGGGATCGAGCAGGATGTGCTTAGCGAAATTGTAACCTTCCAATGTATAATACCAATTAGAATCCTTTCTAGTTCTCACACAATGGAGCACAAAATGCTAATACGTATTTTCGCGTACAAACCAGAAGATTCGGTGAAATCCCGAAGAGTGAGTTATTCAGAACTTATTTTCTATGCGCAAGGTAATGAAACTGGAACCAGAATGTACACATGAAAGAAGGGAAAATAAAAAATACACAAGCTGTTATATTTGGGTAAACTCAGCCAATTACTCGTAGCTACATCTGTAATGTAATGAAATATCCTCGGGCAAAGCGGGCAATATAAAGTAATTAATAAGTAATTACAGAGGGGTTATTATGACATGGCTTTGCAGCTCATTTTAAGGCGCGAGAGCGAGAGTAAAGGACAGAGCTATAGCAAGTATATGACCTCTGTACTTTTTTCTCATTGTAAAATTAACTGCATAGCTATGTCTTAATAACCCCCCAGGTACCTACCAAGTCAAATCGTACGAGTAACTAATACACAAGATAAAGAATACTTTTTATAAGTTTACTAGCGTTAAATAAGTTGATTATCGAGTTCTTGACCATAGTAGGTAGGTCAATCAATCCTAACATACGTATTTACTGTATAGTACTTATTGAAATATAAATAACTCACGCTGAGTTTTTTAATTAATAAAATAAATATGGCTCCAATTTTTTAATGTGTATCGTGACATCATACTGTAGTTCATGTTTTCATAATAAAAAATTAATCCCTACGCTCACGTCGAATGGAGCTCCAGCCCCTGCTTGACACTCTAGTGCCTATTAAATCGTCTCAAAGTATGGATTTACACATGAAAGGTCCGTGCCATTATTTTGTTTTTAGTTTCTATAGCAACAGTACAGAGTGAAAATTCGACTGACTTTTTTAAATACACGTGGGAGTGATAAATGACTGATGATCATAAGCGAGATGAAATGAGAAGATGAAACGGACCTGAATGGATGAGGAGGAACGCCAAATGAATGATTTCGTGTTGGAATTAAAGACGAAAACAAATTTTGATATCCATTGTAATGAATGAATTGTGTTTTTAACAAAAGTTATTTCGACAAGGTTTAATTCATCTTTATGCATGTAGGTAGATCTAAGACTCTAACTATAACTATATTGTCCATTTTAATGCTACTGACTGTGGCAAGGACAGTAGAGTGGTAAGCGATTCTATTTGGATCCACTAGCAAGGCAACTTGACTCGCAACTCTCCGATCTACTGTACTGTTTACTGTCACTGTCGACTGTCCACTGTCCTTGACCAATGTGAATCGGGCTTTAGAGCGGGTGCTTTACCTAGTAGTTAACAGAACGAGTGGTTAAAATCGTAACAATTTCGATGGATGTGTAATGTTTTGCATAAAAACAAATGTACAAATTTTCATTTCAGTTCTGATTCGTATAATGATCGAAGTATATTATTAATAAAATGCATAAAAACAAAATGAATGATGATTATGCCTCGAATCATAATTATGAGTGTGCTTAATAACCAGGTGTATATAATTAGTCATTTTATATAGTATTTAAATACATAACACATAACAGATAATAACGCGGAATAATTAAAATCTTAACTATAAAATAGTAACTTAAAAATATGCAATTTTATTTTTAGACTGATTGAAGTGAAACCATTTTCGATCCGATTTTCCAATTTTCGCCAAGAGTTCTGTCAAGTAATGATCAAAAACTCGATCCTGAGCTCTAAATACTATGATCTATGAACGGACGGACATAGCGAAAATACATGATTTTTTAATACAAAACTCAAACACAACACGCAACAACAACACAACAACAACATGCAACAACAACACAAAAACAATGCTCATTTTGCGAGGGAACAGCGGTAAACCAATTATACTCAGAAGCGTGTAACAACAGATACCTACAGTCATATTATTTCTTTACCCTTAGATGTTGTTAATAATGGGAAATTGGTTAATTATTGTCGACTACATTATTAACATTAGGCGTAATTGTAGCCCTGATTTCTGAAAGTCAAATTCAATTATAAGCGTAGGTTTGCTTTGTCTCGTTTATTATTACAATATAAGCTCGAAAGTGAGTTTTTACCTAAGTCTCTGCTTTTTAGGATTCCATAGTCAAACTAGGAACCCTTATAGTTTCGTCATGTCGGTCCGTCCGTCCGTCCGCAGCCTAGCTCAGAGACTCTTAGTACTAGAAAGCTGTAATTTGGCATGAATATACATATTAGTCATGTTAACAAAGTGGTAAAATAAAATCTTGAAAAAAACCTCGTCTGCACAAAACGTGGGGATGTATTTTTTTTCTCGTCTACCCCATATCCTGTCGATGGATAGGTCTTTCAAAAATATTCCGGGTTTGTGAAAACAATTGTTCGATTAAAGGCTCCGTTACTAAAATATTAAGCTTTAAGCGGTAATTTTAGTAAGCGTCAAGTGTCCTCCCCCTACAAAAATATCTTCAACGAAAACGCATATAACGAATTTTATAGGAAAACTATAACGGCGGCGTTCCTGAGACACAGGCGACTGGAGTGTTTATACCTACTAAAATCGCGTTACTGCCAAACTTTATATTCAAACCGCGGATACATAAGGCTTACTTCGGATTAAAATTTGACATTAGCCCATACAAAATGATTCAAATTTTAATCCGAAGTAAGCCTATCTGTCCGCGGTTTGAATATAGCGTTCAGCCATAAGTAGGGGTCGAACTTTTCATGCCGATTACGTCAAAATGACGAAATTTTACATACATTTTGCTCTGCTGTAATTTGGCAGGTGTTAAGGTATGTGTTAACTGGTACAGATAATATTAAAAAGCTTAATCATCAGCACTCATCAAGCTTAATTTATCAACAATCATTACTAAAAATGGCAAATGTAGACAATTTTCTTTCATGAATGTCAAATTGTCAATGCCATAATTGTATTTATGACTATTTGATCATATACTGTCCTTCTCAATGTCAGTATCATTAAACTCAGAAAGTCAAATAAGGGTTTGTAGGGACACAGAATGCTGCGTCAATTCATCGCAATGCACATGAGTAGTTGTCTAGGACTAAAGTTGTTAAGTCGTTGTACCTACTTAAAATAAAATATAAATAACTGTAGTGATCTACTCGTTTTTGGCATTAGATTCAGTATTGGTCACCTACATATTACGTACAGTCCCTTCTTGAAACTTGTTCGGCGATACTCGAACCAAATTTAAACCTTTCATTTTTAATCAGCCTGTATACAAATTGACGTCATCGACATGTTGACCCCTGGCCATAAGACAGCACCAAATAACTTTAAATAGAGAATTAGTACATACTTGTTGTTTTTTAAGATAGTTTTTGTGAAGTAACGGCTTCGGAACCCTACACTGAGGGAGTATGGCTAGACATGCTCTTGCCCGGTTTTTTATCTTGTTTTAATTCAAGCTATTTTCACACCAAATTTCACATTACATTTTTACCCATTTAAAACAGTTAATTACGAGTAGCTTAATTTCGCATTTTTTTTTGTATCGATAGGGAGAATAAGGTAGGTACCTAGGTAATTTTGTTTTTTGTATTTTTAAGTAGCCGTAGTTTATTTATTTAGGTACTTATTAAGTATTATTTATTTACTTATTGAGTTTTTTTTCTTGGGGAATAATATACTCGTAGGTAAGTTGCATAAATAAACTAAAATGTATTCTTGGTCTTAATAGTAAACGTCCTATCGCATCTAAAACTCACTATAAGTACTCGAAATAAATAAATATCAGGGGCAATCTCACACAGATTGACCTAGTCCAAAACTAAGCTCTAGCCTTGTACCTAACTCACCATTTTATACATAATACATACATACATACATACATACGTTCACGCCTTCATTCCCAGAGTGGGGTAGGCAGAGCTACAGAATTACCAACAACTCCAAAAACTTGTTGATAACTCTGTAACCACAATTTGCACAATTAGGCTAAGATGTTTAACAGTGTATATTAGTGACAGGCAGCAAGCCCATCGCCTAACAGTACTACAAGCCTTTATTCCCTTAGTCGCCTCTTACGAATTCCACGGGAAGACATGGAGTGGCACAATTCTAAACCGGCAACCACACGGCACAGTAAATACTATTCCGTATTGTCACGTCCTACCGGGTGGCAAGAAAAACTCGATAAAAGTTTAAAGAATTTATTGAAAAGAACTCCGGTAGTGTGAACAGAAGAGGGTAGTAGGTTCGTAGGGGGTGGTCTGATTCTGTGAAGTGGATAGCACTTCCCTCGTAAATTAGAGTGACGCGGAGCGGCGGTGGAGGTAACCCGTCGGCAGCCCGTCGGTGTACGATGCCAGGATCCTGGCGTCAGGGGGGTAGCACCCGGTGTGTAGCACCGGACCCCACTCGACGATCCTGGTCCCGGAGATAGACGCCGCGCCGGCCAATTAGGTGAGTAGAGGAGGAGTAGATGGGTAGCAGCGTTGGTGTACTCCTAGCGGAGGTGTACTCCCAGCGGTGATTATGAACGGTGAACGGTGAAAGGTGAACGGTGATCGTTGCTCCCTGAACGGTGAACCCCGATTTGTGCTCCCTGTACGGTGAATCATGATTGGTGCTCCCTGTACGGTGAACCCTGGAAACCCAAGCATTGGCTGTGTGAGCCTGGTGTCCAGTATTGGGATAGTTATGCCAGCCGCCGTTGGGTGAAGCCCGAGGGAATAGCGCCTTTAATTATTGGCGGTGGCAAGAACTATCGGAACGGAGTTACATTAAACAAAGAGAAGCTAAGCCAAAATAACAATTTACTAAGGAAGTTAATATACTAACGACCGTTATGAAGTAACGGTCGGTTATTAGAAATAAAAAATGGTTAAAAGAATAATTTGGAATAATCTAGAAGAACACACAATAAGAAAATATAAAACACGATAACATTACACAGCAATATAGAAGTAGAAGACAGTTAGTTCGTTGCACTGAACTTACCCGATTTGGGGATTTTCACCGATTTTATAGATAGGTATTAAGTACCTATAAGAACGTTAACACTAAGTGTTCCAAGTGTAGTAGTTGAGGCGGTAAAGAGGACGAATGAAATGAGCGCGGCCCTTTTATAACCTTTCGCCCATTTCGGTTAATTTTGAATATGAGTAGGGCGAACAAAGAAATGCTAGAAAGCCAATTCGCGTCATGAGTGAAAATATCGGGTCATGTAGGTAAGACACCAACATACCCTCCATTATTTTCTCATGCGCTGAATCGGATAAGAAAGAATACATTATTTAATTATTTTATTAACGAGTGACAATTAAAAGGTTATTTATATTTATGTTGAAGTTAATTTTATTAAAAGATTTAAATATAAGTAAAGTTACACAGAATGGCTAGTAACGCCATCTGTTGTATAAGTGTCGTCAACACTTGACAAACATCGATTTGTGGTTAACGCAACTCATATAATCTATGGAATTGAGCTGTCTGTTTGACAGTTATTAGTAAACAATTCTTAAGGATGTTTACAATACGAATTTAAATGAAAGTGAAGTGAAATGAAGTTAAATTGAAGTGAATTAAGCTTGTTTGTATGTTAAAATGCAGCACAGGTAAACAGCGTAACAACTGCATTGTTACAGTATATTTTCCGTTTTGTTCATATAAAGTAAGCAATATAAGTATATATATTTTAACACATCTAGAGAAAGTTTTTCGGATGGTTTATGTGTATAAAATATGCAGACCCTACCCCAGGCGAAGCCTAGTCGGGCCGCTAGTAAACAAGCGCCCCGACCAGACTTCGCCTGAGGATTAAGGAATAAACCTTAGTGATCAACGTGATCATACTGACCCACAGATCCAATTTAGACCAGACACTGGGCTCGGGATTCTTAGATCTTCCCTTTTATTTTTATACGTGCGATGTAACGGTGTTTTGTAATTTTATTTATTCACTTCTAAATATTACGAAAAGCCATGGAAAGTGAGATATTTCTTGTTCCGTTTCAAAGGTTTACTGAGTCGATTTTAATAATATGCGTGGAGGTATACAACTCCAGTACTTCCGATTAATAAAAGAAAAGTATTTTTTATTACATTTACATACTTACTCGAAATCTTTAAAAATGCCGTTACTATATAGTCGTAGATTATCGCGTCGACCGAATATAGAAAAAGAGCAAACCTAGTCCAACTGTTGGACTCTAATGAACAAACTTCCGTCGAATCGCTCGCTTTTAAAAGCTTAAAATCAATTCCGGCAACTGTACAGAGATCATACTATTTTGTTCCTTTTCCACGACGTGTTTTTTTGGGACCTTATTGACTTTTAGCAGTTTTTTAAAGTGCACATTCTATACATGAGCAAACTCGACAAAAATATTTTCGTAAGCGCTACCAAAATGTTTATTTTTCATGCCACCGGTGAACCACATGACCGCGTGCGAGTATCAACATCTTACGCACAATAGTGCCACCAACTGCCGGCCTTGGCTCTATTTCGAGAATTATCAACTCTACCGAAATGTTTACCGCGGTCGCTTTTGAATCTAAGACGTTGATTTGAATCATTTATAGTTCGTTAATTGTCTTGTTTTCATTTTCTTACGAGGATGAAGTACGTCAGTTAATATATTTTTCACCTCAGCAGCTCAAACAAGCAGGATTTGCTGCTTAAAAACAGTGAGCAAAATTCAATTTTGCTGCGAGCGAGAGGCAAAGTAGCTTTTTAATTATTTTTCTCAAAAATGACCGGAAATGTTGACATTACTAACTCCATACTGAGACGCGAAGTACATAGTTTACAGATAGTTCCCAAATTAAAAAAAAAATACATTGCGTGCTCGCTACACAAGCCCGCAATGTTGCATACAAATTTCATTGTTATCTAGTTTGTAACTTTTTTAAAAGTGAAAACGGCCATAATAAAATCAGGGCACAAGTCTTATACATCCATATTTTATTCGAAACGTAACTTTTTTATCGGTGTCTGAAATAGCTCGAGTTTATTTTTCTAAAAAAAACTTGCGTTTCTCCTTGTCATAAAAATAAAGGCAAGAGTAAAGAGTGATGTTATTTCACGTGAAGTTTCTGTTTATGCGATTTGTATCTTTCGATTTTTGAGAAAAGCACTACATATGCCTCGGCCGGAACGGCAATTGTGGGCCTCGTATTTTCAAACGGACTCGCAAGCTCGTCCGTTTAAACCAATTCTCGGCCCGCAATTGCCTGCTTCACTGCCTAGGCAATAATGTACTATTTTTTAAATGCCGTGAGCAGTGCTGGGGCTACTCACAACATTCGAAAAAATTGAACTTCACTTTGTTCCGTCACTTTCACTTCGATAGGAAAAAAGCGAGAGATAGAAACAACTTGATTCGAAGTTCGATTTTCAAATTCCACACATAGTAGGCCCAAAAAGAAACGCACGTTCGGATGCACACATAACCGTAAAATTGCAAATAAAACTATCTGTTAAAGTTTGAAATGTGTTTATTATAACTATTTTATACAGTAGGTACGATCATTTTGTTTTATTTAATGTATATATAAATATAAATTCCATGTATTTTTATTTAATGTTTTGAAGACAAAATTAATGAAAAATAAGAAGTTTATCATGTATGTACATAATTTTGTTATCGTTTTAACAATCTTTAATTTCGTGACATAAACCGCGGGGGCAGTTTCAGAACGCATTTCAAAAATAGCGGGATTATTGTAGCCAATAGCCATAGACAAGGCCTAGTTAGGTTTTTTTTAAAGCCACAGACTACATAAAGCTGTATAAAGTTGTGTTTGCACTACGGCATTATCAAGTTGAGTGACAGGTTTTATCTGTTTCATGTTTATTTTTTCCACTTTTTATTTTATAAGTATTTTGCAAAAATGCTTGTGATTGATGCATATGCGATCGTGTCGTTATTTAGTCGCGTATTCACCAAATGGTCACAACGGAAGACCTGCGTTGGCCCGACCAGCTTCACGCTGTGTTGTTCTCGCTGCTGAGGTGAAAAGTTGTATGTCTCACACGAGACCAAAGTTTTTTACGTCTCGTATCTTTGAATCCCTCGCTACGCTCAGGATTCTAACCTAGAATCCTGAGCGTAGCGCGTGATTCAATAATAGAATCCTTCGCTTACTCGGGATTCAAAATCATCACTCGCAGCAAAAACCAACTTTGCTCTCTTGTTGAACAAATAACTATTGCCTACATGTCATTTCGATTTGCTAACGTAGGACTGACGTATTGTTTTGTTTCAGGTGTGATGAGGCGACGACTCGCGGGAAGAGATAGCGAAAGGGTAAAATGCCCTCACCGTCGATGCCTCAATGAGCAGGCCGGGCATCAGGTGTGAAGCATGGCCAACGCGACAGACGCGTTCTGTGTGCCGGGCGCCACGAACTTCAACAAAGCGTACAGCCGCCTGCACGGCTACATCGCCCTGGTGATCTGTGTCGTGGGCTCGGCCACCAACTCCATCAACATCGCCGTGCTCAGCCGCCGCGAGATGGCCAGCTCCACCAACTCCATCCTCACCGGCCTCGCCGTCGCTGACCTGCTCGTCATGCTCGAATACATACCTTATGCGATACACATGAACATCAAAATCGGCCCTCAAATCAATCAGAACTCCTACACCTGGGCAGTCTTCGTCTACTTCCACTCTATATTCAGTCAAACCTTCCACACGATATCCATTTGGTTGACGGTCACGCTAGCAGTGTGGCGTTACGTGGCCATTGCCTATCCGCAAAAAAATAGGACATGGTGTAGCAAGAAAAATACAACCGCGGCAATAGTGAGTGCGTATGTGATTTGTCCGTTCTTGTGTCTTCCTTTTTATTTCGCGATGAATATAGTGTCAAGTGAAGTGACGCACCACAACAATTCCGAGTTTGCAGAAGCGTTGTCGCTGCCGGGCAATCGGACTGTTTACGTTGTAGAAATGTCTAAGAACGTAGAGTTAGTAACCGCTATAATGTGGATCTACAGTGTTATATTAAAACTTGTTCCAAGTATCGCGCTGTCGATACTTAGTTCGTGTCTTATTTCAAAGTTGTCAGTGACGGAAAGAAGAAGACAAATACTTCTAAAACGATCAACAGTGGGACCAAATGAGGTAATTATAATTATTAATTTATAACACAAAAATACAACTACGTTAAGATTGTAGTGGGTAGCAGATTTAAACAATGAAACCAAACCTAACAAACATCCATTAAATGTGTGACGAGTATGTGTGGTTTATTTACTTCAAGGATCGTATCATGACATATAAAATTCAAAATATTTAACTGTTCATAACCATTTAGGCCATTTATTGAACCCATTGCGTTAAGTTAGATATTTTATCTTATAATTAAAACAATCCTGAAAAGTTGACGGTTTCAGAAAAACCATTATATATTTTGACCATATATAATATTTTGAACTTTATGTATTATGAATTATGATATAACCCAAAACTGTTTAAATAAATGACTTCCAGTCATTATCAGTGAACAAGATGCATAGATACATTAAACAGTCTGCCCTGTCAAAACAGAAAACAATAAATATTCAATCTCGAATTTTAGAATGTTTATTTGATGAAGTTTTGTCTGAACATATTTTATAAACAAGAATGTGAGTAATGGTTTCAAGACACACTGAGATCATTATTTTAACATGCTTACAAATTAACCTACTAAGTACCTATTCAATTTCATGATAAAACTTGTCCTTAGAAATTGGTGTAGCGAAATGTCGAAGCGAAGTATTTTAAAAGCAATTTCGCTTTCGAACTACTCGTAGTTTATTAAATTACTTTTTGACACAAATTGCCACGTTTTAGAAAACCAGCAGAAAGTGTTGCAGCTCCGGAACTCCATCCATTTTATTCTTGCAGGTCATTTATCTTCAAAGCAAGCGTTGTCATTTTTTTTATAACACAATTTATCAAAATAAATCTCGGTGTGTTACGAATTATTACGCATTTTTTTGAATAATTTATACTTTATTGCTGTTAGCGTAATTGCTTCGAACTGACCACCTAAAAAACCCAAAACAACGTACATACATTCTCGTGAAATTATTCCTATGCTATCTTAACTTTTTTTTTTTATACGGGATCTAAAACTATTTAGAGAAATAAATCTTAATAAATAAATCTCCGCTACCAAAATGTAAGTAACTTTTAACCACCCCACAAATTTGTCTAAAGGTAATTAAGAATAATTAACAAATACGAGTAGTAAATATCTAATATTTTTACGCATTGTTTTACGCATTGTTCAGTAAATAACAAACAGCTTAGATTATTTGCTCTGAAAAGAAACACCACTTGAAAATGGCGAAAGTACGACTTTAGGCCGCAAAGGCTAATTGAAATTCTGATCTCTTTTGTCGATGGTCCTTTCATTGCTACATCAAAGGAAGGAATTGAAGTGTCGTTTCAAATAACCTGTCAAGGCACAGACTCTACGTAAAGAACAATACGACACCGAAACAGTTGTCAAGCGAAAATACAGGACAAATACTTAAAATCAATTCAAATCAAACTTTAAAAATAAACTTTTGCTAAACGCAGGCGAGCGCGCGTTAATTTTAAAATTTATCATGCAATTTGTGATTCAAACGTAATTTGCAACCAGTCTTTTTTATTCGACCCAATGGCACATTGACTTTTATAAATAATACTCTCGACCTTACTTCATTAATAACTTTACCGCCAACGCGTTAAATTTAATTCATTAAGAGTTTACTTACCCGTACCTAATTGTATCCAAATTGATGCCTTTAAATAAAAGGGCGTAATCTTATTATTTATAGGGAAGAGTTAATCCAGGCTTAGTGTTTACGGCTGCTCGTCGTCGAGATGTCGCGATAGATGAACTTTTTATCAATCTTTTCCTAAGCCTAGACCATTACAGCTCCTGTTTTATAAATTTGATTGCGTAGAGAGAAGACATTTTACGGAACGTGTTTTACAACTGTTTTCATTATTATTGCAGTTGATACGAGTATTATATAATATATATATTTGAAAAGAAACGATGTTTTACTCAGAGCGTTAAAAATAAATCTAAGGCATATGTATACTTATGGTGGTTGTTTATTTTTTGGCGTAATTGTAACGCAATAATTACCATATCATAATTTGATTATATTATTTTTTACCTATTTAAATTGAGTTTCATAAGAATAGTAACTATATAGTTAAGAGTAAATTAAAAAAAAATCTTAAATATTTAGGATGTCGATTATCAACTTACAACTTTAGTTTAATTGAACTTCTGTATTTCAACCTAGCATTTTAACCATTGCGATACCATGAAGTCGTATTTCTGGGCTTCCAACCCAATTCTGAAAAACAGAACTCTTATAAGATGACTGTTGTCTGTCTGTGAAGAGCCTTTTTAGGGTTCCGTGCCCGAAGGGAGACCAACGGGACCCTATTGATATGCCTCCGCTGTCCATCCGTCCGTCCGTCCTAACTTTAAACAGCTCACTCTTTGAAATGGTGATAGATAGCGGGTTGTTTTTTTTTCAGATTGTGTTATTACGGCGTATTTACTAAAATTAAGACAGTAAAATTATAAAGGGGGTTCCTAAACGAGAAACTTTTACACAAAAAAAAAACAAAAAACAAAATATTAACAAACAAGCGTCAAATTTAGTATGATTATATGTATTTAATGAAAACCTGTCAAGTGAGAGTTGGGCTCGCGCTGATTTGATTCGAAATCGAATACCTAGTACTGAAAAATAATAATACCCACTGTGCGGCTGTGCGGAATCCTCAGTACGCGAGTCCGACTCTCACTAGACAGGTTTTTTTTTAATTGGAAATATGTACAGTACACAAATAAAAAATGTTTAAGGATCAAAACGATCGTTACAATTTATGGATTTATTAAAATATAAAAAAATATATAAATAAAATCGTTTACTAAGATTTAGCTTTTACATTGTTATTCTTTCGAATAAAAATGTAAAAGCTAGGAGTTATTTTTTCGGTGTATCCCTATTACTTGGATAGGTAATATTAACGTAAAACACAAAGGAATACCAGTAGCTGCCACCCCCACCCATCCAGTTTATTTCTTAAAACACAAAATAAAAATCTAAAAATATGAATAAGCTATAAAATTGCATGAAAAATAAAAATGTTGCCTTTAAAAGCGTATGATACCAAACTGAAGAAGGGCATTATTATATTTTTAAAATCTCATACAAATAGGAGGTAGGTGTGGAACCCTCAGCGCTCGAGTCTAGGTATCTTTACGTTCGTCATAGTAAATGGTCAGCACATGAATGGTTTATTTCGTCTAAGCCGTTTTAATTGTAAAAGCAATTATGATTGTAGTTCATACAAATGTATTGAAACAGGGCTTATTTAAACAAGTTTGGTGTACATTTTCTGTTAACTTTTACAAAAATAATGACTAGTGAACTATTAATTTCCTTCACCTAAAAAAGTATATTAGGGTGAATTTCAACAAGCGTCAAATTATCCTAATTTATGTGGTATTTTTTATTTTATCACTAGGGTTCACAATTTTAAGTGTAAGGGACGTCATTAGTAATAATTTAAACAGTGTTAAAATGGCCCTTCATTAAACCAAGTCGTTTTAAGATATATCGAATTTACTAATTATATACCACCGAAATTGCTATTATCCACCAAAATTACTTTTCTAAGAAAAACACACGATCAATAACGACATATCGGGATAGTTAAAATAATAATCGTAAGGGAATCATTCTTGTTATTTTTTAAAACCAACAACGTATTTTTTTAAATATAATAAATAGTTATTGTTTGGTGTTTATATAATTTTGGTGGAACAAAGAATTTTGACAATTTTGGTGTCTTAGGAAAAGCCACCAAAATTGTATCACCAAAATTAGAACTTGTACTTTTTTATTTTATTTAACGTGAATATTTTAGTTTTATACATATTTAACTTCATATAGTTAAAAAAACGCCATTAACATACTCAAAATAATTTAAACACAATTGTTTTTTTTTGCAAAATAACAAGTTATCTAAGTTATCACAATTATAAAAATGTATTGCGTCCCACCAAAATTAGATACTTATGTACTTAGAGGGAAGATGCAGCAAGACGGTATAAATCTTTCACCATCTAATCTATCGCTGGAACTGAACGAACGACTGACGCCATATTTGTTTGTTTAATCACTTTTCGTTCGATCATAAAATCAATTTTAATATTCACCACCAAAATTGACTATTTCGCAAGGACAGTTTTATTTACACTGTTCCCAGTTTATTTTTACTTGCAACTACAATAATTGTAATATTTTATAATTCCTTAACTAATAGGGAATTAGAGGTAACTAAAATATCAATCTAGTTGAGGCTTAATAACTTTGTATCACGGGATATCAGTGTATGCGACAAGTAACTGGACACGACACCAAAATTGACTTTGGACATTTTTTTTTTTTACGATATACATGATAAGTTATTAACAAATTTAACTTTGGCTCAACATGGTACTTTGTGTAAGATTTTCTAGAAAATAAATAGTTTTCCAATAAATGTACTTTACACCCCAATTATCACGTCCGCCGCTAAAAAATGTGGTTGGGATAATTACCCATTACTATACTAGTGAAGTGTCGTATTGCATAAATTAAATCTCGCTCCCATCCAATTTACTTTTTTTGAATAAATGCTTTCTGACTTCCTTTGGCGTGCGGAATTGCGGTTAAGACGTTGAAATAGTTGCAAGCTTGGATATTACGTCTGTAGTATGTAAATGTCATTTCCCTTAAACCAGTCGCAATTGTTAATTTCCCATTTCAGAATTTTAGTTTTAATTACACTTATTTACTGACAAAGTAATATTCTTACAAGGCACGCATAGAGCTTCTCTCAACTTACTAATAATTTGGAATATCGAACAAGCCTTAAACCGACAGTAACCATGCAAGTAGGTACGTCCTTAATTAATTCTGCTTCTGATTTAATTAGTAAATGATGAAGATTGAAATTTAGTTATCTAATATATTTACCTGCCTACTCCAAACATATAAAGGGATAGGTATAATTTAAAGTACCAGAACAACAGCAACATTGCTGTTTTCTGCAACAAGAATGCAAACCATGAAACACTCAAGAAGGAGCACACTCAGCAGGAAGGATGAAAACTCCTACAAAGTGGTTATACGTGGACTTCCGCACGGTACAGAAAATTAACTCAAAGAAGAGTTGATTGCTCAAGGTTTTAAGAATGTAGTTATCACTAAACTTAAGATGGGACTAGACCACCCATGACCACCCTATATCGGATACAATTGCCACCTGGTTCGGAAATAACCAAGTTCCGGCAAATCAAATATTTGTGCCACTACGTAATTCACATGACGGAATTCATCCCAATCCGGGACTCAATGCTGTAGGTGCCAAAGTTTTGGGCACGCTTCGCGGAATTGCAATCTGCAACCACATTGTGTCAAATGTACAGGCAGTCACACTACAAAAAACTGCCCTAAGATTGATCGCTCCGCACCAGCGAAATGCTGCAACTGTGAAGAACATCCTGCAAACTATGAAACTGCCAAGTGAGGTTAAATTATATTGAACATAAGAGGAAACTGATACTCCAGAGGAACCAGAAACAGAACCCGGCACCTAAAAGTCACAACGTATCGCAACATCATATTGAGCTAAATGCATGGCCTTCGTTACCCACTGTAAACATTACAGCAGACTTAAGATGTCGGTCTATTTCCACTAGTTCCACTGACAGTTATATTGATAGAACTAGTGAACAAAAATGCTTTTATCTCCTAAACTATAAAAGATCTCTGAAATTGTTTCGGGTAGTCCTCTATATGAGCTTTTTAAAAATTTCATTTGGACCACAAGAAACCCGACACCCTGTATAATAATTACTGTGACGTAGTTTTTTTTAATAAATGATTGTCAATCTCAGTGTTTTCCGTGAATCGAGTAATGGAGAACGTCTCACGCGATCAAAACAAATGCCTTAGTTCGAACTGCAAAATTAAATCCAAAGGATTCTTTTGTGCAAATAAGTCATAAGTCATAACGTTCAACCTTGGCAGTTAAAATAAATACTCGGAATAATTACAAGCTTTTTCAAAAACGTTTTGATTGCTCACAGAAAGAGTTGAAGCGTAGAAACTCCAGAATAATAAAAGATAAGGCATTGTAAAAGAAAGTTTTGAAAATGTCACATCTTGCTTGGAATTTTGGCGTCAACGCGGGTTCGGTATAAGATTTAAAGACCTATCTTTTTTTGAGATTTGATTGATCACCCCGTATATGCTGATTGAGAGCCAACATGCAAAAGCTTTCAATTTATTCGTGGAGCTGACCGTCCCGCATTATAAACTCTGAAATTATGTAGAACAGTGCATTATTTTATAATCTGTTTAATTTATACTTGCAACGTGTAACCCCGTGGTGTAAGTAACCGCTTTATAAATAAATATTGAAAAATGAATCATTGTTAACCCGCAGTTATGCTCATAGGCAACTTGACAAAGACGCATTTCTGTATGATTAACAATTATTAATTTTCTATATAAAAAATGATTAAACAAATGTTAATTAATTAATACCCGCTGTTATGCTCATATGCAACTTGACAAATATGCATTTCTGTATAGTTTACTATTATTATTTCCTATAAAATAAAAAATAAACTAATGTCTAATTAATCAGCGGTTAAGCTCATAGGCAACTTGACAAAGACGCATTTCTGTATAGTTAACTATTAATATTTTTCTATAAAAAATATGATAAATCTAATGTTAAATAATTAATAACCCGCGGTTATGCTCATAGGCAACTTGAGAAAGACGCATTTCTGTATAGTTAACTATTATTATTTTTCTTTATAAAAAATGATTAAACTAATGTGAATTAATTAATCACCTTTAGAATGTTATGGTATTCATGTTCCATACAAATTGTGACGTAAAAAAATACTAGCTGTTGCCCGCGACTTTGTCCGCATAGCAGCAGTTCTTGTCATTAATTAGCAACTGTCAAAATTTTTGGTATTAAAAGGACCGTCCTCAGGGTTCAAGGTAGGTATCTCAATACTCTATTTGGCATAAAATTTATTGTGTGAATATAATTTGTAACATCCCGAAAATGCGTTAATCCGAAATAAAGTTAGTCGAATACTATTATCACGATCTTATTTTTACGCATAATTTTGTTTAGCATAATTTTATTCGGCATATCATCGATTGTCGGAAACTAACTTGGCATACTTACAAACTTAAGTTACTTAACTTAACTGCTACCAGAAAATTAGGTTAAGTTAAGTTAAATTAACTAAAACGACCTGATACCAGAAAAGTAGGGTAGGTTTAACGATTGACCAAAACTTATTTGACATACTTAATGCTACCAGAAAAGTAGTTTAGGTTAGGTTAGAACTTACCTTATCAAAAACCAACTGCGACATAATAATTATGACAAAACATACATATTTCTGCAACGATATATGTATTTCGGCATAGCAATTTTACGCTCATTTAATTTATGCGTAGACAGGATCCGGAGAGAAATATGTTCAAATAATATTCGGACTAAAGTAGTTCTGCGTAATCAAACTAGTTATGCTAATTTAGATTCTGCGATAACAGTTTATGCACAAAACCATAAAAGTACAAACAAGTACCAAGAATATGTTCCGAGCCCCACCGGCCGTCGAAAATTTACTGAGCAACAGATCGATCAAAATGTAAGAATAGTATATTACTGCAGAGACCGGAAAAATGGCTGTTGCGGGACGAGTAGAGTTAGGTAACGCTATTTAGGAACGAGTCCAGCAACCGCCGTTTCCCGCTGAGCCTTGTACAGTGCTTTTCTCCAACAATGCGAGAAAATATAACACAATTTTTAATATATTAAACACAGTCCCATTATTTCCTTGAAAAAAAAAGAACAGAATCAGGTACGATTAAGTATGCCACTGAAATAAAGCATTAAATAAAATCACACGTTTAAACGTAATCAATTCAATTTAAATAAAATAAAGATTAAATTTGAAGTCTTG
Source organism: Acleris emargana (assembly GCA_927399475.2). NCBI lineage: Eukaryota > Metazoa > Arthropoda > Insecta > Lepidoptera > Tortricidae > Acleris > Acleris emargana. The sequence continues at coordinate 14,196,177 of OV656837.1, forward strand.
GGAATGTATATATATTTATGCGCTTGACTGTACTATTATTAGTAAGTAAGTAAATCATTATTATTATTTTAAGCAAACCCATTTTAGTCAGCACTTAAACTGGCAACAAGAAACAACCTCCGTTAATCACGGGAGAACTTGAGATTGTTAAATAAATTCTGTTCAATGTCTGTTATAATTTGCTGTTAGTCTTTTGAAAAATTTAAGCATGTTGTTTTGAGTTAAATAAAATTGTGTCTGAGCTTTGATTTATATTCTAGAAACCAATTTTGTAAGCAAAGTTGTATTTTTTTTTAATTGAGTTTAAATTATTAGAACAGAATTAAGTAGGTATAACCTATTCTGAAAGTGTAATTGTTTTTAGAAGAAATTAAATTTTAAAAGCATTTCATCTCATAATACTCACTATCATTTTCAAAACTATTTATTACTTTTTTTTTACGGAATAATTCAATCGTATACGAAATCAAAAATAAATACTTGTTTGCATAAAACAATTTACTTTTTAAGAAGTACTAACACTTGTGCCATGAAAAACATGAGTAGATAAGTACATATATGTAGGTACACTTAGCAGCGTAGAGGATAATTATACACTGCTCGTAATTTCTCGGCCTCCCCAAATTAGTTCAGAACAATAGGTCATTCACAGTTGCCTGGTATTCAGGCATACTAGGAACTTTTTGTACAGATCGGATGAAAGGAAAAATCAGGAATCGCTGAAGTTTTCCAAACAGTCTTTTTACCGTCTTTTTTTCTACTTCGATTCCGTTTATAGTTTTTTGTGCTTATAACATGATAATAAAGCTCTTTTAATACCTTTATTATAATGAAAGAATCATCGATTTTGCAACATATCAAAAATTTAAAAAAATATAAACATATCAAAAAACATAACAGTGTCACGCTCAATTACAGCTTCTGTAAAATTATGAAAGGTAAAAGTACTCAGACAAAATTGCATAAGAAGTAAATGTTAACTATGATCTGTTACAAAAACTTTTCTGGCCAAAACGTTCCAGAAAGATTAATGTTGTAGAAGAAAAAGTTGTCTTGCCCTAGAGATTTACGTGGAACTCGTTATATTCGTGGACATGACGACACTTGTAATTTTGTTCCGTTGATTTATATTTACCTATATGTAAGTAGTTTATAGGTGTTACATAAAATTCTATATATTTGCTCATTTCTGCACGCTGTTAATAAGATAAAAAAACCATACCCACTTCATTTAATTAAGATATTAAAAAATTCAGATGAGAGCAGACAGACAATCTTGAATTTTGATATTTCGGACTCCGAAGAGGCCAAGTTAGGTTGTAAATGTATCGAACGATGTTGAATATTTATTTCGTGGTAGAAAAAAAACAAAAACAATAGCACAGAATACACTTTTTTTATCACACGACTTACTGGAATCCATTTAGTGACGAGAAATTCAAAAGCAAAAATAACAAATTATTGGGAAACTTGGGAAAAAAACCCCTACTAGGTAGTTAATTGTAAACAGCACCAACATTTAGAACTACGCTATCGGCCTTTTGATTTTGAACTATATTACTTAACCTTATCTGGTTTGTTTAATAATACTTAATCCAGACCAATTTTAATAGATCTATTAATTACATAATGCTACAATTATCGAATATTTAGTATATATTCGATTCCCTGCTCGGGTTTGAGCATGACGGTTTTTAACATTTTATATAGCTGTTATAAATTATAGATACTTATCTTGTATTTTATTCCAGACAATGGCGTAGATACTGTTTGAAAATATTATTTCAAAGTAAAGCATGCACACGAACTCTGTGAATTTGAAATAAGACTGCAGATTTAAGGTCAGAGCACTGTCCTTCTGTCCTTTGAATACCGCACAGCTGTTCGTTTTACACATTTAATTTATATATATACACCTGAGTAAACAGAGCGATGAGAGGTATACATTTTTTAAGTGATCCGAAAACAAACGAAAATAATGATTATAACATGAAAAAACAAAAAGGGAATTGAATTATGTATTTAAGTATATATTTCTCTATATAAGTATTTATATCGTTGTCTAGTACCCATAGTACAGGCCTAGAGCTTAATTTGGGACTAGGTCAATTGGTGTGACATTGTCCCCTGCTATTTATTTATTTATTTTTATTTAATTGAAATCAGGCGAACTAACGTCCTCGAAGCGTGATCCCCTTCGATCGCATTTTTTTACACTTTTAGTGATTTGGCATAATTTTCAAGGATATTTCTAAGGCCACAATCCTAATATCGAAAACTATAACTAATAGAGAGCAAGTTTTAAAAAACCCGACTGTAATTTTTGAAATCGTCAACATAATGTTATTTTTTTAATAACATTATTACTTTCATTAAAATATTATAGTGAACGTCACTCCCACAACCAAGATGAATCTAACGACATCCCATCCCACTCTTCAAAATCGTTCGAGCCGTTCATAATAATAATTATTAACTGTTATTTCGAACAACGAGGCCCATAGTTACAAATACCTTATAGATTAACATACATAACAATATAAAATTTAAAAACGAACACCGAGGTGACAGTACAGCGTGGTTCTGCGTTGTCAAACTTGGCGTGATGGCCGTAGGCTACAGAAGGTCACAGTGGAACGATCATACCTACATACATACGCGCGGAACACATTGCCCCTTCTTCTGGGTCAGCAATCATCTATGTATTTTTTGTTATATCAAAAAAAAACTTAAAGATCGAAATCCGTTATTCCTTTTAAATAAACAATCAACCCTATGTTATGGACGTTGGAAATATCGGAAAAACTTTTCAGTGATGTGTTTGGCAATCAAACAAAAAATATAAAACTGAGCGCGCTTTGACGTTTTGTTTAGTCAGCTCTATAAATCATGGTATAAAGTTTCATAAATCGACTCGTAGCTACCTAGTAACCGGCAACTGTCGGCGATGGGCTGCTAATATAACTGGATTCAATTACGCGTGTTACGCAAGGAGCGATTGGCTCTCGCCACCGTCGGTCGGGCGGTTTAATAATTCACGAACAGGCTTCAGCTACACTAATCGAATTTAAAATCTAACGGCCCTTTTGGGGACCCCTCTGGGCGTCATTAGAAACACAAGAAGCCTCCGTGTCACTAATTAAATGCTATTATTATAAAAGAAATGACGAGAATACGAAAAACGTCGACTTTCCTTAATTCAGCGGCTGAATTTCAGCATTGCATCACACTTTCACTAAAAAATAGTTCATTAAAATAAATCGAATTTTAGTCCACTTGTAGCTTAAAAAAGTGACTAAATAGTTTTGTTAACTAAATCTTAGAAAAAAAAGAAGAAAAAAAAGTGACTAAATAGTTTTGTTAACTAAATCTTAGCCCGACCAAATTATGCTTATTACCCGAAAAACCAAAGTACCTAGTTCGGTTAAATATGGTTTTTTTTGTGCTACTTCAGTGATTTAATAATATTCTAAAGAAAATAAATTCAAAGATTTTGAGCCTGATAAGATTACGTTGTAACAGGGAAGTGCTAAGTCGAATAGAAATTTCTTGATTGACGTCGATTATGAAGGAGGACGAAACCCAGGAGTTCATTTTCCGCTTGACTTATTCACTAACTTACTTTCTTTTGACTTGGATACTTTAATTTCGGCATGTCTAATGTTCTGGTAATTTACTTTAGAATGTTGTTTGATATTAGAATTAGTTAATAGTGGAGCAGCTATCATACTGGATTTAGAAGTTAATTTATAATAGCTTAGGTACTATTAGAGATAATTACATTACTCGGAAAGGACATAGCTCGTAAGGTACCTACAAAGTCAAGTGGTTCATCACAATTCTGTTTGACATCTCAGCAGTGGCCATACCTCAAAGCCACTACGGATCAGCGTCGCTTTGGCAAGCTTTTATGACGTCAGCCTGATGACATCAAGCAGATGCCTCTTCGAGAGACGTCGCGAATAAACAGGATCAAAATCTATTTTTAAAGTAAATATGTTGAACAATGTTTCGATATTTTTGTAAAAATTTCGATAAAACGTTGGGTTTGCTTTACTTTCATATGAAACGAGTTTAAAATACAATGAAATTTTCTAGTGTTGGGATAAGACTGATGAAATTTTCGTAATCCTCACGTTTGACTACAAATTTGCAACCTAGGGGCGCTACGAAGATACGTCACTGGGCCGGGATTTAATTTACAGGAGGTCTAGGATATCCGCTGTACTTTTAAAGTACCTAATTCCATTAAGTTTAATTTTGTTAGATTGGTTTTGATGAGCAGTTAGCTTAGATTAGTAGACTGTGCCGAAAATATATAGTCAGCAAGCAAATGTTGACTATTTTTTTTAAAATTTGATTTAAAGACGAAGATGAAATACATTTATTCCCTACACAGAAGACACACAAATTGACATAAATAAAAAATAAACAAATATCGTGGCTCAGCTAGTGCTGCTCAGGGGTGTTGAGGTATCAGACACCTACAGCGCTGATCTTCAGCATCTCGGAGTTAAACAAGCCCCTACCTATGACGATTTGTATCAAACAAACCCACTAATTAACAAACAAACTACTTAAGTTAAATAAAAAATTTGATCAAGACATCAATACAATTGAAATTAGTTCCTCGAATTGATGTTATTTAGGCCCATCGACAACAATACACTTTAACAATAGGATGTTATGAATATTTTTTTAGAAACATTCGTTTATTTCCTACTTGGTCCCACTGAATCTATATTCTTTATTGTATTAGACCATCTTGCTTCGATATCGTAAACATATTGTTCATAATCACTAGGCAGGTGTGGCTAAACTAATAACTTTACCCATATTTCATCTGCATAGATATTATAAAGATAGTATGTTTGTAACGGATAAATTCAAAAACGTCTAGACCGATTTCAAAAATTATTTCGTAATTTTAATGCTTTATCCCTGAGTAACATAGGCTATTTATTTTTCTGCGCGGACGGAGTCGCGAGCAACAGCTAGTTTATTATATCTTACTTCGTTACCGTCGTTTTAGATATAGCGAAGTTAAGGCACGATTTTCGTAAAAAAAATGTTGAATGACATTGTTGCAGAAGGTAGAAAGTATGCAATTTATGAACGAGACATCGAGGACCGTCAGAAAGTTAAGGCCCTCTACTGTACTAGTCCATTAATTGCCCTTTCTGCCTCGGCAGGCAGTGCCTTTCTCAACTAAGTAATTAAAACCACAATAGGTATAGGTACAATTGACTTTATATTAACGTGACATTTACATAATAATAATCAAAACAATAAAACCCCCATATCGTGTCAGGCTTAAACTAATTTGAATGGTTGTGGAAATACGCTAGTACCTAACACATTTTCACATCACAATTTTGCTTTTTTTAGGTTTTCCTTGGGGAAAAATTATCGTAAACTTTTACACATTTTCCAGAGATATATTTTTCGTGAATACTCGGTACAGTGAGAATGTTTGTATCACTAAATTACTAAACGTAATCGTGTTTGCAGTATACTTTCCATTTTAAGGTCTTAAATTAAACAATATCTCATTTCAAATATAGTATGCCAAAAGTATTCCCAGCTATGGATCGGATGACATTTGTATTTTTGAATCCAACTATTAATATTGAGGTCTCTATTCTCATGAATTTTACATTTGAGATGAAAATAACAACTGCATATAAAATAGTATGTGTTAAACAAATCTCTCTTGTTATTTTATCTTGAGCGGTTCGGGAATTGGCACCAAGTGTGAATGAAATTTAAAAAACTAGTGACTTTACTTTCAGTCTGTGTATCTTTTAGCAAAAATTCCACTAATATTTTATAAGACAAAATGGTATGTTCTGGTTCGTTGCTTTCATCATTTCATTATATGACGCTATAATAAAAAAAAGATTGATATTCATTGGTTCTCAACGTTAGACAACAGTGTAGTAAACCAATCAGCAAATGGACCGACAAAAATATTCTTGGTCACTCCATAAAGGTGATATTCTGTGACCCGAAACCAGACCATCTTTGGCAATATTTCAGAGCAGTGTTGAGAAAAATATATTCGAAATCCTTTTTAGAAATAAAATATAAATAACTTTGTTACATATTAGCTTCGCTCAGTGTGCAGCGCATAACGGGTGAATATTCAATAACATTTGATTGATAGTTAGTGGCACCGATTCAGTTGTGTAAATAGAATCTACGCGTAGGCTTTCAACAAAATTTGCAGGCATCGATTGAGGAAAAAGTTCTTGCTCTACAACAATTTAGTTAACACGTTGGACTGGCCTCGCTCGGTTATCGTTTGCATAATGCGAGTAAATTCTATGGATAATTTTACTATAACGCTTTTTCATTGGCCGATAATGTCAGTGATATGTGGGGCACCGCAAATTTAAGCGCTCCACTTTTTCAGTATCTGCTTGTTATGTTGTGACTGATACTCCCATACGATTGTTGAATAGGCTAGTGGACAAAATAAAAGCTTACAATCAATACAGTTTTTTGTAAGGATCAAAATTTATATGAAGGACCAACTGCAATCCCAGCACCGCAAAAGTCAGAAACGGGAGTCAAAATCCGACATTCCTACTAAGCGTTGAAAACACCCCATACAAATTGAAAATTAACTTTGACCGGTTTCGGTCACGTTTGATCGGTTTACGTAGGTACATAGTTACGATACAAATTATCTACAATTTAAAGGGAAGGGTTCTGATTATACCATTTAATTTTCTAATAGATAAAAAAAACGAAGCTTTGAGGTGTCAAACCTTAAATCATTTTTATTTTTAATTTGAATTATAATTTCCAGGTTTTTAATCCATATTACTACATTAAGTAAATAGTAAAATTCAACATGAGTCAATATCCCGATTGCCTTTTATTTTAGCATGCGGAGAAGCAATGTCTGGCGGAGGAGTCATGCGCGCGGCGCTCCAGCCGCACGGACCGCACGACGCGCATGCTGCTGGCCGTGCTCGGCCTGTTCCTGTCCACGGAGGTGCCCCAGGGCCTCCTGGGCCTCGTCAGCGCCCTCGCCCCCGACTTTTTCATACACTGCTACAGCATGTTCGGTACGTACCAAATTAACCGTACCCAACCTGCATAAAACATTTAACGCAGACACCGATGCTATCTTTGATTATTTGACGCTGTGAAAAGTAAGTGTTAATAAACTTTCTACTTCTCAACGCATTCGTATTTTATGAGAGATGTTACCAAAGATAATGGATGGAGGTTAACTAGCAAATTTAACGATGTACGAAAGTATTTCGGTGACTTTTATTCTATTTTGTTTATGACATGGAGAATACGAGCCACCCCTGATGGTAAGTGGGATCTGAGACACATAGACATTTGCATTCTCGAGATAACAATCTTGACACTGCAATCCTGAGTTGCCAGTGCGTTACCCACCCTGATTTCTCGGATCTAGTAATTTCACGGATTGCCATATATCCCCTCACTGGAACTCAAAAGTGCGAACACTGCTGCTTGGCGGTAAGTAGAAGAATAAAATAATGGTAGCGATCCGAACAGAACCTAGACAAGATCCTACCACCATAAAGAAACGAAATATGCGTAAGAAAATGCCCATAAAACTACGTAATTTATTCTTAAATGCGCGTGAATATCTAAACTTTACTATTGTTTAACGGCGTACATAAAGAAAAGCTCTCTCAGCGTTTTTTTATATGTACTTAAAGAGAAGCAGAGTGACGGTGGCCGACATTTCGTTATTGTGATGAACGTTTTAGTTTTGACATGTTAGTTATTAACATGCCACAAGACAGTAGGAATAGTCACAAACCGTGACGGGCCTTACATATTTCATTTTACGTCACATTTTTACGAGCACTTAATCAACACGGAAGAAGCCTTTTTACTTTGTATTCGACTGTGGCGAGGCACAAAGGGAGTTCTACTAAGAGGTATCGCAAGAATTATTTATTTATGTGTTTAGTTCATAAATATGTGTACACGTTAGTACCTACTTACTTGGTCAATTTAATCGCTGTGACAATTCATGTTATGGCAGTTTAAATATGACACTGAAATATTGATTAACTGTCCACGTTTTGAGAGAAGATACTGCCTTAGTCTTGAGCATTTTGTTTGTTTTGCACCATAATATTGATATAAGTATATATTTTAACCGAACCTGTGTGGTTGCCGGGTTAGAATAGTGCCACTCCATGTCATCCCGTGGATGTCGTAAGAGGCGACTAAGGGAATAAAGGCTTGTAGTACTATTAGGCGATGGGCTTGCAACCTGTCACTAATACGCTGGTAAACATCTTAGCCGATTTGTGCAGAATGCGGTTACAGAATTATCAACAAGTTTTGAAAGTTGTGGATAAATCTGTAGCTCTGCCTACCCCACTCTGGGAATGAAGGCGTGAGTTTATGTATGTATGTATGTGTAAATATGACACTAAATAGACAGGGTACTAAAGTGTACCTACAGATATTTATGAACTCGACTGTACTTACTTTTACTGTATTAGGTAGCTAATTGTAATAAACTTAAGTCGAACTTTTAACTAGAATTTTAAGTAGCGATGCGACTTACTTACCTATTAAATGAGGTATTTTTTATAGTTTTTCAATAGGAAATCAATTGAAATCAAAATTAATTATGTTACATGAAAAGTATGTTGTTATGTTACCTAAAAATAACGGTAATACGAGTATGGTCGAATATTTAATAACGGATTATTAAATATTCGACCATACTCGTATTACCGTTATTTTTAGGTACTTGAATAGTTTGTTGAAAACCAAATTTTAGACATCTTTCTTCATCCTAAAAGCAATGAAAATATATTCAGAAGGACTAAAAAATGAAGCGACACAAAAGACATAAAATGACAGGAAAGAGACGGCAAAAATGAGAACTTTCCGTCGCAAAGTTATTAGATAAACATTACTAAACAAATATATTTTTAAAATATTTCGTAAACTTCTCGGAAATTATCGTATTATGAAAACCAATCACGCGAAGAACTTTGATTTTTTGGCTTTAAAATTAAATATTAAAAACGTTTGTAGGTTTCCTTTCTAGGAGTAAAGAACACGTGAAGTTTATACAATAAAAACAGTTAGGAATAAATGAACGCTAATTTAACCATGTATGCGTTTTTTTTAAATAATAAAAATCATTGAGATAGTTTCACGTACCTACAATCAACTCAATTCTATAGCAACCTTAAGGAAAAACGAAAGTGGCATTTTGAAAATACGAGAATTAAAAACTATCTCACGTAATGCACCCATTTTTGCTTGATGAATATCTTCAAGCAGCATTACCACAAAATGAATAAAAGGAGGTAAAAATTGGATCGAGTTGCCAATAAGTTCGTACTTTGATGAAAACATTCACTAAGTACCTACATCAACGGAGAGCATCACTAATTAGTTTTAACGTAGCATAATTATTTTACGGTTTGAAAACAATGATTGCCATTCTACTGCTCACAATTAAAAGTCAGACTATACATCTTTTTCGTTTTCCCCAGGTAAGGCTGGCCAAGCAAAAGCTAATAAACTTGTACGAGCTCGCGTAGAGATATAAATGTCCCCACTGCCGCAATATAGTCGACAAATTAAGCCCAGCGATGTATTATTCGGCACCGACAAAATTCCTCATTTGTTGTTCACTTATGTTTCATTAACTTTTCTAATTTATTACACATCATACTCGTACTGAACATTACAAGGCTCTATCCAACATAAAACATTTACTTACTGTAATGAGATGTTTCCGACCGAGTTGGCTTGAGAATGAACATGGACAAGACGAAAGTCATGTCGCGCCAACTCCCGTGATAGTCGGAGGCTCTGCGCTCGAAGTTGTTGACGACTATATTTACCTGGGACAAACGGTCCAGTTAGGTAGGTCCAACTTTGAGAAAGAGGTCACTCGTCGATTCCGACTCGGCTGAGCAGCGTTCGGGAAGCTTCGCAGCACCTTTTCGTCCAAATTACCGAAGTGTTTGAAGTCAAATGTCTTTGACCAGTGTGTGTTGCCAGTGATGACCTACGGATCCGAGACGTGGGCGCTAATAATGGGCCTCATAAGAAAGCCCAAGGTCACTCAGAGGGCTATGGAGAGGGCTATGCTCGGGGTTTCTCTGCGTGATAGAATCAGAAATGATGATATCCGCAGGAGAACTAAGGATACCGACATAGCCCGAAGAATAGCTAAACTGAAGTGGCAGTGGGCGGGGCACATCGCACGCAGGACTGATGGCCGATGGGGTCTGAAGGTTCTTGAGTGGCGTCCGCGGACCGGGAGACGAGCTGTAGGTAGGCCTCCAACAAGATGGAGTGACGATCTTGTAAGGATCGCGGGAACGCGGTGGATGCGAAAAGCACAAGACCGGTCTGAGTGGAAAGCCTTGGGGGAGGCCTATGACCACCAGTGGACGTCTTTCGGCTGACATGATAATGATGATGAATGAGATATAACTATTTAAAAGAGTAAGCTTAGTACTTACCTTCGTTTTAGATTTTTATTTTGCATAACTTCCGATACCAACAAGTTTGTAAAAGAGGTCTCAGATAGACTTATTTTGGCGGCGAGTGATCCCAGGGCGGGCTTGGTCTTTGCGCAGCGGCTCAGTCTGGCTGTACAAAGGGGGAACGCGGCCAGCATTTTAGAGGCCATGCCACAAGCGTGCAAACTGCAAGGGTTATTTTAAAACCAAATTTAGTATTAGCTATTGAAGAGTTCTTAATGGTCACCTTCCGATGTTATCATCGAAATTGCATAAGCATGCAATGAAATAACACATTTAAATCGACTTTCAGATTCTTAGATTTGATTTCATCGTTAGTTATTAGTCATTCGTATAAAAGTTAAGCTAATATAAGTGTTAATAAAAAAAACATAAGGAATAACTCAATGCTCATCTTATAAAATAAATCAATTTTCCTTCTAAATCCTGGTATTAAATAACTATTCAAATTCGTGAATAAAATTTTCACGAGGACGCATATGCTCGCTGGAATAACCTTATTTAACTTTAAACCCAGTGCCGTAATTTTCTCTTGAAAATTGTACTCAAAAGCAATTTAACATAACGTACTATGCTCGCGGTCTGGTATTATGTGGATGGGCTTCAATTACCATATATTTGTGTGAGATCAAAGAAGTCAAAAATGCGTAAGTTGATCCAACTCAACGTCCGCTTGTTGTACCCGGCCGCGCTGCCGCGGGAGTTCTGCCACAGTATAAACAAACCAGTAGAACATTTTCAATCACAGGTTCATCGAGCGGCTTGTGTGTGTGCGGGCCTGCCTTATAGATACGTGGCACAAGCCGGTGGTGAAGCGTAACATAACGGTAATAATACTGATTGACGCCGAATCAATCGTGGCTGCGCCGCTTGCGTGTGTGTGCGTACAGAGTTGAATTACTTTTCTGCATATACTTTGGTTCTGCCAACGTGTACTTCCGCACTGTTCAGCCCTTTTCTATGTGTGCGATACCTAACATCTGCATGATGACACGGTTGAACTTCTCACAACATTTTAATTGTTGGCTTATTTCGACGGTCGTTCCAAAGTTGTGTTTAGGGTATGGATCTTAATTTGAAAGGGTTAAACAGAGTATTTCAAAAAGGTTTAAAAGTATTTCTACGTTCCTAGCATAATTATAGTACCGCGACTTCGTACGGGTAGAATAAGTTCCCGCTACTCCCTCTATTTTAACCTCTTAGGGGGTACATTTACAAAAATCCCGTCTTAGTGCCCCACAAGGTTAACCAAGGAATATTCCCTCCAAGTAAAAAAAAAAAGTTACAAATTTTCTGTTCAATTATTCGGTTAGCTTTGGTGACATTTTATGGGCGGGGAATACCGAAAATGTATTGTAAAATATAACTGAATGTAGGTATGTAGGTACAGATGTAGTGAATAATCCTTTCCCATCGTTTTTTGTCGGATAAGTTCGTATTTAGCTTGCTGTCTCAATTAGCTTCAGTATCCATCAATAAACCAACTGAGAAAGCAAGATAAATACGACCTTATACGACAAAAAACGATGGGAAAGGATTATTCACTACATCTGTATGTGATGTTTTAATTGCCATTGTTTATTTACTACTTTCCTGCGGATTAACTAACTTCTTTGTGGCACCCTGAATATAAACTTGGTGGTGTACCAATTATTTTCGAAGCAATTTTACTTTACTCGCAATAATATATTTTACTCAAATCTCAGTAACACCAAAGTTTTCAGTAGGTAATAAATATCTGGCAACATCTAGGTTGATGTATCTATTTGAATTTAAGCTATTATTCTAAGGCTTAGCTAATCGCAATCAACCAGTCCAAACATTCAAACAATCGATCAAACTATTGTCTGTTGTTCTAACTAGGCTCTTATCGGCAGGTCTTGATTAATACAAATATCGGAGGACATGTCTCGCCTAGTCCTCACATCACAGGGTGATAACTCAATTTACTTTTCTCACGTCAAATATTTTCGCCTTCTAGGGCGTTCCTTTGCTACGCGCCCCGAATATAATATCCTCTGAATATAAAAAAGTTTGTCACCTATACCTTATTTTGCAAATATGCTGAAATGAAATAAGATGCACACCTGGTACAACCAAATAAAGTCGCTCCCAATGCGTGTATAAAGTTACTGGTAACAATTTCGAGAGGGGGGGGGGGGGGGTTGCGAATCGAGTTTGGGACCAAAGTTTCAAGCTCGTGAGGCAACCGGCAGTGTCGCGGGATGTAAGCCCTCGTGAAGTTGAATGGGGTCGAATTGTCTGCAAGTAAAATGTGATTACCAGATGTTTACACTGAAGGCAAAAGTTATCGTTATTTAACATCGAGAGTAAAATTTGCTGCCGCTACTTTGTAAAAAAGTATAAACAACAACAAAAGTACAATATTGTAAGATTACACCGAAAGACATATTACTCGTATTATAACTTATAGTATAAGGCTTATATCGAAGTATATTTCTAGCAAATGTACATAAAATAACAAAGGTTTTCTGGCTAATGAAGATACCCAAGCTATAAAGACGAGTAAAGCCCTAAAAGTATTGTAATACTTATGTCCTTTTGCGAATAATATATTTTATAGGAGTAAGCATAAGGATAGATGTAAGAAGATTGACGAAAGAGATATACTTACATATCGAAAGTGAGTGGAAGGGTCGGAAGGGGCCGCGTAGGCGTAGTTTTTCGAATCAAATCGGATAAATACTGGAAAAGGGCCGAATCTTAAGTACCCGAAACCGACTTACGTGCATGACTCGATGTATGATCGTGGAAGAAGCGAAAGAAATTTGTCAAGATCGTAGCAAGTGGAAAGAAGTGGTATCTGCCTACCCCTCTGGGAAATAGGCGTGATTTAATGTATGTATTTAGGAGTAAGCACATCAATAATTAAAGCTTTAATTATTTTCTGGTTCTTCGTGGTTGCTGATTATCCTCCTCTCCTAGTAAGCCATGAATTGAAATTAGTATCGTCACGAGCAAAAATAATCAGTGTCGCTGTACTAAATTCTTTACAGTGTGACGTCTTGTTATAATTGCTTGCCAGTATAGAAGTAAATATACGAATATCAACTCAAAATCATTGTTAGTTTTGTTTCAAGCTCATAGACATTGTAGGTATTAAAGGTTCCCCGTATGGTTGCCGGGGTAGAATAGTGCCACTCCATGTCTTCCCGTGGATGTCGTACGAGGCGACTAAGGGAATTAGGGCTTGGAGTACTGTTAGGCGATGGGCTTGCAACCTGTCACTAATGCTCTGTTAAACATCTTAGCCTAATTGTGCAAATTGTGGTTACAGAGTTATCAACAAGTTTTTGGAGTTGTTGGTAATTCCGTAGCTCTGCCTACCCCACTCTGGGAATGAAGGCGTGAAGGTATGTATGTATGTATGTATTAAAGGTGATTTTAAAATACAGTTGTATTTTGAGTCACTACAATTTTGATCTGACAGTGCGATATGTCTTTTGTGCAAACATTATGCGAGCCGATACACATTGTAGACTTATGTATATCTATTATAAAATATACCTTTGTACATATTATAGTTACTTAGAATGAGGTGTTTTATTTTAGTACTTACCTATTTAGTTTTAGTTATAGCTATCCTTTGTATTGTGAATAAAATATTCGCGGACCACCGTTACTTTCAGTCGGTTTAATACCTCGCAACTTAGGAAATGTAGAAAACGTTTCCTTGACTACTTGGCGTTATGTACCGTGTGCATACAGATACAGATGAATGCTACGAGGGGAGGTCCAAAAGCTCGCGGAATGGAGGGCTAAATAATTAAATAAAAAGACGTTACTATTTTTCCTTTTCAATATAATCTCCCTTAAGGTTAATACATTTGTTAGATCGTGATATTAATTTTTCTAAACCCACATAAAAATAATTTTCTTCTTTGCTGTCAAAATGAGCCAAAATTGCGTCCTTTACTTCATCATCGGTGTGAAATTTTCTTCCCCGCAACTCTTTCTTCAAATTTGGGAATAAATAATAATCACTGGGGGCCAGGTTCGGGCTGTAGGGGGGATGAACCAATTCTTCGAAGCCACATTTGTTCAGGGCAGCCATCGCAATACGACTCTTGTGAACTGGAGCATTATCCTGAAGTAACAGCACACCCTTAGCCAGCTTTCCTCGCCATTTTTCTTTGATAGCTTCCCGCAACTGCTCCAGTAGCCTAGAGTAGTACTCTCCAGTAATTGTGACATCTTTGCTTTTGTAATCGATCATCAAAATTCCTTGGCAGTCCCAGAAAATCGTAGCCATCAACTTTCCGGCCGATTCTGACACCTTAAATTTCTTAGGTGGGGGGGTACCCTTCTTGTGCCATTGCATCGACTCCTGTTTAGAGTCAGGTTCAAAATGATGAACCCAAGTTTCATCTCCAGTAACAATCCGCTTCAAAATCGACGTACTTTCTTCTCCACACCGTTCTAAAAAACTGCTACACGCGTCGATTCGCTGCTGTCGCTGATGCGGCGTAAGCATTCTCGGCACCCATCTTGCACTCACTTTAATCATGCCGAGGTGTTCATGTAGAATCCGCAAAATAGTGGTTTCAGATACTCCAACTAATGCAGAAATCTGTTTCTTCTTCAGGCGAGCATCTTCTAATACTAATTTTTCAACTTTTCCGTCGGTATCTGATGTGGTGACCTCGACAGGCCGTCCTGGGCGAGGGTCGTCTTCAATGGACTCTCTGCCAATTTTAAAAAGACCGTGCCATTTGTAAATCATTGTTTTTCCAGGGCAATGATCACAGTAAACTACTGACATCTCACTCATGATGGTCTGAGGAGTTTTTCCTTGCTTAGTCAGGAACTTGATGATGGCTCGATACTCAATTTGCTCCATACTTCCAGGATTTTTCCAGATTGACTTGCTTGCTCGACGATATTTTGTAAAGTAATGAGCTCTTCAGGCTGAAAGTTGGTATATATACTCTTAATGAGTTGGCCATTAGTACTATACTAAAAAATATAGTCATCCCCACCCCCATCCCCTCCATTCCGCGAACTTTTGGACCTCCCCTCGTAGTTTACAAAAACCGGGCAAGAGCATGTCTGACCATGCTCAGTGTAGGGCTCCGAAGCCGTTACTACACAAAAACTATCTCAAAAAACAACCAGTATTAACTAATTCTCTATTTAAACTTGTTTGGTGTGGTCTTAGGTCATTTTAGTAGTTATAGCTACAGTACTTTAGTCGCCTGTTTCTCAGGAACCAATCAAGCCTACTTAGTCGCGATAGTTTTTCTTTAAAATTTGTTTTATGTGGTTTTTTTTTTTTGATTTTTAATCTTTGTAGTTAAGGCTGTAGGGGGGCACACGGCACACGGACGGACGGACGGACAGATATGGCAAAACTATAAGGGTTCCTAGTTTTGACTACGGAACCCTAAATAGACGGGGAAAATGAGAATGCGTATAAAATGGCTTTTCTTCCATATATTTCGTGCCTTGTTTAGCTAAACTCACTTTATATAAGATAAGATGAGAAAAAAATACTCTTAGATAAATTAATGAACTACTTTCTTTAAATTCATTATCCAAAATCATATGTGTGAGCTGGTTTGGCAATTTCAATCATAATTCTCAAAACTGACTAAGGTGTATGTACAGTGCTATATGCTATAGCTCTTAGAAGATGCTTCGTACTTTTCTCTCACTTGCTCTCATACGCTCTTATTAGTAGCGAGTGAGAAAGAAGTACAAACCCGAAGCACCTTTTAAGTGCTCACAAACTAAGTGCAGACCGTAGGAACAAAATATTCCTTCCATCATCGGTCACCCACGCCAAGGCAGTGCCATCATTCTTATGTTATCGAAACTCTATTCAGTCACTCTTTAATGCCAACTGCCTAGGAGTGAAATTCGTTTCCTCCGTCTGTAATCCGGAAAAATATAACTTATACTTGAGCCTATTCAAGTCAAACATGAAATAAAAAGGCGGTAACTGAACCAGTGAACTTCGTTCATCCATCGCTAGTATTTCCTTTCTGAGACTTAGTAGGTATGTACAAATCGTGAAATTGCCGTGCTTTGATTAATAGCATTTAGCTGCTTTTATACAATACTGCTACAACTCAAAATAAGTTGCTGTTGCATTTAAATTCAGAATACTTCCTACTTAAAGTTTTCTTTAAAACGTCATCATTTTTTGAGTTGTAGCAGTGTTGTATAAAAGCAGCATTTATTTGTGTGAGACTAAAGTTAGGGGTAATCAAGGCAGCAAACAAAACTTTACAAAACTATTATTAAAACTGCCTAACAAACACATTTTACTGATCACTTAAAATAATGTTGAACTGTAGAATTAACAAATGGCTCCTTTTTAATTAATGGCTAACACAAACGATTCATTAGCAAAATGTGGACAAGGACAAATGGTTCTTGATAACTCCTAATTAAAGAGAAATAAAAAGCAAAAATAGATATATTATATGTATTAGCAAATGTGTACCTTCGACCAATGTTTTCTTTATGATATCGTGCTTAGTCATTAAAACTGTGTCTCATTTAGGTGACCTGATGGACGTGCTGGCCCTGTTCACGTCGTCAGTGAACTTCGTGCTTTACTGCAGCATGAGCCGGCAGTTCCGCTGCACCTTCGCGCGGCTGGTCCGCCGCATGCTCTCCGCCGCCGAGGAGCCCACCAAGTTCGCCACCAAGCTAGAACCCACCACGCAGGTATCCTCCAAACAGTACGGGAGAACCCATCCAACCATTCATACTTACTCGTCAAACTTTGAAAAAAGCGTCAAAAGCGTTCATTTTAAAGTGAACGAAGATAGAATTGTAAGGCGCTTAATGGCTTCATGTTCGTAATACGGCCACGGGTCCACATAGCGTGCCTGTAATGATACCTCCTGTAGGTACATTACCGTCCCCGTTTTACGATCCGTTGATGGAAAATCCTCAAGCCCCGGTGGGAATGCCGCTCGCCAAATCCTTTTACTTACTTGGGTTGGCAAGTTCATATACGTATACCTATCTAGTTGTTTAACACTAGACTTCGCTCAGCTGTCCTGTAAATCAACCGAATGATGGTATACTGCAGAATTAAAAAAAAATAATTTTAAATTAGAAGCTAACGCAAACAATCCATTAGCAAAATGTGGACGTGGACAAATTGTTACTGATATACAAAAATACTGATAATTTTGTTTTAATTAATTTGAAAGGCTCGTAATCGTCGAAAAGCCCACGGGCTTTGTTAAAAGTTCGTATAGCTACATTTGTGTCGGAGGACAATAATCCTGCAGGCTTACGTATCGAGCGATCAGGACGAGCTCCGATTCTCTTGGCTGTAATGTAATGATGACTAATGAAGTGATATGTCTGGCACAGGTGACCGGGCCGCTATAACGACAAAGTCCCGCCCTGATAAGGGTGGTGGAGGAGAGCGTTATTTAGACTTTAATGAAGGTAAGCTAGTTATTTCTATAATAGGGTGCCATCATCAAGAATACCTTTAATTTATCTTGGAACGTCATTCGCACCTTTAATTTTATGTGATATATCAACGTCATGAATATTCTAAATGTTTCCCACATACGACGCACAGTACTGTGATATTGTGTAAATTATTGCATATTTAAGTCAAAATTACGAGTAAAGGTAAACATATTTTTTAATTAATATTCACGCCACGACAAAAAATTTAATATGTTCTTGAATAAACAACGAGTTTATTGTAAGGCCGATTTATTTTCAATGATCTGCGCGTCGACACTTTATTTTTAATTTTAATTTTATTAAAATAGGGTACCCTCTTTTGTTTTTTTCGCCGAATGTATAGTTACGCCCAAGTTTGTTTTCGTATTATTTTTCTCCACCTTAAACGGGAAATATTTTTTCATCTCACTAGCTCGGAAAGCCCTTTTTGTTTGTTTGATATCTATTGAGAAAATCGCTTTTTATCCACATGTGAAGAAATAGTTTTGACATTTGAAGGCAGCTTAAGTGATATTTGACAGCTAACAAAAAGTGCTGAATTTTTAACATCACAATTAATGAATTGCATCGAGTAAAAAACACTAAATACAGTCTTACAACTTTATTTGAATTGATATATATCAGCATTCAACATTAACCTTCATTCTTGTTGTAAAAACGGATAAAATGTTCTGACAGTCCAAGTAAGTCGATGTGCGAACAAAACGCATCCGAAATAATAAAAAAAAACTCAAGTTAAGTCTTTTCAATTACGTTAAATATTCGCATGTTTTTCTTGTTTGTTTTGTTATTAAAAAATGACTGATTCAAGTGATGAAGACGTATTAACAACTGTGGAATTACGGAAAACCGTGCTAAATGCGGAATTGAGCATATAGTACAAACCCTTATTTCCTCGCTGTAGTGAGGTAAAATGTTTTGTGTAATCCTGATAGAATATAGAGTAGGTTAGATTATGTTTATTTTATAATTTTTCAAAAAGTCAAAGGTTTTAGGAGAATAACAATTACGCGAAATGAGTATTCTGCGAAATCATACATTCGGAGAATTCATGATTATGCGTAAACAAGGGGAACCTTAAAAATACTGTTCGGAATCTGAAAACAGTGACTGGTCCTTATTTTTGCGCTGTGATAATAAACCTTATTGTTGTAACGACAAGGCCGCCTTTAGTATCGATTATCAGAATAGCGTTTAGCTACAATAGTGTTCTCAAATCACAACGGCGCGCCCAACCAGTTAAATTGACATGGCACAGTTATGTCGTTGCATGAAAAATCGAAAAAAAGGGCAAATTAAAAAAAAATGCAGTCGTAAAACAATAGCAAAACAATATTGTTTCCGATCATTTTATATGTGTTTCTTTATTCAGTCTTTTTATTTTCAAAACATGAGCAGTACAACGGCCGGTAACATTATTACAGACATGTCAAATTGAAGTCCCTGCAAGTACTCATTTAAAAATGCAATAATGATCAATAAATTGTCGATTAAAACATCACAATATGTTGAGCATTAAAATGATAGTCCTTGAAACGCCTGACTGAATCGACCCAGTTACATAAATCGCTTGCAGTTGTGTGATAATGTGGCTTGAAGGTTATGTTTGTTGCGTTTTTATTTAACACTGGCGAGCAAAAATAGCGGGTCAGTTTGTGAAGAATTTCAGGATCACGTAATTTTTGCTTTCTACTAATGTATTTTGGGTCTGCTAAGTACCAACCTTAAAAAGCTTACACTATTTATTTTTGTATTTCACATATTTTGTTCTTTGAGTGAGTACTCCAAGCTTTCCCATTGAAGAGGGAATTCATTCACTCGAGCAAACGTAATTTCAACTTCACTCAGATTTTATGATCATCAATGAAAGAGGTAATCCCTAAATAATATATAAATATTGATGGTTCTTAAGGAAGGTTCATGCAAATAAGTACTTACCTTCTTATCTCTTAAATACTTTTTTATACTCGTCGATTAAAATCTGTGTATTAAGATTTCATAGAGAATACTGCAACGTCACTCTTTTCATCGTTGTTACTTCCGAAACAATCGAAATAACTATTTCGATACGCTCTAGACAACCGAAAAAAATTTGAAAATAGAACTTTGGATTTCCATATATGTGTCCTTGTTTAAGGAGACTCGATCCGATACAAAATTGCCAATCTGTGGCATTTCGGAACGTAGCAGCGTCGCGGCATCTGTCAAAAATCTACTTTTCAATTATCTTGTGTCAAAGAAGTCGGATAGTAACACTTACGATATTTAGTTTTCTTGTATACTCGTATTAATGACTTAAATTATTAATTTTAATGAACTCGTACAAAAAGTATTGTTCACAATAGTGTCATAATTAAGCTTTTTAATCTCGTACCTTACTTAGGCCACTCAGCAAGCTTCGTGGCCTAAACACGGTACTCGACTAAAAAGCTCTCTATTATAACACGATTGTGAAAAATACTATTCAGGGTTACGTACAAAATACAGAAAAACGGAAGTCTAATGTGATAAGACTTTCGTTTTTCTACACCTTAATTTTAAAAATATTTGAGGTAATTAACATTACCCTAAACGCGAAAATTACCCTAAAAATCTGAAACAAAATAACATCTTTATTAGGTAATGTAATGTAATGTAATGTGCAGCAACTTTTTTTTACCGGAAGTACCATGTAAAAAATTGTTGCTTACATTTAGGATTTTTAGATAAATAATAAAATATAGCAGTCAAACATTGTACTGCGGATGGTATTTACTTGATACTTTATCGAAAAAGTACAGAAAGGGAGTTTAACATTCTGTTTACTTAAGAGGGCACGTTACCAGCCGCGCGTTCTTAAGTAAACAGAATCCTTAACGTATTCGAGTCGATATTTCAAAGCGATCTGGTAATGAATTACCATAGCGGCCACGTATTTTTTTATATATACATATATTAATTACATAAAAAAGTCGATATTTTTTCTTGAAACAGTTAACGCAGAAACACGATTTGGAAAAACCACGTTATTTTTAGGTGATTAGCCGAGTAAAACCACCTTGTTAAATCTGTCCAATCTGATTTTAAATAAATGCTGTGGTTTTATTGTATTAAACTACCTACAATTCATTGATTTAGTTCTTACGACCCTTAGCTTAGCCACCCTTTTTTGTCGATCGGAATGCGGGAAGGTGTAAAGGCGTGTTAGCATACATACGTGTAGTTTTAAAACATTTGTAGATTAATCCTGTGTGGTGTGACTATAAATAAGTAAATAAAATCCTATACCTGCTATTAATATAGAAGGACTATTGTAGTCATTTTGTACTCGAGTCTGTATGTTACTTGACCATATTATTTATAAAGTAGGGTAAAGTCACCAGTGGTCAGCCAGATACCTATAGTCGGCCTCTGCCTATACTTTGTATGAGTGGGAAGAGTACGAAAGATATATTTCCCGCTCTTCGCACTCATATAAGGTCGATTACTGGTCTCTGGCTGACCACTGGTGAGTTTACCCTATATAACCTAAAAATAAACTAGGGGTGTCAATAATAAAAGTCCATAATCTTTAGCTGGACTCTTATCAGTGGAAGGTGTATTACGAATAATAGTTATGGTTTTCACCTCACATTTTACTACTGAGCTGAGTCAGGGTCAATGTTGTTCAAACCAAGTCTCAAACTTAACAAAGTATTCCCTGAACTATTGCGGTATGCGTAGCAGCTATTTCCAACTAAACTTTAGGGATTATCAAATGCCAACAACTCAAGTTTAAATTAACTGCGTGCAAGTTCGTCACAGCGATTCTCTTAAGCGTATCAGTTTTGAACTCGACGCAGCTAATATTAACCGACGAGTTTATATAAGTAGGCCTATCAGAAACCGCTAAACGCATTTTAACGCGTGTATTCTCAATCAATTAATTAATTAATTAATCAATTAATTAGCAGTTTTAGGGTAAATCCGCGATAAATGTCTCAGTTTTTGAAAGGGCCTTCTAATCTCAAAACTATTTATTTCTCAGGAATATTTCTTATGAATATAGATAGTTTGGTCTTTCTTTCTTACGTTACAACTTGTTTTTGTTCACCTAAATAATAATGACTGATTGTGTATAAATTAAGTTTTTAATAGATATCCATATTTGCCCTACCATGAAAATGCTAAGGATAGACGCCTGTGGCGATAGATACCATTATGGAATAAAATAATTAACAAAATAGTACTTAAATGTTTTGTTTGTAGTAAACATGGTTTTAATATTTTGCTTAAATTACAATTACGAGTAAACTGAAGCATTTGTCTAACAAAAAATAAACATTTAAGTATAAAAATGAAGAATTAAAATCAACCGGGGCACATGCATCTACGGGGTAAATGCGTCGATTAAAGATTTTGAGGAATGAAACGTTTTAGGACTGAGGTCCTTATTTAGACTATTAATCCTTTGCTGCGATTTTCAGAAGTTAGGTTTTTGAAAAATGGGTGACTATCCCTCGCATCTATTCCGGATTTATCGTTTACGACATACATCGGCTCACCTCTTACCGCACGCTATGATCATTAAACGACTTCAAAAAAGGAGGAGGTTCTCAAGTCAAGTTTTTTTTTACGTTTTTTACTGAGAACTTTCGACTGGGTGAATGAATTATTTGATGTTCATTTAAAAGCTGGTACTTTCCGTTTTGTCCCATTCTTATCAAAATGAAGATTTGATGATGAAATCTATGAGGAATCGACGGAACTCTTCAAAATTTACAGGCATAGCGATTTTGGTATTTTTCATTGTAACTCGCGTATTTGCTCTTGGAAAGCACTATAGCCACAGATTGCCACCGGAACTCCTAAACGATATATATTTCAAGGGTGGTGACAAGATATTTCCATTAAGATAGTTGAGCGACTATGACGAAGCATATTGAGGTTTAAATATTTGACTATGACTTTCCCACAGCGTTGCTTACAGCGAGATTGAAATGATCTATAGTTTCTTATTAGTTGAGAGGGACTACATAAAAGCACAATTATGATCACTAAAATGTATAAAATAAAATAAATGATTAAAAAAACAAAAAACCCCCTGGCTTGTTATAGCTTTTTGTTAAAATATTGCAGGACGCCGACTTCAGTTGGACTGACCTATCACCGATCAAAATTCGAAAATTTATAAAACAAGCTCGGAGTTATATTATGAGAGCGGAGCGAGGGGTCGACAATTAGTTTACAAAATTAAAAAAACTAAAAACCGCCATCAAAAAGCAAAAGATAACTTCTTTTAAAATGGTAGGTTCGATATCTGTGGGCAAATTGGCCTACGAATAATTACATTGCTAGCAAAATAGTGTCATTATTGGAACGTTTCAACAGCCTTACTTTTGTGGACATATTTTTAAAGAATTGGGCGAATATTTTGAAGCCGTTTTTGGATAATAATAATAATCATAATTACAATTTTTTGTTACATGTCCAGTAAACTAAGATACCTAGCCAGAAACCAAATCGAAATCTGCAGCCACTTCTAGAAAAATGTGAACAAGAAAGTGGTTCGGAACAAACGCCCAAATAATTCAACCCTATTACAACTTGCGCGTACCTAATAAACTTGAGTTGTTGGCATTTGATAATCCCAAAACTTAAGTTGGAAATAGATTTTAACTGACGTACATTTTTTTTTTAGAAAATCTTTGTCAAGCTTACATAGTAGGGAAGTTGCCACAATTAACTAATACAGTACAGAGTAGATAACACGGCAAAAATGCGTGCTTACATAATATTAAATTTAATTACAGACAACACTTAATGTTACATTAATTATTATTCGGGTTGGTTCTTCTCTCACTCGCTCTCATACGCTGTTATGCAGGTTTCTGCGACTTTACCCGAACCTGAAAAAAACCCCGAAGTAGATACATTTTATTTAAAAATTACGATAAGTAACCTATATGGAACATATAGGTTACTTTCATCCTGATAAATTTAGATTGTTCTCGAGGGAATAATGAAATCTATGCGGACGAAGTCGCGGGCAAAAGCTAGTTATGTACAAATTAATTGCTTACATTGACTGTATATAGCTGTATCAATAACGAATTATCGGTTCTACTACAGTTGCTCTGCTCTTAAGCATTTTTAAGCATGTGAGTGCATTTATTTTGCGTTAACAACAGCATAAGTAAAACAATACATGACGCAACAAAATAACAAAGAAACATGAACAAAATTATAACTATTTATTTCGAGTGCTAGGTCTACTTTACAAACAAATTAATTTTCAGTGTTTAGTGTTGAAAAAAACTCAGAATTAATTTGTTTGTAAAGTAGACTTTTAAGCACGTCATTTGACCCTCCATTTACTGGCCCTCCAAATGGAATTAATGAAAACGCTGAAATTTAATTAATTAATAGGAGGAAAACCGAATATCAAATTTGATTAAGGAACGATGGTTTATAGACAGTTTCTACAAGAAACAGTTGTGAAAATTATTTTAAACAGCCTTCAAGTGGTTTGAGAATTTCTAACCGGGGCGGCGATCTTGTTGGTTTACTCCTTGCGCTACGTAAGAGGGTTATAGGTGATAAACTTAAGTAAATGACCTCTTGCATGTAGTTGTAACACATCTGTACAGACCGTTCGACATTCTATATTTAAAATTAGACGTCAATTCCGTATTAGTTTTGTACACAACTACATGCAAGAGGTAATTTACTTAAGTTTTTCATACATAGGTACTACATGTACTTTGTTGGCGCTACCTGTGACTCAAGTCTTAAACACACTAAAATGTAATTAATGTGAGCTACAGGAACAACATAAAGTCACCGGTTAATAGCGAGTGGTTTAAGATGATAGTTAATATGTAATGTATAAATAATGTTACCTAGGAACACGTGTGTATAGTCTGCAACATATTATTATTATACCGTAACCTAAGAGATACTTCACTATCGTCACCAGGGCCCGTAATTTTCATGCCGTTGACGCAAAAATGACGTCACGCTACATAGAGTATGATTCCAAATGGTTTTATCGTAATTTATTAACCATTAGTCGTCACTTATTCAATCATGTAAAAATGAGTTAAGTAATCTATTGACGCATAGAAAAATACCTACTTCATACCTAAAACGTAAATGAAAATATTTGATTGAGAAGGACAGTGGCAAAAATTATCGAGTAACATTATCATTTAAAAAAACAATTTTATGTTGTAATAAAAAATAACATGATTTAGCAAATAAAAATACAGTTATGGCATTGACATTCATAAAAGAAAATGGTCTCTATTTGCCATATTTAAATAATGAATGGAGAAAAAGTAATGATCCGTATTTTGATTGCTATTAAGCTGTATTTAACTTTAATCATTTTACCGCTTCTTATTTTTTTTTATTTGTATCAGTTAATACGTAGGTACCTAAACACCGGCCAAATGATAGCAGAGCACTCTGTGTTAAAAAAATTGTCATTTTGCCGTTATCGGCACCAAAAGTACGACGCGTGATCATCATGGTAATCAAAAGATGTCTATTGCCGAACATAGCTCTCACCTGAGCATAAATTACAATGTAAAGCCAATTTGTGCATGTATGCAATGTCCATCCAGTGCAAAACCCATTCCAACCGTCAATCAGCAATTCCATTCCAGCACAATGCGCAATAAGTAAATGTAGTTGTAGAGATTGGGCTTTCCCAAGTAGCAGGAGTAGAATAACACAGGTTCAAACCTTTTATTTGGTTTCTACTCTACGACTTCAAAGGCTGAGATTGTTGATGTTAGCTCTAGGAGCCTGAGAGACCAAATATGTATAATAACAATAACGCTCCGGGCACCGTTCGCTTATTTAATTTGTGATCACGAAGTCAAAACGCCAAGTATTGTATTGTAGTGTTAATGCGTCGCCAAACCTTTATGCTGCTCATTTCACCCGGCTCTCTTACGCCTATACCTAACTAATTACAACTTGCAACTAATTAACCATTGCTTCTTGGTAATACGTTGGCAGCGATCCGGAATTTCCTTAAGATTTCTGAGAAATTACCACATTAATACCAGAATTGCATATTTTATATATTTAACAACGTAAGAATTATTGACCGGAAGTTTAAGTTGTACCGTCAGAGTAAAAACAACTTTTTCATATTCTCAATTAGGTAGCATTAAACTTGCTTGTATGATTTTGCTCGCTTGATCGACCGCTCGACATAAAACCGTTTTTGGTAGAAATGAACGAAAAGATACATAATGCTGGTAGTGATTTTCGAAAATCGATAAAATGAATAAGATAACAAATCGCCAGCTTAAGTCAATTCCATGCATTTCGATTCGATAGAAAACAGAAACGTTACTAGCATTTGCACCTTGGCTAGGCCTCCTGGCGACATGATTCACATATCGTCGCTTAGCCAACAACACCGCGTAAGTCAACGATTGAACACGAATTAAGAGTTAATTTAATATAATACAAATAAAGTTCAAAACTCGATAACATTCGATTTTGACATGTGCGGTGTTGTTAGCTAAGCGACGATATGTGACTGTTGGAGGATAATAAAGACTGCTATTTATACATGAAAGTTCACAGTGGCGATAACACCCATAGAAAAATACCTACTTCATACCTAAAACGCAAAATAAACTATTTGATTGAGAAGGACAGTGGAAAAAAATCATCGAGTAACTTTATCATTAAAAACTGTTTTATGCTGTAATAAAAAATAATTCGTTAAGGAAAATTGTCTCTATTTGCCATATTTAAATAATAAGTGGAGAAAAAAATACATGCTGCCGTGATCCGCATTTTGATTGCGATTAAGCTGTATTTAACTTTAATCATTTTACAGCTTCTAATTTTTTTTATTTGTACAAGGTAATACGTACCTAAACATCTGCCAAATGAAAGCAGAGCACTCTGTATCTAAAATTTCGTAATTTTGCCGTCATCAGCACCAAAAGTACGACCCCCGATCATCATGGTAATCAAAAGATGTCTATTGCCGAACATAGCTCTCACCTGAGCATAAATTACAATGTAAAGCCAATTTGTGCATGTATGCAATGTCCATCCAGTGCAAAACCCATTCCAACCGTCAATCAGCAATTCCATTCCAGCACAATGCGCAATAAGTAAATGTAGTTGTAGAGATTGGGCTTTCCCAAGTAGCAGGAGTAGAATAACACAGGTTCAAACCTTTTATTTGGTTTCTACTCTACGACTTCAAAGGCTGAGATTGTTGATGTTAGCTCTAGGAGCCTGAGAGACCAAATATGTATAATAACAATAACGCTCCGGGCACCGTTCGCTTATTTAATTTGTGATCACGAAGTCAAAACGCCAAGTATTGTATTGTAGTGTTAATGCGTCGCCAAACCTTTATGCTGCTCATTTCACCCGGCTCTCTTACGCCTATACCTAACTAATTACAACTTGCAACTAATTAACCATTGCTTCTTGGTAATACGTTGGCAGCGATCCGGAATTTCCTTAAGATTTCTGAGAAATTACCACATTAATACCAGAATTGCATATTTTATATATTTAACAACGTAAGAATTATTGACCGGAAGTTTAAGTTGTACCGTCAGAGTAAAAACAACTTTTTCATATACTCAATTAGGTAGCATTAAACTTGCTTGTATGATTTTGCTCGCTTGATCGACCGCTCGACATAAAACCGTTTTTGGTAGAAATGAACGAAAAGATACATAATGCTGGTAGTGATTTTCGAAAATCGATAAAATGAATAAGATAAGAAATCGCCAGCTTAAGTCAATTCCATGCATTTCGATTCGATAGAAAACAGAAACGTTACTAGCATTTGCACCTTGGCTAGGCCTCCTGGTGACATGATTCACACATGTGACTGTCGGAGGTTAATAAAGACTGCTATTTATTCATCAAAGTTCACAGTGGCGATAAAATTAGTCGACTGCATCGATACAATCAGGGCAACACTTATACAGGTTGTCCCAAAACTTTACATAATTTACATATTACATGATAAGAATACCCACTTTTTACCGGTCTTTACTTTATTTTTTCATCAAATATGGTAAACAGGCCCTATTTGTGCCGCCCACTCGCAGTAATTTCGTACATTCGTTCCGGATGTTTTACATGAAGTTGAATTTTCATCTTTAAGTTATATTAAAATGTTTCACCTGGAGCAAGAGTGGCAGTGAGCAGGCAGCATTGCATCTCATAGAACAGATGGACGATGATGGGGCTATAGAAATCTCGATCCTCTATCTAGACAGCACGTCAAACATCTTTCTTTTCATAGCTTAGAGAAACACACTTCAATTACCTACTTGAGCATCTCAAGTTTGAAGTCTGTCTGTAGACGGGGTGAGGCTATGCGTTGAGATAATGTTGACGAAGCTCGTGTTTATCAATTTCGTCGTATATATTTATTTGCTACGATATTTATGTACCTATTTTTAGCTGGTTTGCGATTTCCGAAAGACTTAGTATGTGTATATGTGTAGGTATGTACAAGCACTTAAGTAAATTGCCTCTACGGGTGCGTGCTAGGTAGGGGTCCCCTTGTTTCTCCGACTTCAGGTTAGGTTAGGTTAGACTTGTAACCATCACAAGGTAACCTTAAATCAACACGGGTTCAGCAGCAAATAGCTTTCTATAAAACGAAAATTCTCCTAAGTGATACGTTCTATGGAATAGGTGAAGGTGAAAAAAGAGTAAATCTGCCAGGTATTCCGGAAAGTTCTCACTTGCTTCGTAACGTTCTCTACAGTTTCGCCTCTGGAGCCTTAGGAATAGCATTTTTGCGATGGCAGTCAAATGCATAATGGAGTTTTCGATTCACTCCATCGAGGATTGTAAATTTAAAATACACACAAGAACCCGATTTCTGGCTCAATTATATACTACAACTTGAAGTCTGACTTGAAGTACCTTGGTTAGTACTCCCTTTTGCCAGCGACTCTGTCTGCGTAGAAGTCGTTGAACGCTATTTCCTCAGTTTTTTTTTTCTTTATTAAAAGTACTCTATTTAGTAAGTCGATTTGTTGAAGCGTTAGACCGTGAAGGCGTAACAAACAAACAACACACACTTTCGCTTTAATAATATTAGTGAGGATACAACCAAGGATAAATACCTACGTGATTTTCAAAATATCAGAGTAAAGATACGTTAACATAAACAACAAGTAATGCAAACTAATCTAAGTTTATTTTTGCTATAATTTGTTTTTTAATTTGTCATAGTTTTAGTTTTAATTTGTTATTTTTACTTTCTATTATAGTATATTTCTCTGTTCAATAAATAATATTTTATGTAGAAACATGACCAAAAAGCGTCAACGGGCTTTACTTCAAATTAGTCTATGCAAAATCGAAATATCACGTGAAAAATATATCGGTGTTAAAACTGTGACAATATGTCGACGTCAACGATAGCTCAACCTCTCAACGTTGAACCAAGATTTAATGGCTTAAGAGCCATTTGCAAGAAAAAGTTATTGTAAAGTAGTCTTAAATTAATTTGATGGATTTTAGACTGATATTTCCATAGATTGGACTTAGCTAAATTAAACTTCAGCCTAAATCTAGATTTATATGTTAACTGTTATTTGCCCTAAAACTTTATTAAGTTAAAAATTGTTTTAGAGAAACAAAATAGAACAGTATTGTATTGTATTTTGTATATTGCATGGTCCATGTTTCTCTCTCCAAGTTTCCAATTATTAATTTCAAAGTTCGACTTACTGAGCTCGTCAACATAAATATCAAAACTTCACAATTCATAAGTTGCGCTTCGTTAAAATATAACTTCTAAATTTATTTATGCACGTTTGTTACGCCTAGTATTATTTAAAAAATGGCACATTGTTTTACGGTAACACTGTATTAACGTAGAAATCATAATATTAAATGTTCCTACCTACGCACTTAAATGACTAAGCGAGTCTGTGTTTAAATCAAGCAAACGATGGACGACGGGTCTGGCTTTCTTTACACCGTATGTGTATGTATATTAAAAGATTGATGGCTTTTATTCAACTGGTACTTCGTGAATTAATATTCCATACTCGTCTGATATGCGCGTTAAATCTAATATGTAATACTAACTAAGCTAGTCTTCAATTGTAATTTGTTATATAATGATGATAAATGTATTTTCGTATAAATAAACATTTTCGTTCCCTATCTAATTCATGTGCAAAATGTGGTTACAGAATTATCAAGAAGTTTTAAGACTTGTTGGTAATTCTTTAGCTCTGCCTACCCCACTCTGGGAATGAAGGCGTGAGTTTATGTATGTATGTATGTATCTAATTCATGTGTCTATGCTTACTTACTATGCTTAATTTCCTTAATAAAATAATCATTGTTATCGGTTTCCTTTGATTATTAAGAGTACAACAATATCAAAAAGCGGCGCTTATTTAAACGGTATCGTTATTTATTAAAGAGAAGGCGCACGGTATAAGCCCCTAAAGGATAAACATTTATTAGTTATTCATTAAGACCCGACATTCTCATTAACCTGCTCGTCGCCGGTATTTGCACTAATCTACCCTAACAAGGAGCCGACGGGAGCCTGTTGCGTCGCATATTACTTATTAGTGGTCTTAAAATCGTTTGCCTGAGACAGTTTGGCGCATTTATGAAAATCATATTTTGTTAACAGCATAAGCATAAACTTGCATTCTTATACGAGTATGTCATTTGTCCTAAAGCACTTTGGCCCGTAGAACCCTTTAAAATTAAATTAGCTAAAAGGTTATATTCACATAAATTGTCTACCGTAAAGGTTATTTAATACCAAAAAGTTGAGTATGTAAAATTTTATTAGCTAAAGCATTTTAGCCCCAGAATTTTATATTTTTTTTAGGTGGTGTTGAGAAAATATTTAAGGTAAATATTACCAAACTGTCGATTAAGCAAACATTAGTTAACCACTACGACGAGCTTCGCGTATTAAGTTAAAAACTGTACACCACACATGATGCGCGAATTTAGCGAGCGAAGCGAGTGATCCTTACCAGCGGCCGATGAAGCGCCAGAAAAAAGCTGCTGTTATTATTATGTAGATGATGTTATGTATGAATGTTGAAGAAGGGAAATAAATTTGTCAAGATCGTAGCAAGTGGAAAGAAGTGGTCTCTGCCTACCCCTCTGGGAAACAGGCGTGATTTAATGTATGTATGTATGTATGTTATGTGAATTGCTTATTCAAAATTAGACAAAATAAGCATTACCCACTCGCTTCACCCGCTTGCTCACGCCGTGGTCCGTCGGTTCACCCTGGGTAATACAGTACCCAACACTATTTGGCCCTCACTTCAGTTTGGACACTATATAATCCACGACAGAGGAATAAAACGGCTATTAAACGTTTCTATCCTTTTCTTGAAAAATACGATACGTGTTACGATTTATAGTTCTCAAACAAACTCAAAACAAAGTTCGTCGTTCAAGGCAAGGTAGTTGCGCAAATGTTCCACAAATATAATCAAATCCCTTAAGTTACATTTCATATTGTGTTTTATTTATTTTTTCAAAATTCTGGGACCCAAACTTTTACTTTTAAAGGAGTTCTTTAAATTTAGATGTTTTTGGATTTTGTTCCCTATTTTACGGTTTTAAACAAACTTAAATATTATATAGCCAATTTTGTGTCAGATATTAAAAGCCGCGTCAAAAATAATGGGGTGACCGCCTGATTTCGAACGCCAGGAGGCGGTGAATCAACGGTATTTTGTACTTCATAGCACGGGTGCGAGGGTTCATCGAGGTCGTCGCGTCAGTATGAAGCGTTAGTGAAAACAATAAATAAAGTTTGACCATTTTTGGCACATGTTATTACTTATTATTTAACTCTGCGATGTTATAAAGAAATATAATATCATAATCAAACACTATTTAGCTCTTATGATTACAAAAACAACAAAATGAAACTTGAAAATAAAATAAGACGGTAAAAGTTATGCGACGCAATAAGGACACCGTGCCGCGCCGACACCTTTCTCTCTCGACGACGAAACTAAACAAACTGAAAGGATACTCGTAAATGAATAAATAAATAAATATCAGGAAACAATCTCATACAAATTGACCTAGTCCCAAACTAAGCTCTAGGCTTGTACTATGGGTACTAGACACCGATAAACATACTTATATAGAGAAATATATACTTAAATACATAGAAATCACCCATACTCGTAGCACAACGCGACGATAGGTTCTTAACTAAGTAGGAAAATTCGAAAACAATCAGCATATTGTCTGCTTTTTTGTTTTTTTCTAACCGAGGAAGTTAATGACGAAGATCTTGTTTGACTCTAAGGAGCCTTTTTTAATAGTTGGCTTTACTTGTGCACTAATCAGTTTTCTTTTGGTTTTCAGGTAAAAATGCTCTCTACAAGAAGAAATATCAATATCACAGTAAATTTAGGCCTCCATATCCAAAGGAACAATTTTGTGCATATTATTAAGTAATATAATTATTGTATACATGTAGATTGTAAGTGTACAGTACATATTTATAGTTTAATGGATTTTGAGATAATTCAATGTAAATATATACAAAAAACTAGTCCTCTCGTCTACGAGCCATGACGGGAGAACTATTTTAGAAAGTTAAGTAGGTAAATGTTCTGACGTATTGTTAAATTAAATTAGGATATGGAAGGTTTTAAAAACATAATGTACCTATATGTGTATTTGTAGTGTCTTTATCTGCTATAGTATAAGAGTTATTTTGATTAATTGTTGTGTTACTTCTAGGGTCCAAATAATTATGATTGCGAAAGTGTTTACGAATTTATGTCATTGCATGATACTCGTAAAAGAAGCATTTACTTCTCACTAAGTAATTGCCGTAGACATATGTATAATAATTTTAAATCAATGATGAGTCCCTTGTAGTTATATACCTATTACCTTGTACAATTGTATTAAGGCACGCAAGTTAATGTAATGTGCATATACTTAATGTCTCAATAGATCAAAGAGAAAGTAATTTAATTTAAGAATAGGGATGATCCAGACAACATCACCCACGCTTTTAATTAAAAATATTTCAACATCAGTAAAATTAACTTGTTTCATCTAATTTGTATTTTAATTACTTTTTTCCTTAATAGTAATATTTTTGCAACGTTGTGCCCATTGTTGTCATTTGATTTCGAAACATTAAATTCAAACAAATGTCATAGTCGAAAATATCTCACAATTGAATCAGAGACAGTAAGCCTAGAAATGGATTTAGAAAACCATAATATTGTAAAAATATTGTTTATCAAAATTGCTTGAGGTCAAAAGGAATCGTCTTCATACGAAAGGTGTGTCGAATCCGAGGCCGGAAAAATTAATCTAACAGTAAATTTATAGGCCCTCCAGCATTTAAAGTCCAAGTCTTGAAATGACAAGCAGCCTAGATCTTAGAATGTCAGAGTAGTAATATGTCAAAGTCTCAGAATGACCATTTAGTACAACGTCAACATCTTTGAATGTCATACTAGTAATACGTCAAAGACTGAGAATGACCAGGTAGTAAAACACCATCATCTTTTAAAGTCACCGTCTTGAAATGTCAAGCTGCATAGACCTTACAATGTCAGAGTAGTAAGCTTGACATTATACGACCTTGACGTTGTTCGAAATTGACGTTGTAAGACCTTGATGTTGTACGACCACGACGTTGTACGACCTTGACGTTGTCTGACCTTGACGTTATAAGACCTTGACGTTGTATGACTTTGACGTTGTACGACCTTGACTTTGTAAAACGTTGACGTTGTACGACCTTGGCGTTGTAAAACCTTGACGCTGTAAGACCTTGACATTACACGACAAGGACGACACGTTTCAAGATTTTGACGTTGTCCTTTCTGGACATAATTTAAGCACTTAACATTTCAAGTTTGACTTAAAACGCCGCGCGGAGGGATTTAAAGTATCGTGTGTCAAGTTCACCTTAAGAAACATTTTCGATATTTACTCTGCACGACTAAATGTCAGAATACTAGTAGGAATAGTAAAATCTGTATCCCACTCATTATTCTGCATACTTTCTCACATTTA
Organism: Acleris emargana; assembly: GCA_927399475.2. Classification (NCBI taxonomy): domain Eukaryota; kingdom Metazoa; phylum Arthropoda; class Insecta; order Lepidoptera; family Tortricidae; genus Acleris; species Acleris emargana. The sequence goes on from OV656837.1 coordinate 14,230,196, forward strand.
CGAGGTACATAAGTATTATTATATTTTTTAGAACTGCCTTGAATGCAGTAATTATTATTTTGTATGAATGTTATTCGTTCGATGTTTCAACATAATGTTTTGACGAAACCAAATAAATTGTACCAAATATACGTGTTCACTGTCTACGTGAGTTTATTTCACGAGTACATACCTATCCCTTACTTTTACTTTTTTCATGGAAAGGTGAAGGCACCCGAGCGCACGCGCCACCTGACGGTAAGTTGGAACTGAAACCCCATACACATTTTAATTCTCAAGACTACAATCCCATGACTGCAATCCTAAGACCCCAAATGCGTTGCCATCCGAGAGGACTGAGATAAAATGCTTCTATACTAGTAATTTCCAGCACCCAACAATGCGAACACTGCTGCTTAGCCTTAGGTAAGATAAGATGGCGAGAGCTATCCGGACGGACACTGCACAAGGTCCTATTTAAAATTTCCTATTTTTTCCTGTAATATCAAAATACCTTACACAAAGAACACAGTTAATATCTACATTGTTGTTAGTATCAGCAGATCCACGGACATGTAAAGGGTAATTTTAAAGTATTCATAACAACATGTGTACCTATCTACTACCTATCTGGGTATCTCATAGACCCATCCATCTTTTGCAGATTCATCTTTATTACAGCTGTCACATAACCGATACATTCACACGATGGGTACGTGTGACTGAAATGATAACATAACGAGAGGGATTTCGCGTCCCGGACTTTTTCTGTTCACGGGAATCGGGATTTTATTAAAATGACAAAGTATTCCTACACATTATTGATTCCCGTATTCATTTGTGGAACGTAAGGTCACCGGCATTAATATAATATTCAACATAGGGCAAAAAAATATCTGACACGTCTCTATTACGAGATATATTATTAGAGCGTGTGAGATATTTTGAGCCCACATTTGGATTATATGTATATTATTGCTGGTATAGAAATTATTTAAAAATCAAATTGATCGCTTTAAAGCCCAAAGTTTAGGGTAAATTTTCGTTCCGAAAAATAGTCGTTTTATAGAGATGGCAGAGCCCGCGGCAGTACCCCAAGGTTGAAGGTTGAATTGTAACAAAGGTACCTGTAGAATACAGGGTGCCTCTGACCTTGGGGCTTTAATTGCATAGATCATTTCTACTCCTGAAACTAAACTTCTTTTGTTCTGTAAGTTGTTAAAAATATGTTCAGTTTAAATTTATTTTTTATCATACAAGTTAAAACTAATTTTCAATGTACGCGATCCAATTCTCCATTTTCCTTTAGCCCTTGTACCAAGGTAATGCCGCCCCCGTACCATGAGATAGTGATTACATGGCCAGTATGTAATACACTGATTTTACAATTAGACTTTAACATCAATTAGTTATCTAAATTTAAGTTATTTTTTCATGTTGCAGAACAAAAGTAGTTCAGTTTAGCGAGTAGAATCGATCGTTGAATTTAAAGCCCCAAGGTCAGAGACACACTGTATATGTACTTATACAAAAAGGGCAGTAAATCGTACCCGACTTTTTACAAGGTAAAATGTACCTATAATTGTATCGTACTACGCGCAGACGCTTTTGGCCTACAATTTCGACTGCGGAGAGTCAGAACTTCCGTTAAAAGTAAAGATATAGTTTTTTCTCAAAAATGACCGGAAAAGTTGACATTACTAACACCATACTGAGACGCGAAGTACATAGTTTACAGACAGGTCCCAAATTAAAAAAAAATTACATTGCGTGCTCGCTACACAAGCCCGCAATGTTGCATACAAATTTCATTGTTATCTAGTTTGTAACTTTTTAAAAAGTGAAAACGGCCATAATAAAATGAGGGCGCAAGTGTTATTCATCCATATTTTATTCGAAACGTAACTTTTTTATCTGTGTCTGGAATAGCTTGAGTTTTTTTTTCTAAAAAAAGCTTGCGTTTCTCCTTGTCATAAAAATAATGGCGGTAAAGAGTGAGGTTATTTCACGTGAAATTTGTGTTTATATGCGATTTTTTTCTTGCGATTTTTGAGAAAAGCACTATATATGCCTCGGCAGGAATCGCAATTGCGGGCCTCGTATTTTTAAACGGACTCGCAAGCTCGTCCGTTTAAACCAATTCTCGCCCCGCAATTACCTGCTTCACTGCCTAGGCAATAATGTACTATTATCACCTCCAAAAAAATAAAAACATTATAGGTAAGTAATTCAAGTAAAAATCTTAAATTAATGTTTTATCCTATTTATTATCATTACATTAAACATCAATTCTCACGTTTCTAACTTCAAAAAAGACTTCCGTGCGCACATTTAATTTATAGACCACGCATACATTTTAGACTAGGGTGAAATTTTCAAAAATCCTTCCTTAGTTGATGCCTACTCTGTATAAGGTATATACGAGGGGCGTTCAATAAATTCTCGGTATGAGAAGGAAAACAAAAGCATACGATTAGTGTTTTATTTTTATTTTTCTATATATTCCCCCCCTATGCTTATACACTTATAAGATCTGTCAATAAGTTTATTTAACCCTTCATAAAAATATTTTTTGTCTTTGGTGTCAAAATGCTCCACCACCGCTGCCTTCAACGCTTCATCATTAGAAAATCGATGTCCACGAAGATCCTTTTTAAGGTTGGGAAACAAAAAGTAGTCGCTGGGGGCCAAGTCTGGACTGTACGGCGGGTGAGTAATTGTTTCGAACGCAGATTCAAGAACAGCAGCCTTGGCAACATGAGCACTGAGCAGTATGCACAGGGGCGTTGTCATGAAGAAGCAGCACTCCTCTGGTCAATTTTCCCCTCCTCTTCTCTTTGATTGCTTCCCGTAATTGGCGTAAAACGTTAGTGTAGTACTCTCCTGTAATATTTAAACCCTTTTCTTTATAATCTATTATTATTTATATTTTATTTTTATTTCTTTATCCCTTCACAATCCCAGAATATTGTCGCCATGATCTTGCCAGCTGAGGGGACGACTTTGAATTTCTTGGGATGAGGTGTTCCTTTAACGTGCCACTGCATCGACTCTTGTTTGCTCTCAGGGTCATAATGATGAACCCAAGTTTCATCTCCGGTAACAATTTTTTGGAGCAAACCATCAGGGTTTTCACCACACAGCTCAATGAAGTCGGAACAACAAGCAACACGCGTATGCTTCTGAAACGGTGTCAACATTCGTGGTACCCATCTCGCACTAACTTTGGTATGTTAAGATGATCGTGGATAATATCATGTATTGTACCAATAGAAATATTGGTTTTTTGTGCTAAAGACCTAACCTTCACTCGACCATCTTCCATTATAATTTTCTCCACTATTTGAATGTTTTCTGGTGAAGTAGCTTCAACAGGACGACCAGGTCTAGGGTCATCTTCTATGCTCTCCCTCCCACGCTTAAATTCATTTGACCACTTTTGCACAGTAGATAATGAAGGAGCGGACTCACGGTAAACTAAATCCATTTCTTCTTTAATACACTTTTGATTTTTACCCTGTTTAGTCAAGAATTTTATCACGGCTCGATGCTGCAATTTAATTATCATTGTAAAATCGCTCATGGTGGTCACGTTTATTCAGCAGTAGCAGAAAAACAAAAGAACGTGTGGGCTTCAAATTTACTTTTTTTTACTGTCGATGAATGACTCTTAGCGGCCAGTATTAAGAAGTTTACTAAAAAGGTTTGCAAGATACCAATACCGAGAATTTATTGAACGCCCCTCGTATGTGCATAATTCGCTGTCTCTACTTCCAGCGCTCTGGGCTGTGCGTTGATACATCAACAATGAGTTTAGAATTTTATATACGAAAATTATAACTACAGCAGCTAATTGAAACTTTACCTCTGATTGCGGTATTGATTGAATCGTCCGTGAGTCTTCAGGAAAAATATAGCGTTGCGCAAGTTCGTAAAACTAGTTGTGACCCGATCAGTCAGGGACTGACCCGGCGCCTTCGTTTCTTTATTACTCCCTTGATATTCTTGCTCTTTATTTTTCTGTAAGAACCTAGTCGTGGGTTTTGACAACAGAGGATATTTAAAGGCAATGTGGCTAATAACATTTTCCTTCCTTGATTAGAAAAATATTCAAATACTGTTCGATTACCAATTTGTTTGTGCAAAATGTGGTTACAGAATTAACTACAAGTTTTTAAAGTTGTAGGTAATTCTGTAGCTCTGCCTACCCCACTCTGGGATTACAGGCGTGAAGGTATGTATGTATGTATGTATGTTCGATTACCTAATTTAAAGTATGGTAAAACTTCAAAATACCCGGGTAAGACATGAAAATTTTCTTTGAGCGATGGCTCCTCAGGGCTGTACATACTTGGGCCTATACATATAGACCTTTTAAGGGTTCTTTGCCTTGAAGATATAACGCTCTTTTTGACATCGAATTGTTAAATTTTGCGAGTAAGGAGGTAGTAATTCTATAATTGTGTTTTAACCATTGATTGTTTTTGTAGTAACGGCTTCGGGACCATACACTGGGCAGGCTCCGACATGCCCCGGTTATTTTCTAAAATTGGCACTAGTGTTTCATAGCTTTCCTTGCTATTTTCCAAAAGCTTATTTTACTCAAATGCCGGGGTGTAACGGCGGTAACGATTAATTAACTAAGTGCGGTGGCGCGTGAAATGTATCAAAAATTACATTTAAACTGAGAATTTTAATTTTAAATATTTATGAACCTTACCTGCATCTAAAAACTTCTCCTTTTCACACTACTGCGTTGAAGCCCTAAAGATGTTTGTTACTCAAAAGATCTACTTGCTTATGTTTTGCAGGATTTGATGGTATTTATATTATTATATTCGATATACTAAAACAGTATTTTACTCCAGTGTATTTAATAATTAGAAGGACAAAAATTTATGATTTTATACAAATGTTCTTAATGGAGAATAATACAAAAAAAAATGTTATTTTTTTAAATTAGCTGAAATCTAACGTTATAAATTAATTTTAATTTATCAATCCTTTTTCTTTTATATCAAGACGTTACAATCAACACTTTTAGTTTGTCCTATTGGTATCTACCTATATTTATGTTTGGCCTAAGCTTAGAGGCATCATCGAGTCAAATCTGACGTATCGTGAGCGCCATCATGTTCCAGAGAGGATTAGCCGGCCGACGGGAGTCCACAAGTCTGTTACATGTGATCCACAATCAGTAGGTATCTATAGGCTATTCCCACTAATCTCTACCCCGGCTTAACCAATGGGAACGAAAGATGCCTATAGAAATTACCTTCCAATATAACATTTTTCTCTTAATTTTTTCCTATCTAAATCTTTTAAAACCTCACCCTCTCACAAATTATTTAATTAGGCTTTTCAGTAAGCCACTAGGGGATACAGCTCAAATATTAAGTAATTTCTAATTACTTACTTTGCTGATCTGCGTTTCTACACCTGGGCTTTTTAATTACCTTACGCAAACGTGTCATAGCAAATTGCTGAACTGTTATAATTACGATTATTAGAGCAAGGGAGGAATCCTCAGGTGGAACATTACAATGTGTCACGCTGAAAATACGGGTACGGACCCTTATAATTGCGTGCCGTACTATAGGAGAGTAATTGGCGGGGCGAGCCCACGGCGCACCCCGTTTAGTTGTTAATTCGTTCCATGACGCATCCCAACTCAAGATATTGGGGATCGAGTCCAAAAGTTCTAGCCGATTACCTATTTAGTAATGGTAATTATCAGTAGGATGGAGGTAGCCTTACATGCTCGCAACTTGTTCAGCAGAGCTCACTTTATGGCAAAACTGAGATGTACTAGCTAGTAACTTAACTAAAGGTCCTATACTCCTTAAAAGGGACAGACGGCGTCCTCAGCGACTCTGCATCTCGAACGGTCTTGAGTTTCGCGTTTGACTTCTCTTCCCGACTCCCTGATGGTCTTCTCGCCGCCCATTGCTTTGCCTGGTTTTCATTGGGGATTCCACTATTTTCAACCCATAACCTGTTTACGTATACGAGTATATTATGGACAGAATTCCTTCGGGGACTTCTTCTTCTTCTTCAAATTCCTCTCCACTACTGGAGGTTGGCAGTCAGCTCTGCATTCAACTTCCTATCTCTCGCCAAACGGAACAGCTCTTCAACCGTGGCGACACCTGTCCAGGTCTTTATGTTCCTGAGCCATGACATCTTGGGTCTGCCAACGCTTCTCTTCCCCTCTACCTTGCCCATGACAATAGTTTGAAGCAGTTGGTATCGCTTGTTACGCAGAATATGGCCCAGGTAGGCTACTTTTCTCCTACGAATGGTTTGCAGTAGTTCACGGGGTTTTTTAACTCTGCGTAGCACCTCTACATTTGTAACTCGTTGAACCCAACTAATTCTCAGCATTCTGCGGTACAACCACATCTCTAAAGCTTCAAGTCGTCGGCGAGTGTCCTCCTTAATAGTCCACGCCCGGGAGCCGTAAAAAACTATTGGCCATATGTAACACTGGAGCATTCTGACACGTAGACGTATATCTAGCTGTCTATTCCTGAGCACCTTCTGCATTTTCATAAATGACGCACGGGCTATTTCGATCCGGGTTTTAATCTCCTGATCTGATTCCCATGTTTCAGTGACCCATATGCCCAGGTACTTGTAGCGGGAAACACGTTCTATTGCTGTGCCAGCGACACGGATGGTAGGGTTTAAGGTTTTGTTACGTGACACCAGCATGAATTTGGTCTTTGATAGGTTCATGGCTAAACCTGCATTTCGGCTCCGTTCGTAAACTCTGTCCACTATCATTTGTAATTCCTCCGCGTTTGAAGCAATAAGGATGGTGTCATCTGCGTATCGGATGTTATTGATCACGCAACCGTTGACTACTACTCCCCATGCTTGATCATCCAGCGCATCAGAAATGATAGCTTCAGAGTACAAGTTAAAAAGCAGGGGCGACAATATACAGCCTTGCCTCACCCCTCGACATATGGCCACTTCCTCGGTTTCTTCCCCTTCGACTCTTACTACGCCCGTTTGACCCCAATAGAGGTTTTGAATGATGCGCACATCCTTCCCATCTAATCCCGCTCTATTTAAAAGACATATAAGAACCTCGTGACGAACATGGTCAAAAGCCTTTTCGTAATCAACGAAACATAAATATACATCTTTCTGCAAGTCTTGGCATTTTTGGACGAGTAAGTTAACTGCGAATAATGCCTCTCTGGTGCCAACACCCGGTCTAAATCCAAATTGAGTCTCTCCTAGTTGTTCCTCACACTTTACACGGACTCGACCGTGCACAATGGAAAGAAACAACTTTAACACCTGACTCATCAAACTTATTGTTCGGTAATCACTGCATTTTTTGGCGTTTGGCTTCTTCGGTAAGGTAATGAAGGTAGATTTCAACCATTCTTTTGGCAAGATTCCGGTATTGTAAATGTGATTAAAAAGTGATGTTAGCGAGTCTACATATTCGTATTCGATTAGCTTAAGGATCTCTACTGCAATGTGATCCGGTCCGGTTGATTTTCCGGTTTTAGCATTCCTTAAAGCATGGAGTATCTCAGATCTTAGTATTGCTGGACCATTTACACTTTGTGGTGTTGATGCGACCCTTCTGGTACAGTCTGCAAACATGTCTTCTACATAGGTTTTCCATATAGACTTCTTTTTTCCCACATTAGAAACCAACTGTCCGCTGTCGTCCACCAACATACACTGTTTTGAGCCTCGCCCGATAGCTGCCATTTCCTTTATTTCTTTATGTAAGTTAAAGTTATCGAATTTCTTGTCTAATTCTTCAATTTTCTCACATTTTCCTTCATAAAATTTATATCTCGCTACCCTAATTTCGGCCTTAATTTTTTCTTCAATTTCCCTATACTGGTTCAAGTCAGTCTGTTTGTAAGTCCTACGCTTATCCATGAGTTCCAAAATGTCATCAGTCATCCAGATTTGTTTCTTCTGTATGGGGTGTGGTTTCAAAATAGCTCTATTAATATAGATCACCGTGTCCCTTAAACTGCCAACGGAATCTTCTACTGAAACGGGCTCCATATTATTTTTCGCCCAGCCGTTAATCGCATTGGACACTTCTGCCCTCTTCTCCTGATGCTTCAACAGTCGCACGTCCGGTCTGACCATAGGTTTTCTTCTAGAAACCTGTTTCAGTTGGCATGAAACTCTGACAACAACCGGATTATGGTCAGAATTTATATCCGCTCCTGGGTAGGTCTGTGCCGTCTTGATGCAGTTTCTAAAACGCTTGTTCACTGCAACAAAATCTATCTGGTTCCGAACTATGCGCCCCGCAACATGCGAAGGAGATGTCCAGGTATATAAGCGTCTCGGGTGTTGTTTGAAAAAGGTATTAGCTACCATGAACTCATTCTCTTGACAGAAATCGACTAATAAGTCACCACGATCATTTCTGTTCCCTAGTCCATGTGGGCCTATTACACCTGGGACCTCACCAGATCCAATTTTCGCATTAAAATCCCCCATAATGATGTTCACCTCGTGTTTTTTAGTGTATTGCATAAGTGTTCTTATGTCTGCGTATAGTTGATCGACTTCTTCCATCGGTTTATCTCGTGTCGGGGCATAAACCTGAATTATATTAATATTACGTGGTTTTCCTTGTAAACAAATTAGCATGCATCTATTCGAAAGTGGTACAAAATTTATAACTGCCCTTGATATCTCTTTGTTTAAAAGAATTCCGACTCCATAGGGTTCCGTCGTATCACTACCCGAATGATACAGAACTTTACCCTCTGTGGTATTAAAACGGTCTTTTCCTGGCCACTTTGTATCACTTATACCCAAAATTTCAATCTCCAAGCGTTCCATTTCCTTGATTAGATTTGATAGTTTACCGTGCTGTTTCAGGCTTCTTACATTCCATGTACCGATCTTCAAATTTAATTTTTGTTTTTGTTTACCTCCGGGGATTCTTCGCACCCCTGTCCCATTGAAGGGACGCCGGAGACTCGGGGCCGTGGCTATATTTGTACTATCCATTATGCTATCTGGCCAGAGCTGACCAACTAGGGAATTTTAATGACGGTGGTTTGCCGTTGCCTTCCGTCATCAGCCTTTTAGAAGTTACTTAGACTCCAAGGTCGCTGAGCCCTCTTCCAGCCAATTACCCAGCTGAGTGTATGGTTATCCCGCCATTGCTCGGTCGCCAGAGCCTCGTCCGTTATCCAGCAGGGGGCACCTCAGCAGCTGGTAAGCCACTGCCGCCGATAGACACCGGCGCGTGCAGGTGAGGATGACATTTGGGGCCAGCAAGATGTTAAGAGCTGTTCTCCCCCTTACCCCCCAACTACTACTAACTAATCTCAATCCCACTTACAATCCCACTTACAACGCCTTCTCTGCTGTTTGATTTGATAGGTAGTCTTTGCATAGTTCTCGCATATGTCCGTTTGTCTTGAGGTCTACTGGGGCCCAGACCTAGCTCCTCTGATAAAGGAAAACATCCTGTAAAATACTGACTTCAGTTATTTTTGAAAAGTTTCCAATTCTGGGTTAGGGCCAGGCTACGTTTATTGCGTGACAAAATGTGGATAAAACATCCATCACTTTTTGAAACGTATATTTGGGTGACGAACGCGTCCACATTTTGTCACGCAGTAAACGCAACCATACTAAGCCCGCTGGTTCGTGAATGAAGCTCTGTGTAGTTACATCAGGGGCGGTATATATCATATTATGTAAGTACCTAATACATGTCAATACGTACTTCGTGAGGATACGAAAGGTAAATGTCACACGTATCTACTATACGCGTATGTTCATCGTAACATTCATTTATATTGATAAATTTAAAAGCTTGTGGCGTCTACAATAACACAGGGCAAAGCGCAGGAATAACATTGTTGGTACGCTTGTATAAGAAAATAAATGTAGAGAAAGCTAGACAATAATAACATTATTAAAATTACTTGAAAGCTTCATGGAGTAACTTTGTTGCGACTCGATGAGCCTCATAATGTTTCGATAAATTAGGACAAGAATGTTAGTTGAAAATAATAACGAAGTTACTTAACACAAACTTAGCTTTTAGGCATTAAGATCCTCTTTGCACTGAAATCGCGCAACGTCTGGTGTTAGTATTTATCAGAATTTATTGCTCAACAAAATATAATATCGATTTTTATGTTTTTGGTTCGAAAAGCCTAAACTTTGTCAGTTTTATGGCTGCACCTTATTTTTTTTCAAGATTTTATTTTACCACTTTTTGGCGTGTCGAATATGTATATTGTTGCCAAATTACAGCTTTCTAGTACTAAGTGTCTCTGAGCTAGGCTGCGGACGGATAGAAGGACGGATATGGCGAAACTAAAAGGGTTCCTAGTTTGACTACGGTACCCTAAAAAGGGACCTTTATACCCCAAGTTAGCTTCTCCCTAACCCATCAGTACTTTTAGTAAGTATGTGGTTTAAAACACCATTCCCTACAGCTATGCCAAAATTCGCTTAAACACGAGTTTTTTCCCCTGATTTTCCTTCGTTGCTAGGCTAGTACTGCCATCGCTGTTTTTGTATTCTGCTGTCATTCATAGTGCCTATCTGAATCTACGTTACGGACCGCGTCAAAATATGCGCATAGCGCCATCGCTGAAAACGTCACATGGAATTTACTGGTATGTAGGTCTTCTGTAGCCCAATTACATGATCATGAATAAAATACTGGGGAATGGATGGATTTGCACGAGCTATACAACACATACGAGACATGCGAACGTAAGCCTGGCTGCGGCCGGGGCTTTGAGGTAAGTGCCTCCTCAGAACATTATACAAGGTTCAGCCACCCGTGTGTTGTAAAATAATTTTACAATTAACTAAGCGTTACCCTCACGTTAAACCACGTTTTGAGGTAAAACTTTACTGAACAAATATTCATCTGCGTTGGTTTTGGGGCAAACTCCCTCAGGGAAGTATTTCTCAGAAAAAAGTCTTTATTTAATGTTCCTGCCCTCGTAAAAGAAAGTAATTAACAACATTATAACAGTTTCAATTTCAGCTCGTTTTGTTTGCACAGAGTAACTTGGGACTTGAGTATTTTTCTTTGCGGTGCGTTACGTAAGGCCAAAAACTTTTTATTTGGTGGCCAAAATGGAAAGGTCGTATTTGTAGGCGTATATGACTGAAACTATAGGTACTATCAGATAAAACTCCAGAATTGTGGGTGTTTACAGTACCTATTGCAAGAATTTTAATGACATCGTTAGGCTAGTAAGTGCGCTCTAGTTAAAAGTAAAATGAATGTGTGAGAAAATATTCGTGTAAGTAGATATTGTGCTTCACAAGTGGGTATTTGCTCTCGAGTCTTGGATTTTTTCGATATAATTATATAATATTTACTACTTCATAGGTATGAATAAGTATTCGATTGTCCCTAAATATTTATTTACTATTCATTTAATTATCAAGAAATCATTTATTTTTGTGTACCAAATGCGAAAAAACAAGTGAACAGAATGTCGCTAGTTGAGTTTCACAAGTACAAGCGGATAACATCAAATCCTATATAAATCTTACCTGGTTGCACCCCGGGGTTATGTTCGAAATTCAAAATATTTATTCAGTAAATTGGCCTCATAAGCGCTCTTTGACACGTCGGTAATATAGAGTGAATCTACTAGCTCTTCGGACAAGATGATCATTGCGAAGAAAAAACGCTGGTGTTAATCGCGAATTCCGAGTTTACCATTTAATATTTTTTTGGCCTGTGTAATCGGGAAATTGCAATTTTTAAAAACTGGTGAGTACGTTTAATGCTCAAATAAACTGTTTATTGATGTAGGTATGCGTCATTTTTACGAATTTAATCTAAAAAAATCTCAAGCATACTAGGAAAAACCCCCATTATTAATATACCTACTTATCCAAAAAGACAAACACTCACCATCTTAAAGACTAAAGACTTCTTCGTAAGTATGCAGGGCCATTTCTAGCTGCTTCTATATACTTTGAATTTTATAATTAAATGATGTTTAGTTATGTGAGATGATGTCGGTCGGCTAGGACATCACGGACTGTCTTGCAATAGAGTAGTATGCAAGCGCTGACCGCTTCTCAAGACACGCCGCACTTAACGACATCATCCGTCGGTCGCTTGCCTCAATTAACGTGCCGGCCGTATTAGAGCCGTCCAGCATCTGCAGAAATTATGGCAAGAGACCTGACGGGATGTCTTTGCTTCCTAGAGTATGGGGCGCGTTCTAGTGTGGGGTGCAACCTGTGTTGACACGCTAGCCCCGTCACATCTCCACCGAACTTCCAATAAGAGCTAATGCAATGAGTAAAGCGGCTAAAAACATTTAAGCAGGCGAGTATAGTGCTCATGGCGCAGAATATAATTTTATTTCATTCGGTGTCAAGACCTTTGGTCCGTGACGTGGGGCCTGGCGCTCTAAGCCTATTTAAAGATGTGTCAAAGATACTCATAGACGTCACTGGAGACCGATCACACCGAAGAGCTGGCAGTTTCCTCGCTCAATTATTTAGTTTAGCCATTTAACGAGGAAATGCTGCCAGCATCTTTGGTACAATGCCGCAGGGACCATTTACAAAGCTAAAGCTAATGTTTCGTTTTTGTTTATATCTTAAATTTAGTTTTGTTTAAGAGTAGTTTTAGTGTTAAGTTATTGTTTATTGTTTAATTTTATGTCGTTTCTCCAATAAAAGCCCTATTTCAGTGATATTTAGGTGTATACGAGTTTATCATACAATACATAATAATTCCGTATATATAACTTTAATTTTGTTAGGTTAGCTAATTAAATTTATTATGTATTATCCCGGACATGTAGGTATGTCCACAATTGTTAGGTTAGCTAAGCAAAAGGTAACTGCCACAAAAGGTTATTTCAGTTTAGTTAACTTTAAGCGCAATAGAATTTATTTATTATTTGTTTTCTCCACAGAGACAAAGGAACTAGGAAGGAGTGAAAATGTTGAACGTGCAGCACCGTACACTCTCAGCGTTTTACGTTTTGTGGAAGGTTGCCAAAATTGGATTACATTTAGTGAATATCTCTAATGGGGTTGGAGGGTCAATGACGAGGCAAAACCGGGTGGTTTTACTTTACCAATATAACTAACTCACTTCATCATTACGTTTGGGCTCGTATGCGTGTGTGTAAGTATAAATTGAGTGATATTCGGTCTTAGGCACTGTGGCGTATGTGTACTTATTTTATCTTTTCAATTCATCAAAAAAATAACCCCGTTTTATATTGGTTGTCAGCGAACGAAAAACCTACAGCGTGTGGCATAATAAAGTCATGGTTACGTTACGCCGCCGCCGGCTATACGCAAGGCACGCTATCTAAAAGATGATTTAGCTTAGCTCGCAAATTTTATACACAGGAATTTTAATTTAAAGTTGATATCGTTATGTTTTTATTTATTTTGTTTTTCATCATGATGACATGATGATGAGGGGGAATTGGGGTGTTTTAAGTGAAACTTTATAGTATGATAATATATTTATTATATAACTTAGTTATCAAAATATTACAAGGTTATGTTATATGTTGTAAAATCGTAAGTTATGTCAATGACAGCTATCAGGGGAAACGTGGAGGTTGAGTGCAATAGAGCCGAAATAAATAATAATTTCAGAAGAGTGGTTTTTAAGATTGTTCAAATTACAAGACCGTATTTTTTTTGTCTTTCATAAACATGTTTGAATATGAGCTTGTCTTTGTTGGTCAAACCTACTGTTGGATAAAATTCTGAAGATAATTCAAACTTAATAGTTTATATCACAAGTATTACGAATACGAAGCCATATTATGAATACCAAACCATATAATTTGACTAAATTAGTTTTATAATAGAATTTCGGTATGACGGGAGTTAAAAAAAAAAACCTAATTGTGTAAGACGGTTCTCTGTAACTAAATTATTGTTAGTATAGTTTAAATCTTTTTTACTAACGGGAGATAAACATCAGTGCTCGGTTTGGTTCTTTATAGAGTTATTGGAGTAATTACATGTTATACTATACATAATGTTGTTTGGTGCACCTACCCTGCCCTGCAGAGCCTAAACCGCAGTAACTGCAAAAAATTAAAAAAAAAATTTTTCGTTTCTTTTAATCACGAGATCAATACGCATATGTATATCTAATCGGTGTGTGATTCAGACAACGGGAAATATATTTAAAAAAAACATAGTTATGCAGTACGTACAAGTGCTCAATGAATAATCCATATTGAAACCACCTAAAACGCCGCAATTGGCTTCAACTTCAGTTTTCCAAAGGTTTACTAGTTAAAACGCAGTAAGTGTGTTATTTTACGTGCAATTTAGCTTTACGGCAACCATCAATTCTTTCATGAGATAACTTATTAAAATGCAGTAACAGATTTTTGTATTAAAAATCATGAACTGCGTTCCTCATTTTGTTCATTTTATCAATTATTTCCTTATTAAACTGCAGTAAGATGTACGGAAAGTGAGTTTTAAGAAGTATTCTTAACAAATCTTGACATTGTGTTTACTAACTAAAGCGCAGTTTAGGAGTTAATACTTAATTTTAGTCGGCTCATCTCTATCTAAGTCCCTTAGTAATTACTATTTAAACCGCAGTAGCAAGATTTTTTACTAACGTTTAACCGGTAACATATTAGTTAATAAGAAACCAAATTACTGTCTAAAGTGCAGTGTCAGTCTGTATTTACTGCCCTTTAGATGGCAATTCAATAAATTTCTTAAAGTTGTACCATGGTTGTGTTGTCCTTTACTGCGCCTTAGTCTGTATTTGTTGCTCAGTCAGTCGTGTCCTAGACGCCATGCGAGGAGGGCAGGTGGGCGTCGCTTGGTTTTTCAAGTAAGTAGGTACATCAAAATTATACCGCGGCGTTGGATAGGCTCGTCGTAATTAACGTACATTGATTTACATATTTTAGTTTTTTGAAAAGGCTAGTGTTCATATTAGGTATTACTTATTTAGTGAGCGGACTAGGTTATGGTCGATGATAAAATAGTATACCTAATGCCTACGTTTCTTTAACTTTCAACCAATGAATCCAAAGCTTTTCATGCAATCCAATTTTGATTATCTGCTAGTTATCCGATTGACTTAGTTAATTTAGTCATAATGTTCTAAGTAACAGATCGTTACTTTAGGTATTTAGTGTTAGTTTTGTTCTTATTGTTTTCGTTTACGTCAAATTTCAAATATAGCAGCAGGAGATCATTTTCTCAAGTTTAAGTATTTATTTATCTATATAAGCATGTTTATCAGTGCTTCCTATCGATAGTACTTACAGTCCACTTCATAAATATATGTACACTTTAATACCTTGTCTCTTTAATAGACAAGGTACTAAAGTGAAGTGAAAAATTTATGAACTCGATTGTACAGGCCTAGAGATTCCTTTGTTACTAGGTAGGGTAAGCTGGGTACGGTTGTGACAATTTTGGTTTGATCGCCTATAATTTTGTAAATTTACCAGTTATCTGAGAGAAAAATCACTTTAATACTTAATTTGAATATTTATCTACCTAAAATTGTTAAAATATTGTCTTATTGTATAGGCATAAGATCAAATTTAAAAAAAAAGGGAAAGTGTCACAACCGGCCACACCCCAAGGGCGGTGGTTGGGGTCGGTAGTGACAGGCATACAAAATACATCCAAATAGTTTGTAATGACTTTTATTGTTACAAATAATTAACTGAACACAACATAATCTTCTTCTAAACAAAGTTAACAATCACTTTATGGCAAAAAAGCGAAAATCTGTGATCACTTCGCTTCTTACAATGAATAAGGCACTGTAACATATAACAGTCTTCTTTATAATCAGTCAAAATGTTAGCTTAACTACTACAAATTTGAACAAAACTGTAACACAACAAAGAAAAAATAAACATTTATAAATGTACCAATCAACATACTGAGTCAGATTCAACATGTGAATGTGTCGCGTTTGCGTAGGTATCGCAAGAGCGACATGCGATTAACTTCATGTAGCTCTCCGTAATGAAGTACCGCGTTTCACCTCTTCGTATTAGCATTTTCATATTTACTAATATCAGACAGGCCTCTCTCGGTCCTCCGCACGCGTTTTCTAGGCATCTAAAATAAAACAAAACAAAAAAAACAATGTCACAACCGTACCCACAAAATTTGTCACAACCGTACCCAACGCATACTTTTGAAAACAAAAAATGACCATGACTGAGCAAAAAGATCTGCATTAAAAGTAATTACTCGTAAGTAACTGCTAATGTTCAAGTTATAACAAAAAAAAAAAAGGCAATCTATCTGTGTACAAATAACCGTAATTACAAAAAGAAATCGAACAAAAAAACTTACTTTTGACTGTCGAAAATCAATGTGGGCTCCTGCTTACGTTACCGTCGCACGCCGGCTGACGCAACACTGGGACACGCGTGTAGACTTGCATGCCGCTGGTCTTTCCCCTTGCACCCCTCCCCGCGATCCGTATAGTTTCGCTGTTATAGCGACTGTCACTACCGTACCCTGGCACAATCGTACCCAGTCTACCCTATATTTATGTGAGATTGTCTCCCAGATATTATAAAGTAAAATTATATAATATCATTGGATAGAATTAGGTACTTTCAAGACTCTGAAATCAACTAAATTATTATTGCTTTATTTTCATCTTCTTGAATCTCAAATGTGTGTATTATTTTTTAGAAGAACATTTAATTTTTTGATATATATTTTAAAGCAACTCAAAAACAATTTTAAACAAAACTTTCGTAAGATACATTAAGGAAATCACACCTGGTTACTTACGTATATACTGTAGAAAAACGCTCGATATGTTTCAGGCTCATCTGGAGTCCTTAGTCATGAGCCCGAAACATTTCAAGCGTTATTCGACAAAATTTACGTGAGTGACCCGGACGGTGTGATCTCCTTAATAACTCGAAAACAATTACTAGAATAGCGTGCCTTTACTCTCTATAAGTCTGATTACCGAGTATTTTAGTGGTTAATAATTAACATAGAATTAGTTTTTATAATGAAGCAAAGATGCGTGTTTAAGCCAGTTTAAAAATTAACCAATGATTGGGGCGGTTTTATTTTAATTTTAACATACAGGGTGTTTGGTGCATCGTTTGCCAAATTAAAATGGCGGATTGGTGGGGTCATTTGCTATCTCTTTCGGCACCCAAAACAAATTTTCCCCAAACGGAATTTTTTATGCATTTTTTTTTTTTTAAAGTAGCATATCTGAGAGCTGCCACGTTTAAAATTGAATTTTAAAAAGAAAGATAGTGGTTAAGCCTCCAATTTTTATGTAATTGTAATGTGTAATGTTGTAGGACTCTATCAAAATCTGAATTACGTGCAAATGACACCTAGTTTTTTTTTTATTGACCTTCAAAAGGTGTAAAAAGTGTAAAAATTCTGTGGAAGGTAAACTTTGATTTATGATTTAAAAAAAACTACAAAAGATAATGTTCTTAAAACTGTTTTGAAAACATCTCTGGTCTATCCTCTTTCTAACGATGTGCAATAATGCCATAAAACTTTCACTACCGCCGTTAATTTGTCAACTTTATCCGATAGGGGCACATTACGCTAATAATAACCGCTATGCAGGATAAAGTTTTTTTTTGTAAATAACACCTGCGAAGCAAGTAAAAACTGTACGTAACAGAAGTCCAATCAAGAGACGATTTATGTCAACGTATCCAGGCAGCATTCGGAGTTATTAAAGAAGAAATTAGACTACGGACCACTACAGTGGAAATAAGGAACAGGTGCTATGCGTGCATTCGCAACGAAGGTCGCCAATTCGACCAAGACTTGTAATAAAACTTAAATTTTAATTATCACCTACTACTGAGCGTATGTTATTCACACGAATACCCCATGCTTACCCCATAAAAGAGAGAGGCAGCTAATGCCTTCCTACTGTGTAAGAGGGAGATAACAGTTTTTACCTGCTTCGCCGGTGTTATTTACAAAAAAATCCTTTATCCTGCATAGCGGTTATTATTAGCGTAATGTGCCCCTATCGGATAAAGTTGACAAATTAACGGCGGTAGTGAAAGTTTTATGGCATTATTGCACATCGTTAGAAAGAGGATAGACCAGAGATCTTTTTAAAACCGTTTTAAGAACATTATCTTTTGTAGTTTTTTTTAAATCGTAAATCAAAGTTTACCTTCCACAGAATTTTTACACTTTTTACACCTTTTGAAGGTCAATAAAAAAAAAACTATTTGTCATTTGCACGTAATTCAGATTTTGATAGAGTCCTACAACATTACACATTACAATTACATAAAAATTGGAGGCTTAACCACTATCTTTCTTTTTAAAATTCAATTTTAAACGTGGCAGCTCTCAGAATTGCTACTTTTTTTTTAAAAAAAAGCATTAAAAAATCCGTTTGGGGAAAATTTGTTTTGGGGGCCGAAAGAGATAGCGAATGACCCCACCAATCCGCCATTTTAATTTGGCAAACGATGCACCAAACACCCTGTATAACTATTAGCAGCTTTGCTGCTTCAATTTAGGTTTTTATAACATAATTTTGATCTCAGTTGAGTTATTTTGTGGCAAAGCCACAGTACTTAGCGATGATATTTCTATCAATAACAATGTTAAGCAACTGTGTGATAAATGTCATTATAAATGTCTGATTAATAAGTAATTCTTTAGCTCTGCCTACCCCACTCTGGGAATGAAGGCGTGAACTTATGTATGTATGTATGATTAATAAGTATCTTATTTCAATAAGTACTGTTTTTTTTGTATTTTAGAAGGTTTTTTTAAGCATTTTAGTACGTAGTAACTAAGTTTTATTTCTAGCAGTTTTAAGTTGGGTTGTTATAACAAATGTTGATCTCAATCGTGTTAGTTTAATTATGCAGCAAAGTCATTAGCGGTTATATTTGTACCAATGAAAAGGTCAAGCTGCAATACAAAGAATAATTATAAGAATATGCTCAAAATTAGTGTGATAATCGGTCGTCCTTTATTTTGTATAAAACTATAAGGTTTACTTAAATAAAAGTTATATTTCTCGAAAATATGCATTTCATTTATGTGAAAACGCAGTACCTGGAGTTCGTAGCACATACACTTTAATCACGATACTGACTTAAATGCAGTGTAAATGACTCTGATACTGCATCTTAGCTTGCAATTGACAAAAAATAACACACGTTTTTGCAGTACTTGGTTTTTTTACGGCATTTTAGTCAGTATAACTCATCTTTTTAGGGAAAACTCAGAGTGCCGTAACGGCTCTGAATTTAGAAAAATCCTTTTTTTTTAGCTAATGACACACTCAAAGCATTTTTTTTGTCATAATCATATTTTTCGTGCTTATTACTCTTTATTGAAAGTCAATCATTAACACAAAAAACATTAGAAAGGTAGAAAAATTACACTTCAAAGACATTTTTTACGTTTTCTCGAAATGACCTTTTTGCACTTACTGCGGTTTAGGCTCTGCAGGGCAGTACCAAGTTTTAGTGGTACTTATTGGTAAGTCGTTATTACAATAGGTATAATTATTGTGATGTATTTTTTAACCCTTACGCGTATTTCTTTAGAGAAATGAATATTTTATGAACTGAGATAAGATAAGTAATGTAACGGACAAACCATTCATTATTTTTTTTATTAACACAAATTGACTATTTCAAATCTGACCTAGTAAAAGATCGGAACGAAGTTGGAACTGGTTTACCATTGAATTGCCGACAGACTTTTAATCGAATATTATTTCAAAGACAACGTTTCAAGTATTTTCATTTCATTGACAAGTCATTGCGTCGAGGACTCGATACTAGGTAATTTGAACCGAGGTCTTTTAATTAGTAGTTGACTTATTTCAATAAAATTCATATCATGACTAATCATTTCGGGTTTTTTTTATGTGTTTTTTTTTTACTTGTAATAATATTTATTACGCATATAATAATTTCAATTGGTAATATTTTGCTATCAAAACTAAACGCGATCACTCACTCTGTGCGATTATAGCTACGTGTCAATAGTTCATTTTCTTGGGGGTCGCAGTTCTAACCGAACCTAACCCACTTCTGTCAACAGTTCGTTTTCTTGGGGGTCGCAGTTCTAACCTAACCTAACCCACTTCTGTCAACAGTTCGTTTTCTTGGGGGTCGCAGTCCTAACCTAACCTAACCTACTTTGAAAGCCTCGTAGTTGTATTTCTTGATATAACTAGTTATGCAATAATATTATTTATTTGTTTTTCAGAAGAGTTCAAAAGTAATTTTTAGTTTTATTATACATATTTGTATGTCACACTACATAATTTGAAAAATGTATAAATGTGCAATAGGACATACCTATAAAATTGTATTAAAGTAATACGTCGAAGAAATGAATTGCAATGTTTTGTAGTTGTACCAATTAAGATAATTTGAAACAAATCAGCGATTAAGTAGTATTCGTTGATTAGTATTTTCACGTAGTAAGATAAATTTAAATAAATAGTAGTTGAAATAAGATAACGCCAATCAATATTACTAATGAATGCGAATGTCTATGGGTCACAGTTTCCACTTACCATCAGGTGGCCTGTGTGCTCGTTTGCCTTCCTATGATATAAAAAAAAAAAAAAAAAAAAAAAAAAAAAAAACTAGTACTAAAGTTTCGATGAATCGTTGTCGATGAAATAATATTCGATGAAAAGGTTGTCGACAAAACAAGGGTACACCGTTGGAACTACAATAATTAATATAGATCTATTATTACCATGGCAACACTCATTATAGAATTGTTTTCACGCTTCGGTTACGCTAAAACGCTATAGGTTAACGATATCAATAGTAGCAGTTTATAATAAGCGCGTAGAAAAAAAAAAAACTGCGCTCAATATTGTTACAGGTGGCCGTGTATGGATCGTACATGGGGACTTAACATTATCTGGGCATTGTGCTCTCTGATTCAAAATATTATTATATTATTATTTTTATATATACCCTTTACATTGTGTATACTAAGTGGCCGTTGTTTGAACAGTAGCTAGCTCAAGTAACTGTTAAAACTCGAAAAAGGAATCGAAAATTTGACACATTTTTTTGAGATTGAACCATTAGTTTAACTACTGATCAAACAACAGGCCCTTATAAATCAGCCATTGCATTAAGGAGTTCCTTTGAACATGTTTCACTTCCATCATCGTCATGTTATTTGGATGTATTTTACCCCTATACTAAAGTGTAGGCTTTTACTATACGTACACGGCCACGATAAAAAATCTCATAAATATAAATACATAGAAAACATCTAAGACTAAACAAAATACTCCCTCAAATCTGCCCTTACCGGGTATTTGAAACCGGGACCTCAAGGGCTTTCAAGTCAATCCGAGGAGAAGTAAATAGAAATAGACTTCCTAGATATACAGGGTGTCTGGAAAACCTTCGGAGAAATTTGGGGGGGTAATAGTTGGCACGATTCTGATCACGGGGGTATGGTTCATTTTTGTTTCTGTTAATGTAAAAAAAAAAGAAGGATTAATTATATTCATTTTGTTACTTGATGTATTGCAGCCGATATCTCGACCTTGACATTTTGACGTTGATAGTATACTACTCCAACAGTTCGTAGTATCTTATGTCAAAATTCAATGTCCGAGGTCAATGACCTGAGACCATACGTTGTCACATGGTATGTAAACAAACAGTTCGCTCCATGTAAACAAACAGTTCGCTCCAAGTAAACAAAAATCAAGGTAGCATTATAATAAAAATAAATGAGTAATTTTAGTGCAACTTACTGTATTTTCGTTTTTGCAATTTGAACACTAATTGGTTTTAAATGTGAAATCACTAGGTCTCTTGTTCATGTTTTGCCGAGACTGATCATATCGTCCGTCTTTTACTGTCGAGATCTAACCATTTACCATTGTTTTCTGCTCTAAAGTAGCCCATATAACTGATTTACAGCAAAAATATTGAAGACGTGAATATTGAAAATAACATAATTTAACACTGACATCTAACTAATGACAGCCATAAATTCATAGACTTCTCAAAGTTCAAATAGACGGATTGAACGATCCGATTATTGCTCTCCGTATTGAAGAAAAAAAAGGAGAAAAAGAAAATCGTTTATTGGTGCAAACCACAGAAAAATAATAATCAAATTAAATACAGTGAGAAAATAATTTAAAACAAAACCTTAAAACTATTTTATAAAATAATAATGCACCAAATGGGGTGCTACTCAGCATCATAGTGTCAGACATGCCGTGACGCTGCACGCGCTGATTTTCAGGGCAACCAGACGGGGAGAAAGCGCTGCTGGCTGCTGGTTCTTTCCTTTTGATCCGCATGGTATTTGTGGCAGTAGCCAAAAGTCCAAGTGCAAAAGATTTTGTCGATGGATATAAAGGTCGTCGCATAATTGATTATAATAGGCTATTTGACAACATCGAAAATATACTACAAATTGTGGTCATCCTATCTGATACTAGCGTAAAATAACGTATTTCACTTTATTTCACATTAAATTATGTCTATTTTTTTAGAAATTACACGAAATAATAAGGATTTTTTTTGAAATTTAATCTGTGGCAAAAACGCTATGTGATGTTAGAAATACTTTATAACCTGTGAGTGTGATGTGAAGTCACATCACATGCAAGTAAACAAAACAAACCCCAAACCAAACATCGCTTCGCTTGTGACATCGCTTCCTTGACTGATTGTGATTGTAGTCCACGTTTTATATTTTCTGGGTGTTCCTTAAGCCGGCTACTCACACACCTGCTGCAGGGGCAATACCGGTCGCACGGCGGTTGGACCAATTTTAGGCTGTTCTCTACACACTAGCCTGCCGATCAGTGTGTAACTGATAGTCCCGCTGAACGCACGTCCACGAGAAAGCCTCCTGTATTGTCGAAACACCAGAGGATTGGTATCGCCTTGGCACTTTCTGTGGTGCCACCAAAAAAAAAAGGAAGAGAAGATATTGGGTGAAGAATTGGTTGCAGAAACGAAGCAAATTGTGCCACATGAATATTATGAAAGAATTGGAAGTAGATGATCTTAGAAACTTTTTGCGAATGGATATTGATTCTTTTGAAGAGCTCCTGGCTATGGTAACACCATTTTTTCCATTTTTGTCAACTCCGCTCGGTTATCACCAATGATCTTACTGGAATTGCCCCAATCCTACTACACACGCAGCAACCTTGCAGGGCGGTAGACACAATCTAGGGAGCTAGGAAGGTCTTGCGCCCCTGCCGCCCTGCCGCAGGCCCAATCTAAAAATTGCTCCTGCTTGCCTACACACATCACAATTAAGGAGGCAATCAAGGGTCCAATTCCCATATTGCCCCTGCAGCAGGTGTGTGAGTAGCGGGCTTTAGTGGCCTTTTTCTTTTAAGGGTTTTTACCACAGAGTGTAATCACGTCGACGTCTTCTTACAAAGCGATCCTATTTTTCTCTTTCTTCTATGATACGAATATCTAGCAACAACATGTATGATGCCAGCTTTAAATGTAATTTTGATAAAACGTAACGTGTAGGTAGGATTTTTTGTTTACAAATGAAACCTAAAACTCTTTTCATAAAGAGTTTTAATGGTCCAAGATTTAAAAAGATAATATGTCAAATTGTCAATAATTAATTATTGTGTTTTTTATTCGTCGGAAGCCCTGATAGTGGTACAAACAAATGAAATACAGCCATGATTCATGATCTCGTAAAAGAAGTAATGTGCCTACGAGTGCAAGTGCTATTTTAGCCGTGTGAGTGTGAGAAAAGTGTGAGTAAAAATCATAATCGTAAGTTTCAGTTTTAGATTATTTCACATAATAGCCCTTATCAGACACCGTATTTTCATTCACATTACAGGATAATGTGTCAGTTTTCTAAACTCCATGGAGCTTTTGACCATGATTGGAAACATTGTTCATAAGGAACAACTTGTTTATTTACATTACGTTGTGACACATATTATGAATGAATCAGTTATGATGGGGCACACTGAGAGCATCGTCAGGAAAGTCGATGATAAATCTGTCTGTAACTCAGTCAAATATTAACTTAAACAAAAGTTACCAATATAGGGATGATCCAAATCATCCACCCTATCTACAGTTAAAATTTCTCCGAAGGTTTTCCAGACACCCTGTATATGTTACATAATTAGTTAGTTTGCTTACGTAAAGCTAATACATATAAGCGAGTTGAAAAGGCCCATTTGCTACTATAAAGCTCCTAGGGAGTATAAGGTTCGGTTCGGTGTGTATTACCAATATTTCGTCCAATAAAGAGCAAATATTATTAGTATTTACCGCCGGATGTTTTGAAAGGAGCCGGAAGAAACTGATTATTTGCGACGTTTTAGTTCGATTTGGGTTGTTAACGGTCATGCTTCATATACGACACTTGAACATGCGACGTATTTTCGTAATAGTTCATGGCTGTGGCTGATCAGTTCAAGCCTGGGGTTCACCAGGGCACAAATATCCCATCCCGCGACACGTGTTGCCAGCGACGTCCGGTGAAGTGGCGCAACGTTGCCGGTGACATTGCGCGACAGTCGTCGGCAGTGACGTCAGGCATAGTATAAATAAAAAAGTAGCTCGACTCCGGCCCTTTAGGAGATTCTGATAACAATTGCCGCTCGGGCGTCAGGGTTGTCCAAACTTGTTTTTCAATTTAAGTCACCTACTTGGCCATACTTTCTATGATTTATAAGAATATTAATTTTCATAAATTACACAAACTTAAAGTAAGTAAGTATAAATATTGTTAGGTACAGTACCCCAACGAAAATGTTAAGCACTTTAGTGCGTTGTCATAGTAAATTTCAAACAGAACATCAAATGACACACATGACAATGACTATGACATTCACAATGACAAGGTTCTAAGTATGCTCAACATTTTTATTGGGTGACTGTACCTAAGTACCAAATTTAAATTATTTTACTTATATAATTTTATCTGTTGACACTAAATTATATATTTATAGGTATGTGATGGATGTGATATGTAAATTCCTTTTTGACCTTTTGATAATGCCGCTTTCGCGCAAGTACGCGCACTACCAACAAAACGTAACCGAGCGTAAGGACGCCGCAGCCCCGACTAATGTACACTCGTAGTATCCTGAGATTTAGTATAAGGTGGGAGTTTAGCCCCGCCCACCGCCGCGAGCCGCGCGATGTAACCTTTGTTTGAAGACGTTCTACTGTTCTTATACTGTGCGTCAGGCGACTTTGCGAAACTTGGCTCGACATGTCTGGCACCATCGTGCGACATATTGTGTCCACGCGCATGATAAGATGTGGCGCACGCGACTGTCGACGCGATGTCGCCAGATATGCCATGCAAAGTTTTGCGAAGTCGCTGGACAACGTCACTCCCGACACCTGTCGCGCGATGTCGATTTAGTGAAGTCGCTCAACTTCACTTACCATGTCGCCAACACGTGTCGCAGGGCGTATGTCCCCTACTGAACCCCTAGCTTCATTATTTAGTATTCTGTGTCTACCTGGCTTAAGTTTCCTGCGGCGTTTCTTCTCAGCAGAGTGGTTTCTTGCGAAGCGCTGGTTATTTTTTGAAGTGTAAAGGTGCCCTAGGTAGGTACCTGCTGAATGAACATCTTTTATCTTTTCACCCTAAATTAAAATAGCTGACCAACTTGTCAAGACAAGCCAGTAAGACGTAAGAAAATTATTTTTTATAAATAGGTACTTCTCTTACAGAATGAATACAGACTAAAATGTGTAGCATTAGCATTATTAACTAGATACATCTCGTCTAGTTTTGTGAGATTGCCGGAGGCCACGTTACACAAAAACAAAATAAGTAATAACTGTTTGCGAGGATAATTTTAACCAAAGTTTAATTAAAATACATACCTCATAAATAATTATTGCTAGTGTTGTGGTTATCTAAATCACCGCAAGCAGGATCCATTTCCCGGGAAGGGTTTGCTTCGCCAACGCAATCTCAGTCCAAGTACCAACTCTAATTTAAATTTAAACAGTCAGGATTGTTATGATTAATACTTGCTACAACCGCCATTAACAGTGAAATGGCAAGATGGAAAGCGACAGATATTACTCGGTGATCCTCTGACCACATTTCTCTCGCTAGAAATGAAAAGGTTTTATGAAAATGAGTTCCGTGGGTGAACAATTCTCCGGCTTTTCTTTCCTAGCTTTATACCTGGACTAAATATTAATTTATAATTGAAAACGTAAGGCTGCGGGTATCTCTTGTTTTAGATAACTGAGTAAAACACGAAATCGAGGTGTTTTTGGCAGTATTTCATGGTAAAAACAGCAATTAGTAATTTTAAATGATAATAATCTGAGCATTAAGCAAAGGCTCTGTAAGTCTTAGTAAATTCTGTAAACCATCTTTAAAATCCAGTAGTACAATAGTGTCAAATATGTCTATTCCATATTCTAACGTAAGCTTAATCGTTTAAGGTTTAAAATAAAAGTGTATTTTGTGTGACTTGAGTCCTTTTATTACTAAGCAACTTAAAGCATGAGTTATCGTCATATTTTATGTAATTTTTCGGTATAGCTAGAATAATGAAATAAATCGTTCAAATCCATCAAGAAAGTTGAAACAGATACTTATCCATAGAATAAGAATAGCATAGAAGTCGGACTATAAAATGTACTTTGCACCAGCTATATTTCTCTACTAAGTTTATAGATTGCGCATTATGTAAGAGAGAAAAAAAATTAAAATAGGCTGTTTTTCTTCTTTAACTGTCATTTTCACGAGGTTTACAGACGTCAAATTTGAATGGACCTCGATATGTCCGCGAACGTGTGTATGTGTGTAAACACATTATTGTACAGAACACAGAAATTCAAATACGATATTGACAGAATAGTTATGTAAAAGGCGAACTTATCTCTTTAAAGGATCTCTTCCAGCTAACCCTTGGGTGATCGAGGAAGAAAACAAAGCTAACATTAACTGACAGATGCTTTGGTTCGGCAATTGAAAAAATCGGCCCTAAGTCCGTTAAGTTACGTATATATCACCCAAAAGTTAACTGGAAGAGATCCTTTAAAGGGATAAGTTCGCATTTATACATTCTTATTCTGTAAATATTATTTTTGAATTTCTGTTTTTATACGATAAAGTGTTTATGTTTACATACATACATAAGTACACACCTTCGC
The DNA here is from genome assembly GCA_927399475.2 of Acleris emargana. Lineage (NCBI taxonomy): Eukaryota > Metazoa > Arthropoda > Insecta > Lepidoptera > Tortricidae > Acleris > Acleris emargana. The sequence continues at coordinate 14,257,330 of OV656837.1, forward strand.
GGACATATCGAGGTTCATTCAATTTCTACGTCTTAAAACCTTGTAAAGATGTCAGTAAAAGAACAAATAAAAACCTACTTTTTGCTTCATGTTATTTTCTTACATAAGTAGAGAAAGATGGCTGGTGCAATGTTCATGTTCAGCTTCTATGCTGTTCTTATTCTATATTGAATTTTATTTACTACCAACTTTTTATTTGACACTAATTCGCATGAATGACGTAAAATGTGACACTAGGTCACGCATAGCATACTACGCTCACAGGCTTGTACAGAGATAATCAATATTTCAAAAAATAAGTTATAATTAAACACAACTACGAGTATACCTGAGTTGAAGTCTGATAAAGACGGGAATAATTATGCGAAATTATTAACTAATTTTTAGAGTAAGATTATTTTAAGAGTAGTTTTTAGTAAGATATCGATGTTTCGAAATACTTTTGTCCGCTGTTTCGTTTGTCCGAAATTTTCATTTGTCAGAAAGTCATTTTTCTCTGTTCGAAAAGTTCTGTAGGTATAGGTATCTACAGAACCTAGAAAACGGGTTCAGATAAAAGTAATTTTCGGACAAATGAAAATGTCGAACAAACGAATCAGCGGACAAAAGTTTTTCGAACTTAACATAGGTAACCGTTGGTTATTCTGTACCGCGGCCACCAACCCCCCCCCCCCCCCCATGTATGTATGCATTTATTATACAAACATTATTTCATTTTACTTACATTGAAATGCTTCGGAGTGACTAATTTTCTTACATCTAAATAGATTTTAGAAACTCCGAAACTGTAACTACTTCTGCAAACACAATGTTATAGTTCGATAGAGCTAAAAAAGTTATGTATGATGAGTTATACTGTTTCCATTTGGTTTCATTAATGAGCAGCGTCCAGTATTGCATTAATTGGAAACGTAATAATTACGGGATTATCGCGACATCATTTATCGTTGCAAAATAATGAAGTGCGTCAACTAATACAAACGACACGACAAACGGTAAAATGCAGCCTACGAATTATACTTGTTGTGTAACTATTTATGCAATAAAACAATAGTTTATAGTTGTTGGCTTTTCAGAGGAAAAAATACAAAGTAGACATATTTCACGGAAAGTATACTTTGTTTACATCATAGTAAATAATAGAAAAGCCATTGAGCACCGATACTAGGTACTATATGGTGCAAATAATATGGTACTTACGTTGGTCTAGGTACCAAACTATTATCTATCCTCCTGCACAGTTTTTGGATGATGTACTCGTACTTGTTACTATTAAAATGGCTGAGAATTGTAAAATGTCTTTGTTTATTTCCTTCACCTCTTTCGCCTTCATCACTCATCACCCTAATTCTCAGTCAGTCATGATATCACTGTTTTCATGTTCTGTGCCTACGAGTATTTATGCTTTGTTTGCAGACATGTACTAAACATCTTAATACCTTTTGAACAAATAACAATAACAACAATAACAGCAGTATCCCAACTTATTGAGCAATTATTTAAAGTGTTTTTGAAACTTACAATAATGTAGCATATTTTGATGTATAAATGGTTCTTGTACACGCTAGGCATTTTTTGTAGCGCAGATGGGCTTTCCCTTTTGCACGTTTGTTTTTATAGATTTAATCTGTTGCGTCAACTTAAATATATTTGTACTAATTAGAATTTACGGATTATAGACTCAAAACGTATGTGTTCCGAGGGAAGTAACGAACTAAATAATTTGCTCTCAAACTAAGACTAGGCGTTTTGAAGCTTATTGCCGAATGTTCCCATAAAATATAAGAATGAAAATGCCAGAATGTTTTGGATAAAAGTTGTCTATATAGTGCCAGATATTGGACTAGCATTTATCATGGATTTGTAATAATTTCTCTTTAATAATCACATAAGTATAATAAAACTGTCAAAAGAAAAAATCTGTTCATTAAAGATATTTGAGAAAAAATATTTCAGAGGGCATAAAGGTCAACCACAGAACACGTATTTTGATGAAATTTGGAATATTAATAGTGTATACCTGAAGTTACAGTTTACAGGGTAATAACATTCATTAAAATTCTACCCCTTAAGGAATAAATTTGGACCTGAATTTTGTATGGGAACTTACACAGTTTTAAAGTTAGAAACGTGAAAATCGGTATTACAGCTACTCTTTTAAAACATAAATAAAAACCCATTCTAATGTATGTGTATCTAAGTATGTTAATATTTATTATAATTACTTTTATACAATTATGTCTTTGTTAGTATTTTTTATTATTTCAGGTTTAAAATGTAGTTCATGCAGTTTCTTTTAACATTATTTTAGAGTTATAGGCTACAACGAGTAGGCCCTACTCGTTGCTACATTCTGTTTTTAGTAAGCTGGGTTAGCTGTAAGAGATCCCTTAAAGAGATAAGTTCGCCTGGTACATTCCTATTCCGATTGAATTTCTGTGTTTTTAGGTACAATAAAGTGTTTAAATACTTGCGGGGAGATCCATTCAAATTTGACGTCTTTATACCTTGTGAAAATGACAGTTATAGAAGAAACTTACAGCCTTTTTGTACCCGACTGACCCAGAACGAGGGTAATGTTTTTCGCGCGTGTGTATGTATGTGGGTATGGCCGTTCCATTGTGACCTCCTGTAGCCTAAACCATTTTGAAGAGCGAGGTGTTGTTAGATTTGACTTGGTTGTGGAAGTGACGCAGGCTATCATATTTGAATCAAGGTAATGAGGATAAAAGACAATATCAAAAAATTCCGTCGGGTTTTTTAAAGCTCGCTTCCCATCAGTTATTTGCTTTTTCTCTTAGGTAATGCGTAATCTAAACGCTTAGTACAGAAATATAGGCGGTGCAAAGTGCATTTTATAGTCCGGCTTCTACGCTATTCTTATTTTATCGTTTTCTATCTCACAAGTTGCTTGATAGGTTTCAACGATTTCTTTCATTATTCCAGCAACATCGGATAAATGACGATTATACGGGATTTAAGTTGCTTGGTAATTAAAAGACTCAAGTCCAAAAAGTACACTTTTACGTTAAACCTTAAGTTTTCTTACGTTCTCTTAATATTATTTGGCACTAGTTCACTTTGTGACGTTTAATATCTTCCCGTTGCAGCATATGAAGCCCCCGGAAGCTGTAACTCTATTTTTATTCCGGAAACGTTGAATCATCATATCTATGGTGTCGTTTGTCATATACCGTTTGAGATATCCTGTTTGAGATATCCCGTTTTTACTAGCCATAACAACGGTCAATTTCCAGTTATTTTTGCAGAATGAAAAAACAAAGACCATGTAAGAAACTCTTCGATATAAACTGTTTCTAAAATATTTTTTCCTCCGTTTATTCTAAACGTTCTAAAATAAAGTAGCACTTAAAAAAATATACGTACGACCATAACTACAAGTAATATAAATATGACATTTAAAGCCAGACAAAATCGATTAACGACAATCACATCAGCTCCAATAATCTATGGCAATATGCTGTCTGTTTTACAATTATCAGTTATTAGTAAACAATCCGTAGAAGATGTGAATAATAATTGTGAATTTAAGTGAAATTAAGCTTATTTGTTTATAAATTGCAGCACAGGTAAGCAGAGTCACAACTACTTTGTTACAACACATAACGAACTTAAGGAACACTATCACAACTATCCTGAGATAGATACAGGCTCACGGTTAAGTGTCTATATCTAAAGTTTAAGAGAAAAACCTATAATGGTATCGCAACTAATACATTTTTAAGTGTTTGGTGAATAGCAATAGATGTGACAGTTCATAAAATTTCCGCAATATGGCGAGGTTTTTTATTTCTCTGGTCTGTGCGGCTAGCACAAGTTGCTTGCGACTTATTGTCGCTGGGATCTCCCTTTCTACCTTGTTAGTGACGATAGAGACGCACTGAGCGACTAGCGGGAAAATAAAACTAGTGCTACCCGTGCAGGCTTTACTAAAATAATCTATTAGTATACTCGTAATTATTTTAGGTAATTTAACGGAACATTCAAATTCATTCCCCATTATGGTACCTACTAATAAGGGATTTACCGACCGGCATTTTCACACCGCATATTTGTCATCCTATGAGTATAAGGACCGTATCGTTAATTATGGAAACAAATAAAATGGTGTAATCTGAATAAATACTTTTTATTACAAAAAAAACAACTTAAAATACGCGAATCTTAGATCTTCTAAGTGAATCATAAAGCTTCTTTTAGTTATTTATTAACCCCCTTTGCCAATTTTCTCACTTTGCTTTTGATGCTCTTCATTAGCCCTTGGACATCGACTGTTTTGAAAGTTTTTTGGGTACGGATCCAGTCTTTTTTGAATTGGTCGATGTTATCTGTTGGTTTAGCTTGTTTTCGTAGCCTTGCCTTCATCAGAGCCCAAAATTTCTCGATGGGCCTGATCTCAGGGCAATTCGGAGGATTTAATGATTTCGCGACAAATTCGACATTATTCTCTCGATACCAGTTCAACACATGGCGAGCATAGTGACACGCAGCTAAATCGGGCCAGAATTATGTACGACCCCTGTGCTTTCGAATCAGTGGTAGTACCCGCTTTTGAAGGCATTCCTTCTTGTACACATCCGAATTTAAGTTTCCCGTTACAAAAAACGGAGATGTTTTCATGCCGCATTGACAAATAGCTTGCCAAACCATCACTTTTTTCCCAAATTTTTCGCAAAAAATGGATTTGTCCTCTTTAGAGACCTTCGTTCCTTTTATTACGGTGTAAAACTGCGGTCCGGGTAGGGTTTTATAGTCAAGTTTGACATAGGTTTCATCGTCCATTATAATACATTGTTCATTTTTAGTTAAGACTTGGTCGTACAACTTCCGAGCCCGAGTTTTGACAGAAGACTCCTGGGTTTTGCTGCGTTTAGGCTGTTTTTGCTTTTTGTACGTTACAAGCAAGTTACGCTCCTTGACACGCTGAACCATTGCAATAGAAGTACGACATTTTTTCGCACAATCCCGAATCGATTCCTCTTTTTTTTGGGAAAAATGTTCACATATCTTTTTGTCTAAATTAGGACATGAAGGGCCTTGTTTTCTACCTCGACCAGGTAAATCTTTTAAAGTATTATTCATACCAAACCTTTTTATCGTATTGTAAACAGCTTTCAGGCTAACCCCTTCCTCTGAAGCAATCTTTCTCATAGTCATACCTGATTCTTTACAATATTTGGTCACAATTGAAAGTCGTTTTTTCTCTGAGAGACCCTTCATCTTGCAGTGTGTAGGAATTATACTATTTTTTATAATCAGTTTTCAATATTTGACTATATGCTTAACAGATTGACATATGACAGACAAGATAAAATATTGTAACTTTTTTTTTAGAGCTATTCAAACTTGTTTCCATAATTAACGATACGGTCTTTATTCGGAATAATACGGCTAATCGAACCAATTAACACCCTTTGTCTGCCGATCAGTAAACCAGTATAAATTTACTAATACGTATAGCATAGCACTAACCATTATGGAATTAATTAATAATTGGAATGTATGAATGTACTCCAGTTTACTCCGCACATAGGCTTTGTAAAGGAGCAAGGCTTTTTAGTGTCCTTGAACTCCGCAGTAGTACGGACAATTAATCCGAGAGCCTTATTTGCGCTTTTGCAAGTTGTAGTAAAAACTATATCTCGAAATGTGCACATAGAAGTTATACCCACTGTCCTATCTTGAGAAGGCCCATATCTCGCACGTTTTCAACGTGATCAAGTGAGTCCAAAGTATCGGTAGCTACAACAGGAACTCACGATCTGGAGAAGGTAAAAATTTCACACTTTGAAGCATTGGACCCGATTCTACAGTGGCCTCTAAACTTCCTAATTTTATTTAGGCGTCGCTAAAACACTTTGCTATTCTATGAGCAGCTGTCATAATCAAATGACAGCGCCATGACAGCGCTAATTTGAATGTAACGCTTCTTATTTTAGGCGGTCTTATACATTTGTCAGCTTGACATTCTGGAATAGCATTGGTTAAATCTGCCGTCTAAACTATGTCTTAAAATTAAACAATTTAATTTTAGGCTATTTAAGCGATGTGCACGTTGAATCGGGTCCAATGACTACCTAGCCTATTCACAAACACACCTGTCAGAATCAGCCCTAACCGTTATTACTGGCTTCAGGTCGTCCACAAATAACAAGGTCTTAGGCCCATCGGCGATAGTTATAAGATCGTTTACCATTATAAGAACAGATTCGGACCAATCATGCTACCCTGGCTGATCCCTCACCGCGTCAAGTATTCCTGAGTCCTAGTGACTGAGAGCTGGACATATTGCTCGCGGTCACGAAGATAATCGGAAAAAGTACCAGCTTTGACGAGAAACCTAGAGCCGAAAGTTTCCGGAGCAGGATGTCGTTGTCGACCACGTCAAAGGCCTTGCGAAAGTCAATATAGGCTACATCTACCTGATGCCCTAGGTCCATTTCCGCCAGGACATAATCGATTAGGAAAACGTGGTTAGTTGCGGTGGACCGCGCGCTGGAAGCCTTGTTGGACATCGCCGAGGGATGGGTTTACCAATACGATACCTCAGTGCGAAATTCACCAATAATAAAACAGATGTCGAAGGTTATTTAAAACAATTGTCTACTTAATAAAAAAAAAATGTAAATCGTCTATAAAAACAAGTATTTTTTAAGATTCTAAAATAAATTATAAGTATCCAGTTTTAAATCCTGTTAAATATTATTTGGGGTTTCTTTAATTTTTATGCATACCTCACTTGGTTGCTGATAAACCAATGAAGTTATTGCAATAATATTAAATTTACGGACATCACAACCACGAAACCAAATATAATAACCTAGGCCAATTTTAAAATATAAAATGTTTAATATGGATATTACAACATGACCTTTATAAACTGCAAATTAATTCTACTGTAAAAATAATTTGTTGATAACCTTAACATCTTCTTTACAATGTGTCATATAATATAGTATTTTAGAAAACAGCCTGGCACGGTGCTGATATATTAATTAATAACACCTACCTAATTTTATTTAGAGCGAACTTCAACGTAGTCGTTCTCCTCACTAACCATTAGGGGAATTAGGGGTTGTAGGGTAAATTCTCCGAATCAGCATTTATCGAAAAACTCATCTGTTTTAATGGAAGTGCTGAGAGTTCAAAGTAATGATACTGTGTAAACACTCATTCGTGGTGAACTTCTTAAATTTACTAATGCGCGTCCATAAAAGCGCATTAGACAAACTTTTTCAATATAAGCTCTACAATTGAATCCGTAAAAAACTTAGTGTGGCTAGTTATTAGTTAATCTTTTATAGAATATAATAGAATAGAATATAATTTATCAGCAAGAAAAAAACTAATACTGTATACTACTACTAACTTAACTTATATTCATGTTAAAATCTCTTTGTTTCCAAACACTGACTATTTAATAAAATAAAAACTCTTTGTTCTTCTTTAAATTCAGTTATAACCATACATCCTGGATTGACGGGGGCAAAAATGTATCAGTGCTAGTGATTCATTAAATATCGACAAAGTTTATCGACAACTGTTGTCGTGACATATGGATCTTACATCTCTTGTACGTCGTACCTTTATCTTCTACATCTGAATGATCAGCTTTCCATGAAGATAAACAATATTTTTCTTTCGAGGCATTTTAACCGACTTAGAAAACAAAAAGGTTCTCAATTCGTCAGAATGCTAAAGAATATGGTTGTAGTGAATGAATTGGTTATTCATCGATTTCAATGGTTGTCAAAAGTGACTCGAGTACAGAGTCGCTATCAGATACCAGTTGTTTAAAGTGGCGATAAGTACGAATAAAAGAGGTTTGCACATAATTAAAAGGTATTCAAACTGGGCCATTACTTATGATAATGATAGATGATTAAAAAATGTTTTTATCGATGTCGATAAACTAAGTCGACATTTAATGAATCACTAGCACAGGTACATTTTTGCCCCCGTCAATTCGGTGTTTGGTTATAACCGCATAATACAGAGGAAAATAACACATTAATATATTTATCAGCAACAGGCTTCGTCAAGACGTTTTACATAGGAATGATCACCGGCAAATTCCCTTAACACTAACAAAACACATTTGACAACACAGACTTTTCTTAATTACCCCCAACCCTGCACCGTGGCTGGCTCAAACGTTCCCATTACACCGGCTGCATTGTCCCGCAGAATTGCAATGGAAACCTACTGAACCAGCCACGACCCAGAACGATTCAATTAATTACAAATTAAAGTAACAACTGAACCTAATTATTAAAGTAATTTATTCAACGAACGAACAAAGATTAATTTAGTAAACTTAAACTTAAGAACTAAAGGGACTGAAAAATTACAAAATAAAACTGAATAGAATAAATAAAAATATATAAAATAACCAGGCAAGAGCATGTCAGACACCGATGTTCCGACACCGTTACTACAAACACAAAAAAAATATCTCTTTAAAGTTATTTGGTGCAGGTAGGTACTATCTATTTGGCATATTTTTTAATTTCCGAAACGTGTAATATGGAACCTGCGTTACACTCTATTGTTATTTGCTTATTGCGCATATCTGATTGTATTGCGGGCGCGGTGCACGCGGTTGGACCGACTGACGTTTGGGAAGCGTAGGTATGTCTTGGTTTTAAGAAACTGTCGACTTTCTGAACTTTTGTATTCTGTCTTCTTTTGTATTCAGCGCTATGGCCCCAGAACTGGAGAGTCCCTTATAAATTCTCCTCTTATCTTCTTTCAAACTATCATTCCCGTTTTCTACACCCTGTCATTCTTTAAAAGCCACTTTCTTTTCTTTAAGTTTCTTTTGTACTTCATCATTCCACCACCATGTATCCTTTTCTATCATACCTTTCCCTTTCGATTCTCCAAACACGAATTTTGCTACTCTCCTTATACAATCCGACATCTCTTTGCAACATTAATTCACAGTTTTTCCTTCCATATCCTTCATTTCAATCATTCTATCTACCAGTTGACTTTTAAGTAAACATACTTGCACATTCCTCTTTTTGTATCATACGCCACCTGGCTTTGGGTGGGAGCCGTTTTTTGTTCCTACTCGATGAGACGCTGACTTTTACCTCCATTATTATTAGTCTATGCTGAGAGACTTTAAATCTTCGCCTGGCAGCACTTTACAGCTTTTGACGCATTTTAGGCTGTTCCGTCTTACGAGCAAGGAATCAATTTGTTTCCCGTGGGGGCCACTTTTGTATGAAATAAATAAGGTGTTCGTTTCGTCACGTATTTGTTATTGCCAGGTCGAAAGCAGAAGCAGCTTGCAGCAGTGTCTGCCATCAGTGTTACGGTCTCCGTTTCTTCCGTCGTTGAACAAGTGATCCTGCGGACAATTTGACTTCACGATATGATTGAGCTGCAGGTACGGAAAAACTTTTCGTTACATTAAACAAATAGGAAATGAAGCTCAGCCAAAGCCAGCATAGCCAGCCACAGGTGACTGTAGAAACTAAACCGGGTTTATCACCTCGGGTTCTCTAGAGCCGTATGAGCGAGTGGGGCACCACCATTCCCACCTCTCGCGGAGACCTCTCAAAGCGCCCGTTTTGTTCGCTTCGGAACCGACTGCTATTACACGGTGTAGCCACGCGTGTGATGTAGCTCGACAAGAAATAAATGAATCGAGTAGTGAACCGTCGCGTTACGCGCTTCCGAAACGGACCGTTGAATGTTTTTATTACTTCGGCCGTCGCCCAGTCCCTTCCAAATCGAATTACACAATGCCTCTATTTGAAGTAATGTCTGTTTTATTATTGTTTGTCCAGTTATGAGACATTTAAAAAAAAGCCTAGGTTTTTAAAATAAAGACAATATGTAGGTTATTTCTGCCACTGCGACGGGTAAATATTAACAAAAAACGGTAAGGGATTGTAAAGGAACATGAGGATTTTAGGAATTTTCAATTACGTATATAAAGCTAGACTAATTTAGACAAAATTGGGTAAGCATAAGTATAATCCTGGAAAACTAAGTAAGTTTCCTATAAAAAAACGCTAAACGAGTTCTATGTGACGAAGTAATGGACAAACGGGTAATATTCAAAAATTCGAATAATATTCAAAACTGAGACCTTAACCTTTTTATCAATTTGTTTCAAGTTGCTCTCAAGCTAAACGTTCGTTCTTAAACTAGTGCGGTTCTAAACTCGAAATACCCAAAGCCAGTACCTACTGCCAGTTACCTCCTCCAAGACGGGGCCGAATCAGACAAATGCGATCGACAGCACTTGAAACCGGAAATCGTTAGAACATGCTGGTGCGTTTGAAAGTGTTTTACTTTTTTATAATGTACCTACCTATTCATAATATAATTTACCATAAAAAATCAAAAATCATTGCAGTGGTAACTATTACAGATGTTTTGCTCATATAATCGAAAATACGGTATTATATTATATACGCCATGATTCGGGCGTATTTCTCTTAAGAAGGCGTGCGACTTGAATGTGGATCGAAGTTGATTCTTAATACGATCACGCCAGCCAAATTCAATCAGCAGCGACGATTTAAATTCGCGGGCAAACATCTCCCTCGGCTATTTCTAACGCGATTGTTTTCTGTTTTAAATCAAATAAATGTATTGCAATTGTGTTGCAACTTAAACGAATACCAGATGTGCATGCGTTACATTCCCTTCTACCCTTTTCTAGAAAGATTGTGTCATATTTGTAAAGAACAATTTAGCTTGCAAAGCATGTTTTTTATAAATTACAGATCGATTACATAAAGCTACATTTTAGGATGTACATACAGTCACCCAATAAAAATGTTAAGCATACTTAGAACCTTGTCATTGTTATTGTCATACTGGTCATTCGATGTTTAGTTTGAAGTTTATTACGACACTGCACTTAAGTTCTTAACATGTTAGTTGGGGTATTCTACGGTCGAGTAATTTGATTGTTTAGCAGTTAAGCTGTTACTAGCCGTGCGACGCCGGGGAATATACAGGGTGTTTTTTTGGTCAGCACCTTCCACAATAGGGGTTACTATATTCATGATTCTGAGCTCAAAAAAAATATTATTGAAAAAAAATGTCTTTCATCAAAGTCGAAAGAATGTCCTCGTTATTTTGTAAATCATGGTCTCTCGTTTCTGTAGCTACGAAAGCGGTGGGCCGCTTATCGTCACGATGTTATTGTTTGATACTAACCTCACAAAACTATGCGCAAGCGAGGTCAGTTTCGTGTTTGTTTATTGAAAAATGGCTAGGCAAGGTAATTTACGTCTGGACTATTGGGAAATATTTCATGTTGTGAACATTTACTTTGTGAGTGGTCAAAACATTGCTGACACCGTTAGAATTTGGACTGAACGATTTCCTAATCGGCACGCCATTACGCGCTACACTGTAAGGTTTATCGCTACTAGTTTACGATAGACCAAACGAATTCCAAAACGTTACTGAGTTGCGAAATGCGATAGTGGAGGCATTCGACCAAATCCGCAATAATGTTCTCGTCTTAAGCAGTTTAAACACTAATTTGAGACGACAGGCTATATTGTGCATCTCGGAAAGCGGCCGTCACTTCGAACATTTATAAAAAATTACCTAATGTAAAAAAAAAGTTGTAAATTTTTGACAACTCTTGCTGTTTAGTAATCCATACCGTTATTCTGTAGTTAAATACCATTTCACAACGATTTTTAACAACAATAATGTACAATTTTTAAACCTAAACCGTGTTTGTAATCTTTGACGGTCCTAAGCCCGAAACAAGTATGAAGGGAAAGATGAATCATCGGTGATTATGTCATTAACGTCTTCGGTAAACACGGCGCATGGTAACCACATTCATTGAAATAATGGGAAAAATTTAAAATGCAATTTCTCTGACCTTCTAACGTTTTTTTTTTTTTTTTTTAATGTGATATTCGGATTCTGTATTGATTAAACTATCTCTCCTGTTTTGGAAGTTGTTGACCAAAAAAAGACCCTGTATAGCACACACGGGTCATATATTTACCAATTAATCAATTTCCGCGAAACTCAGACACTATCACTCACGGATGATGACGTCACGTATTACGCTTAAAAATATATTAGCCCTGTAAACTTACTCAATCATATACCTAAGGGCGCGTACCGCTGTTAAACTATTTCGTCACTCCAGCAAGATGTATATTTGAAAGAAACAAAAAGTAATAAGTATGTTTGTTTATTTATAAACTTTACTTTTACAAAATTTCAAGTGATTTGGCGTACCTACTGACATTCTTTATTAAAAACGCAAATTCACGGATGGAGTAGGTAATACTAAACACCTATTAGGTAATCTCAATAAATATGGCAATTTCAAAAAGCTGAAAACCAAGCCCATAATTTACCAAATACCTAGTCGCGGGTCTTATCCTTCATGTTATTTATATAATGTAGATAGCTAGGGTTGGGTAAAGGCGTAATTCAAAGTCTCACGAATCGCTATAACTATTGGAAAACGCGTTTCAAACCTACTCGTTCCATGAACCGCTGCAATAGACTCACGATTTCATACAATCATTATCGTATACTAAACCTTTACTACTCGCCGACGATACGAAACACGGACACGGGGCAATTATAATAGGTACCACTAGTCATAAGTATTTTCTCAATGGCGACATGTTACCGTTAATTATTATTAATCTTTAGAAGATTAAAAAAATGTACTCGAGGTTTAGTTAGGTAAAGATTAATGATTCCGGGTTCGTTGACGCTACCAGCCCATCGTCACTTCATACTTTGATAAATTATGAACGTACTTTGTAAATTTCAGCAGGTATAGAAAATAATCATATCGAATTAAAATGACTACTGATGCATTTTGGTAACAATATACCCTACTTGCTTTCAAAGATAGACGTGTTATAATTTTCTTTAGGTTGCGATGCTTGATTATTCGAGACGCCAGATTATTTTGTCTTGAGTGCGAGAAGGAATTGTATCCTATTTGTTTTTTAGAAAGATCGGTAAACGGATGTTTACATGTGATATTTTCAATCATTCTTGACTTTGAGTCTTTAACAGTTATAGTCGGGTAATTAGTGACATAATTGTATGGGGAACCTTGCAAATCTTCAACGAAGGAAGCCGCTTGGCACAGGTATACCTAGTGGTCATCTGAGCTGATTTAGCCCGGTAGCCACGTGGTTCCACCCTGCAGGTGGGAGGGGGAGGGGGGGGGGGGTAAATCCCATCTACCGCGCCGCACTCTTACGTCCATATGTCCATAAGTTTAGCAAATAGGTCGTGTTTGATATCGTTTTCGTATAATTCGAGGACGAGGAATTCATTTCAGGAAACGCATTTTCATTCGTTCATAGAAAAAAAATGAGATCCGTAATAAAGTAGAAAAATAGGAGTTAATTTTTTTTACAAAATCTATGCCTACCATTAAACCATGAGATTATGCTTTATAAAAAAAATATGAGTAAATAGCCCTATTTATATAGAATATGTAAACATTAACTTTCCTCATACATTTAACTTATAAATGTGCTGAAAAAAAACATTTGCTCCGCGCGGCGGGGCTGAGAACGAGAGAAGTTCGTATTTTGGATAAGATTTGTCACTTATTGTGTAATAATTACTATGATTAGTATAGGTGTTTTTATATCTAGAGATAGTTTTCTTAAAGCAATATCGAGAGATAAGTCATAATATTTAAATAAATGACAAAATTACTGAGTTAAACACAATATTCTAGTATAAAATGTTCACTCCAATTTATATTCCTAGAATTTTCCTTTAAAAGAGAGTTTTGGTTAGGTTAGTTAACTTTTGTAGAGGTATTATAATAATAACGAAGTAAACAACAAAATTTATGAACATTTTCCGCTGCAGCCTTATAGTTCGGAGCACTTTATCTCTCTTTTCAAGCAATTGCACCTCCCTGCGCATTTTTGCTTGCATCTAGGTACACCTAATTAACTCCATGCAAGCAGCGGCTGCTGGCGGTAGGGTGGTCCACACAGGCTCCAATATGCCATTATTTTTTGCCCAACCCCAGTCAGCGGGACATGGCAGGTTTTGTAGTGGTTTTAAAAGCTGACCCCATACATGTCCTTCCTGAAAGGCCGCTCGTAGAATATGGTTGCGAAGGGCGTCTTTGGTTGGTGGTAAATTCTCCAGCCGTCTGTCCTTTTTTGTAAATAGCACTTTTCTACACTGGTTGATATCAGTGCATGTGCAAGATCTAAAATGAAATGAATGTTACACGATATGCATGCCCAAGATAACCTAAATCACTTCAAATCACAAATAAAAAAGCCAACCACCACCTTAACTTACTTGTCGTATAAAGCAATGACAATTCATTCCATTATTGGAAATGCCTGCTCTACATTTCCTTCTTTAGCCTGCTTAAATCCCTCTGTTGGAGTTGGATAAGCGCGCCAAGCTTCGAAAGCACTTTTTTCCCCTTACCAGCAAAAGACGAAACGGTATCTCACGCGGTGAAGGCGTGGAACAGTGGCAATGCTTCCGCCTTTTCTGGTCCTACGTAAATGAAAATAAACTTATATGTACCGGAGTTACTTTCAATTTGTAAAGTGCAAATAGTATTTATTTGGGTTACCTAACGAAGCTGCAATAGCATGACATGGCAGGACCTGGTGATTTTATCCCGTGCCAATATGAACCCACAGTTCCTCAAGCTGTGGCAATTGTGAAATCGCAAGGACAACAACATCGGTATCCACAGTACGCACGATGATTTTTGTGTGTCCTTGGGCTGCAGCATCACCAATGTGGACCATTATGCGCGTGTCTGCCTCCTCATGGTTGCATGGTTGTCTCTGGCGCTGTTGCTATCAACTGCTAAAAGTTGCTAAAAAAAGAGACTAGAGAGAAACGTGGTACCGGACAAAGAACACGTGTCACCTCCAGTACTAAAATTCCGAAAGGTTGGGCAAATTTTCTGAGGGATAACTCCAATAAAGAGGTTTTTTTTTTCCATTTTCTAGCTCTCAAGTGCCAAGCTACTGAATTTACAACAGGCAAAAAGTTTTATGTGACAGATGGACCCACAGTTCTTAGCTTTATTGGAGTTATCCCTCAGAAAATTTGCCCAACCTTTCGGAATTTTAGTACTGGAGGTGACACGTGTTCTTTGGCTAAAGAAGGAAATGTAGAGCAGGCATTTCCAATAATGGAATGAATTGTCATTGCTTTATACGACAAGTAAGTTAAGGTGGTGGTTGGCTTTTTTATTTGTGATTTGAAGTGATTTAGGTTATCTTGGGCATGCATATCGTGTAACATTCATTTCATTTTAGATCTTGCACATGCACTGATATCAACCAGTGTAGAAAAGTGCTATTTACAAAAAAGGACAGACGGCTGGAGAATTTACCACCAACCAAAGACGCCCTTCGCAACCATATTCTACGAGCGGCCTTTCAGGAAGGACATGTATGGGGTCAGCTTTTAAAACCACTACAAAACCTGCCATGTCCCGCTGACTGGGGTTGGGCAAAAAATAATGGCATATTGGAGCCTGTGTGGACCACCCTACCGCCAGCAGCCGCTGCTTGCATGGAGTTAATTAGGTGTACCTAGATGCAAGCAAAAATGCGCAGGGAGGTGCAATTGCTTGAAAAGAGAGATAAAGTGCTCCGAACTATAAGGCTGCAGCGGAAAATGTTCATAAATTTTGTTGTTTACTTCGTTATTATTATAATACCTCTACAAAAGTTAACTAACCTAACCAAAACTCTCTTTTAAAGGAAAATTCTAGGAATATAAATTGGAGTGAACATTTTATACTAGAATATTGTGTTTAACTCAGTAATTTTGTCATTTATTTAAATATTATGACTTATCTCTCGATATTGCTTTAAGAAAACTATCTCTAGATATAAAAACACCTATACTAATCATAGTAATTATTACACAATAAGTGACAAATCTTATCCAAAATACGAACTTCTCTCGTTCTCAGCCCCGCCGCGCGGAGCAAATGTTTTTTTTCAGCACATTTATAAGTTAAATGTATGAGGAAAGTTAATGTTTACATATTCTATATAAATAGGGCTATTTACTCATATTTTTTTTATAAAGCATAATCTCATGGTTTAATGGTAGGCATAGATTTTGTAAAAAAAATTAACTCCTATTTTTCTACTTTATTACGGATCTCATTTTTTTTCTATGAACGAATGAAAATGCGTTTCCTGAAATGAATTCCTCGTCCTCGAATTATACGAAAACGATATCAAACACGACCTATTTGCTAAACTTATGGACATATGGACGTAAGAGTGCGGCGCGGTAGATGGGATTTACCCCCCCCCCCTCCCCCTCCCACCTGCAGGGTGGAACCACGTGGCTACCGGGCTAAATCAGCTCAGATGACCACTAGGTATACCTGTGCCAAGCGGCTTCCTTCGTTGAAGATTTGCAAGGTTGATGTCACTAATTACCCGACTATTAGTAATTTAATTAGTTTGAAGTAGATTGAATCATGTATTGTACAAAAATTAAATGTAGGTATAAAGTTCACTTTGTGAAAAAACCACAAAACGACTAGCGTATCAACAATTTATCGATATCTTATTTCAGACGCGATTCTGGGAAAAGCTGACAGGCAATGAGGATAAATAAATTAATTTGTGGAAATCATTTGTGGAAGTCTTTAGTGCAACCCAACGATTTCGATGACATGACGAAAACGACTTCATAGGTTCTGAGTGTTCTGACAACTGAATGAAACTCAAACAGGGTTGGGAAATTTTCAGCAAAAAGAGCAACGTTCACCAACTCCATCTTAAGTTTATTAATTTATTACGAAGTCTTTGTTTAATGAGTAATTTACCGCAGAGTTGGTTGTTAATATAATATTCAAAAGGATTAATTAAGACTTCATTATAATTAGACTCCACGCCGTCGAGGTATTGTACCCGTGAACAATAGTTTTGATTTAACCATGGTTTTTATATTTTGAGGGCAATTATTTTAAATACCGAACCGAACCATATATCCCTAATCGAATATTTAGACAGGTAGATACTCAAAGAGTGAATATATATAATGTATGTCAGCAGTTGAAAAGTATGGTTTGCACGAGAAAACTTTCACAAGTATTTTATTAAAGGCATGCTAATGTTAGCCTCATCAATAATACAATTTGCATAGCAACAGTTTAACCCTACTTAAGTCAGTCCAAGGCACAAAACAATGTGGAAACTGGGTCCCTCCTAGCACATGCAAAACAGCTATTAGCTTTACGTCACTATAAAGTGGTAAGACGTGTATGACAACCCATTATCGCCCTGCCAGCTCCGCTTCAAACCTATCAATTAATGGTCCTTACAGTACATAACATGACTGTTTCCGAGTTTTGATAGTATATTATGATAACAATAGGTAGGATGGGACAGCGAAGGAGGAAATGTAATCCTCGACTTTTCTTATATTTGCTGAAATTTGATATTGTACTATAAGAGCACAAACAACCTCTTTTTTCTGTGATGTAACGTTATTACATAACAAGTTTCCTCTGATTTATGTTTTGGATGCTTTAATATTGCAATAAGTAAGATTTCTTTATATATCAATTACGTAAATAGATCGTATATTGGTACTGTGTTCATCCCGAAAAATGTTTCTTTGTATCAATATAATTTGAATAACTAATTAGCACTAGGCACGAGTTTTACGTTTGTAAATTAATCAGAAACCGAGATTATTAGTTCAGAATAGCTTCGTTCTCATTTTGTTGAAAATAATATTTATTCACCCATGTATTATATGAAATAATGTAAACGCCGGTGGATTAGGGTGTCTAATTTTCAATTATGATTTTTAGTGCTTTTTCAGCAGGCGTAAATATTTTTTCGGTCCGTTTCAGCTATTCTATCACATCAGCAGATTATCGTTTTTTTAAGCACCTGAAACATGTTTTCAGTCCGTTCAGGGCACTCTCCATCAGATTACGCCAAAACCTGAAAACACATTTTCTGAAATCTAGGCCTTTGAAATACATTTCAGCACATGGCGATTTTATCACTAAGCGTGAAAGAAATAGCATAATTAGAAAGACAGTGATACTGAGAACCTTCAATAAACGTGAGAAAGAGATAACACGATTTGATGAACGTGAGACCTTGTTTTGCGGTTGTAAACAAGGTACCAATATGTGTAGAGCCTTTTGCAACGAATAGGTACTCTTGATCGTCTTCGATCGGCGGGTCAAAGTGCACCGGTCATTCCAGAAGGTATTCTGGGTCAGTCGGAGGATGAGAGTATGAAAGATGAAACGATTGCGGCTAAGATCATCCCATCCGATACGCAGCAACTGGTATCGCCTATAGTATCTACTAAACAAGATGCTTTGCGAGCACGTCATCGTTATCGAAAATGTATAGGATCGATGTATAAGCTGCCAGTACCCTTACCATGAGTCACAATTACCGTACTCGCTAGCGAGTTGAATGCTCGGTCCCTTGCACTCTATAAGAATACTGCGAAGTTTGCGAGGGACAGAGCATTCAACTCGCTAGCGAGTACGGTAATTGTAACTCATGGTAAGGGTACAAAATGTCGCGATGACCGCAAATATCAGTTAAGTACATACATTTTGTCAGGTTTTGACAATCGTTTACGTTAGCGTTGACAATCTAAATAGCGTTGAGAGAGAAGTGACTAGGGCCACAAACTAGTAAGCCGTACTACTGCTGCCGACCTACGTGCTAATACAGCGCTGCTCGACTCAGTCGCCCGCCCAAGACAACATCAACGAAACTGAGATATCCACGTAGCGGCATCCACGGTGACTGCACCAACCGAAAATATGGTTTCTTAATTAATTAAGTAAATTAACTTTTTTTTATATACCTATATATCATAGAGAAGAATGGTAAGTGAAACTGTGACCCGTAGACATTCGCATTCACAAGATCGCAATCCTAAGACTGCAAATGCACTGCCAACCCTGAGGACTAAGATGAAATGCCTCTATGCTAGTTATTTCACCGGCTGTCTTATCCCCAAACCGGAACACAACAATGCGAACACTGCTGCTTGGCGGTAGGTTAATAGATAATATGGTGGTACCAACCCGGGCGTACTCTGCACAAGATCCTCCCACAAGTCCCACAATTATAAGGTGAAATAAAGTTCTTAAACCATTAAAATTACTTTCTATACCACTGAAAGAGTGTGATACGGCCATGAGCGAGTTGGTCACATCCCATCTAAGTATCAATTATTTGTACTTATATTTTTCTAATTACTAATAACCTTTGAGCCTCGTCTTTTACAAACCAGCTTATTTACAGTTGTATTAATTGTTGTTAAAATATAAACGAAGTTAGTTTGGAAAGTCGAAAAACTTTTCAGTCGAGTAACCTACGAGTATTATAGAGTTATAATTGAATTTTCTTTTCCAACTATTAACGCAACAACAAAGTTAGTATTATCTAGCGGGACTATCCCACGATGAGTCGGCTGATATTTTTGAACTGTTTTCTTGCGCTAAAGGATACTACCACCGCCGCGCCGCAGGGTTTTGCAATTTATTTCAGTCACACGTCTGACCACGTATTTTAAACAATAAAATGCTTAATGGTCTTTGCAACTTATTACAGGACAAACACTACGTCATTGCAACATATTCAAATTCACAAACCCAACGATTGCAGATACTTTCACAGCTTATGCGCTTATCGGTTTTACGCCAAAAGACACAACTAACCAAAGAGTATAAGACATGATACATAACGATTTTCTAAAATGTACAAAAAGTATGGAATAGACATAAGCTCTCGCTCGATGCAACCATACGGCGGCTTACGTCACTCCTAAAATTTTTCGATGACGATAACTTTCGCAGAATGCGTCCTGTTTTGTTCAAAAATATGATTTGCATTGTTAGAAAGTACGATTCTATGATTCACTTGTGACTTCGAATAGAAAAAATAAATCTTCCGTATAAAAGATCTCATTCTCATTAGCATTTTCAAATCGTGAAAATACGTCCAAGCTAAGCCTGGTTTATATACATTACTAGCGACCCGCCCGCGGCTTCGCCCACGTGGAATGTATTATACATATAAACCTTCCTTAAGAATCACTCTATCTATTAAAAAAAACCGCATCAAAATCCGTTGCGTAGTTTTAAAGATTTAAGCATACATAGGGACAGACAGCGCAAGCGACTTTGTTTTATACTATGTAGTGATGATGCAGCTCCTACCTCCTTCGCAAGCTACATCCTGTATGTGCATAATGCATAGTCCACACGTGCTATGTTTAACTATATTTTAAGTATTATTGAGAGAAGTGAACGTCCATGAAGTAATAAGTGCTTACCTAGTTTAAATTTAGTAACCCTTAAAATTCACCAACTAGTATCCGAACGAAACTAGTTTTTGCGGCCAAAACCAAATTTCGGCTTTGGTTTCAGTTAGGTCATATTTTCACGGATAAAATGAATAAAGTCAACATTATCATTGTTTTTATTTTAAAAGTTTTAAGTAATTATCCACTTATTAAATTAAAACTATCTACTTAAAACGTGTGAACTACTGTGAGTGTGAAAATTCAGTGAGAAACCCAGCTGCGTAGAGGATTACACTGTGCAAATGCAAAGTGTTATATTTAACTACGAGAACTAGCAAAGGTACACCCCGTGGCTATGAACTCAATCCACAATTTAAAGTATGTACAAAATGTATTTTATCATTGGGGTTGTTACTGAATTAAAATAGATAACATACCGGTTGTATGCTTCGAATTAATAAATGTACTGTGTCATTACTGCAGATGATTCGGTTAATAGTTAATCTGAACAAAAGCAACATGAAGGCTAAAGCAAATTGCAAAAACCCCGTGGGATAAACCTTCTATAAATAGAGCCTGATCTTATTTTGACGCAAGTCGAGTTGCCCACCAAATAACATCCTTTAACAGGTTTATAAAGAGTGTTTTTGCTTGAACTTTCTTGTTCCTGTTGGTTTCAGTCCAAATTGCATCCAACTGATCCTAGGATCCAGGGAATTCAATTCCGACCGACACTGGACCATTATTTTATGAGAAAAAATGGAAAACCAGTATTTTCATACACTTTTTAATTAGGTAGCTACCAAAAACACGACTTTTAATTTCAGTGAGAAGTGCAAAGCCACTGTCCAATAAGGAAAGTACTTAATCATAACCACCATAATAAGGTGCCCTTATATTTAAAGGGACTTGGCTGGATGGCCACCCAACAAGCAAAGTATTCCTATAAATAAAGACTATAAGTACTTTTTTACTAATAACGTTCCTATAGAGACATTGAAGTAGAGCTATATACTTATAATAGCATACGATAAGCGGTAACATACTCAAGAGCATTCATGTTTATATTTCAGCCTTATAGTTTGCTACAAGATTGTAGCACAGAACAGTTACAGGATACTTATACTTATAGTAACATTTCACCAGCGTAGATAATCTTAAGATCATTTGGTTTTATTTTACAGACTTCTAGTTACCTACAAGATCGTCTTATAAGACAGTAATAGGTTTAAGTCTCCTATAACAGTTTGCAGAAAGATCAAATAGGCCTGAATAATATTTGATCTTATAGTAGCATTTTGTAAGAGAACAAGATATTATAAGATACTAAGCTGAGGTTATTACAAGTCTACATCGCTATTAGTCTTGTACAATGTTCTTATAAATGAAATTGTACTTGGTAAGAGCCTTATTAGGTGAAATAATCTTATAAGTTATTAGATCAAACACCTTACTAGTAAACGTTCATCTGTATTAGAAAGTGAACCTGGTGCGTCAAGTGCAAATACAAGTGAAGTAAATAAGGGTTCCGCGGTGGACTGTGTTTTAGACTCGGATAGCGAACAAGATGAAAACGACTTTGACCTAGAAAAAACCACCGAGTATGAAAAAAATTGTGATTTGGTTGAAGATATAAGAACATGTGCTATAAAATTTAATATACCTCACGTAGCCTTAAATGAACTATCTACTGTTGTTAACAAAAGATTAAGTAACGTTTTACCAAGAGATGCACGGACCTTATTACACACTAATAAAGTAACATAGACTACAACGATGAAAAGAGTGACGTTACAGTATTCTGTATGAAATCTAAATAACAATATTATGATGTTCTAAAACTTGGTTGATACTGATTGTGTTTTTTTTTAATAGCAGTAGGTAGTAACACTCATCTTCCATGTAATGATTGTACACGAGCATATATTGGCAGCCTTGACACTACAATTGTTTTATATTAAGTAGTTTCTTAATATTGATTACGTTAACAATAAAGTGGGGATTCATTCTTGAATCTGAATCGTCCACATCCATAACACTTTTCAGATAGGGTAAAATGTGTTATTGACCATGGCCATTCACATTCGTTGAGTTTCATAAGGTCATCTTTACTTAAAAAGCAGTCAACGTCTAAATATACCACCATTTCGAAAAGAACTGAAAAGACAACAATCATTTATTTAAAAAAAGCATGACAGGTAAACTAAAATTGTCTCATTCATGATTGTAATCTGTAATCTAGTGTATTTGATACGGGATGAATTTTAGAAATGGTACGCGATATAATCCGTTTAAGTAGTTTTATTTAAATTTGTAACCATGGCGGAAACCGAAACATTATTTTTAACTTAAATTAACTTTCTTAGGATTCATAGATACTAAGAAGATTTCGTGAGGAACCCTAATACGTTTTAATATGGCGGCAAGTTATCTGGATTAAAACTGCTATAAGTGCTAATTTACTTATAATTGTCCTATAACGTACTCAATGCAGAGAATTTTTAGAAAATGGCGGATGTTCATAATAAATGTTGTAATATTATTTTAACAACATATATGATATGTACACTTTTTCCATGGGCATTGTAAAATTAAACAAATTATGGTTGACATTAACAATAAAAATGACTTCCCCGGTAAATTCACACACTATACATACAGTATTTTACAATACTTAAATATGCTCTACACTATTACAAATTATATTAGTTAGATTAATAAGAAAAATAGGTACTTACGTTTGTTTTTTAGTATTTATTTCCCACAAACACACCACACCAACCGGCCGAAACAACGGAAAGATGTTTATAAAATGTACTTATAACTAATAACTAAGTATATTAGTAGTGCGTTATAAATAAGATTGCTTTAGTATGATGCTCATGCGAGATACTTATAAGAGTTATAAAACTTATAAATGGGTAGTCTCAGAACGTTATAGGAGCAATTGTACTCAGGTAGAACTTCTGTAAGTGTATTATAGGGCCTATTGACTTTCTGCTAGTTGATTATAAGATGGTTATAAGAAAGCGATGCTCCTATAACTGCGCCCAATTCCGTGTGTGTAGCAAACTACAAGTATCTTATAAGTACAATAAAAAAAAAAAGCTTAAAAACACTATAAGTACTGATTTTGCTTGTTGGGCAACCTGTCATGTTTTCATGTAATAATAAATAATAATAATAAATCATTTATTCAAATAAAACAGGCATGGGACATTGTGATTCTTCACCAAACTGAACAGTCAGTTCACATCTACATATACAAAGTATATATGTACTTACCTTACAATATTGTATTTTTAGCATAGAGCATGAATAATGTACAATATAATTTATTTTAAGTTAATAACTTACAATGAATTAGTAAAGTTTACTAAGGTTAGGTTAGGTTAGGTTAGGTTAGGTTCCCCCCCGACTGTGCTGCCACCTTGCCGTGGTGGGGGGGCTTGCGTGTCTCAATGATCCACGAGGCTATACCGGATAGGGCTACCCATACCGGAAAAGCTCGTGGTGAGGGGCCAGACTAAGAGCGGCCATGGGGAGGTGACAGGGTTTCTGGAAGGGTTGCGGTTGCGTGCCTGCTGCCGGGCGGGCCGCTTCTGCCCCGGAAAGATTCCCTTGTCACCTGGAGGGGTTTGGTGACGGGAGGCTTTTCCTTGGAAAAGTCTTCTCGTCACCCTTGGTGGGTGGTGGCAGAGGTCGTTGGAAGGGGTGGTTGCGTGTGCCTTCGAGGCCGTTTCCATCCCGGACAGCGTCCTACTGTCGCCATATTTGACGGTTGGTGGCTGGGGTAGCTTGAAGGGTCAGTTGCGAGTGCACTTGGTGCTTGCCGCTTCTGGTCCGGAAAGCTTAACCAGTCGCCTGGAGGGGGCTTTGGCGGGGGTGGTTGAAAAGGGTGGTTTCCATCCTGGACAGCTGCCTCTGTCAGTTGGTGGTTGGTGACTGGGTTTATGGGCAGGGACGGCATCGCAGAAATGCGTTGCGCGTTCCCGTGCGTCGTACTCCCATGTCACCCGCGGGTCTCTCTACGTGTCTTTCGGAATCCCGGGGGGCACTGTAGTTATTGAAGGGACAGCTGCGGTGGGGCGTGTTTGAAGGATACTTGGTATCCGGAAAGCACCATCCACAGCAGGCAGATCGTTGGAGGGAAGGCGAACTCAGTGGACTTCGGTTCGCTGCTCGCCCGAACTTCTTGTAGAGCCAGTGGGTTGTGGACCCACCTTGCACGGCTTTACCGGTCTGGGGTGTCGATCGTGGGCTGTTCACAGTCGACACCTCCTTTGGCGAGGATTGGGGGGGCTCTTCGGAGCAAGCCGGGAGGCGCGTCAGTGGCCAAAGCTTAGGCAGTTACCGCGGCGCCTCACCACCGGCCAGGGTTGAAACGCCGGAGTGGTTTTAAACGGTAGTTCGTTCGTACGAGAGTCCGTTATACTTCCCATTGCACCGCCTACCGCAGGGAAGATGCGTAAATGCATTTCCAATCCGTCAAAAAAAAAAAAAAAAAAGGTATATTGTAGGCTAGGAGCTGCTGTAGCATAGTCGAGGAGCCAGTCTCATATAGCATCAGAGTCATAAGATATGACATGCAAGCTTCTAAAGCAACCTTTGATTTGATTTTTACGGCACGCGCCTCTCCTCGGACCCCTGCATTAGAAAGAGTAAAAATAACACGACATGTGTTATTTATTAACAATAGCGAAGCAAATATTAAAATTTGTGCACCAAGCAAATATTAAAAAAAACTCTGTGGACCTCTCGTACTTTAGGATTAAAGGCATTCCTGGAGCTTATGAGTACTGGACGTGGTAGTTTTCAGGAAAAGTAAACACGTGATAAACCCGAACTTTCGAGGCACTTTATAACTTTTCTATAAGCCTAGGACATACGTTATACATACGTTATGTGACATATCAAATTGATTGTCACGATGTAAACTAACTTTCTATTACACTCCTAACACACAAACGCGTGTATTTACGATAATTTTCAACACGTTATTTACAAATATTAAAAATGCTTCTCGCCGGGTGCTTTTCTGTTTTAAAACAATTTGACAAGTGGATGTCAAAGGAGAACGATCCGAACAGCCAACTTGGTTGAGAAATTGCAAGCGTTATTAAGTTATTAAAATATTATTAGTCATGACTAAGCCCGTGAGCTAGCTTTTGGTTTTAATTGTTAGAAACGTAATTAGGCATAAATTCGGTAAAATATTAATTAAATCCTAGGCGAGTTTAAAGTATCGTATGTTTAACAAGACAGCATTTCGGGACGTACGTTACGACACCTGACTTTTGAAGAGTGTTTGACTTAACATGACAATTGTCACTTTTGGCTTGTACTAGACATCGATATAAATACTTATATAGAGAAATATATACTTAATTTAATACATAGAAAACATCCATGACTCGGGACCAAATATTCGCGCTCATCACGCAAATACCTGCCCTTACCGGCCCACACTGACGCCTACTACGCGCGGCTTACTGCCCCGTCACAATTTTGTACGTAACGTTTACATCATCGTCGTAAATACCTAGTAGGCACAACAAACAAAGTTTACTACCTGTACAGAATTCTTCATAAATATGTACTCTACTATATGTATGTATACAACTATACCCAGCCTTCTGACAAATATCTTTGTCAATATTTTGCAAAAATTTCGCTTCTCATTCCGAATTCGACGTGCGTAGCAGCCAGAACAGGTGTAATAAGGAGAACGCCTACACTAAGCCTGCCCAATAAACATGTGAATATATCCTATTTAGCTCCTACAAAAGAGAATGTACCCAGGTTTAGAAGAGTTTACCAATTATATTGCCATCTCGCTGAGGTGGTATAACTGCGCAATACTTCTCAATTAATAGTTTAAAACGCTCTTCATCTGCCTGGCCAACCGCTACAGAAATATGGCTTTTTTTTGGATTTATTTATGTACCTACTATCTTCTGCCCGCGACTTCGTCTGCGTAGATTTCTTTAATCGTTATTCCCTCGTGTTTTTTTAATTTTCCGGAAATTAATATGCCTATGTGTTAATACAGGATAAAGAACTATCTTCAAAATTCTTTCAAATCTCTCCGGCCATTGCAGCGTAAAGGAGTAAGAAACACACACACATACTTTCGCATTTATAACAGCTGTGACCGCGACTCCGTCCGCGTGGAAATCGCAAATTGCTACAACATTTTGTGTCTAACGCTGGGCATTCACGGACACGCCGTTTGTCTCGGCAACAGATGAATTGTATAAAACAAGATGGGCGTAATATTTTGACCACTGCTCTATTCGGCTTGTTGGAGCGGTCGTGAATGGCCAGCTTTAAACGCCCCGCGTGGTTTCTTTGAGTACCTCTAACAATCAGAGTTTGCAATCTATTAGATAAAGCGTTCTTTGCAACGACTCGTATGCGCATAAAGACGGAGAGTTAATGGTTCTTTATTAATTTACAACCGTAAGTCATCGTCTGGTACATATTTCGACAGTTATTTTAAAAACACAACGGTTTCTAAGAAGTTTTTTTGATTAGGTGAATATTTTCGGAAATAATCGCTCCGAAAGTTGCATAAATTGTGTCCCCTCCCCCCTATATCTTTTAAACCATATGTCTTTACAAAAATCACAATAACGCTTTATAAATGCTTTCAAATCAAATTATATTCAATATGATATAATTTATTTTTTTTAGTTATTTCCGTAACACTGCGTTCCTCAACAAGAAGAGGTAAGTGCCATGATGTTACGCCCTTTTTTGCTGGTGGACTGTTTTGGATGTGGATAGTTTTTGTGTAGTATCTAACGGCTTCGGAACCCTATACTAAGCTCGGTCAGATATGCTCTAACGCGGTATTTTTAAAATTTTGTCGTTTATCAAGTTCTAAATCAATTTGACGACTGACAAGGATGAAACTTCCAACACGATTCCGCAATCCTTGGTTTCAAATCGAAACTTTTAAACAGCACAGTCGATATGCTATCAAGCTTCAGAACTATAACTATGAAACCACCAAATTCAATTCCAACGCTAAACGGTTGACCTACGACCAACAATCGGCCAACCGATTTAAGCCTGTCTGTTCATCGTATTAGAACAGAGACATAATAACTCTAATAGTTAGATATCTGCATCCCTCTAGGCCGGTCAGCCCGATTGTTGATGTTGGCGACCAGAAGACAGACAAACCGACAGACATATGCCCGGTTCCTATATTCAAGAAACGAATCGTTTTCCTTACGGGCAGTAGCGTTATGACATTTGCCACGTACAAAATGTGTCAAATTTTAACGAGACGTCACAATTCTACCCACGGTTTTGAATATAGGAACGCACCAATAGACAACATAATTAACATTACGTGTTTAGTAACAGGGAGATCTTTTTGGGGTTTACTGTTCCTACAAAAGTTACATACAAAAATACCTTCATGCCTGTAATCCCAGGGTAAGGTAGGCACAGCTACAGAATTATTTTATTACCTACAACTCTAAAAACTTGGTGATATTTCAATTAAATCTGGATATGTCAATGTCAATCTAACTCCGCTTCTTTTAACATAGACTAACAAAACAGTATGTATAACGCCTGTCCCATGTTGTCACACTGGGTGGCAGAAGTCATAGGAGAAATAAATTAATCAATTGTACAATTTAGACAAGTAATTAATAATTTAGAATAAGATTTAATGTTACTCACAATCTAAGGATCTCTGATTTTGGATTGATTCAGTAGGTACCTACTGTTATTTTTACTACTTAAATAATTATCTAATCGTTGTATCTCGTATCTAATTGATACACCAAAAAAAAATTAGGTATTTGTGACATGTTATGCAAACAGATGGACATGACTAAATTTTAATGTTTCTCTTTTCACTATAATGCTGCGGAACCTAAAGAATAGAATAATTAAAGATCGAAATTGTAAAACCCAAGCTTAGTTAAAAATAGGAGTTTGGTTGACCATATAATTTCTTAAATATGTATTCGAACATTATCTCTCGATATAACGCATTAAAACCATGTTTCCAAGCATCAACGTGACTATGTTAGTTTCAATCACAACGTCGCTTCTATAACGATAATCTATGATGGCGTGCTTTTTTGTCTTTATCTCTCCAGTTATGGGAGAGATATGGTTGTCCTGTTCTTTGATATATGTCATCATGGCGTCTCATTAGTTACAAGAGCGTATTGGAATAATTTATTTTGTCTTTTTATAACATGTGGTACATTGCATTTATAAATCCTTGAATTTAGGTTTTATGTAATAAAAGGAAAAAAAAATGTTGATATTTGTAATCACGTAAAGTGATCGACGGCCCTCGAATAGGGTTTTAAATAAAGATATTTAATTGGCCTTATTTGATAATTAATCAGACAAATAGATAAACAGACAAACATACAGACAGATAAGCAGGCAGACAGATAATCAGACAGACAGACAAACAGACACCAAATCTAAAAATTGTAGAAACGTGTTCTGCTGCTCATTCTAAGGGGCCCCTAGAGTATTTTTGAGTAATAGTAGATTATACACCGAGGGGATAAAGCACAGTAATTATGTCACGGGCGCGATATTGAATCCTGAACGTAACGAAGGACTCCAGATTTAACTCCCGAGCGCAGCGAGGGTGTTACGAGTTAATTCCCGAGCGAAGCGAGGGAATTAAGAAGAGTCCTGAGCGCAGTGAGGGGTTCAAGCGCGCCCAAGACAAAAACAGCTTTATCCCCGAGGAGTGTACTCTACTTTTCTCACCTTTTGCGAGACAATAAAAAAGCGAGTCTACTAAAAACAGCGTTTTATTATAGTAAATTAAAATTAAAAGTGAAAATTGATATTTGTATACCTATATATTATTTAAAACTTTGCAGTTATCACCAATGTATTTTATTGCAGCGTCTTACAATACTCGCGGCTTTTGTTTAATTTCAAATGTGTTCCATTCAGCTTGCCGTGGCCAGCTCGATTTTAGAAAATGTTCGATTTTCAAATTAGGTTCGACGCGGCGGTTGCGGCGGCGCCGCGCCCGGCCTTCGAGTATTAGTTGATCTTTTATTACGAAATTAGACTTTAAGGCCATTGTAATAAGAACTATGAAAAGTGAAAATATTACTACCCAGCGGGTTATAATGAGATTCAGTACAACATTACACCCCGGCTAAAGCCAAGGGCTTTAATGACTTGGTTTGCGTAAGGTTTGCATGATATGTAATTTGGTATTGTCGAGCAGGTGGTGTGAAATAGTACATTACTACAGACGCCGGGAAGTAGGTGGTTGCAGGCCGAGTTCATATAGACGGCCGAGCGAAGCGAGGTCGGATAGTTACGAGGCTGGCAACCCCTTTTCACGGCGAGGTATGTATAGTGCTTTTCTCAAACATATGCAATGAAATAAAAAAAAAACATCACTCAAAAAACATTTGTGTAATAGGCATTAACGCGGATATTTTTGGTCCGAACCACACAGATACAAAAAAAAAACGATTTTCAGCTATTCAGCCTGTTCATAAAACCAGCTGTCATGGCCATATTAAAATTAAAAAAATTACTTCCCGGCCTAGGCCTTCAATTTTGTATGAAATTCCTTTACAGTTCTCTCGAGTTGTTCCGTCGGGAACGTGGCACTTTGAAGCCTAAAATAACTAACATAACGCCGACATTACATAGCATGTTTGGGAAAATACCTTTTTCTTCTCGAGTCGAGGTTCCTCAAATACATGATGTAAATAAATAAGTAAATATAAGTAAATACCTTGAATATATATATTACCGGCAAAAAAACAAATGGAGATTTTCAGTGAGTTAAAATGTTTTGGGAACATCCGCAACTTTATAATTATACCACCACCACCGCCATACCTTACCGTGAGTCTGATTATATGAAACATCGTCGAAGGAGGGCGCCTTCTCTGCAGACTAACGTGTCGCCTGTTACGGTAAACAAAATACTGAAATACAATCTCAAGGTAAAGGCTTACAACCGTAGGAAAGTTCTCTTCCTCAATGATCGCCTTCGTAAATTACGACGCCTTCGTTGTCCGATGCTGCTTAAGAGACACGATCCGAAAAAAACACTCTTCACCGATTAATCAGTGTGATGGTATGGTGGGGCGTTTCGTATAAAGGTCACTCCGCTCCATTTTTACCAGCATGGCGTCAAGGAGATTGTATAAATTAGCTGTAATTGCTGACCTCAAAAAGAGGCTGTCATTTTGAGTAACCCAGTTAGTAACAATTCAGACGTTTGAACAAGGAACGAGTTAATTATCTCTTAAGTGTCTTTGAGTACTGCGGGAATACTACTTACTACTTAGTCCCGATGCTCATGACAGCAACTTTAAGGTAACGTAAGATAGGTATTTGTCATACGGTTTAAATTAGCAAAGATATTTCGGCCCCGCAGCTTGCACGCGGCTCCCTGAGGACGCTGTTCGCACAAACGACGTTATATTCTTATACACAGCTCATGAACACTTCAAATTTCCTCGGAGAGCCTGGAAATAAAAAATATACTTATTGGAATTAATCTAGACGTTGACGTCCTTATTTATTTTATTTATGCCTCCGGCGACGAAAACCGTGCGGCAATACAAAAGAGAGACTTTTAAGGCTTTTGCATTATTAATGAAATCGGGTTTTTTTGAAAGATTTCAATAGTATATCATTGTGTAAGTCTGAAAGTAGGTGGTCGCTGGACCAGTATTAAAGGCCTTCTTTTATAAGTATGTATCTACAATAGGTACTTTATTGTTCAATCAGGAAAATAATAACAAATAACAAAATAGATAGAAACACAATAGGTACTCGTGTGTACTTATACGAAGGCGAAATTATCCCATTAAGGGATCTCTTCCATTTAACCTTTGAGCGATTGCGAGCTAAACTAGGTACAAGTTAATTAAGCTCCTCCGCCCCAGGCTTTATTCCAACTTAATAACAGGTTCTATCCAGGCTATATGCACCTCCGGTATAACGAGCATACATATATGACGAGTTCGCACAATGTCGTCAACTTATAAGGTCAACTATGATTAACACTTACTGCCAAATTTGATCATAGATATGCTTTATTTTCTGTAAATATTTAAACATAATTTTTTTTAAGCTTATATAATTAATATTAATTTTAGACACTACGCTTAGTTCAATGTGTCGTGTCATATTAGGGTGTGTTTGTGATCCATATTTTAGAGGCTACCAGCGACATGACTAACTATACAGCCTGGCACACGCACCGGCCCACCCCGGGACGATTACCTAGAAGAGAGAACGCGAGACAGGGTTTTTTTTTTTATGGCATAGGAAGGCAAACGATCACACAGGCCACCTGATGTTAAGTGGAAACTGTGACCCAAACACATTCGCATTCACAAGACTGAAAATGCACTGCCAACCCTGAGGACTAAGATGGAATGCCTCTATGCTAGTTATTTCACCGGCTCTCTTATCCCCAAACCGGAACACAACAATGCAAACACTGCTGCTTGGCGGTAGGTTAATGGATAAGATGGTGGTACCAACCCGGACGGACCCTGCTCAAGGATATAGCTACAAAATCCTAAAAAAACCCTACTAATGTTATAAATGCAAAAGTTTGTGTGTTAATTTACTCCTTCACGCTGTTTCACTGATATTGAGATCCAGATCGCTAAACATTCTCGACATTAGGAATCCTATTATATATTATAACTGGTGCATCGGCTGGTTGAATTTGAATGAAATCGGAATAAGCTATATACCCTGGATTAACACATATAAGCTATTTCCAATCTCGGAAAATTTAAAACCTGAGGGAATAACGATAATCGAAATCACCCGCAACACGGAATAATAGTGGTAATTTAACGCGAACGTAGTCGCGGGCAAAAGCTAGTATTAGCATATGTATTCTTAAGTACCTAACAGGGGTTTACTTACGCCTTATAGCAACAGTTTCATTGCGTATGTTATGTATACCTACCGACTGAAGGAATTAATGAGATTGAGGCGGATTACGACACGTGATACAAAATACTTGAGCAGTTCCTCGAAAGGGCTTTGTGCCGGGAGGGCTGTATTTGTCCGAGTATTGTAATCCGATGCTATTACTTTCCTTAAACTGGTATTGTCTATTAATTAAACGGCCGGGGTTCATGTTAAACCGGTAGTACCACAAGTAACAGCGGGTTGTAATGTTGACCGATGTTTAAATGACCTGCATAGCCCATCCATTCCATCTAAGCCCTCAGCGGTAAAAATTGGCAGTCTTAAGACTGGGTTCTAGTCTGGACATGTCTAAGGACCGTATTAATAAACTGATCTCGACTTTAATGCTCGTCTCAAGATGCGTCAAAAATGACAGTTTTCTATGGTTTGACGTTTACTTTGACGTATCTTGTGACGGGCATCTCAGCCAAGATGAGTTTATTAATACGGCCCTAAGAGCCTTGGAGCCCACTTCGTTGCCCACCTTCTGACAGCAAGCAGCAGCAGGACTTTAATGGATTTCTAATCATCCCAATCTTCTCACTACCTATAATATTATAAATGCGAAAGTTTAGATGTTATTCAAACACACCAGAAGGATTGAATGGATTCGAATGTTC
Source organism: Acleris emargana (assembly GCA_927399475.2). NCBI lineage: Eukaryota > Metazoa > Arthropoda > Insecta > Lepidoptera > Tortricidae > Acleris > Acleris emargana. The sequence continues at coordinate 14,290,239 of OV656837.1, forward strand.
CCGCGGGATGACAACACTACGCTCAAACCGCTGGACTTAGGGACTTGAAATTTGGAGGGAAAATTTCTTGTAAATCCTAGGGGTGCGTGCACTAAAAAGGGATTTTTGGAAATTAATTCCCTAAGGGGTTAAAATAGGGGGAGTAGCGGGAAAGTACTAGCGGGTTACGAGTTGCGGGCGTCCACTAGTATTATGAGTGACCTACTAATATTGTGAATAGGTACAGGTTTCTAAAATAGTACTAGACAAATAATCACACCTAAAGGCCCGGTCAGACAGCACCGTCGCGGGCGCGCAGCGCAATATTATTTCCATACAAACCGCTAGCGCCGTCAAACAGGCTACGCTAGCGGTTTGTATGGTAATATCGCATTGCGCGCCCGCGACAGTGATGTCTCTCCGGGCCTTAACTCGAGCTACATAAAATATGCTTTCCACGTCGTAGTTAAACGATGTAAAGTCAAAGATACCTTATAACAGCACAGATCACTACATTGCAGAATTCTTTGGTATTACAGCGATTTGGCACACCCACACTTCTAGGGACCAAGCCACAACGCCACATGATAAGTTCTAAAAGCAGGGCATTAACTAAGCACTAGCTTATATACTTACACAACACGTTAGCCGCCGACGTCGCCTTGCTCGTGACAGCAACTACGTAGTTGTAAACTATGTCAAACAAAACCTTTTAGAACTACGAAAGCCTTTTCCATGATCGAACAAAACTCAGCAAAACCTCTCTGATCAAACTGATTAAACCCCTGACAAAAAAGACGGGTCACGAAAGTATGTGTGTGTCTGTGTATCTGTATATGTCCATGGCATCGTAGTATCTCATACGGATAGACCAATTCGGAGGATGCTTTAAAGAAAGCTAGTTCAATGAGGATGGTTCACAGCTAGATTTCATGAAAATCGGTTGATCAGTTTAAGAGATATGACCGGCGAATGGCGATCCATTGAGAGGGGAGTTATGATGACATACTAAAGCAGTTCAGTTTAGGTCGAGAGAAAGGGGCACAGCGTTATAACTGCTATAGCTCTGTCCCTTTTCTCAACCTAAACTGACGATGTCGTGGTAACCCCCCCTCTCAAAGAAGGTACCTATGACCATTATATCAGGGGCTTTTATCTTGAAAATCTAGTTTTACAAGCCACGTGCAAGCTTTCTTCTGAGCACATTAATAATACTTATACAAGGAAAAGACAAAGGAAACTGTTTATGGACTTAGGAAGATTGGTAGGAATGTAAAATTTTATGCAGTATTTTCCTGGTAGACGGCATCAGCTAATAGCTTTCTAGAGTTATTCTATGTTTAGTCTAGCTGGGCACCAAGCCGGCATGACACGACACGAATATCCTACGAATTACGGACGAGGACATGACTCGCAGGAATTACTCTGGAATATAGAACGCTCATTTAGAGCGGCTTAATTTTTTGATTAAGTCATAAACATAATGCAATTTACGAAGATAACCTGTTAAGTTTCGCTAGACGAAACCTTTTTCTTCCTTGAGAATCCTACCTAATTTAATTATTGGTGATATCAGATACGAGTTACTTCTTATGAAGTGTAGCTGTAGGATCGTAACGTACAAGTCTGGAGATTTATATGAACTAGGTACTCGGGACGTTACAATTTTCTGTTGTTAAACCCAAGAAAAATATGGCTCTCGATATTTTAAAAACATAAAGGAAAGTTTTATTTTGTAGTGAATATAAAATAATAAACCATTTATACTTTCCTTAGCTTAAGGGGGGATTAACAGCTTGAAGTGGCAGTGAACAGGTCATTTATGCCGCAGAACCGATAATCGCTGGAGTTATCGCATTCTTGAGTGGTGGAGACAGCCAATCGGCAAACTTAGTGTACGATGCCGTCTGGTGGAGCGACGATCTTCGCAAGATGGCTGCCAAGAGCTGAATGAAACTGCCCACGAATCTTGCTCGTTGACGTCCAAAAGGAAAGCCTATGTCCAGAGCAGTGGACTAATATAGTCTGATGATGATGATGAGGATGATGACTTTCCTTAGTATTTAAAATATACATCAATAAAATGAGTATAAAGTGTAAAGTAGATTCAGGTCGACAACGAAATTTCGTATTCGGTACGTTCACAGTACGTGTCATAATTTCAATCCTGATCGTGTATGTACATTATTTTTCAATCTCAAAAGCAATTACGAGTATGCGCAAGGATATACCTATCATGCCGGTGATAAAAACACAATTTATTGTTCATAACGAAACGTATTGCCGATCAGTCGGGGGTCGTTGTGTATTCTACGTTGAGGCGTTGATAGCCCCCGTTGGTGCGCGTATTATTTTTAATTTAAAGCAATTTAAACCGCCCAACTGCCGAAGGGGGTGCCTACTATAGCAATTTGTTTACGAGTTTGTACACAATTTACATATTTATATGATATAGCTACACCGTCCATGTAATCACCAGAGACATTGTTTCGATGTATGAAACCTATACAATACTTTTTACTTAAAAAGATTAAATGAGGTTAAATTAGGTATTAATCGAGTCACTTGTGAAACTAGGACCTTCATTCCAATTTGTATTAACCCATCTTACTTTAATATTGTAATCATATTGTTGACGTTTTGACAGCTCTTATCCAGGTGTGTGTACCATGAGCCGAACTTGTTATAAAGGGTGTTTTTTTTTTTACAAGAATTTAAATAGTTAGGAGGGTCATATTTTTTTAACATTAGCTTTTAGTCTCATTAATATTTCTACAAAAGTTGAAATTCGTCACTTTCATAGTTTAGGAAAAAATAAATAAAGCCGTTTTGGGGTTAATAGGGTGTTTTTCACCCCCATGGGGTCACAGAGGGATGAAACTTTGTGCAGGGTAAAAGGCATCGTTTGATTATAGTTTCGACCCAAAAACGCTGGGAGCAATTTTTCTTAGGCTATCCTGCTATACCCATAAAGTAATAGACGTCTCGAGATTTTTTAGATTAAGGCTTTCGTTAAAACGAATACCTACTTACGGTATACCTATACCTACAGGTCATTAAACCTTAATGTATGATACTACTAATTCATATCAAAGGTTAAATGGTGGAATTTGAGAATAACTCATTTAACAACAATTTTAAATGTAGGTGATCAAAAAATAACTTACCAGTCGTCTTGTGGAAATCCGTGGAATTTTAATTCTTTATCAAACCTTGATGAAGATTTACAGTTCAAAACAGAACAAATCCTATATAAACCGCTATGCACGTGCAAGATAGCCATCGCCAGGTATTCAATTGTACACTAACACTTACTTTACAAGTAACATTTACACCCCTTCTAATCAGAGAGCGCAAACTAAGGGAGCTTGCGCTCGCTGACTCTGCCGCCCGCTTCCCCGCGTACCCCCCATCGTAAAGTACATGAGTTGGCCGACTAAGACTGTGATATTACTATCAATTAAGTATATAAGAGCTGTTGTAACGTTCACATTACGATGATATCTCAAAATCAATACGGTATAACTGAGAAGATAAGAGCCCCAATAGGCAACATTTTGAAGTTTAGTATATTTGGCATATGTAGGGTTGATTGTATAAATAATCAAATCTGACGGTATTCGTCGTGGGTCTGCTGTTCAAGTCTTAAAGATAAATATAAAGATAAAGACATTTAAAATATGTCAAAAGTTTAATACATATCTTGACTAAAATAAAACGAAAATAACATGTTTTACCGTAGTTCCAAAAAAAAATAGTAAACCGCCTCTGTGTCGCAGAACAAAGAGGCTGTTTACTTAATTTTGCTTGAATTAATCACTCTTGATATCATTGATGATGAGCTGAAGACTTACAACTTACTGTGTAAATATTAAAAATAAACATAGTAAAAGTATCTAAACTGGCAATCTTAAGGGTATTAAAAGCAGAGACAGGAACCGCCTACCCTTTAAAAGATTTTCGTTTGGGTATATAATTGACTGGTTTTTACAAACCCTAACGATGCGATAAGCATATCTTCGACTTACCCCAATGAACATGACTAAGCGCTTACCAATTCCTTAAAACCCTCGTTAGGCGTTCCCTATGAAGTGTTTATTAAACGGCTTCAAACTATTTTAATCTCTACGCGCAGTTTATGCAAAATATTTTTGCACTACTTAGCAATTGAGTGGCTATACACACACAGGCTTGAAACCAGTTCAACAAATCACACGAATCTGCGAATCAGAGTAAACGTAGAGGGAGAATGGATAGGGTAACACTAACGTAATTCTAAGTGCTTAAATCCGAAACCCTTACGAAACTGGTAACCTCAATGGTTGTATTTAACTAGTTTGAAGCAGTTTCTATATCATTAGGGTAAGCCTATCGATAAATACTTATCGATAGGCGTATACACGCTAACTTTTGGGAGAGTATATGATGTAGTTAGTAGTTACCCGATCGATGGACTTAATCAAATGAAGGGGTTTTCCGGTCCCTGATTAAAAGTGGTTAACTTTGAAAACGGCTGGATACTGGAGTTTCAATTTATAAAACCCAGTAATCAGTGGCAATTTTTTTTATGTGGCTGACTTATGTAATTTTTGCTAAATTCAATCGTCATTTATCAGTCCTTGACTAAATTTTAAAAGTTTAATGCTACTTTAAATACTTATGTGCCTTCAATGTTCGTGGTCTTTAACGTTCTGCAGTGGTTAAAAAGTGGGGTCCAATAGTCAAACCTCCTTAATATACAGAGCAAAAATTGATAAATAAGTATATGTAAACAAAATTATACAAGATAAATATATAGCACAAATATAAAGTACCTACCTGACAAAAACCACTGCTTGCAAGGCAGACAAGGCACATTTTACCTAATTAACTTGCAGCACTCATTATATACGGGTTTTCTTTTCAATTCAATTCAAACATTTATTCATAAAATATTACATTTTATAAGTCAATTTGATTATTAGTTACATTATTATTACTCCATTACATATATAAAATTCAATTGTTACACATTATTTGATTATTATAATTAATTAATTAAATATTGTCTACATGTCAATGTCACATTTCACACTACAAAAAACTCGTCAATGGAATACAATGCATCAGTAATCAATTTCGCCTTCAGCAATCTTACAAAGGACCCGTAACTAGTTGCTTCTTTAATGGCTGGAGGGATTCTATTATAAATCTTAGGACCAATAAACTTAAGACATTTTTTAGACTTAGCAAGTCGCGTAAGGGGCAGGGACAGCTCATGTCTCCTTCTGGTATTGGAGCCGTGCGCGTCAGCGTTGGTGCGGAACTGCGCGATGTGACTCCTAACATACTTCGCGACCTCCAATATGTAAAGGCTGGGTAAGGTTAATATCTTGTGCTCTCTGAACAAGTCTCTAGCAGGGTGATCCCAGCACGCACCAGCGATGACGCGCACCGCTTTTTTTTGAAGTCTAAACACTCGATCACGCTCAGCGGCGGAGCCCCATAGATTTTCTCATTTACCTTAAGAGCTGATTCCCACTTGTCGGATGTCGGGCCCGGAGTTTAATCGGGTATCGGCGCCTCTATTCCCACTAGTCGGATATAGCACAAATATAAAGTACCTGACAAAAAACACTGCTTGCAAGATAAAGGCAGACAAGGCACATTTTACCTAATTATCTGGCAGCACTCATATGTACGAGTTTTCTCTTTTCCCTTAAGAGCTGGTTCCCACTTGTCGGATGTCGGACCCTGATTGTAGTCGGGTGTCGGCGCCCCTGTTTGCACCCGACCTCCGATTAATGTGAACAGCGTCATATTTACCCATAGGCGAGCGACACGATTTTTTTCCGGGCGGGAGGGTTCGCAAAACGTCCGATTCGCTTAAAATGTTCTGCCACTGGGACATCCGATTAAAATCTGGGCCCGACACCCGACAAGTGGGAACCAGCTCTAAGTGTTAATATTTTTAAATCGGCTTTCTGGAACGGTCAATAGAGTGAGCTGGCTTACTCGACGGGTAAAAGCAACCTAATTTAGAATGCATGCCCTTAGATGTCGTTAATACCCTCAAACAGGACCACTTAATAAACTCGCCGGTTAATAATACATCTGTCGTGTCCAAGATAATCACCTACCTACCTGACCATCATCGAAACAATCGAACCAAGCATTGATCAATAAGGAGTAAGCCTTCATTAATTAACCGGTGATTATTTAATCTATAACCCTTATTCGATCCTGGCTAACAACTAGTGCCTTTACCCTTTACCCCATATATGAGTAAACAAGTATGTATCTACGGTCGCCGTCAATAGAACTTGAGAACGATATAAACAAATTAGTACTGATTGACACATAACCTCAAATATTCACCAAGCGTGTTTTTATTAAAAATAACTTATAATGAATAGTTATTTCATCTTAAACTTAATATGAAAATAATGATCTAGTGTATAAATCATTGCAAAGACCTCACTTGATCTTGAAAAGTACGTGATGATCGAGTAATCATGGTGAATTGGATCGTTTGGTTTTGTTTACATCTTTTGCAAGTTGTATTGACGGCGACATTACACTAATATTATAGAGAGGAAAGATTTGATTGTTTGTTTTATTGCATTGAATAGGCTCCGAAACTACTGGACCAATTTGAAAAATTCTTTCACCGTTAGAATGCTACATTATCCCTGAATAAAATAGGCTATGTTTTATTTTTCTTCACGGACGGAGCCCCGGGCAACAGCTAGTAATACATATCTTCATACACATATAGCAACGAAACATAACGTCATATAAACCATCACATCATTACAATGTATTATGCATATGCATGCCAGACTGATCTAACTAACAATAATGGTTAAACTCGTAATCTAACTTAAATAGGCATCGTCTAATTTATTCCTTAATTGTATTAACAAAAGAGAGGCAGTAGAAAATGGCAAAATAATCCCCAACAAGGCTCAGTGATCCGCAAAATTACACCGGCATAGGTTCCTGGCCGTAACGGATTTAGGAATTTTATTTAAAAACACCCTTTGGCCCTGTAGGTACGTAGCCAGGCTTGTGAGAAAAATCAGGAAACCTCTAGACTACCTATGTCATGAATTCGTGAAACGATAAGGAACTACTAATGCTAAAACATTATACACGTAATGTAGGTATATGTATAAGCATTTTCCCAACGCATACCTACCTATCTGTGGTACCTGATGGGGTAAGACGAAGGGCCTTAATTGGTACAGTCAGCTGCAGAGAAGAGGATACCCCCTGTAGTGTATGTACACGGCTCAAGACTAGCATTTACTTTATTAGCGGGTAGTCGGTTGACAGACACGTTAAAGGAAGCACGCCTGCCCGGTACACACACCACAGCCTTAAATATCTATTAAACAGTGTTTTATTGGATCGCAAGACATTACACGTGGCGACGGAGGTAAAAGTGAGTACCTACATACCAAAAAGGGAAGGAAAGGTATTGAATAATGCATAAAAATAAATAATGAGTAACTTGCTTTGTTACATTTTCTGCCTCAGCCACTTACTTACCTTTCGTACCTACGTTGTTTACATTAACAACAAAAACTTCTACTAGTACACATTAAACGGTAATAAAAACTCAGCTAAGAAATAATAAAAAATTCAACTGGTTACCATTTGTGAAATTGTATAAACATTCAAACGTTTTACTTAACTTGCCTAATGAGGTTGACCGACAACGGATTGATATTGAGTGCCAACACTTATTTTAAAATGTGTAAACATTGTAGGTATGGCATGGGTTTATGACCTTCTGGTTTAATACAACATTATAGTGGCTGGGCGGAGGAAAATGATCGAAGCAAGAAAACAATTCAATATTTATTTTAAAATTTACAGTGAAGGCACATCAAATTATGCAATTTAAATGATCATTTTAATAAGTAATTATAAAAGCGATCAGATGCCGTAATGCAATTGATTTCATTTGAATTATTATTATTGAACCATGAAGTTAAATGTTTATGATACATTAATGTGTTGTATCTAGATTATTACAATAGGTACTTATGCAGTTAACTTCTTAAATTTATAATGAAATAATAAGAAGGTACCTTGTATTTGTTGTTCTTACGAATATGTTACTAGTAATAGTATATAATATTATATTACTAGGAAAAATACATATATTTCAAACTCCTAAAATTAAGGACGGCAAGGTTGTTATTATTTTGGTAAATATAAAAGTACCAGTTGCAAATAAATTCGCTAAATTAATACAATATAAAATGATCATATGTGCATATTTATTATATTGAAGAGAATATACAAATGAATAATAATATTCATAAATAAACGAGCCGTAGCGTATGGTATGCTACGTATAGGCTTACGCATATATCAACAATGGCCACGCGAAAATTATTTTATTTGACTCAATGGCCACGCAAATAAAAACAAAAAATAAAAGGGCTAATGCCATGCGAACGAAATATATATGAATTGAAATTGAAATATAACTACTTTAATTTTAAAGGATTGTAACATAACATGTTGTGTATGAGTCCACGCATAAATAAACGGCCATGCATTTAATTTTCCATTTGGAAATAAAGGCCACGCATAAAATACAAGGACAATGTTTCCACTTACAGGTCGCCCCTAAACATGTCTCTAGCGGGTTCTACACTACCGAATCTCGAACAATTTGATTGCGAGGGCGACCCAACATCGGTTGGTAGTCGGTGGGAGAAATGGAAAAGGGCGTTAGAAATTTACTTAATAGCCACAAATGTTGACACGCCGGTTAAAAAACGGGCTACATTATTACATTTAGGCGGATTAACACTCCAAGAAATTTATTACAATCTACCAGGAGCCCAAGCTGACGTCAATGACTCTGGAGACAGAGACGGTGAAGCCCCTGTTGAGGTGGACGTTTACAAAGTTGCTCTTGACAAATTGGATAATTTTTTTGCCCCAAAACAAAGTTACATTTATGAACGCTATCTGTTCGGATTGATGAAGCAAGAAGATGACGAAAAATTTGAAAGATTCCTTGTGAAATTACGTCATCAAGCCGAAAAATGCAATTTTAAAGACAAAGATGAACGCTTAATAGACCAAATCACGGGAAAGTGCAGATCTGTGGAACTTAGGAAGAAGATATTAGAAGTAGGTGATTCCATTACATTAGATGAGGTCGTTGCTAAGGCTAATGCCTTAGAAGTCGTTATCAGACAGTTACAACAATTTAAATCTGGAAATTGTGGTCAGTCAGGCGATAACAAATTAGAAGTTAACAAAATCGACATAACTAAAAATAAGAAGAAAATAGTTCGAAGACAGTGGTCTTCGGCAGCAGATTCAACCTGCTGTAGATGCGGAAGTAACAAACACCCATCTAATGATCTGAAATGTCCAGCTCGTGACAAGAAATGTTCGAAATGTGGTTTTGTTGGCCATTACCATGAACAATGTAGAACACGACTAAAAAGACGACTTCCTATGCAAAAAACAGAGAACATGTTTTCGAAAAAACCCAAAATTGACAAAAATCCAAATGATTCTAAATGTGAAGTGGACTATATTTTTAATTTAGATGAAGATTCAACAATAACGTGTAATATTGGAGGCGTGGATATTGAGATGTTGATAGACTCAGGAAGTAAATGTGATATTATCACTGACACAACGTGGAATCATTTAAAGAAAAACAAGGTACAAGTTACAAACCAGAATCCAAAACCGGAAAAAGTTCTGCTGCCTTACGGAGGTAATGAGCCCTTAGATATTATGGGGTCTTTTGACACTGAGATCTGTGTTAATAAAAACACCAAAAAAGCGACTGTTTACGTCATTAAAGACGGTACACGCAATTTATTGGGTAAAAGCAGTGCCATTAGTCTAGGCGTACTTCGTATAGGCTTGCAAATCAACAGTGTTAACACCGAAGAGCCTAAGGTAGTCTTTCCGAAGTTTAAAGATGTCACTTTACATATCCCAATCAACGAAACCGTTCAACCTGTAATTCAGCCATATAGACGAGTTCCTATACCACTTGAAGAGAAAGTAAGTAAAAAACTTGAAGAGCTGAAAAGGGCTGATATCATAGAGGAAGTTCATGAGCCTTCACCATGGGTTTCTCCTATGGTTCCAGTTATTAAAGAAGATGGAGAGGTACGTATATGTCTAGATATGAGAAGAGCAAATGTAGCAATTATTAGAGAAAATCATCCACTTCCTACAATGAACGAGCTTCTTCCAAATTTTAAGCAAGCAAGGTATTTCTCTAAGCTAGATATTAGGAACGCTTTTCACCAGCTTGAAATTGCAGAAAACTGTAGATACATAACAACCTTTAGTACAAGTAAGGGGTTATTCAGATATAAGAGGCTAATGTTTGGCATTTCTTGTGCCCCAGAAATGTTTCAAAAAATTCTAGAGAAAATTCTGTTAGGTTGTGCTGGGACATTCAACTTTATAGATGATATCATCATTCATGGTAGTACAGAGAAAGAGCACGACGATAGACTTGTTAATGTACTTAAGGTCTTAAAAGAGAACAATGTTCTTTTAAATAAAAAAAAATGCATCTATAAAGTTGATAAAATAGAGTTTCTTGGGCATGAACTGTCGAAAAATGGTGTAAGACCACTGGCAAAATATATTACAGCTATCCAAACGAGTAGGAAGCCAAATTCAACCGAAGAGATCCAAAGTTTTCTTGGGTTGGTTAACTTTGTGAGTAAATGGATACCAAATTTAGCTACTCTTACTGAGCCCTTGAGAGAGTTATTACGTTTAGGTCTGGGCAAAGCAGCAAACATTCAAAAATATTGGACAAAAAAACAAGATATTGCATTTCAAACCCTAAAACATAGTTTGTCTAATATACAAACTCTGGGATATTATGATACTGCCGACAAAACACAAGTCATCGCCGACGCGTCTCCGGTAGGTCTAGGTGCTGTTTTGGTCCAGATTAATGATAGTGGCCCTCGTGTGATCGCGTATGGTCACAAAGCTCTAACTGATTGTGAAAAGAGATATTGCCAAACTGAAAAGGAGGCATTAGCATTAGTGTGGGCTGTCGAGCACTTTAGAATCTATTTGCTTGGAAAGGACTTTGAGCTCATAAGTGATCACAAGCCACTTGAAACTATCTTTGGGCCCAACTCTAGACCTTGTGCCAGAATTGAGCGGTGGGTGCTTAGATTACAGGCGTATAGATATAAAGTGGTTTACCGCACAGGAAAATCTAACATAGCTGATCCTGTTTCTAGGTTATGTCAAAAATCGGAATTGAAACCGTTTGACAGCGAAAATTATATAAACCAGGTTGTAGAATATAGTAGGCCCGTTGCTGTTCCGTTGAATGAGATAGAAGCATCCTCTGCGGTAGATGAAGAGTTTTCTAAAGTAAAGGCTGGTATTTTCAATAATGACTGGGATGATTCTGTAAATAATTTTAAAATAATAAAAAATGAACTTTGTTTTGTAGGAAATATTATGCTCCGGGGAACTAGGCTAGTGATACCAAAAAATCTTCGCCAGCGTGTGTTGGAGGCGGCACACGAAGGTCACCCCGGTATAGTTTCAATGAAAGGTCGTCTCCGAACAAAGGTGTGGTGGCCTAGGATTGATAAAGACGCTGAACAGATTGTAAAGAAGTGTAAAGGCTGTACATTAGTATCTGTTCCTAATCCACCACACCCCATGAAGAGACGGTCACTTCCTGTAGATCCATGGGTAGATGTAGCGCTTGATTTTTTGGGACCACTTCCTAGTCATGACTATTTAATGATACTTGTTGACTACTACAGTAGATACAAAGAAATTAAGGTAATGCGAAGTATCACATCCCACGATACAGTCCAGGTCTTAAAGGAGATTTTTTCTAGATTAGGTTTTCCAGCTACGTTAACTTGCGATAATGGGCCACAGTTCACAAGCGAAGTTTTTAAAAAATATTGTAACGAATGTGGCATTATCATTTACAATACCGTCCCTTACTGGCCTCAAATGAACGGAGAAGTCGAAAGACAAAACCGTGACGTCCTTAAACGTCTAAAAATTAGTCAAACTGAGAAAAAAGATTGGAAGGAAGATATTTTCAATTACCTCATAATGTATAATAGTACACCTCATTCAGTTACAGGAAAATCACCATCTGAATTATTTTACAAGAGACAGTTTAGGGATAAAATTCCCTCTGCACCAGACATGGAACACAAAATCATGGACACAGACGTAAGAGATAGGGACATGCAAATGAAAGAAAAGGGTAAGGAGTATGGAGATAGGAAAAGAAGAGCAGTTGATTGTGATTTTGAAATAGGTGAAAAAGTTCTGATTAAAAATATTGTAAAGGATGATAAACTAACAACCAATTTCAGTTCAGTGCCACATACGGTAACGGGTGTAGCAGGTGGAGACGTTACTGTAAGAAATAACGAAACCGGTAAAGATTACCGGAGAAATGTTATTCATCTGAAGAAAGTTGATGATTCTTGGAAAATAATGAACGATTCTACTAATAAGGAAATTGAATTCGATGCGAGCTCTTCAAGCTCATCTCCATAATAGCTGTCTATAAATTTTGTATCATATTATATAAGGTTCTGATTACTTCTGATTCTTTCTATCACTATTATGTTCAGAACTATTTGGTTGATTATATATGTCTAGTTTTCTGCTTGATTTCTATTGCATTTATTACTACTGATTATGAGTTTTCTAATTAAAATAAAGAAGGGATGTAGTGTATGTACACGGCTCAAGACTAGCATTTACTTTATTAGCGGGTAGTCGGTTGACAGACACGTTAAAGGAAGCACGCCTGCCCGGTACACACACCACAGCCTTAAATATCTATTAAACAGTGTTTTATTGGATCGCAAGACATTACACCCCCCTCCTGGTAAGGATCAATTTTTTTCAAAAACCTGTGGTTAAATTTATATGATTTTTCGGTGAATTGAAGATTTTACTATTGTCTACACATAAACTCAAAATCATTTAAATCTAACCACAGGTTTTCGAAAAAAACAATCCTTACCAGGAGGGGGGGGTATCCTTTTCTCTGCAGCTGACTGTACCAATTACCGACGTTAAACTATATTATGTTTGACGTGTTTTTAATTTGGCCGCCATAACTGTCAATTAAATAAGAGGTATCAAATCGTTGATAATACGACAAGAGCTCAAAAGCCATATAGTTGAAATCGTAGAATAGCTCGGCCCAGACCCTACACAAGGTGCTTGACACTATCGTAAACGATTTTCGAAAACTGTTAAAGTGTATGGCATTGGCACCATCCGGCAGCTTACGTCAATCATATATATTTTCGATAACGATATCAATCTCGCAATGTATAATCACTAGTCAGTTAATACATATTTATTCCATATCTATTTTCATGAGACTTCAGTAACGTATGATTTCTGACACATGTAAATGGCTCTGACGCCTTTAGTAAGACGCAAATGAAATTAACTACGATTGATATTAATACTTTAATCGGTTATTTGAGATGCGTATCATTAATTTATAATCACGGTTTAAAACATATACAGGGTGTCCCAGAAACTGACGTCAACCCGCCTAGGGCTGATAGAGCAGCTCATAAGCTATCGATTTAACCCCCATGTATGTTCAGCAATTGTTATTAGTTTCCGAGATATTGATCATTTAAATCAGAGTTTTTGCCATTTTTCCTTATGTCCGTGGTACGAAAAAACCCTAAATTCATGTATTAATTCATATTTTTTTAGTGTTTTCTTGCATGATTACAATCACTGTGAAATAAGGAAGTTTTTAAAGCTACATGCTATTTTTTTTAATTTCAAATGTTTGAGTAAACGCGCAGAGTTACTTTCTCCGTACTAAGAGAACCCCGCGTTTGTTTTTCACCTAGTATGGAAAAACAAACTTTGTGTGTTTTCTCAAAAAGTTGTAATGAAAAAAAAATTGGCATACTTATAGCTTTAAAAACTTCCTTATTTTACAGTGATTCTAATCATGCAAGAAAACATAGAAAAAAATGTGAATTAATACATGAATTTAGGGATTTTTCGTAGCACGGACATAAGGAAAAATGACAAAAATTCCGATTAAAATGATCAATATCTCGGAAACTAATAACAATTACTAAACATACATGGGGGTTAAATCGATAGCTTATGAGCTGCTCTATCAGCCCTAGGCGGGTTGACGTCGGTTTCTGGGACACCCTGTATAAAAAGAAGGGATAAAAAGAAGGCAAGAAGGCAGCTATACTTACGTATCATTTAATAGGGAAACCTTGGAAAAAACCCTTAACGATTGTCATATTCGTATTTCCATCGTTATGAGAGCAAACGGAAACGTGACTGGATTTCAGCTGAATTTAAAACAAACAAGAATGTATGCGGTTTAGGAGTACGGGCCGGTTCTTTTTATTGCATTTATATTGCTCTGAGTTTCCAGCATCAAGGATGTTCACAATGCGTATGACAGTATTAATTTTTACATACGAGTAAGTTGAATGTAGGCAGAACGTGATTTTTTACAATTGAATTCTGAGTTTCTGACTATCATCCTCCCTCTTCCATTCCAACATGTTTTACTGGAATAGATACTACCTATAAGGGATAAGATGCCTTTGTACATGGGCGTTTTTCAAAAAAAGTGTACATTAACTTTTTTTTCCAGAATTAGTTTTTTTTTTGGTTTTCCTTACTCAGTATCGTTGATACTATCGATCCTCATGCAAGAAAAAAAGTGTCCCAGATTTTACTATGTAAGTTTTTTCTTCCAGTGCGTCACGTCCATATAAATAAAAAAAGACTGCATTCAAAAATGTGACGATTTGGAACGGAATATTTAAGACACTTTTTTTCTTGTATGAGTATCGATAGTATCAACGATTCTGAGTAAGAAAAACAATAAAAAAACGAATTCTGAAAAAAAAAGATAATGTACACTTTTATTGAAAAACACCCACATACTACACTATCCATATACATATAATTGCAAATCAATTTCTTGTTTGTGCAATGAGTTTTCTTATAATAATTGTATGCAAGTACCTAAAACTATCGTAAAAACCTGAGAGCCCTTTAAAGTCGTTTATATTAAAAATAAATATTAACTAGAAGTTCCGTTGAATTGAGTCAATCGTTACCGGTTCAATTTCAGCCGCTTCGTGCGGCCATAACTACTTGAGACGGTGATTTAATTACATTCCTCAACAACTTGCGGCTTTTTCTGTTTCATTCGTTTCATTTAAACTAACAGTTTACGTTTTGTTCCTAGACTTAAATGTGTAGTGCCACTTCATTCAAAATTCAAAAATATTCCGCATTAGCTTCTGCCCGCGACGAACCGGTCTATTCCGACTAGTTACATTGTTAGTTCCATTGATGTAACTAGATGGTTTTTTTTTTCCTAGTAGTTACATTCAACGAAGATGGATTCCGTAATGGAACTACATGGACTTTTTTTTCCAAGTTATCTCTAATTTAGTCCTAATCCGACCAGCCGTTGCCCCGTGAGGGAGTCATGAAGTAACACAAGCCTTCGCATTTATAATAGAATTTTTTTATAAGTAGAATTCATTGTTTTCCACTAAAGTCTTGAACTTATTACATAAACGATAAAATCGGTCAAGTTGTTGTTTCCATTTGTATGTGTCACCGTACGATTGTGAAGATTGTTAGTATTTAATGTATCTACGTTAAAACACCTTTTTATATTTACAAGGAAATCCGCCGTTATAACACAAATTCCGTAAATAATCCATAGGTAATAAGCAGTAAGGATGGACGGACGGACTGATAGAAAAACGGACAACAAAAGCTTAGTAATGGGCTCCGTTTTGCACCTTCTGGTTATTTATTGAATAACTTAAAGAAACCCTTCGTTGACTGGATTTCATCTGAATTGCGTTTGACAGGGAGCTGAATGGAAATTAATTAAAGAAATAAAACAAGAAAAGAAAAAGAAAGCCGGAAAGGCGTGAATTTGACAAAGGTAACTGGTTGAGTTCACTACGGATTCCGGTTTGTGGCATGTGGCTTCTGTAAGAAAGGAAAAACGCTATTCGTTTAAAACATACTTAGACACACACGAACTTTTTTCATCACTTCCCTTATTAAGAAGCGATTGAGTTAGGTATCCAAGCGGTACCTGGGAACTAGTATAGCATCTATTAATTTATAGTTGTGTCTCGAGAAGGTTATTTTTTTGCAAGAGCCATCTGTTGGCTGTCACGACACGACTTCATTACGCTACCCATGTTTTACGCAGCATCAACGTTCAAACAGCCATAAATCCTAGCACCTGGATTAAACACTATTGAAAACTACCACTCACAAAGAAACGTTATTTTAGGACGAGAAAACATAAAATATCAGTAACAGTCCAACCAATAACTTATGATATGAAACGAGCGTAATCCCCAGGGAGAACTTTCTTTGAAGTTATTTTTAGGCAAATTATAAAAAACATACCGTTGACTTTTGAAGTATGTTTGGACGAATTTGAAGATTTGCTTTTTTATGTGTTTTCGAAGCTTACAAATAAGAAAATAGGTACCAACAGTCTCCAGTAATAGTATATTCTCCAACATACTGCTTAAAGATATTACTGCTGGAGACTGTATGTACATAAATAAGCTTAGAAAATAAACAAAACACCTAAAAAGCTAATCTTCAAATTCGTCCAAACATACACACACACACACACACACACACACACACACACACACACACACACACACACACACACACACACACACACACACACACACACACACACACACACACACACACACACACACACACACACACACACACACACACACACACACACACACACACACACACACACACACACACACACAAGAATTTGAATTGAAATTGATTCATTTCACGTGTAAGCTTTGGTTTTGTAGAACTTTTAATACTTATGATTGTTTTGTTATTAAATAACTATTCACTTATTATAGAAGAGCGAGGCCTTCTGTCACAGGTATTACTATACTTACCTACTAGGAAGTCTCAACCCTTTCAAGTTTAGTAACCGTAATTTTTAACAAAAATAAACATTTTTTCATTTTTCATTTTTCATACTTCAAAAGTCAACGGTATTTTTTTTATAATTTGCCTAAAATATACTTCAATAGTGTTTAGTGGAATAAACACTAATGTTACACATTTCTGCAGAATCTCTTTGAAGTAATACATAGTATAAACGTTACGAAACTAACACATGTTAAAACCAATCCAATAAACAAAACAAATAACTATGTATCTCTTTATGTGCTAGTTTGTTTACTTTACATTTGACTGTCGTATCAGGTTTTACTTCATTAGCTTAACTTCGTAGAAATGGTGAAGCGTGATTGTGTACGATTCAGTTTCAACCAATTACTATTACACACGAAACCAGACTTTAATTGGCCTGCAATTCGCAAATAGCCTGGTCGCTGTAAACAATGCATTTTGACGTAGTTTATTTTCTCTATGGAAATTCAAGATGTGTGTGCGGCAAGAGGCTGATATGCTAGGCATATTAACTAGGTATACGACTTGCGTGGCGTGGCGTGAAAAATATCGGCGCGGCAGCAGAGGAGGCAAAAAACACAATATCTGTACCGAATAAGTAACAATTTTAATTTC
Organism: Acleris emargana; assembly: GCA_927399475.2. NCBI lineage: Eukaryota > Metazoa > Arthropoda > Insecta > Lepidoptera > Tortricidae > Acleris > Acleris emargana. The sequence goes on from OV656837.1 coordinate 14,307,846, forward strand.
TCATGTTGTCATGTTCTCAAACGATTAAAGAACCAACAATGGTTAAGCCAACTTTACTGTAGATAAAATTAACTTTATATCATAAGTTAATTACTTATAGGAAATCTATATTATACTTGAAGTATGTTATATGAAATGTTATTAGATCAAATGATCATTATTTAAAATGATAATTATATCATATTTAAAATATTACATATAATTCAATAATTATATCAAATGAGCGTTATAGCGATAGCAACTAATATTACAGGAAATCTTTTTATATCCATCGTTACGCACCCGGGTCCATGACCTGGATTAAAACATAATATCCAAGATTTTAGTTTCCATGGAAATACCTACGGATAATATTACGGGCAAACGGCAAACGTTAGATTAGCTGTCATTAATGGTAAATATAAAGACTTTAATTACCCCTAATTTTATGTTTATTTAAATTAAAATACGTGTTAGTATGAATAGTTACAATAACCAAGCCTGGTCCAATGTTGTTTTAAAAATGTTGTTGCTCAGTCCACGTTGTACTAAATATTCATCATTTTGTAACGCATAAACAGATTATGAAACAAGTCAAGTGTCTTAATAATATTCGCTGTGATCCCAGTAAAAAGCAAATTGGCAAAAATTCAAGTGTTTGAAGAGGAAGCATCTGCGAACGAAGGTCAGCAAATAACTTAAGGAAATACTTCGTAATAAACCGTCGAAGCGTAGGTACTGGGCAAAATGGCCAACCTAAAGAAATTAAAAAACTTGCCCGTCCATGTTTCTGATTTAAATAATTTCGTGTCTCGAAATACCTAATACTCTTTTACGCCTATTGCTTAATATTATTTTTTAAAGCATTGCTTTTTAAGGCACAATTTAAAGATTAACGAACGCACTCAAAGTCAGTTAATGACGTTTAAGTCGTTCCTTAATGATGATATTTTTCATTCCCAAGTTTGAAAAAGGAACAATTTTACAGTTTCTAAAATGACTTAAGTAGAGTACTTAGATCAAATGAAGTAATTGGAGTACCTACGACTGTCAAAAAAAACAACATTCATTTAAGACGTGGGTGAACATTTACTTAATGAGGTCAAAACCCGCAGGTTGTCTTGTCTAGGGTAACCATCGACATACCAACCAATAGACACCGGGTTCCATACAGAATTCTCTCCCAAAAGTGTCCTAGGGCGACCTATACAAACTTCATACTTGTATAAAATCATTGTCAAAATAAAACATCCTAATTTAAATGGTATTATAGGTGTCCTACTGGGCGATAAATAATAAGTCCGTAGTAGCTATAAACACCTATTTAATATACGTTCACAAAAGGGTACGTAAGCACAAGCAGAAGAGTCAAGAGCACAAGCACAGCGTTGAGAGTCCACAGTTTAGGCACAGAGAAAAGGAAAGATAATTAAGGCTAGATATCTAAAGATTATAATATGCGCCGCGTGTCGCGTAAGCGTTGCGTAACGAGATCGGGAGGCAAACGGACATGCGTTCCGCGTCGCGTTCGTTATTGGACTGGCGCGAGGCGCGCGGCGGCCGGCGCGGGCGCTGGGCGCTCGCTTGTATTGTAACGGGATATTAACCGACGACGGCGATGAGAGGTCGTGTGTTTGGCGCGGCCGCCACATCACTCCCCCGCTGAGACCGTGCTTGCTACGGTCGATAGTAATCAGGAAACCGTACTACTCTTCCACTTCGCGTCCTTCTTACGAGCTCTGGTATTGGTGGCGGGCAAGGCTGATTAGCTATAGCCGGGGCACTGGAGATGTTAGGTTCTTTAACAATGAAGGCCGGCTTTAACCTGTCAATCGAGACGGTGTTCGTTTTCCCATTAATTTGTAGCTTGAACGTCTTGGGTCCCCTTTCTATAACCTTGTAGGGACCGGTATAAGGTGGATCTAGAGATCTTTTTGTGTGACCTTGACGCAAGAAAACGAAGTCAGCTGTGACCAGGGCCTTTGGTATATAGAAATACTTCTGCGCCGCTGTGTGATGACTGGCGGGAACTGGTGCGAGCTTTGCTATGTGGTGGTGTAGGCGTGCAATGAAGTCTGCGTAGTCAACCGTTCCGCTGGCAGAAGGGGCAAAGAACTCTCCGGGAAGGCGTAGCGGCTCACCGTATACCAGTTCTGCCGATGAAGCGTTTACGTCGTTCTTCCAGGCGGTGCGGATACCAAGCAGCACCAGTGGCAGTACGTCAGACCAACGTGTGCTAGAGTGGCACATAATGGCACTTTTTAATTGCCGGTGTAGCCGCTCGACCATGCCATTACATGCTGGATGGTACGCAGTTGTTGGGCGGTGCTCAGCGCCAAGGATGCTCGACATTTGGCTGAACAGCTGGGACTCAAATTGCTTGCCTCGGTCCGTTGTTATCTTGGTTGGGCAACCAAAACGTGCAACCCAGCCACCAATGAAGGCGCGGGCACACGTCTCGGCTGTAATGTCAGGTAGCGGGTACGCCTCGGGCCAGCGCGTGAAGCGGTCGATGACTGTGAGGCAGTACCTGAAATCATTGGAAATGGGTAAAGGCCCTACGATGTCCATGTGGACATGGGAAAAGCGATGTGTAGGAGTAGGGAAATGTGAGATGGGAGAGGTGACATGGCGTGAGATCTTACTCTTTTGGCACTCAGCGCATTCTCTAGCCCATTGGCGACAGTCCCGTTTAATATTACTCCAAACAAATCTTTGTGTAATTAGTTTGACAGTGGCCTTTATTCCCGGGTGACTCAACTTGTGTAAGGTGTCAAAAACAGAGCGTCTAAATGGCTCAGTAATAAAAGGCCTTGATTTGGACGCAGATACGTCGCATTATATTTGACAATCACCGCCTGGCATCTTTACTTTCTTCAGATTCAATGCTGTCCCATTATTCAACAGTTCGCGTAATTCCCTATCTTCTCCTTGAGACTGTGCGAGGGCTTGATAGTTGATGGGTTCACCGATAAACTCTATTCTTGAAAGTGCGTCAGCCACGACGTTGTCCTTTCCTGCTACATATCGAATGTCCGTGCTAAATTGGGAGATGAAGTCGAGGTATCGAAATTGTCTTGGCGAACAATTATCTCTTCTAGATGTGAAAGCAAATGTAAGCGGTTTATGGTCCGTGAAGATGACAAAGAGCTTGGCTTCTACCATGTGGCGGAAATATCTAATTGCATTGTAAATAGCCAGTAACTCCCGATCGTACGGGCTGTACTTCTTCTGGGCGGGCTTCAGAGGACGGGAGAAGAACGCTAGAGGTTCCCAGTCGCCTTTTTCTACCCGCTGCTGCAGCACTGCCCCAATAGATGCGTCCGATGCGTCGGTATGAATTGCCAACTCGTAAGTAGGGTTGGGATGCGCTAACATGGTGGCTTGCGACAAGGCTTCTTTGCATGACCTGAAGGCATCTTGCATTTCTTTAGTAAATGTAACTTCTTGGGATGGCTTCTTCTTAGGTCCAGAGAGCAGGATATTTAGTGGTGCTTGCATTGATGACGCGTTTTTTACGAAGCGTCGATAAAAATTAAACATTCCAAGGAATCTCCTTACTTCCTTGATGTTTTTAGGTACTGGATAACCTAAAACTGCTCGAACCTTGTCCTGTAGAGGCTTGATTCCACTAGGGGTCACTTCATGCCCGAGAAAGGTTATTTTAGTCTGCCCAAACTCGCATTTTGCAGTGTTGATCAAGATTCCATATTCTGTTAAGCGTTGAAATAACGCATGTAGGTGCCGCAGATGTTCCTCTTCATTTGCCGAGAATATTAAGATATCATCCAGGTACCCATAACAATAATCTAGGCCCCGCAGCGCTTCATCTATAAATCGTTGAAATGTTTGAGCCGCGTTGCGGAGGCCGAAGGTCATGAAAGGAAATTGGAATAGACCGAAAGGGGTAATTATAGCCGTCTTCGGTATATCATCAGGAAAAACCGGTATCTGATTGTAGGCTTTCACTAAGTCTATTTTGGAGAAGATATTGCTTCCAGCTAACTGATGTGTAAAATCTTGAATGTGCCTTATTGGGTACTCGTCGGGGATCGTGCGTGCATTGAGGGCGCGGTAGTCACCGCATGGCTGCCAACCGTCGTCTTTTTTCTTGGCAAGATGGAGCGGAGACGACCAAGAGCTCTCTGACCTACACGCAGTACCGCTTTCCAACATGTCATTAAATTCCTTTTGAGCAATCTTCTGGCGGTCCGGCGGGAGGCGTCGAGGACGGCTGGTTACGGGCGGTCCCGGCGTAGTACGAATGTGATGCTCCGTATTATGTTTCGGCGTGGCTGGATTTCCAGCAGGACAAGTAATGTGGGGATATTCCCGTAATATACTATGATAACATGTATCTCCTGCCACTGCCTTTACGGAAGTAATGTTTTCCATTGACTTTTTCGCTGGCACTTGCACGCTTATGTTAGTCAGGCCGTCAATGAGGCGGTGGTTCCTACAATCTACGATCAAGTTGTAGAACGACAGAAAATCCACGCCAATGATGGGTTTTGATACATCCGCCACGACAAATTTCCATATTAAATTACGGCGTAATCCCAGATTCAGCTGTAATTGCACTAGACCATACGTTGCAATTATAGTACCATTAGCTGCATACAACTGATAATTTGTCTTCGTGCGTTGCTCCTTTAACGCAGAGCGTGGATATACGCACAAGTCGGACCCAGTGTCGATGAGAAAATTCATTTTTGAATACTGGTCAGTCATGTACAGGCGGCCTGAAATCGCATGGCAGTCGTTAGCCGCTAATGCCGGCTGCCGATGAAGTTTTCCGACTGACTGCACGGCATAGTACATCTGGTAGATTTATCACCAAATCTATTATGGTACCAGCACATTGTAGCATCGTACGACCTCGACGAAGAACGTTTTCGGCTGCTTGATCGATGTTCACGCTTTCCCTTATTATCAAACCGAGAACGCGACCGCGATGTGTGTGGCTGTGAGTGTACCTGCGTTTTTAATGCCGCAATCTCTTTGGTTAATTCTGCCATTTGTTTCGCGATTTCTGTCACATAATTACTCTCGCCTACAGCACAAACTTGTGGCGCCAGCGGTACTATGTCATGCACCTTATCGGCTAATTCAGCTAGCTCGTCTAAACTTAACTTGGTTTGAGACGCTATTACGGTTTGTAAATTCGGCGGTAACCGAGAAGTCCACACAGTCTTTAAAAAATCTTCGGTTACTGATGATCCTGCTAGTCCACGGAGGTGCCTTAAGAACTGTGAAGGTTTTCTGTCTCCGAGCTCTTCGTGCTTTACTAACTGCAAAATTTTCTTGTCCTGCGACGCGGACAATCGGGTGATCAGTTCGGTTTTTAATTTTATGTATTTATTTTCATCGGGCGGATTTTGTATGACATCTTTAACAGCGACCACATATTGATGTTCCAGCTGACCGACCACGTAATGAAATTTTGTATTATCTCCTTTAACTCCAGCCAACGCGAACTGGCTCTCCATCTGAGCAAACCATAAAGCGGGTTCTTCCGGCCAAAATGGTGGCGTGCGCACTCCGACTTTGAACAACGTTCCAGAATCTTCGCTAACGCCCGCGCTTGGTTTCTCTTCTTCACCCGCGTTTAAAGACATAGCAACGGTAAACTAGGAACTTGCACTCGCGAATAATGTTCAGTGTTCGAGGTCACCAATATAGGTGTCCTACTGGGCGATAAATAATAAGTCCGTAGTAGCTATAAACACCTATTTAATATACGTTCACAAAAGGGTACGTAAGCACAAGCAGAAGAGTCAAGAGCACAAGCACAGCGTTGAGAGTCCACAGTTTAGGCACAGAGAAAAGGAAAGATAATTAAGGCTAGATATCTAAAGATTATAATATGCGCCGCGTGTCGCGTAAGCGTTGCGTAACGAGATCGGGAGGCAAACGGACATGCGTTCCGCGTCGCGTTCGTTATTGGACTGGCGCGAGGCGCGCGGCGGCCGGCGCGGGCGCTGGGCGCTCGCTTGTATTGTAACGGGATATTAACCGACGACGGCGATGAGAGGTCGTGTGTTTGGCGCGGCCGCCACAGTATATCATTAACGCAATGCTTAATTTTGCATGAAACAATTTATCATCTTATGTCGCTTCGACTAGAGGCTCGTTTTTTTACCTTATGCAGCTTCTACTAGCGGAGTGCCAATGTCACCGCGAACAGAGTACAAATGGAGTAGCTTTATACTTAATATTATTTCTGTTTTGACGTCTCATGTGGGTTTCATTTAAACAAAAACTCAACGCTATTTTTATTATTTAAGACAATATAAAAAATATTGTGGGCTCGTAACCCATCATATATTTTTTTAGCAACAAAAAGTAAAAGCGTCTTCAAAAACCCTAATAGCTACTTGAAAAACTTATATCGACTGACTTATTATTTCGGTGGCAAAAATCATGTGGCATTGCTATTTGTGTAAGTATACCTACTTGACACTGGCTTGGATATAATTATAAAATATCATATATTTGATATACCTGTTAGCCAACGATAGGGAATTTCTAGGAGACCGGTCATTTATTTCACCTTGTTCAGTGGGTCAAAATTATGAATGTAGAGGAAGCGAAAGTTATACTTGTATGCTTAGACCGGTGCACCTGGCATTCCGTAGTCTCTGCCTACACCACAGGGGAACAAATGTGAAGCGAGGTATAGGTATGTTTAGTGGATTTTTGAAGACGGTTTTATTTTTAAAAAGAAAAATCGCTTTTTAGTGATATTTCTCATATCATTGAGATTTTCTACAGCACATAATTATACTCGTTCATTACATTAAAAAACCTTATAGTCTAATAACAATTTCCAATCAGCCTTAACAATATTTCGCTATCCAATATGCAGGGCCGTTAATTATTAAAGAGTTCTCCCGGTACTTCACCATCAATTGCACTTCACTACATGCATTACGTGAATAAAAGTAATTTCATATTCTTAATAGAGAAATCTCATCACTGCCCGTTAAACAATTATGATTAATGATTTCCGGTGTTCATCTTTGGTCTTCATCAGTTAAAAAACTCCTGCCGTTCACTCGCGACAATATAACTCTATATCGCACAATAAAATGGATCACGAGGAATCCACAAACTAATATTTAATTTATTACTGCAATAATATAAAGTAAAAACCTACTCCATTGACATACTGTTCTCCAACATCCAAATATTGACAATTGTTGGTCCGAAACTATTTTTTTTTTTTTTATTAGAAAGACTTAGCTATTTATCAATTAATATTACGAATCGACATTTAGATTCCGAAAGTATGACATTCCGTATGAAAGATTTTTGTAAAGGTGATTATTTTTGCAGTTTCTGAAAATGCATTGAGGCATTGTGACACGTGTCACTGTTGGCGTAGTTGACAACGAACTAAATTGAAGTAAGCTCCCAATTTGAAGTGGGTATATATTCGCTGGGCCGTGTTTTGTTCTCTGACCCGTTATCTAGTTGTATTGTTGACCGAAGAGGGTAACCAACTAAATTTCATCGAATTTCTATTTTCTGCTGAAACCATGATGTCTTAAGGACATTTTAAATATTCGTCATGTCAGGTTAGGTTAGGTAAGATTATTGACTAGAAAAAAACTCATACGGCGAGAAATGCTTATCGATGAAATGATATTCGATAAAATAATAGATACCTCTTCACTAGGCTTGTATCTGCTGTAAATAACGTACAGTCGACTACAAAGAGATGTATCCATTTTTCAACTTTATTGCAATGCAATGAGGAGAAAAATATGGATAAGACATATCTTTGTTGGCAACTGTACCGACTCGGGAAATACAACACTTTAACCTACTAATTCGTATACCCAACCGACACAGTCAATGAAATCGGAAACGATTCAACAGTAGAACCCTCTCGAAATAAACTGGGTACTACGTACCCTAGGGTATAACACCTAGGGCCGCTCAAACGCTTGGAATGCGCCGATGCTATACAAAATGTATGAAAAACGGGTAATCTTTAGCATAAAAACAAGTGATCTAATGATCATTTTACATAAAACGAATTGCATAATTTCGATCTGTATAACCATCGATATAATAGGCATGATGCAAACGAAACGCATACTTTCAAAAACTATAATGATTTTAAATTAAAAAAATTAAAAATTCTCTCGAGAGAGAATCGTTTCCTTCGCGGGATTGGTCAATCAGTTGACGTTTGCGTCCCGCGCTCCGTCTACGTCTCTCTGCCTCCCGAATGCACTGTCGTGCACTGATAAAGCCAATTTTTATAATTTACTTGTTATAATTTTCGATGAGTTTTTATTGATTTTTTTAAAGTAACGTTACTGTTACGGTTACTGGTTGACTTTTTGTTATTGTTTAAAAGTGACAATATAATGTCACGCCAAAAGACCTAAGTTTTTAAAAGACAAACTCGGAAGATGGTGTACGTTGAGTATTATTTCTTAAAAAAAGACGTAAAGAGTTTGTGTACACATTAAAAAACACTCTTTTTTTTACCAAGTACCATTTGTCTTAAGAATTGAAAATATTGTGTAACAAAAATTAGTTACTTTTTTTGCACGAATGTGTACGTTGCGCGAACTTTCCCCACCACCTCGCCTAATGTTCAAGAAGTTTGCCGGCAACTGTAGCTCAACGTGCGGCCGCCCTAAATCATCTGGCTCGGTGGCCGCTTGACTATAGCGGTTTAGACAACACAACAATGATAAAGAACACAATTGACCCACACACGTCATTGTGCCTGTGTTTAATTTAATATCCGTTGCAATTATCATTTATAGGTACATGCTGACCGCACGCGTGTGCAAACATGAGGCCTTTGCAATTCAGCAATACCGGCCTGTAATTGCTTGCGGAATCCTTCGCAAACACACGATTTGGATGAATCAACAAAGATTAATGTGCCTACTCCTTTTCTTTAGTGATATTAAAACATACTAATAAAATAGATGAGTTGTTTATGGACTACGCGAAGGTTAAAGGGCAGACTTCGGCAGTAAGGTATTAATTTGCACAACAAATAAACACTCTTCGATTTCGAAATACTTTATTATTAGAGAGCACAATCATAATAATGAGGATGCCATTGTATATAGCGTACATCCGGCGTGTGCTCGGCGCAATCTTTGACCTTTAGTCTATTGTGCAGATACCTACGGTAAAAGAATTGTGTTAATATAAATTGAGAAGGTAGAAGGTACCTACTGCAATGTGGTAATAACTATTCATTCATGACTGCATGATGTCGATGATATTAGGTAACACATAACAATTTTAAGATGAAACATCATTTCATATCATTTATCATTTTAAAACTCACATTTTATGACGTAACCCAGTTTCGTGAATGTAGGACATGCTCGAGCTCACGAGCATCGGAGACATGGCCGTAAAAATAGTTAGGTACCTACGTTTCAACGAACGCTTAGGTAACAGATCAAGACGTGGATATCCCACACATGACTGTTTTATTGCCCACTCAAACGATAGATAGCGACGTAACGGTAAAATCACGTAGCCGAAGTGGATTATAGGCTAGATATTAATTACTAATTGGGCTCGTCAGATGACAGCCCCCGGGGCGATGTAGGTAAATGGGATTCAGACACAGTTTGACATGGAAGGGAGCGGGCCGCGAATGATTAATAGCTTCCATCGTTACTTCTGACTTTAAATCAGCATCTTTTGAATATGTATTTCAGTGCAAACAATGTTTTGAACTGCATTATGGATGGTCTATAGTTATATGGTCCATATACGGCTGCGGCTGTCTAACTCGTACTTGACCGATTGTATCATATTTTCTCGTAAAATGAAAGTACAAATATTTTAAATGTAACTATATAATTATGTTTATCAAATATGCCGTGTATCGTTGAACATAACAACTGGCTCGACATACACTTATACTTCAAAATATGCGTCATATTTCCCTTTACCTATCTAAACATACTAAGTTATTATCTAATTTAGAAAGTTTCCCGTACAAATAATTTGGTAACTTAAAGACGCAACCAAATATTATCGAGCAATTTTGTCGCTGTATTTATAATTAAGTTATAAAGCTGACGTGGGAAGATGGGAAGGTGTGCTAAAGAAAATTTACATTCACTGAAATATAAAAGCTATCGTGGGCGGCTGCCAATTGTATTAGTTTACACATTGTACTTGTACGTATAACAATAATAAATGGTGTGGGCGTGTAGGTGTAGCCCAGGGTTGCCTTTCAAATGCACTAGGCGGTTTATTGACCTTTGAAACCATTCAACGCGTCTTTATTCCTGGCGGTAAAATCCAAATCGTATTTGACCTGTTATGGTATTGTTTCTATCTCGGCCGCCATTACTGTCCAGTAAATAAGAGCTATAAGAACATTGACAATACGATAACCGGTCAAAAACTATATGGTTTGTACCGCCAGGAATAGAGGCCCAGGTATTTGTATAATCAATCATTGTCATACATATCATTAACCGCAAACGAACCATGAAGTATCTACACATGGATACTTTTAAAACAGGTTTTGTAATTTATTTGTTATAAAGGAGATGGTCCGACAATGTATGGACCAAAAACTCAGAACCGTTGGAGACAAAATGGGTACCAGTAGGTTGATTCATTATAGTGCACAATATACCCCTATATACCCAAAATACCAATATAAAGAAAGGGTAACGCTGAAATCAATGTGGTATATGAGCAGCCCGACACAGCATATATGTAAAAACCATGACTTACTCATGTTATATACCATTATTATTATACTATCGTTAATATATCGTAAAAACTGGTACAAATTACGAGCTAGTCATGATATTTACATACATATTTTGTCGGCGGTTTTGGGTTTTTTTAACCTTCTCCTTTTAAAACTTGTCAAAATTTAAATAATGAATGGAACTTTATCCACTAAATTAATTGATAGCAAAGTGATACAGCGAAAATCCGCTTTTCTATTAACTCTACACGCTCGCACTGTTCGATGGTTCCGCAAAAGGTTTTCATCGTGCTGTCACATTCATAATTAAATCAAAAATTACTGGAAATATCGTGTACACATGACATCCATGACTTGCTAAAACCTGACACAAATTTTCCAGTCGTTTAATATAACTAAAGGGCGGATTGTTTACTCAGCAAACTGAACTATGGTTAAAATACGAAATTTAGTTGAGTCTACAATTAATCAAAAACCGCGCTGCTGAGAGCCTTTTCTCACTGCGCTGTTGACTATATGCTGGATGACTAAAAAATTCATATTTAAATTGCATGTAGCAATTACACATACTCAGATGCCTTCACGGCTGTCTCCCGTGGGGTAGGCAGAGACTATGGAACCAGATACAACTTTCACTTCCTCTACTTTTATCAACTTTTTCATGCACGGTTGGTTTTGGGTTTCGGCCTGTACTCAGTACATCGCGAATCGACCACTGTATGTATGTGCGTCTCACGCGTCCCCTACCGACCTCCCACTCACTCTCGTACCTCTCTCGTAACTCTTCTTTCATCCGTCATAGTATGAAATATGGTTAAAAAATGACTGACTGCTGAGTTTCTTGCGGAGTTTCTTCTCAGTGGTCTCCTACTTATTGACTAAATGTCTTTTACTTATACGAGTACATACATACGTACCTTCACGCCTGTAATCCCAGAGTGGGGTAGGCAGAGCTACAGAATTACCTTCAACTTTAAAAACTTGTTGATAATTTCTGTAACCACATTTTGCACAAATAGGCTAAGATGTGTTTTATTTATTTTTATATTTAATCCATCTTTTCTAAATTACCAAAGCAGTAATAATTAGTGAGACAGTAGTAAAACATAATAGTATTTACCAGCAACAATATCAGGGACCATCTCACACAAATTGACCTAGCCCCAAACTATGGGTACTACTTAGGCAACGAAAAACAAGCTAATAAATATAAATACTTTTCTATAGAAATAAAATAGCCAAATTTCAGTAGCAAATACTCCGATACTGGCACTCATCAAAATATTAGCCGTGTACCGGGAATCGTTAATTCGTGGGCAACCAGAGGGGCTTTGTAAGCTTCACGTGTAAATAATATGTATATTGATTTAGTTTTATTTGGTAGATATCCTTTAACTGGGGTGTTAGCGCAATTATATGTCGGCGGTTTATATAATGTATATTTAGTTATTTAATACTTGAAATACTAATTTTGTTGAGAATCAACGCTGCGCTGCCACGACTCCCAAGAAACATCTCTCCAGTGATTAACACTGACTCGAATTACAATATTTACTTAATTATATAATTTGACTCTAAAAAGGTTCCCCTCCGAATTCCCCCTTAACAGTTTACCGCGTCCTTTTTCCTTTTCCGTCGAATACAGGATATTTTCCACCGTTACAAGTCTGTTAACTTTCGCAAAAAAACATTAAATATTTAACGACCTTGTGAAATTTCCCGTTTACGGGGCTCGTAGTACGTGGTTTAACGTAGCAGCTGCTACGAATATTTGTAGAGGTTGCTACGCGGTAGCTTTATTTTGTTAAGATTTTTTTCTTTCGTTGTGTACAACCTATTATTCTCTATTTCAAGAGAATCAAGGCTGTCAAGAAAAATTAAACCTTGAAGCTAACAAAGCGAAAGAAATTTGTCAAGATCGTAGCAAGTGGAAAGAAGTGGTCTCTGCCTACCCCTCTGGGAAACAGGCGTGATTTAATGTATGTATGTATGTATGAAGCTAACAAAGATTGAAAATACACACACCTCGTCAGACATTCGTCAAAATCCCATACAATTAGTTACCTAATATGTCGCAGAAGCCCAGCTTTAGCTCTTGCAGGACCATCGGTACGCGTCGGGAGTTTCAGAACAGTACAACTGCAAGTTTCCCCGCTCAGTGTCTGGTAACAAGTAATCGTAGACAAATTTACCTGTTCACCGCGTCGGCAGACCAACAACGACACATGGATTTGTTAATCCTCAGAGCGTCTCGCTCTATTTAGTGCTGAAGACAGAAAGGTACTGAGAGGTATGGTGGTGATAACCTGTCTGTGTTAAGTTTGCTGATTGCATATTGTACTGAGCGTTAATTTGTAGGGCGCTTTGAACGGATTAAACTGTAATTTTAGTAATCAACACGCCACGTGGTTTATAATTTGGATGCAGCGCTGACCTAGTTGAAGTATAATAATTAACAACCGTGCGTTCCCGCGGCCCTTGCAGCGGAAAGGATCGAGCAATCATTATGAGTACGTCGCTCTCGAGCGTAGTTAGCGGACATTACAAAACATATCCATAAATTTTCCGTCGTGAGTGGGCACTCTCGCCGTGAGTACGTGTGGGACTGGAGGGTGGAGAGTGCCTCGGATATGTAAAAGGCATTCTATGTGTAATTGTGCCATAATGTGGAAAAATATATACATAAGAACGTTTTTGCTGTCACCGACCCATGCTTTTGTTCCCATCTGTTTTAACCCATCGCGCTTTCAAAAACATATAGAGAAAAACTGAATTGTATTACTGATACTGCTGTTCGTCCGTATGTTGCGGCTGTCTACCTTTACTTATCTCGCTTATATTTTTAGAAATAACGTATGCAAGGAGATTTTATCGGTTTCCGATTTATCTTGAACTCTAACTTCCGATTTAACTTCCGTTTACTCTCTTTGTTCAGTTACATTATATATAGGTACAGTCACCAGCAATACTATATTATCCTACATTGGGCGCAAAAATATCTGACACGCTCTTATATCTCTAGTAATAACGTGCCAGATATTTTTGTACAGTGTACAGTGTACATAGGTAAACAAAAAGGGCATCATTAAAAAGGAGTGCCAAAACTCGCCAATTCCACGCGTAGGCACTTTAACAAGGGTCTGAAAATTCGGAGAGCCGGGTTGGCTACAATGTGACCGCGACCACGAGATTTATGTTCACTTTTTTATTATAAGTAGGTACAAACAATCACGTGCCTGATATTTTTATCTGTTTTAATACTTAAGTAGTAGCATAGTTTTATTTTTAGTTTATTACGTTTTGTTTTAATTTTATTAATAATTACTTATATAATGACTTTAAACGTTACGTTTAGATTTTTGGAAATAAATTAAGTATTAACTAAAGTCATGTCAAATTGTTAGGATACATACATACATATTTTTTTTGTGATGAGCGCGAGTATATGAGTCTTGGATGTCTTGTATTTAATAAAGGATCTTTTTATCTACATTTATAAGTATGTTCATCGTTGCCTAGTACCCATAGTAGACCAAATCAATTTCGGTAAAAATCTTCCCGAATATTTATTTATTATTAAGCGTCAAGTTATAGTCTATGTACAGAATGTTTGGCTGTTGGGTGTAGCTGTTTTCAGGGATGATAGTTAGGTTAGGTTTTTCTGAACATTTTTGACCACATATATATTATGCGAAGTTGCACGGTTTTTTAAGATATCGTCATATCCCAGAATTTTTGTAAAAACGGTATTTTCCACAGATAAACTGTGATTATCAGTCTACCATTACTAATTTCAATTCATTTTGAAGACAACAAGGTTTGAGAAGGTAAAACAAAAAAAAATGATACGGGCTGTACAGGATGTTTAATAATATTTTTCTGGCAACATAATGTTGTTTTTCAAAAATGGAAAAATATCTATTCCTCAAAAGCTGTGCAGCTTGGAATAACAATGAATGTGTTCAGAATGACTATTATCTTTTAAAAACACTACAAACGACTACCAAAAACGTGACTGACAAATATTTCGTGTCGAGCGTATTTTAAAGCGAGTAAAACTTGGTAAGTACACTTGTCGAGGCAAGCGGCACGCGCGACAGTATCCCGCACCCCCGAGCACCCTCGAGCCGGCGCCACGCAATCTCTGCTCCTCGGCGCCACTCGAGTGCTTTCTCCGTATTTGTATTACCATTGTCAAAGCAAGCAAAAAAAATAAACGAAAGAAAATTCTACAAGTTTATTATTTCTTAATGAACGGTTACATTTTTCTTATTACAGCTCAGACAAAGCTTTAATCGTTATTTTTAAATACACACTTTTTTACACTATAATGGTTTTTATGTAACATCCTGAACTGTTTCTTATTCATCATCATCATGTCAGCCGAAAGACGTCCACTGCTGGACATAGGCCTTCCCCAAGGCTCTCCACTCAGACCGGTGTCGGTGTTGTGTTTTCGCATCCACCGCGTTCCCGCGATCTTCTTATTCCAGTTAGTCATTTGGCAAGTTCCTTGGTATTGTTACGTTACTTTGATGTGATTTATTGGGTTCCCCTTCTTACGCATTTTATTTTGCATAATAAATAATACCTTTACGCATAAGTGACTATAGGATTAGCTCCTATGGCATAGTCTAGCTTCGCATACTAAAGCAGAAAGCCCGTTAGTCGATAATCAAAATGTATCCGTATTTCGTTCGGCCTTGTTAAAAGTGTATACTCACGAGAGTAAAAAATAAATGTAAGACACAGGCATTACAACAAAACAAGTACAAAGGCGAACTTATCCTTTCAGGGATAGTATCCTCGTACCTACTATTTAAAACTCGTCCAAACAACCATTCTGATAGTTACCAATTATACCAATACGCTTTCTGCAATGTCAACATTCGTCGAAAAATGATTATGCCAAGTATGTGTTATACTACATACGTTTCGGGCGGGACGCGATTTTTGCTCTGGGATAGTGAGGAAGCCATAGAGTAACATAGATTACATGTTATCCCTATAAAATACGTGGGAATGCGATAAACGACTTTTAAGGTAAAAGGCCCCTAATTCGTGCTAGTACGTAATTTCGTTAGTTTTTTTTCTGGCGCAAAAAATAAGCAACTGAAATATTATTTATTTTAATTAAAAATAAGTACTAAATCTCTGTCTATTAATCTATTTAAGAAACTAAGTACCTATTTTATAGTGACAAAACTGAAATTAATACGACCCTCCAAACTGTCAGTCGGCCATAAACAGTTGAGCGGTGTGCGCGTATTCCGCGCGGACGTAAGGTTTACTCTCCGACTTCGTAAGCTTATGGAAAAGCAAAGGTAAGTCCATTTGAATCAAACTTTTAACAGTGTTTGTATGGGTTCCTACAGAATTAATTTGGCATAAGAAAATATCGTATGTACGCATAGAAATCCCTTAAAATTGCAATAATTCGACTCACGAAGTAGCGGACAAGTTATTTTTCGTGTGTCCCTTATTTCGTGACACTACCGAATTAAGGATTTTATTAAAACATTTAGATTGCTTATATATTATTATAAAAAACTAAAGTTATTTTAATGTGAATTGAAAAATATATAACTTGGTTAATTAAGTTTCGTTTGAGCTAATTTCGGTATATGTTTTGTTCACTACAATTCTCATAAAACAAGTTTGAACGTGACCCAAGTTTACATTTTTAAGGTGAATAAGCATACTTATTATAAGAAAAAAAAAAACCTAGTGCCACTCAATAAACGAGGTGTTTATTCAGTACCAGATATGTAGTGCAATATCTTATCTTTAAATATCGGACAGAGATTTACGTTTTAATATTAAGTATTTTGTGTTATTTTGTTTTGTAAATGAAAAAGAGGTTTAATTATTTTTATTTGTTGGAAGTTAAAGTTTTAGTTGGTTAATTTTAATGATTAAGTTACCTTATACCTATAATTACCTACCTAAGCACCAATAAAAACTGTAAGATTGATCTCACTCTCAAGTAAATCTTTTTTTTATTTCAATAATACTCTTATGTTGTCCTTACTAAAGTAAATACGTTAATTATTTGTTTTTTTTTATCAAGAAATTAACATAGCTTACCCTGGAAAACTTTATCCCGAACCAGGAGCCACGAATTCACGAACTTAGGAGCAGAGCCAAATTTTATCACGAAATAGGAGCCAAATAAGAGGTTCAAAAATAAATTCATATAAAAAAAAGTTCGATCTGTAATGATATAATTAATGCATTAAATTACTGTCAAAATAACAATATCCATCACTGAAAAGCTTTCAAAGTACTATCACGTTTAGGAAAATTAAGAAAAAATAACAAACTCTGAAGAGCCTTAACATGCCGAAATAGGGGACCTTATTCGTATGAAGTCGAGTTATGAGCCCGGATCATCACACCTCAAATTACTACGTAATCGTTACATTAGATAATTAAATATATTTCGAACAATAATGAAAAAGTATTTAAGACATGACCGAGCGTCCGTACCTTGTTAGTCTTGTTAGGGAACTGTTGTGCCACTTGTTATAAAAAGATTTCTAACTTAGCCTTAAAAGCAAACACTTGGCAGAATCAAAATGTTTGAAGACGCCTGATTTTCTCGATAGCACATTTTTAAATAATAAATGTGTTTTGGAGTAGGGGAAGATGGGGTGGATTCGTACACTTTTTACTCAAAGCCGTGTAAAAAAAAAACTAACCGCTCTTTCAATATGAGATGAATGCTACTTCATCATCCACTTATTTGGCTATAATAATTTTGTATTTCAGTTTTGATACAAAGCAACTTTGTCAAGATATAACGGTTTTCCCAAAAAATGGGAATTGTACGAATGCCTTCATACACTATTCGTTTTTTCCCAGGATTCATTGGATTTTCAGCTATTTCAATTGTTTTAGTCATCTTTTAGGCATATCTTACTGACCTGGTTTTGTAATTATAATTATTCTTGATATTATACAATTTTTTTACTTATGGGGTGCATTCGTACGGTATAAAATTACATACATTTTGACTGTACGAAGGTACCCCAACCAAAACGATCAGAAAAATAATCGAAATAGAAAATAACCGTTAAAGTAATCGCAAAACCATTGTTCACATATTAATCTCAAACATATAATTACCAACTGTATACAAAGATTTTTTCTAATTCAAGTAAAACTTATTAGAAACAGACGCATTCAAAGGAGAACCAAAAATTACTTTCGGGTCGCGGAAACACATATTAATTATTTCTGGCGAAATCTGCTGCTGCACTGCCATCACTTTTGGAGGGTAGCCTATGCATATGAGCGGCAATCACGCATATAAATATGAACACTTCAGCATGATGGGTAGTCGAGATATGGCCACTGTACGAATGCTCCCTTTGTACGAAGCCACCCCATCTTCCCCTACGCACTCGGCGCAGGCCTCGGTACTCGCTCGTATTGTTGCAGACTCCGAAACTAATTAAAAGTCTTCAGCTGGGGCAGCCATCGATATTTTTTAAAACGAGCCTATGCTAAATTAATGATTCAATTTAACAAGACCTTCCTTAAAATGTAGGTAGGTCAGGGGTGAGGGCGGGGTACGGCGGGACAAATATCCAGATTATTCAGTTTACCAAATCACGCCTGATTCAAGCGAAATTATTCGAGAATTTGAATTTGAAGGATTAACCTGGCGATTTATTACCATTTTAGGGTAGTATTTCAATTAAATAAGCAACGCCAAACTCTGATTGCTTTTATTAATATAGTCAGATAGACATTTAAAAATCTTATAAAGCTAAATTGGTTAAAACATGTTATAACTGTCCCATGTTACGTGTCCGAGTGCTCCCAATGATGGGTTACGCACCTACTTTTCAGGAGTCCGTGCTTCAACGTGCTTCGTGTGACAATTGGGTCACGAATTTCACGACGTTAGGTATTACAAGTGCATGTCTACACATTAAGATTTACGTTTATAAGTCCAATCAGTTAAGATTTAAGTTGGAAGCACACTTGGACATGTGACATTGTCAGATCAATTTGTATGGGGACAGCGAATATGTTAATTTTCACTTCAGAGGCGCTAGACAAGATATGTTTCTATTCGTTTCGTTTTTAAACCAATCGCGTCACTGGTAAATCACGTGACTTTTCATATCACGTCATCTACCAGTAACGCGATTGGTTTAAAAACGAAAGGAATAGAAACGCTACTTAGCGTAATGTATCTTGGCTAAGTGTACTACAGGAATACTATGGAACACTACTAACACTACTAATTCTTTAGCTCTGCCTACCCCACTCTGGGAATGAAGGCGTGAGTTTATGTATGTATGTATGTACTACTAATAAAAACCTAATTGCTTTAGACTTGTTTTCATATAGTCAATGCTATGATAGCTCTTACTTATATGACAGTAATGACGGCTGAGTTATAAATTATAAACAATTAGTAAGCCCGCCAGCGGCTTCGCCCCGCTGCAAATTTCTGACTTTCCCGGTGGATTTTTCAATTATTTTCTATTTCTATTTCTATTTCTATTTCTATTTCATAAAAACCTTGTCCTGACAATGACGAACACAAACAAAAAATAAATCAGCCAAATATGTTCAGGCGTTCTCGAGTTTTGCGCTTAGCAACACATTTAGCGATTCATTTTTATTATATAGATACGGTAACGTCGATAACATATCAAATACAATACGGTTTTACCGAGTAGAATAGATGGCCTGTAGTGTTATAATTATAACTTTTCAACAATAAGGCGGTGACAGGCCGCCCGGGGCGTGCTTGTTGTTGTATGTAAAGAGGTCCGGAAATTTAACCACATCCGTTTAAATTAAAATGGACGTTTGTTGTGACGGCTTTAACGAACGTCCGGTCAACCTCCGCTCCAGCCAGAATACTTGCAGCTCAACCACGGCACAAATGGTTATTATTATACTCATAACAAAGCTTGCGCTAAACGCGCCCAACGGTTCCTGCAAACGATTATTTCGAATAGCGTTTTAAGCGGAATGCAACGACGAGAAAATTCGCTTTGCCTTAAGGTAAACAATTAATAGTATTTTGTGCAGAGCTAGACAATTTGTTATTAAGAGGCCACATGTTATGAGACGAGCTGTAGGTAGGCCTCCAACAAGATGGAGTGACAACCTTGTAAGGATCGCGGGAACGCGGTGGATGCGAAAAGAACAAGACCGGTCTGAGTGGAGAGCCTTGGGGGAGGCCTATGTCCAGCAGTGGACGTCTTTCGGCTGACATGATGATGATTATGATGATGACATGTTATGATAAAGTAGATAGTGGTCCGCAATCCGGTTCTCATAACCACAATGCGTGTGAGTCTGTTCTTTGGATATATTAATCTTGATTGTATTTCCTTGAAACTATTTAACGTAAAACATGATTAGAAACAAAATCGAAATTATTTTTCAAACATGACACCTTTTTGCATGTTTTGGTAGAATCTTTTACGATGTTATTTTATTTAATAGTCGAGTATTTATAAGTTCTTAATCCTGGTTTTAAAGTAAACAGTAATTATTTGAATTTGACACTGTAATCAAGGCGTGCGCTAACTATCTCCATCTCATGTTTATCTCGCGGAAGCACGTAAAGCCATCCCTTTAGATTCTTGCTTGGGCGCGGCAGCATATTTGGCCTCGTAGTTATGTCAGCTGGCACGTTCACTGCTGGTAGTTGGCGTTCTCCTAAAACTTAATAACTACATTTTATCCTTACTTGCACTCGAGTTCATACAATGTGTGCCTACACTTTAATGCCTTGTCTATTTAATGACATTTTTGAACTGCCATTTATGAATTGTCACGGCAATTAAAGTGACAAGGTGGAGTGTATACATATTTATGATACTCGACTGTACCTAATGCTATCCTATCCTAATTTCCATATAAATGTGAAAATTTATGTGGATGTTCATCTTTGAATCACGCTTAAACAGCTCAACGGATTTGGTTGAAATTTTGCATTTAGGAAGTCCATACCCAGGAATAAAAGAGGATACTTATCCATTAGTCTCTTGGAAATACCGGTCGCAAATGCCGGTTATCAAAAAACAAACGATTACCCTGAATTATTTTTTCATTTACACAGCAAATTTTGCTTCTTGTTATAAAAATTGCCCGTTTCATATTATATTTTAAATTTAATTAAATCTACTTCCATTCATCAATCACCTTTTCTATTTGTAGTGGAATCCCGAAATTAATTAACGTCGGGCTCTGGGCTTATTCTCTTACTTTCTCGTATTCCTCAACCGGCAAGACTCGCCTTATTCATAAACGTACTATAGCTTAAACATGCTTAAAATATGCCTCGTCCTTTTCTGTCATTGTGATATTTCCATCTGACAGAAAGTGACAAAGCGTACTTTACTATAATAGATTTATAGTTCGTTTAAGAGTACTTTTGATTATTTAATACGTAGTTGTTATTATGAAAAACTGGTCAGTGCGTTTCGATTTTATATTATTATTTGTTTCTTTCCAAGAACTTCTAGTGGAAAGGAAACCGTACAGACCAAGTTTATCATAATATCGACAACATAATGCAAAAATCGTAAAAATCGGACTCGTTTTAAGGTTATCGCATTTAGTATGGATTTTTTTCCTTCACAATCCTATTAAGAATAAGGGGTTAGTCTTTTGAATCCACGACGTCTCACTTCTTCATCATTTTTACATTGACGCAAGTCGCAACCGGAGCAGACAAACAAGCAAGTACATATAGACAATAGTTCGTCTACAAAAAAAGATATACTCATATGGCGCGGCTTGCGGGGTGCGTGCCTCGACCGTAGGTACGTGCCGCACGCCACCACAAACAAACTCAACAAGTGACACGTTGGTTAAATCGGTTTTACATTCGTACATACACATACATACCTTCACGCCTTCATTCCCAGAGTGGGGTAGGCAGAGCTACAGAATTACCGACAACTCCAAAAACTTGTTGATAACTCTGTAACCACAATTTGTACAATAGGCTAAGATGTTTAACAGTGTATATTAGTGACAGGTTGCAAGCCCATCGCCTAACAGTACTACAAGCCTTTATTCCCTTAGTCGCCTCTTACGACTTCCACGGGAAGACGTGGAGTGGCACAATTCTAAGCCGGCAACCATACGGCAAAGCCGGCAACCACACGGCAAAGCCGGCAACCACACGGCAAAGCCGGCAACCACACGGCAACGGCACGGTATCGAGAGCATCGACGCAACCTCGACGCCCGAGCGGTATTAGGGTATAAGAAACTCCTAAACGGCTGGAGACGAACTACTTTTCTATTTAGACTATGACTTTTATATGTAGCATGTGTCTACCTACACTTTGGCAGAGCTAAGCGTTGAATGAACCAAAGTCCCGACACGCACAGTCAAGAAGTCAAGAAGGATCTCTTTGTTCCTCGAGGGAACACGGGTATATTGAAGCCAGCGCCAAACGTAGCGATTTGGCGATCCCCTACGATATTATACAACACCTAATTGAAACGTACCTTATCGTTTTCGTGCTCGACGTCACGTCAGCTCGACTTTAATAAACTGCGATGCACGGAGCACGTTGCCAGCTCATGCGAACTCGGCTGCTCATAAAGGGTCATCTACATAATATGACGTTATCCACTGCAGGTGTCCACCAGTGTGACATGGTGAGACAAGGGGGAGTGGGAGTTATGGATTTTGTGACATCACAACTAAATATTTTATTTGTAAAAATCTAGAGAATACACATACATAAACTCACGCCTTCATTCCCATAGTGGGGTAGGCAGAGCTAAAGAATTACCAACAAGTCTTAAAACTTCTTGATAATTCTGTAACCACATTTTGCACAATTAGGCTAAGATTTTTACCAGCGTATTAGTGACAGGTTGCAAGCCCATCGCCTAACAGTACTACAAGCTTTTATTCCCTTAGTCGCCTCTTACGACATCCACGGGAAGACATGGAGTGGCACTATTCTAACCCGGCAACCACACGGCAGAAATAGAGAATAAATACTCGAAAACCTCTATACATTTCAATACTTCCAAGCCTAAAAATTCGGGATTTTTACGAGTATCTATCTGCTGAGAACGCTTCATAAACGAATACTTATGTTTATGGTTTTGTTAATTTTCTATAGTATTTACCGAATGCTATGATTCTATAAATATTTTATATTAAGTATATATTTTCTACATTTTAAATTGCTATGTGACGTCACACTGTGGGAGAGGCACCCAAATGTGACAAGGAAGGGGAGGGGGGGTCGAAAAATCATGCAATTCGTTTGACGTATGGATGTGGATAGCCTTATGTGTTATTAACTAATGTTACACAACTAATTATCTACGTGGAATAAGTAAACATCAATTAATACTTAGCCGAACACTAAACACATAAACGTTTGCTGTAAAGCCCAGCTAACCGACTAACTCAAACACGAGAACTTTAAAAAGGAACAAACACATAATGGGGCCCCGGTTAGCTATTTAAGCAAGGGAATATTATACCCGAGTATGCGGAGGCTATAAACGACGCAGAGCAAACTATATTATAACTCTCGCGGCTAAACTGCACACCTTTAACCGGAACGAGCGAGGCTACTATTAGCATAAGCGCACAGCTCATTTCAGCTCATCATAAAACGAGTAAAAGTTTTCTAGACCAAATAACCGGCTACAAAAATGTAATCGCACTTTTGCATCAAACTTTTATCTTTTTGACTGCGGTAAATTTTCTTTCATTTTTAATACAGCCCTACAAGTTATCACTACATAGTATAAAACAAAGTCGCTTGCGCTGTCTGTCCCTATGTATGCTTAAATCTTTAAAACTACGCAACGGATTTTGATGCGGTTTTTTTTAATAGATAGAGTGATTCTTAAGAAAGGTTTATATGTATAATACATTCCACGCGGGCGAAGCCGCGGGCGGGTCGCTAGTATAAAATAAATTAATGAAATTCTTATCCATACATAAATTCAAGTAAATATGCAATACCGTCATTTCTTTAACAAAGAGTTCGAGCGAACGTTAATTTTAGGCGTCCTATTAGAATCAATTCCCCGACCTGTTGAGTATAAAATGTAGGCGAAGCAATTTTCAGGATTAATTGTTATTCGGCCCTCCATAAAACGTGACGGCGGGGGCAGCGTTCATGTCCACGCGCCATACATCACTCCGCTCCGCTGCCTCCCGCTGTTTGTCTTCACACATGGTATCAGATAAAGAATTGAAGCACACATGTGTGAAAATGTCCTAGGTAGGATAAACCGGAATGGGTTTGTTGTGCAGATTTTACATATAATTTAATTAATTAAAGGAAGGGAATCAGCAACCTTCTATTTTGGCGTGGAGAAGGCAGATAATCATACTGGTCACGTGAGGGGCCTCAGAGTCCCACGGACATTGGTAATCTCAAGACTGCAATCCCAAGACAGGTTTAAAGGTAAGATGGTGGTAGCGACCCGGATGTTACTCCAATAGTTAGTAAAAATCTTTAGTTGGAGTACGAATTCTGTAAAGTAACTCGATCAGTAGAGTGTTTTAGTACAGAGTTGTGCAGGTAAATTCAAACAATGCACTGTATTATATTGTCTTCAACCAATACAAAACAGCATGTTGGAAAATCGATATAATTGTCCAATATAGCTCTAAAAGTTCATTTTAAATATATGTTCGGCCGAAAATAAAGAATATCTTAGAGAAATTAAATATTTAGATGATACTTGCGGCTGGTAGTACCTAACTAGTGATGCATTCAATTCCAAAATGTCAGCTTTTAATTATACTTGCAATCAGGAAAGGAGCGAGGAGAGGCTGCACAAGTGCTTTTCACTATTTATGAGGAGTATATAGAGTCAGTATGGGGATTGGGAAACTATTTGGAAAACAAATGTTCAAAGATATAAATAAAAACATAGTAGGCAAGGTCCCCTTCCTTTTAATTTTTTTCTTGCCTTTTCTTTTTTTTCTTTTCTCTTTTTGGGCAGTCTGGAGGTTTGGGCACCACCACCACTTACTAACCACGATTTGCACTAAGATAGTTTTCCCGAAAAAAACACATATCGTTTCGAGATTTCGCAAAAGAGGGTATAACTCCTCGGCTTGAATCCCGGAAAGTACCTAAAGTTCTTGACCACGTCCACGTTCTGATTCAGATCAGGGGTGTTATTCTCTTAAAAACGGCGCCCGTCGGTCGAACGAGTGAGTTTAAGTAGTCCCGTCAGAGAGCACAAACCATAATTTAGCGCGTGCGTTTTCATTTAGGCAGCAAGGTTTCTATCGATAAGATCGAAGTATAAGGCTGTGTAATTGAGAATACACGCGCTAAAATGTATTTTGTGCGCCACCCCCACCCCAGATTCTGTATTTGCGAAGTCTACAATTATATGAGATAAACAGAAATATCTAGCTGTTAGTGACGGCATGCAAAACAACATTCTATTCATTCAATTTGGTTTCATAGCATGATTTAAAAAACATTAATTAAGTATTAAATGTTTACCACATTTTAATTTGTAGTTTTCTTTATATTTACTTACAAATGATTGTTCCCATTCCTTGAAGTATTTTAGTAGTGTTATTTATGTCATTATTAAAATCTACGTTATTGATATCAAATTTATTTGCTATTATCGCGGAGACCTCTTTACCTATCGATAGGTCTTTTATGTAAATTAAGAACGGTAGGGACCCTAGTATACTACTACTTTATTATGTCTGCTATATGGCTTTATTAATCACTGTGCAAAATCACTGGACAGACGTAACCTTATCTAGTTGGGAACTAACCGTGGGGTCAATTTCCAACCAGTAATGTGCTTTAAAGCTCATGTCGAAGAATCCGATTTTTTATCGATAAGTTGTTTCGGTAAGTTTTTTTATCCACATTTCCACAGTGTAACATATTATGAAGTAGCTTAAAGATACGAGTAACTTTACTAGCTTCAAGTTTATGAAAACCATTTTCTTTCTTCCTTAAAATGCTGAATTTATACGAAAACATGACTTTTTAAGTGCATTATTTCCAGAATTTTGTAAATTACAGAATAGCATTTGCGATGGACATGAACGTACCGAGTATTATGTTTTTTTTTGGCTGGCAATTTACTTTATTTTAGGTATTTTGCCCCTGCAAGTCAGAATCCTTACTTATCCTTAATAATATGTATTATTTTATCTCAATAATAAAAAAATATTGAGCGGTACTTAACTACTTAATATCTATACCTACTAATATTATAAATGAGGAAGTAACTTTGTCTGTTTGTTACGCTTTCACAGCTAAGCCGATGAAACCGTTGTCGACGAAGTATGGTTTGGAGATAGGTTGAGAAAGGACATACGGCACATTTTACCCCGAGAGGCGATAAACGACTTCTACACGTCGGAGACGGGCGGGCGGAGTCACCGGCAACAGCTAGTAGGCATGAAATACACATGCCTGTCGCTCGTGCACTTGCATGACGTCCCTTGCACGTGCCATCTACTTTCATGTGTATACAACATACAAATGAACAAGACTACAGTCATGCCTGCCTGGATGAAATTGCATGCAAGTTAACACGCAAATGTATTCACTGTTTGCCAGTGAACATATCGTGCACGCTACTGTTGCATTTCACAGACCCCGGCCGCATGTTATAATTGAGAACGTATGTTTGTTTGATTTGTTTTTTCCGTCTTCACGGCTAAACTTGCGATGTTCGATAATCGAGCTCTCGAAAATCAGACTGTTTCCGGGGGAACTGCGTTAAAAGCCTTCCACACTAATGAATTGTTGAGGGAGGCGTGAAATGCGGGAGAGTGTGTTTTGTTTACATCAAAATGAAGATGATTCGTTGCATACGAGATTTACAACCGAAGATGAGTCCTCCGATTAGGGCTCAAACTTTCATAATAAGTTGTTTAAAAAGTGAACGAAAATTTTTACAGCAAAAAAATGCGATCCCAATTCTACTGAGCATAAAGGTGACATCAATGTTCATAAAAGCGTTGCCAATGTAACCGGATTCTCAGAAAAAAACGGACGACAAATCATACAAAGGTCAAAATTTAAGCACATATATTTATCTCAACTTATTCCGAAGAACTACCTACCCTAGAACCTATAATCAGTCTCAAAGATACAAGAGATGTTCTAAACTCTGCCAAAAGTGCCCAAACCTCCCAAAGGTCGGGTGGTTTGGGCACCTCTGTAGGAGGTTTCGGCACTGTATCACATATGGAACCTAATGCAAGATTACTTTACTATTATATTATTATAACTATAAAAACTTGCAAGAGAATCGACAAACAATCAACTTCTTTTTGAGAAGTTACTCAAAAAAAAAAGAAAAGAAAAATTAGATTGGCTAGGAGGTTCGGGCATGCCTACGTAATATGTTTATGTATTCGACATGTCAAATGTCCCATTGAAAGATGAAAAATGAAATTGCCAGAGCTAAAAATATGGACCAAGCGTGGCAGCACCAAGTACACTTTCAATATCCGTGCCCGATGCTCCCCATACACACATTTTACAAATTAATTCAAATATTTTTATTAGTCAAATGTTTTACCCCAATATTCAGGTCGATATTAGCTTTGATAAACACATAATTAGATATAATCAAAGATACTTACGCCTTTCCGCAGACTGCTCTGTTATTTACTTGTAAATGACAACAAAACATTTCTAATTTTAATCAATGGCTTTCACTCTTGTTAAGATGTATTTCGCCAATGTCAAGTTATTTATAAACACTCCCACGAACTTATTTAGGGAAATAAGTCGGTGGATATCAACGTGAGGACAATTGTTCGGTAAAAGAGTATGTTCTCCAAAGGAATAAACAGAAGCACATGGGGTTAGCTCCACGCGACTCTGTCAAGTCCTAACAAAAACGTTTACTTTTGCACGCGTGAAACGAATGACAGCATGTGACACTTACAACTAAGCGAAATGTCAGACGACATTTGCCTGAGCGGTTTTGGCACTTACTAAACTAAACTACCACGGAATACAAAATTAAATATCTACTACAAGTCTCGAGTTAGGGTCTCCCCAGACCTATCGACTCCGAATCGGCTTGAGCCGGTAAGAAAAAGTTTTATGTCCATGCGAAAACGACGTCGCTCGGCTCGGCTCGGCTCGGCTCGGCTCGATTCGGCGTTGCGAACGGAACGACGTCGTTTTCGTTCTTATTGCAAGGACAAAAAAAAAAAATCTTACTGGCTCAAGCCGATTCGGCGTCAATATGTCTGGGGGGACCCTTACAAGGTGGTTCCCGAACCTCCCGACTGTCCAATCCTCCCCTAATTAAAAACGTAAAACAGGATATCTCGTCTAGCTTTTTGACAAGTATCTACTATGGCATAGGCTTCAGCCAGAGCTGTGTCCCAATCAAACAGACTGACGGACCGATAATCTTAATTACTTACCTACCTGATCTAGGTTTCGGTTCTGTTCGGACGATAAATCCTAAAAACCATTCAAGTACGAGACGAACTCGCGCACCGAGGGTTCCGCACAGTATTATTAAACTTCTATTTGAATTCGATTTCGAATTAAACCAGTGCGGGTCCAACGACAACCCACATGATATTTTTCAGGGTGTGTACTATTGATCATACCGACACATGTTTAGTTTACTGTTTTAGCGATACAACAAAAATAACAAGACGTTGAAAAACGTTTATTGTATGGGGACCCCATTTATAATTTCACATTCTTAAAAAAAAAACCGCCGTACGAGTAATAACATTAAACATGTTCTGAAAAAAACAAACCTGGTTTCGATAACGGTTCAAAACGTAGCTCTTAAAAATTAGGACAGACGGACGTTGCGTGTTGGCATATTCAGTAATAGAGCCCCGCTGGGCTTCTTTTGGTTACGGAACCCTAAGAACCAACGATTAAAAAAGACTAGTCTTCATTTTCTTTTTAATCCTCTCAGTGCCTTAAAAAACCTCGAACCGTAATTGATTTACTTTATCAATAAAGATAATCGCTGTGAAATAGGATAAACAAAATTACATTTATTGCGAAGTCTACGGAATTATGACAGAGTCTTATCCGCGGCCTTTGAGCAAAATAAAGCCGATGCTAAAGTGATTTTAGGTGGTTTCAAATCAAAAACTCCGACAGTTATAATTACAATCACCATCTGGTAAACTACAAAAGAAAAGGTTATTAACAAATAGGGTGTATTTTCGTACTAATAAATAAATATCAAGAGAAAATTGTCATAATAAGCTCTAAGGCTTGCACAACGATACATACAGGGTGTTTGGTAGCGGGTTCGACAAACGAAAATGGGAAATACCTGGGTCCAATTGGAACACATTTGCCATAGTAACCCCTATGCTAAAGTTGATAGTTTTTTTTTAATATTTTTTTTCCGTTTTTTTGAAAATATCCCAAAATTTTACCTTTAAACCTTCTTAATTACATACCTAAGCAACTGAAACCGCCCATTTTTTTTTTAAATCATGCTCTGTTAATGGTTTTATTTTAAAACAAAACCAAAACCCATAAGTAGTGCTTTAAAAAAAAAATATGGGCCCTTAAAGCTATGACAAAATGAGAAAAATAAAATGACATTAAAGTTTCGCCAAGTATAAAAAAAAAAACAAAAGTCATAGACGATTTCAAATTGATTAAAAAACTTCTCTGGTTAATACTCTTCACAACGATATGCCATTTAAAAGAAAAAACACAGAAAAAAAAAAAACGCAGTACATTGAAATTTCCTCACGAAGATTTATTAAAGAAATCACTTATACCACGGTTATGAATATTGGTGAATACGTTACAGTTAATAATCGCTGGTAAATTACTATTAATAAAAAACATTTTAAGAGTAATAATAAAATTGAAAACAAAACACATTTTTAAATTTTGATCACAAAATTTAAAAAATTATTTGAGCTTCACGGGCGTTATTGCGAGCTCGACCATACGCTAAACAAAACACTTTTTTAAATTTTGTGATCACTTGATCAGGAATACATTCCGTACATTTTCGTCGCATTTGCCACATTGATTTGAAAAAAACATTAAGCTAAATAAGCTTTTTAATCTGTGTCTTAAATAGCTTGTAGTTCTTTAAAAGAAAAGTACACTTTTTTTTTTAAAGGCGGCAAATTGTAATTTTTTTTCAAACAGAAAACTTGTAGAAAAACACGTTGATTTGTATTGGTTTTTGAAACTTTCATTACAATGGGTGAACGTACACCATTTACCAATGAAGAGTACGCTGATATTATTTTAGCGTATGGTCGAGCTCGCAATAACGCCCGTGAAGCTCAAAGAATTTTTTAAATTTTGTGATCAAAATTTAAAAAAGTGTTTGGTTTTCAATTTTATTATTACTCTTAAAATGTTTTTTATTAATGGTAATTTACCAGCGATTATTAACTCTAACGTATTCACCAATATTCATAACCGTGGTATAAGTGATTTCTTTAATAAATCTTCGTGAGGAAATTTCAATGTACTGCGTATTTTTTTTTTCTGTGTTTTTTCTTTTAAATGGCATATCGTTGTGAAGAGTATTAACCAGAGAAGTTTTTTAATTAATTTGAAATCGTCTATGACTTTTGATCTTTTTTTTATACTTTGCGAAACTTTAATGTCATTTTATTTTTCTCATTTTGTCATAGCTTTAAGGGCCCATATTTTTTTTTTAAAGCACTACCTATGGGTTTTGGTTTTGTTTTAAAATAAAACCATTATCAGAGCATGATTTAAAAAAAAATTGGGCGGTTTCAGTTGCTTAGGTATGTAATTAAGAAGGTTTAAAGGTAAAATTTTGGGATATTTTCAAAAAAACGGAAAAAAAATATTAAAAAAAAAACTATCAACTTTAGCATAGGGGTTACTATGGCAAATGTGTTCCAATTGGACCCAGGTATTTCCCATTTTCGTTTGTCGAACCCGCTACCAAACACCCTGTATACTTACACAGAGAAATACAAAATTTAATACAAAGAAAAATGAATCAGCTATCTCCAACGGATCAAAAGACTCAGCGCTTTAACGTTAGGACAGAAGGACGGACCGACGGACAGCGTAGGCTTAGTAATAGGGTTCCGTTTGACTAACTTTAGGTACGGAACCCCAAAAAGCAATATTAAAAACATATAAAATGTTGCTAACCCAGCTCTGCGATTTACGAGTGTCCTTACCCCGTTTTATCTCTTGCGCCCCCTTTATGTGCTATCGCCTAGCCTAGTGTTTGTATTATTAAACCCTGGTAGATTAGGTTCGCTGCAGGAGTAGCTATACTCTGTTTAGCTACTCCAACAGCAGAATAAAACGCTTGAAATCAGGGCCTCTATTCAACACGGTAAAATATATGGGTTCTGTGTAACTGACCGCCAGTTTCAGTAAAATAAAACGGCAAAAAATCGCTTCGTTCTGCCAAAATGAGTAACTGCGATCACTTTAATTACATTTTAATGTAAAACGATAAGCAAACAATTTAGAACCTAATTTAATTAGGGTGGCGGAACCAGTAATGGTCTTTGTTAAGATTTCTCACTGTGTACTGTATTGTTTTTTTTTTGTTTTTCACTTTCTAAAACGAATTGTCGCTAGTGTTTGTTATGTTACCTGTTACCTGTTTACTGTTATCCGTCTTTTTAAGTCAGGGTCCCTCTGAAAATCAGCGCCGCAGTTTCCCTGCGGCACAATGCTGAGAGGAATCCTGTTCAACGTACCTAGTTAAGGTTTTTCTTTCCACTTTATATTTTTCTACTGTATTTTTGTGTGCGGTGCGTTGAATAAATATTTTCTATTCTATTCTATTCTATTCTAATGGGCAAGAAAATAAAAATAAATAAAATAAAATCATTTATTCTGTAAGTAGGCCCTGTAGGCACTTTTACAAGAACCCAATGATGGACACTTCATTCTTATTTTACAGAACATAAGGGTTATTCATTTGTTTTGAAACAATCAATGTATGAAATTTGAATTAAAAGTGAAGTGCCCTTACCCTACTATGTAAAGCAAATAACTCCAAACTAATTATTGTTAACCCAAAAATGGTATACCAAACATTTACCACCAATTTAATATAAAACG
Organism: Acleris emargana; assembly: GCA_927399475.2. Lineage (NCBI taxonomy): Eukaryota > Metazoa > Arthropoda > Insecta > Lepidoptera > Tortricidae > Acleris > Acleris emargana. The sequence continues at coordinate 14,339,612 of OV656837.1, forward strand.
TCATTCAAATTTTAACATCTTGTTATCCTGTAAAAGTTGCTTAATTTTTAAATCACCTACGTACACTCTGGTCAAAAGACTATCCGCTTGGGGGCTGTAGCTCGAGTGTCATTAATTAATTAATAATGGTTGTTTAGTCTCGCGTTTAACACTCGACTTTTCACTTTGAATGCGAGGAAAAATAATGACGCTCGTGCTATATATAGCCAGCCTCGCTCGCGTAGCTACACCTCTCGTGTCATTATAGTTTGTTTTAGTCCCTTGTTGAACAATCTACTATTTAAAGCTTGTTTATTATTGTTTATATAGCATGATAAACAGAAGAAACTTATGCGGGATATAGTTACTTTGTTTACGGGAGTGCAGTCACTAGCAATATAAAAAAAATGACATCGTGGCAGGTGATCTAAATTAATTTTAAGACTAAGTGGATACTATTATATTATGAATATGCAGCAATGTGTCATTTGCACTTTCGATCTCTCCCGATGAATGTCAAAATTGCCGAGTGTCAAAGTCCAAAGAAATCGTAAGACTCGTTTAGTAGCGTACCTAAATCTAGTATACCCTACGCATATAAAGAACCGGCCAAGCGTGAGTCGGAGTCGCAGGGTTATACCACCGTACAATATAACGATATTTCTTGTATGGAGACCCCTTAATTTTTTTACCTTAATTTACTATCATTCTTTTTTGTTACTGATCAAGATATAACGCTGAAAAAATCACGTTAATGTCATGTTATGTATAAATTTCAACTGTCCTATCACGGTTCACGAGATACAGCCCACTGACAGACAGACGGACAGCAGAGACTTAATAATAGGGTCCCGTTGACACCCTTTGGGTACGGAACACTAAAAACAATTTAAATAAATAATCATTTAAAGTAAATCAATAATAGACATGTCAATATTTCATAAAGACTCAAAAAAATATATATACGCAAATTACACAAGTTTGCGCCAGAAACATTGCCAACATCATAATAAATTAACAACTGCAGAAAGATGTACGTAAGTGCCAAGTTCCGGACGTGTGAATTAATTACTCAAGTCTGAAAGGTTTGTTGTACTTTCCTCACTTATCTCCTCAAAGCGAAAACATGACAATACGTCTTACCAAGACCGAAGTAAGCTCTGAACTTTCTCAGTTAACAAAACTATTTTCATTTCTGTTCTGGGACTCCCTTAAATTGTTGTAATTCTATGAATCCTTAACTAGCTACAATCTTCGTCATCAACACAATAAGTGTAGGACTTGGCTTTATATTGTTTACCAGACGTTTTTCTTTACTCGACAATTGCAGTTTCTTTTATCCCATTTCCCTAATCTCTAGTCTAGTAGAATAAGAGATTGGTTGATAAGTATCAACGTATTTATTTACTCGAAATATTTATTAATCAACCCACACATTTGTTCCGTCATTTGAGAATTTGTGACAAACTCATTAAGTTATCAATTCCTTTTCATTACTATCTCGTCTTTCATGTAAATGGTCCCTTAAAACTTCAGAATATTCCATCAGCACCTACTCGATACTCCGTAATATCAGGCGACCAAAAAATATCTTCCTTCCGATTTTTATTCGTATTTTGAGCGGCTCTTCACGTCATCTCCAGCGGTCGCATTGAAATTAGTTTTACAGACATTTTTTGGGTTCCGACGAAATTACAATTTGCAAAACCTTTACACATTGTATTAAGTATTTTCATTTGAAAGAAGTCCCGAGCTTTCATGACGGCAATCACGTGTTTTATTTTCCTTGTAAATTATTTATCGAGCGGAGCGAGTTCGACGAAAGCGATGAGAGGGTGGATATTGAGGTAAACTCTCATCGAAAGTATTCTTTCAACTTTAATCAAAGAATTTCAATCAAGTAGCAAGCGAATGAAATTAGAAGTTAGACGAAGTGTATCAGCTGTTTCGATTTGAGTTGCTTCACCAGTCAATTAAGAGAGTCGAGATTGCGCACCCTAACTTTATGGGCCAATTTTCGCGTCTGCATGGTAAGCAATTGGAAAGAGAAACAGCGGCCATTTTGCCTCTACTATCGACAATTTGGGATAATCCGGATATTACGCCAAACAGACAGACAGAAAAACAGATGTTTATATTTTTTTAGGATACCGGAACCATATTTTTAGGGTGCCGCGGTTCCTTTATTATTAAGTCTCCGTTGTAGATTCTAATATTGTACGTGATACAGAAGTTCTGCAACAGAACCCTTCGCGTGCAAGTTCAACTCGCTAATGGCAGGTAATAAAAAGGACCAATTTTAATACGAGTACGTATAGCTGCCTCCTCTTATACTATCCGCAAAATTAAGTGGCGAGTCGGGCAATAAACGTCAGTTACCTTTATCGACATTATTTTTTGTGCTTACCGCTACCTACACTATTGTTGACCCGACTCGCCACCTAATTTTGCGGATAGTATAGTACTTAATTTTACGTAGTACCTACCTCTACATTACCGCAATGTGAGGTACTATGTAAATTTTGGTGGCGGGGCGCGCCTTCGTGGATTGAAAACACTACACCGCTGCTGATGAATCTATGTTCAAATGAATGGCATTCAAATGGCGCTATTATAACCGCATGCAGTGGGAGAATGCGTTCTCTCTTGCACTTTTACTTGTTACGCTTTTCTGCAAAGTTATTAGGTACTTGTGTGGGGTAAATCCGGGTGTTGCGTTTTTTTTTGTCTTACAGCACAATGTGCCCGAATCTACTAACAGCTTTACTTTACTTTTAATCCATCTTGTGCACGCCCCCAGGACTCAACTCCTACTTTTTTATTACTACTCCAGTGCCAGTTTTTAGAGATGCCTGAAGTTGTTTACTTTCTGTCCGATACGGTCCTTATTAGGTTCCTATATTAGGTATAAATAGGGCTGCGAGGCGCCCCGTCGCCGCTTCCGATTATACAGACCGCTGGGTCTTAGGCAAGTGATTAATTTCAAACCTTGGTGCTTGATATAAGTCTGATTAACGACATACCCATAGTTATTGTTAGGGACCTTCCTCTTTGCGAACGCTGCTTGACTATCGCTACATAATTACAAACACAGCCCCCCCCCGCGTCTGTCTGTCTTCATGTATGTTTTCGATAATCTCAAAAACTACTCGCATTCAAAGTGAAAAGTACCTATAGTGTTTAAACATGTCTTCCCGTGGATGTCGTAAGAGGCGACTAAGGGAATAACGACTGTATCGTTAAGTATAAGCACACCTTGGTTTAGGTTTATTTCAGTTAAAACAATACTATTCTAAATTCAAATTACTGTCAATGTGTACTTCTGAATGTCAGCTTCTATTTTATATATATAGCTTTCACGATATTTGTTTGAAATAAAAAATGCGTGGACTTACTCCAGAAAAAAGAAAATCTATAGTGGACAAATGGTGTACGATAATAGGAATCACTTTAAGAAAGCTGGCAAAACTTGAAAATGTAAGTGTTGGTGCAGTTCGAACTGCCATTAAAAAGTATGGCCAAGAGTTTACTTTCAACGACACGCAAAAATCGGGACGAAAACCGGGTCCTTCAAACCCCATTTTGGAAAAGAAAATAGTAAAGGCATACAAACAAAATCCAGAAAGGTATGTCCGGGACATTGCCAAAAAATTGGGTTCAAAGCAAAGAAATAACTTGAAGACATATAAAAAGCAGAGGCAGCCGAAGAGAAGTGATAAACAGAAAATTTCCGTCAAGACACGAGTTCGAAAAGCGTATGACTCTATTTTTTCTAACAAAAACGTTTGTGTAATAATGGGCGACGAAACGTACGTGAAGTTAGATTATTCGTCACTGCCAGGACCTCAGTTTTATACAGTAAACAAAAGTTCAGATATTAGTGAATCTCAGAAGTCTATTTTCACAAAGAAATTTGGCAGGAAAATCATGGTATGGCAGGCAATCTGTGAATGTGGCCTAAAATCAAGTCCATTTTGTACTACGTCTACAATGACAGCTGATCTCTACGTGAAGGAATGCCTCAACAAACGAATTCTGCCTATGATTAAGAAACACAGTGTCCCGACTGTATTTTCGCCCTAATCTTAGGCCAATCGAACGTTTTTGGGCTATAATGAAAGCGAAACTTCGTAAAAGTGGTAATTCTGCTGATTCTGAAGAGAAGTTTCGTCGAGACTGGAACAGGGTCGCAAAAACATTCGATCAAGATGCTGTCCGATCTCTGATGTCGACGTTCAGAAATAAATTCCGAAAAATGGCTAGGGGTGTTTGATTTTATTTTTATTCTCAACTCCACATGTTGTTTAAAGTCTCGTTCGTTATAAGAAATGTTTTATTTTTAATTTGCATGTATATAAAAAAAAAACGTTTTTTACTTGTGCTTATACAGTCTTTATAGGCTTGTACCGATGGGCTTGCAACCTTTCACTAATACGCTGGTAAACATCTTAGCCTAATTGTGCAAAATTTGGTTACGGAATTATCAACAAATTTTTAGAGTTGTTGGTAATTCTGTAGCTCTGCCTACCCCACTCTGGGAACGAAGGCGTGAGTTTATGTATGTATGTGTTTAAACAACCGAGAAAAATCTCGTGTCAATATGGCTTGTTTAGTCTCGCGTTAAACCCTCTACTTTTCACTTTGAATGCAAGCAAAAAAACGTCATTTTATACTAAATTACAGTATTGATTATAACTAAGTTTCTTACAAATTTGTTCCGCGATTTTATCTTTTCTTTTATTATTGTTTTGTAAAGTGATGCTTTAAAGTTTGCATATTTAGCCAACAGGTTCAAACTTAATTGAAAAATAATTTAAACCCTAGAGCTAAAAAGTTTTAGTACCGATGTGCAGAGACTAAAGTAACATTTTTAAGAGCATGAGATGTGAAAAACATGTTACATCATTTATTTTATCTACACATATCATAAGACCTCTATTATGCGTTCAAAACCCGTTGGCAATGACCATACCTCGTGGTACCTCGTGTGTTCATAAGTTTTGGGACGAAATAAATGTTACATATTTTTTTTAAGAATAAAGCTATATTTATAAAATTTACAGATAATGATAATTAGACATTAACCCACAACCACAACCAATTACTATGCAAAATGCCCATCCCTATTTTTAATACAAGCTTTTAGACGTTCCGGCCAGTCATCTATCGCGGCACGAATCTTCTCCAGTGGGATATCCTTCGCTGCTTTGATGAGGGCTCGCTTTAAAGAATCTAAGTTTGGGTGAAACTTTTGGCAGGCCCAGAGTTCCAATTCAGTCCACAAAGAATAGTCTAGTGGATTGAGATCAGGGCTGGAGGATGGCCATTCTTCCGCCGCGATGAAGCCCGGTAAATTTTCCCTTAAGCAAGCTTGAGTCGTTTTAGCCATATGGGCGGGTGCCGAGTCTTGCTGGAAAATCCATTCTTTGTTGTGCAATAAAGTAATTAGAAAGAGGTTTCACTACAGTATCTAAAATGTCACTTTGATAATTTTTTGCTTTAACCTTGACACCTTGTTGGCAAAGATAGAGCGGAGTGACACCTTCGTACGAAACCCCTCACCGTACCATCACATTCACCGGATGATGGGCACGCGAGAGATTTCGTGCTCTAGCAGGAACATCTTTGCTGCTTTTGGCATAAACTTTATTATTTTACCCGTTAAAGTTTTCTTTGATCGTAAAGATTTTTCGTCGGTGAAGAGTATCTTTTCCGCATCGTATCTCTTAAGCAGCATCGGACAACGTTCGCCACGTAATTTACGAAGGCGATCATACAGAAAATGATTTTTGATACGGCTGTAAGCCTTCACTTTGAGATCGTATTTCAATATTCTGTTGACTGAAATATGTGAAATGTTAGTCTGCAGAGCGAGTTTTTTCTGGGTGCGACATGGAATTCGGCGAAGTCGATATTTTGATGTACGCAGCCGTCCTTACAGACCGCGAGCGACCACTCCCATAGCGATCTTTAAAAGAAAAAGTCTCCTTGTACCGTTTAATGGTGTAATATACGAAGGTGCGGCTTACCCCAAAACATTTTATGTCACAGAAAATCTCCATTGGTTTTTTCCCCGCCATATGAAGTGAAATGACAGTCGCACGCAATAGGTTAGTTGCCTCTTTTTTAAAGTAGGTCTCAAATTATTAATTATTGTCAGATTAGCTTAAAAAAATATTGCCATATTTTTTTAGGACCTAGAAAACCGCAAAACTTTATTTTAAAAGTTTAGTTTTCGTTAACAGGCGAAAACGCTTACAGCCATATTAGTCTATAGATTATCTGTGCTGTGACGTCATCCGAGCCCAAAACAAACATTGACATTTGACTATAGTTCATTTATTTTAGCATGATACAGAACAAAATAAAGGTATTTTATTGGGCACGTTACACGGAACATAATAATTATACAAAAATATTGCTCCAAAACGTCTTTTTTGACTGCTATTATTTGACAGTAAATATTAAATGAACGTTGTAATCTATTGCAGTAGTACTTTAAGTCATATTCGTTAATATTTACATTGCGTTTTTTATTTGTGTTGATTAAATTTACTTCAATTAGAAACGTGGTCTATAAAAGACCTAAAGAAGCAGGGGTTACAAACCTGTGTTAACAAAATAACGAAACGTCTGAGCATATGAGCATTTCTAAAAAAGTTTGTACATTTCATTTACGACTTCGATTTGCAAAAAAAATTGCAGGTTGGTAGGGTGAATGAAGCTGAGCCTAAATAACATAGTCTCCCAAAATGTCCTCATACATTTGTATGAAACTTTCCTTTTTTGTTACTAATTTTCTTAGGTTCATGGTAACAAAAAAGGAAAGTTTCATACAAATGTATGAGGACATTTTGGGAGACTATGTTATTTAGGCTCAGCTTCATTGACTCTACCAACCTGCATTTTTTTTTGCAAATTGGAGTCGTGAATGAAATGTACAAACTTTTTTAGAAATGCTCATATAACTCGACTAAATCAAATACTATCCTGTCACCTGTCAAATATAGCGAACCTAGTGAATTTTAAATTGATCATTAATAACGCCACAGTTTTCATTTTTGACAGATTGAACGTCACAACGCCCTTATGTGATATGTCCCATGTTATGTTATATCATTTTCTCTCGAGTTCGAGAGCGTGAGCGTTGATATTGTTCCATAGTTGTTTTTGTTGTGAGTTGTTTGTTGTTAATTTCCTTGTTAAAGTTGGCAGCTGCTCGTTTAGTCTACATCTTTCATCTCTACCCTACTACCGCACTCTTTAGCGGAGAAACGATGACACTTCATCCGGAACAGTCAGTCTTAAATTAGGTAAATCAATTAAGTATAGCAGTTAGAAACCAATATATACATATTCAAATAGTTTTATAGTAATTTTTTTATATAATATCTAGACCCAATGTTTTGTCCAACACAAAAACATTAATGACACATGCACAGATACAATATATTGAGTTCATAGATTCTTATTGATTCTGCCAGCGAGTATTAGAGTTGACGACTACTGGTTCTTTTTCTTTTTTTTTTCTCATGCTAAAATAAATGAACTATAGTGCATTTGACATATAAATAAACGGTTATCATTGTGAAAACCTCGATACTTTTTAATAAAAACCATGATTTCCACCAGTTTACATGGAAAATATAGTAATTATCGTTATTGTATTGTCCGAGAATGCAAGAACACATCAGTTAAAACCTCAGGAAAATTATGGATTAGAGTGCCCAGTGAAATAAATATTACCGACCATCAACGTGTCCATTCTTGGTAAGTTTGTGCTATCTGCCTTCACGAATCCAACATCCATGATTGCTCTTATCAATAAAACGAGAAAGCAGTAACAGTAACACGCAGAATAGGTTTTTAATAATATTAAACCGATTACGATCACAACACAACCTCAAAAGTCCACGGGTCATAAATGTCAATGTCATGTCACAGCACAGAATACTTGCAGATTACATAGCGAACTTCACTCGTATAAGGTCCGACATGTTTGCTTAGAGTCCTATGACGTCACACCATGTCCAACAGCGTTTTCGGAGTTCAAAATAAAAAATAAAAAATGAACAATTTTAAATAGAAAATATGTAGCCATCTTACACTTTTAATATCTAAAATCGATAAATATTGGTTTCTTTAGTCTAATACTACAGAAAATATTAATTTATTAAGCCAAATTTAATATGAGGCAAGTACCCTATTCTTTAGTTCCCTCCGTCAAGAGAAAAACAAAAGAATTGAATTTTAAAAACATACAAATAGCACACTAACATTCCAAATTCAAAATTGAAAAAAGAATAAATAGGTGCCAGTACGAGTATTATTTTCTTTATTTTATTAAGTAAAAAGTTTGTCCCAAAACTTATGAACACACGAGGTAGGTTGCAGCAATGACAGCTGTAACAATATTGTGGTTACGTTATTAAAGATTATAAATTAATGACTAATGAATGAGTTTCTGGAACATCTCCCAAAACCAACACAATGGGCCTCTATAATATTCAACATGGTAAAAACCATATCGTGTTTGAGCTATCATCGTATTGTCACCGTTTTGATAGCTCTTATTTGCTCGACAGTAATGGCGGCTAACGTCATAACTTGACCCCGCTATCGGAGGGAGGTGCAAAATGGTAGCTGTCAAGTTCTTAGGGATGGGTAAAAATATTCATGATGTCGATATCGATATTCTTACTTTTTCTGTACAATTAGTTTTATATATATACCTATACCATTTTTTAGACTACAATTTGTCATCAGAAATGTAAATAAAAATAAATAGGGCTCAGATATATTGGGTTTATTGTTGAATAAATTCATCGTGACTGCACTAGATTATTGCAGAGAAACTGAAAAATAACTGATTGTTCATTAACAATATTTTTTACCCATCGCTAAGAACTTGACAGCTACCATTTTGCACCTCCGATAGCGGGGTCTAGTCATAACAATACCGTAACAGATTAACTACGATATCGTTGTTACCGCCTAGAATACCGGCCAAGTCCAAGTTTGTGTTGCCCCCATTTTTGTCGTCAAGTGGCAGGCTTCTGAACCCATCAGGGCTTGACAGAAGCGCGTGGAGCTTCAGTTTAGTCCTAGTGAGAAAAAACGCTTTTACCGAACAATTGTTCTCGCGTGTGATATCCATGAGCTTATTTCTATAAGTCCATGGGAGTCTACAAGTAACTTGACATTGGCGAAATACACCTTAACAGGAGTGAAAGCCATTGATTACAATTAGAATTAGAATAAGAACCCATCTTAGAGTACTTATAAATTATAATATGTGTGTAGATAAAGTAATGTAAGCAAATGTACATAATTAAGCCTTAACACACTCATGTGATCGTATTATGAAACTGCTTTGGCTCATTTTATAAAACGTGTTTTAAGGACTCTCATTACATTATGTATCAGTTATATAAACCATTATTCTACAATACTGTTAATTCTTACTATACTTACGGACAAATAAACAGGGGCTCTATTCGACATGGTATCGTATTGCCTTTGGCATGCTACCCTTGAGAGATTGAGCAAGTGAAAGGTTATGCATCGAGTAGGTAGGTAAGCAAGTGAAATAATGTATTTAGCATATTTAGAAAAACATTTTTTTTTTAACATGACTGGTATAATCGATTAAAATCGTGGACATCGGACTTGATTTAGGGGGTGAGAAACGTTATCGCCTGCAGCCTAATATGTATAGTTTTTTTTGACAATTACGCGATTTTAGCGGCGCTTCAGTATCCTCCTAAATACTAGATTTTTTGGCAGACATCAAAATCCCAAAAACTTGATCTTGGTATCTTGTTCCCCTGTGACACACGATGGGTTCATCCGCTGGTTTTACTGTAAAGTTATCATTCAGTTATCCATTATTTGTCCGCCGTGGAAGTAAAACGTAAGGTTGACGGCGTCAACTTGACGTGTATGTATGCAAAATAAAGTTTAGTAATGTAAATGGGAAAGGGAAATTAAAACAGTGTGCAGATTAAAACGGTAAGAGTATAATATAAAATACTTTTTATCAACTGGAACATAATCCTAGGGAATCTACAGCGATATTTACATCAAAATTTATAAACTGATCAGATTACTGAGCGAGTAACGAACGATATCACCATGTATATATTAATATTTATATACTCTATTTCTAAAACTTTTCGACCCGTTAGTCGCCCAAATAGATCCGGAGACTGCGGTCTCACCGCCTACGAGCGAGTCGAGAAGACAATTTCATCGCTCGAGAGTTCCAGTACTTTGTGATATAAGACAACGATAACTACTAACACTGGGCGATACAACGATACACAGAGAACGGTCACAGTTCAAGAGGGCCGGACTCGGAAGCTATGGAATAAATTTCTACGTAATACCTAAACTGCCGCGCGGGCGAAGATTTAAAAGAAGGCAGAGGAGAGTCAGACTCGCTCGGCGGAAAGAATATTGGTTTCACGGATAACGTGCAAGTTTCACTCCGGACTTAACAAAGGGTCGGCGCGGGCCGAGCGCCGCGCCGCTACGGCTCCTACTTCATAATTCTTCGGCAAAAGGGACCGGCCGCTACGAGTCGGAGCGGCCTTATCGATGACGGAAGGTGTCATCAGCAGGAGCCGGGATGTCTTTTCGGGCCGCTTCAGTCCTCTCGCGGGCGCGGCTCGACGAAGCCCCGCGCCGAGACGGGCTCGGGCGCCGGCTCGGCGTCGGGCGCGGGCTCGGCGGCCGGGTCGGCGGCGGGCGAGGCCTGCCCGAGCGGCGAGGGCAGCGTGGCGTACACGGTGGGCCGCGGCGGCTGGTAGGAGGGCGCGTACGAGTCGCTGCGCGGGTTGTAGAAGGGCGAGTCGTCGGCGCTGCAGTCCAGGTTGGGCGAGTAGGGCGTGGCCGCGCCGCACGAGGGCGCCGAGCCCGAGGGCCGGTAGGCGGGCGCGGCCGGCGCGTACACGGCCCGCCGCGCCGGGGACGCCTCGGGCCGGTGGTGCGACGACGGCGCGTGCGCGTCCGACCAGCGCGCCTGCCGCATCAGACAGTTCGTTTCAAACATATAAGCTCACGTGGGACATCATTTATTAATCATTTAAAAAAATTGGTCCCAGGGTGAGGACCGAAAGGTTGGCCCCGCTAACTCACTCAATTAAATTTTAGGAAACTTTTCCATTGTGTCACAAAAATAAGCCATCCAATTATTGGTTAAGTAAAGTTTTTTGAAGAGGTGTAATATTCTAATTTATTCTGATGGTGTTCGGTCTATTAACCGATATTAATAATCATTACTTATTTTATTTTTACGCATTACAGTTCTTCTAAAATATTTTTTTTTAAGTCTGTTAAGACAGTTCTCTGAGCTTTACGGTACTATACGTAATGGTAAATAACACGGAAGTAAGCAAACGAAAGCTAAACCGTTATGCGTTTGACAATTTTGTCAAAAAAAATGCTGTCATAATCCGCTTTTTTTAAATTACCGTTTAGGCTAAGGTAACGCGTAATTATAGTGCCGTAAAGCTCAGAGAACTGTCATCACTGTAGTTAGGTCTAGAACATATACATATGCAATCTCCAGAGAAGCGCGGCGCGCTGCTGATTCTTGTATTAAATTATTAGTCACAAAAAACGTGTCCCTATTATACGCTCATGGATGCGCTGCTTTATCTATTGACGGTTCAATCTAGTACCAAAATATGCTCATTCACGCCATTTGGAGGACGTCACTGCTAGTACTTGGCGCATGTAGCGTCACCACGCCTCGAAGCGGTGAGTATTCTTTATAGGGATTTTTATGGGCACGCGCTGACTACATCAGCTACGCTACGTAACGTTGTTAATACTAACCGCGAGACGAGGCGGTGCGGGTCGGGTAGCTGGTGGTTTTAATGAGCTATACTTAATTTAAGTAGTCTAATCACCACAATTCTGTTCATGACCCAGTTCTATAAAGACCGTCTGTTATTATCAGCTTTTTAATACAATTTCTCAAGAGCGCGTCAGCAGAGATCTTGATACATGTGTACTCGTGGAGGTATTTACTTACCCTGTTTCATAAAAGTAGGTATTTTTGTGTTTTTTATAAGTTTTATTTTGTTTTTATCTGACTGTTTGTTTCTAAATTAAATAAAAAACCTAATTGCACGGTTTTCTAATTTTTTTCAAGACGACTATACTTTACTCCTGGGTGGCGATGGCGTCATTACCGCAAATTCCATACTAATGCAGTCTAAAATCGGCAACGCTTCAAGTGTTTAAATTGTAAATAAGTTTAGTGGGATAGTGATCGTACGGTCAAACTCAGAACTAGCTGTACATTTAAGTACCATGTCGCAGCTAGTTATGATACTAAATTAAACCCGCTCTCCCTTTAATACGTTACTGTGACAAGCTGCTAAAATGCTCAGCTACGTCCCAGTTTTACAGTGCCAACCAACGTGTGTACCCCGCGTATGAACTAGTGCGGTAGTTACCTTGCTGGGCGTGAAGTCCCCCTTGACGTAGAGCTGGATGGGCCGCCGGAAGCCCTTGCTGGCGTGCTCCGGCACGCCCAGCACGCAGCACTTGCTGAACCCGACCTCGGGCGACAGCAGGTACTCGCGGAACTTGTGCGGGAACAGCTCGATCGAGTTGAAGTTCTCGTAAATGGTTGGCTGGAAATTATAACGCAAAGTTACACTAATTTGTTTATTATTTGCGCTGGTAATGATTAAAACAAAAAAAACAAAAAACCCGACTGCAGTAAAAAAAACAAATGAAAAGCGAGAAACAAGCTATATTATCTTTTTTGTTTGTATAATAAAGTGTTTACATTCAAACATACATAGGTAAATACTTATAATGTACCATGCAATGATTTTTTGTTTGATACCTCGTTAACAAGTAATGCAATTTATACCAATATACATACAACTTGAATAGTGGAAAAGGTTTTCCAGGCGGGGACAAGCTATTAATCCAAATGTTTTTTGTTTCAAGAAAATACTTACATTTTATAATTCATTGCTTGTCCCCGCCTGCAATACCTTTTCCACTATTCAAGTTGTATGTATATTGGTATAAATTGCATTACTTGTTAACGAGGTATCAAACAAAAAATCATTGCATGGTACATTATAAGTATTTACCTATGTATGTTTGAATGTAAACACTTTATAATACAAACCAAAAAGATAATATAGCTTGTTTCTCGCTTTTCAGTTGTTTTTTTTACTGCAGTCGGGTTTTTTGTTTTTATTTAAATAATTTATTTTATTTCACATTTTTTAGTTTTTAATAATAAAATAGTGGTTTTATTAATATAACCAAACTTTAATTGAGCTCTGGAGCCCGATTTTTTAATGTCACGAAGCTATAAGTAACAAATTACAAGCGGAACTCTCCTTTTAGCAAAAGAAGCATCGTGCATTCAAAAATCGATCCCCAGTAGTAACGTAAGATTAAGTTCATTTGGTTAGATGGAGGCCGAATGTAATATTTTGTATTTAGTTTATAGTATTTTTAGTATTTAAATCTCGAAGACGTTGAAGCTCTTTTAAAGAATTGGTATCATGTGGTCGATTTAACAACTTTTTGGGATCAAGGACACTGATAGCCAACCCAGCTAGTGTTTTTACTCGGCTGAGAGCAACGTAAGCTTGACCCTTTGCAAAAACATGTGAGTTGAGGTCCACAACGGCCCTATCGAGAGTGGTGCCTTGTAGCTTATGGACAGTTACAGCCCAGCAAAGTATTACCGGCAACATCCCTCGTTCAATTTTTCCTTGTCCCCTAAGCGCATCAAAGTCGATGGTGCAGGGCTCAATCCGTACACCTATTCCTGGTATTATAAGCGGATTAAATTATAATTCGAACAGATTGTAGATACCTACTTAGACCGAGAAATTGAAGTAGGTATAAATCAACTAAATTTCTCTTAATCTCTAACAATTTAGTTCCTCAACGGTCAGTACGTCATACGTGTACCTGGGTACTAGACTAAGCACCTACATTAAGGTTACCTATTCCGTGTATCTTTACTTAAATAAACTGTCCATGCGTAGGCAGGATGGCGCATTAGGTAGGTATTAGCCAGCAATTTATACTATAACATCAATGTGCATTAATCAAGTATGTAGTAGGTATTCGTGAATTATTAATTATTACACTACTTTCTTAATGGTTTATATTGTAGGCGTTTACAGCTCAACAAGAAATATTTATTACTTAACATTTAACGTCCTTTTTGATTTCCCTGTCTAAATGGTAGCATCAAAGTATTATAATGTATATATATTTGGAATGGGCTGTTTACTAGCTTTCATTTGAGACCCATATTGCTATAATAAACAATATTTTTTTTTGTAAAACCCCCTCTTTTTTTTTGCAGACGCCATTTTGAAATATTATATACCCTATGTCACTTCGGCAATTAAGACGAATCGAATGACACCTAGTATGTTAAAATCGGTCAAGCCGTTTAGGCTGCAAAGCGTGCCCAGAAATAGACATACATACATACGCTCGAAAAACATAACCCTCCTTCTGACGCAGTCGGGTAAAAATGGACCGGGTAGTCTAACAATATGTATTTTTAACAAACAAGTTTAACAAAATTCTATTACTTTTGTAGTGCAGTAACAAATCACTGTAGGAATCCAGAGACAAAAATTAAACTGACAGTAAAAAATCATAAATAACAAACATAATAAATATCATTCTGAAATATATTTTCATCACTAAGTATTATTTCATCCTGTGCATGCCAAGGTAGCAGCTTCCTGCATTTTTGGATCTACTTTTTTATGCGTTGTTTTTTTGGATTTTGTACTTAAGCTTTAAGACTAAAAGAAATTCGCAGTATGCAGCTCGTGTCACCATAGTATCGAAAATTTTATACTTTTTGCCAATTTACCGATGGTTTTAGTTCTGCTTGGGCCTGATTCTTGCAGTTCTGGTTTTCTTGTATCTCTTTATGGTCCGGGATATAAATATTTTTATTTTATAAATCCACTTTTGAATTACGCCTCGCCAACGACTTTTCTCAGACGCCACAGATTCTCGTGGGGCGTATGAAATTTGACGGGAGTTGGTGACGTTAGGCGTGTGGCGTGTGTCACGAATTCCCGATGAATTAAACGGCTTTGGCGCTCAAAAGGCGATAAAAAAAACAACTAGGACAGTTAATCTGCCCAACCCTGTATATACCCACAACCCTAACGCCGAGCAGGGTGTGCTTAGTTTTGTAACCTCCATGTTAGAAACCAGTGGCGGTACTGCCATATAAGCCCAAAAGCCGGGCTTGCCTTACAAAAATAACTATTCATAAAATCCACGTAGGTATTAGGTAGATATTTCACCTTCGCGCTCTCACTAAATTCTTCAAATCAAATTACATGCAACAGTAGTACTAAATTTGACCGCGCACCGCCGCCAACTCCGCAGCACTTCTAGCGCTCAGCGCTCAGCGCTGTGCAGCGACGAGTCGAACTAAGACGCCGCTCGGCGCTCAGCGCTCAGCGCTGTGCGGCGATGAGTCGAACTATGACGCGGCTAGCTCGTATCTCGCTCGCACGTATTGGCTTGCAATCGGGCTTCTATATTAGCCGGTGCCTCTGTCTTACAAGTTAATAAAGCAAATAGTACGAAATTTTAAGCCCTGCTTGCGTATGAAGTTGTACATGAGTCCATAGTAAAATGTGAAATTCGCGCAGGCGCGGGGCGCGCGTTGAGCCGCGTTAGCGGCCAACTTCACTTCATTGCAATTTGTTGACAAATACTTTTATTTACTTGTTGAATTGTTTTGTTTAAAACTTTGAGTGGTCAGTGCAGTAATAAGTATTTTGTTTGTGGTGTTGTGAGTTGTGATTCAATTAGATTGACAATGGAGGATGTAGTCCCGTGTGACTGTGATAACTTAAAGTGTGCACAAACTTTGCTTGTCGACGGAAAGGTAAAATGTTTGAACTTTGCAGAGAAAAAGCTACCTACTTACCTATTTCTTCGCCAAAACCTACGCCTGACTTTTGTATTTCTCAGAGTAGTAAATCGCACAAAAGACAGTTTAACAGGTCAGTGTACAAAACTCATTGGATTGTTTGTTGGCTGTTCGCACTCTAATAAGTTATATTACTTATATTGCTAGTGTTGTATTTTCTTTTCTAACGACAAAAACGTCTGGAATAAGTACATCTCTGGTTATGACGATTCAAATAATTTAGCTGGCGCCATTAAAAGGCACATGAATTTTCAAAAACACATGAACGCGGTAATTTCTTTTAGTAATTTTGGTAAACAGCGAATTGAGACATCTTTATCGCGCCAATTATCAGAGGAAATTACATAATATAACATGCGTGTTGACAACAATCGTAGCGTTTTTCAAAGATTAGTCGATGTTGTTTGTCATTTAGCACAACAAGAACTTCCCATCAGAGGTCACGATGAGTCTAAAACTTCATTGAATAGGGGTTATTTTAATTAGAGCTTGTGTCGCTACTTTCGAAATACGATGGCGTTTTAGAAAAACCCATTCAAATAATAATTTAATTTAATTATGTTGTGTAATATGTATGTAATTTTTTAGGTAGGTTATTGAAATAAAAGTAAGTACTTATTGCTTTCTCCGTAGGCAAGCAAAGTTAAAATTAGAAGTTGAACCTCTATTTTATTCGCTCAAACAAACCAAGCGGCTTTTTTCAAGGCAACCGAAAGTATGCAATTGCTGATATGTCTGTAAAATTATATCTAGTGGTAACATGCCTTCAGGGTGCTTTGGTGAGCTCGCCCACGTAAGCAAATGCCTATACAACTGCAGAGTGAAGTGAAGATTGATCAGTAATGTGGTAACAAGATAAATTTATCCATAATAACCGTAAAAACTACAAAACATATCTCTCGGCTTGCCCTATTCTAAAACCCTAGGCACGCCACTGTTAGAAACTTCCTATTTTTGATAATTATAAATATAAGAACAACAAGATTACATTACAGTGCAGCCAGCAGATCAATCTGCTGATTATTTCTGCAAGTAGAATAAAGAGACAGATCGACTTATACGATAACGGACTAAAGACACTCCAATAACATTGCAATTGAATTATAAATATGTACTGCCTAAAAATCTAGCATTATAAAACTGTAATCAAATAGAAATCATACTATTACTTCACGAAATGCTAATTCAAAAAATGCACTCTTTCTTTAAGATATCGAAAAAAAAAACATGAGTTGCCATCGTTTTGAACAATCAAAAGGATTACCGATATGTCCCCAAAAAATGCATGGATGTGTCCATTATGCTACCAAAATCCAATACAAAACACGGATTGCATATTGGTCACCTCACGATCAACGATTAATTGCATACAATCAGAATACAACCATAAACTTTAATGGCTTTCACACAACATTTTTATGCGACTATTAAAACGCTCACGTGAAACATAGTAACAGAACAACTTTACACTCTTATTTTATGAAATTCAGAAGGTTTATTCTGAGCAAAAATTGAGTCAGAAACCGAGAATCGGATTGAGTCGGATTGGTCTCAGGAATAAATCTCTAGTGGCTTTAGATCTATATACTTACCAATAAATAAAGTTCAAAGTGACAGTGTTTTTTTTAAAATAAATACCAAAATTCTGCCGTCCTACCTACAAAGTGAGCTAGTAGGCGAACCATTGTAAACTCTTTTGGTAACCACATTAAATTTAAACTTCAAATCATTTAAAATTTAAAAATTTAACTTCTCTAAATATACATACATGGTGGAAAGTTGAGATGGGGCAGTAAGGGCAGCTACTAGATCCCTTGCTGCTACGCGAAAATGCGCTTAGGAGACCTTTCGATCGACAATCGACATTCACATGTTTTTTTTAGAAATTGTACAATCAGCGAGGAAATCTGCAGTTTTGAGCAAAAATGTTTTAATACCAATCGGTCCCATTTCTCTTAAGCGTTAAAGTACTCTTTGAGACCAACTAAGGTTGGAGGACGAACACCCACAAATCATAGAAAACTTTCCATACAGTCAGAGGGGTAATTAATTACAACGTGAATTTTTCTTTAGCTTAAAAATCATTAAATATAGACGGACAGAGACAACTCCAATTACGATATTAGACAAGTAGAAAATCAGTATTATAGTAAAATAAAAAACAACTAGAGTTCGAGCAGAAAGAGAACTCTAAATACGAACACGTTGCTTCACATATAAAGCTGGCCGTAGTGGATGAAACAGTTTAATAATTAAAAAGAATGTAGATTGACTGAATTTAAATTTTGAAATTAGAACGAAGAAGATCTCGTGCTTTATTTGAATTTTCGTTTTTCTCTGAAACGTTTTTGTTTCGTGTGTTTAGTCAAAAATGGGTTTGAATCAAGAGAAGTTACATTTCTTAGAAGCCTATATCTGCACAAACTCTAGTTTTTTGTTTTTCAATAATAGCGATTTTTCTCATTTCTAATATCCTTATTGTAGTTGTGTTCATATTTAATGATTAAAAGGTAAAGAAAAATTCATACATACATACCTTCACGCATGTAATCCCAAAGTGGGGTCAGCAGAGCTATAGAATTACCTACAACTTTAAAAACTTGTTGATAATTCTGTAACGACAAGAAAAATTCATTTCGTAAATAATTAACTACCCCAGGAACTTATTAATATCGAGCTTATATTTGTGACAATTGATTGCTTAATCGAATAATTAGTTGATTAAAAAATAATAGATTAATGCCCATCTCTGCAGCAGATACCATTAATGGACCATTTACAACTACGGAAATAATTATAGGATTGTGGGACTTTGACAGTATCCCACAGCTATTTTTTCGTAGACTTGACTGGCGAACTTACTAAATCTAAATCGTCTAAAAATTAGGTCAAGAAAAGATTCAAAAGGGGGAGAGAACATGGTTCAAAACACTGACAAAACGAAGCGCACACAACGCGGTTAGAATTATTTGACGCTTAGAATTACTTGGTTCGGATTGCAAAATGATGCTTTGCTTACCGTCAAACGTTTCTTCTTCTTATAGCTCGCCCAGTTCTGCGCTTCGATGACCAGCTTGCCGCCAGGGCGCAGGTCGGCGAAGATCCGGCGGAAGGCGCGCTTGATCCCCGCGTCGCCCCAGTTCAGGTGTAGCCACTTGGTGGTCGAAAGGCACAGAATCAAATCGAACTGCGGACTCTCCCCTGAGCCAGCCGAGGTGTCTTCGCGAGGCACATAATTGCTCTGAAACGATTGTTTAATTATTCATGAAAATCCCGTGTAATCATCAATCAGATCATGTCATATCACATTTTAACACAAAGCGAAAAACAAGCTCTATAATAAATAGAAAATTGTAAGAGCAAAGAGTATATTTTTATAAATAATTAAAAGTTGTCTAGAATGGGGGGTTGAAAAATAAAAGTGGTTTGATTATAGCAAGTGGGGTGTAGTAAGAAAGTAATCTGCACATTTCAAAACATTTTTTTTATTTTTTTTATTTGATATACTTTTTGATTTATAGCCAAAAAATTCCCCATCTTAATAAAAATAAATCCTGAAGTTATCGATAATTACTTATATTTTATGGGAACAATATAATGAAGTGTTCAATATTTATATTGTTTGAGAAATAACGATAAAATTGAAAATCTGTATTAAAATTTAGGCTGCTCAAAATGGATATTGAATATTGGATAAAAAAATAAAGTTCATAACAAAATGAGTATTTTCTTTGGCGGTTACCCAGTATATTATTTTAAAAACGGAACCCTCGGTGCGCGAGTCCAACTCGCACATGACCCGTTTAAAAAATAATGTATTTTTATGTAGAAATGATTCATTTGAAATAGTTCAGATTACTATTTACCTGCTTGAATGTAACATTGTGCGGGAACACAGGTGGCGTCGGTTCCGAGGCACTGCACAGTGGTCCATATAGCATAGACATGGACATTGGGAAGTAGCATTGCCCCGGTTCCTGCCTAACAACTGCTTTTCGATTCTTGCGTGGCCTGCGCAATTTTCTTGTCGGCATAGCTTTTTTGGTTTCCTTATCGCCCTGCTTCTGCTCTGATGTGCTGCATTCTTCACACTTTTCATGGATGCATTCATCAGCATCACAGTCAACCTTTTTTTCATCCTCAACCTCCTCTTTTTTAATGTCTATCTCAACATCCAGTTTTTTATCATCTTCCAGGTCCGCTTTCTTATCAGTTTCTATCTTTGGCTGTTTAGGAATAGGTATAAATGATCGCAGGTTTTTCCTTGCTCTACCTGAAATAAGCAGAAAAGTCAGAATAAAAAACGTTTTTGTAATATGTTGAAGTTAACGGAATTCTTGTGAAATATTTGGGCAACTTCATTCAAAAACGCTGTCTCATATTAAAATGCAACACTTTACAAAATATTTAAGGTTTCCTTACCAATGAGGACGGGATCGATGTCTATTCCCAGGACAGACCTGGCGCCCAGCGTGCGCGCGACGGCGATGGAGATGTGCCCCACGTTGCAGCCGATGTCCAGCACGTCCTTGTGCTGGAATAGGTGCCGGTGCATCTCGAACACCTGCAGGCGCACGTCCATCATGGCGTTTAGGTTACGATACCCGTAATACCTGAAACAACAACATTTTAACCAACATTAGTTAATGAATTAAAATCTGCTATAATTCGGAAATCATTATTTCCTTAGAACTATTTTAATTTAAGTGCATAACTTATTATATTATCTATGAGCAGTATCAATGAGAAATCTTCAATCTAGAAATTTGCAATATTTTGGAATATTTTTTTATCTTCTTTACATATCTTTACATAATATAAAACAAAGTCGCTTTCCACATCTGTCTGTCTGTCTGTATATCCGATAACACCTCTTAGACCAAGCATACAGATTTTGAACCAGTTTTCACCATCATTTGTATAATAAATTCTGGTTTATGTACTGGTGTTACAGAAAACTCGCACTAACTGAAGCAAAGCAAGGCTAGGTCACTAGTAAAGATTAATATCAAGTAGACATATGGCTATACCCTAAAGGTAAAGGTTCGGAGCATGAGAGAGACAGGACATTGTGACATGACACTAAGGCAAATGACCATGACTATCACTAAACAATACAGGGTGAACTCTAAATGGTAATACAAATGATCACTTCTGTGTTCTACCTACGAATATGAACAACTTTCACTATGGGTACAACTCTGAAATCACAAAAGGCAAATAAGCAAACAGGCCCCAACTTGACCCTGAAGCCCAAACACTTTTTTAATGAATTCAAGATGAAATTAAACAAAGCCAAGTATTTGTAGCTACATAATTATTTGATAATATTAAAAAGCAAAGTGACAAAAAATTATTGGATCAAATTGAAGGATTCCACCTGAATCTTAAAAACTAGTGCAATAAATTATAGTTCGACAGGTACTACTTGTAAGTACAAAAATGTGATGTAAGCTAAAAAAATGTAATAAAGTAAAATTATAGTCTATAATCAAGTAGTACGTATCAAACTATAATTTATAGTTCAATTCATTCAGACTTAGGGCTGCAGAACTCAGTCAGTCACTTATTGATGATTAAGATACTCTGAAATAACTCTAAGTGCAGCAGTAAGTAACAGATTTAAAAAAAACAACCAAGTTAAGGAAAGGGTTACCTGTCATAGTTCCCATACTGATATCTTGTGTTCTTAGCATGAAACGTTGGCAGCTTCTGTTCACCTTCAGCCTTACACTGCTTGTGTGGCGAAACTGGGCGCTCCGGTGGCCCCTTCCGAGGCTGCGGGCGTGCACGCATCCAGGACCCTGGTTGAGGCACCACAGGACTTACTATCTTATCCAAAGAATCCAGTCGCCGGAGCTTCTTGCAATCTTTAGCTTTCTGATTCTCACTTTCACTGCATGACCTCTTTCTAGATTTAGATGTGGATGGCTCAACTGGAAGAGGCTCCTTAATACCTTCTGGTTTTTCAACTTTAATCTTAACATCTACCTGAGCATTGTCTACATTATCAGTAGTCCTCCGCCTCGGCTTTGGCTTCTTCCGGGGCTTGCGCTGTTGCATTTCAAGACGTTTCTCATACTCATCATTATCCAAGGGCTCCATAAGATTCAAAGGATCTCTTATATCAGGCGGAATGATTACATCTATCTTCGCTTTATGCCGTGGTGGAGTGGGCAATGGAGAAGATTCTGGAGTTACAGCATTCATTGCTCTATTAATGTCTTCATTTTGAAGGCTGTTAAGATTCAGTGGGTCAGATATGTTGCCTCCTAGAAGGAATTTAGTAGGTGGAATGAATGCCTCCTTGCGAGGCCTTTTGTATGGAAGAAAAAACTTTGATATGGTTGGGAAACTTTGAGCTCTTTTTCTACCTTGCTTGAATTTTGTGCTAGTATAGTGCACTCTTCGCACTGTGCTTCGATCAGAGTTGTCTTTAGAAGGCAAATGACCCTTTTTACCATGGCGGAATTTTTTCTTTCCTTTCTTGCCTCCACCTGCAGTAACGTCTCCTTCTCTAGAAATGTTTGTATCGCAAGTAGACTGATTTGCGGAAATATTCACGGAGGACTCTGTAGTATCAACAGCTTCATTTTCAGATATTTCTCCAGCTGTTTCATTTTCAGTACTATCAACTTCACAGATGCTTTCAGAAGCAATCGCAGTTTCCTTAGGACTACCCATCGCACATTAACTATAACGCATTTACTTACATGTTACGATTAACATATTTGAAAACTTGAATTTACCGCCATTGAGGCACTCCGCTAAATGTGCAGGGCCTTACATCCGTCACTGTTAATAAACAGGTTTATAATGCCGTTTGTTATTGTTTAACGAAACTCAAACTAAAAGGTACAACGCTTAATACTTATCTGAGAAGATTCTAAGAAATATCTCATTAGATATTATGCACCGAATAAAGAGATATCACTAAAACCAAACAACACACTTTTCCAGCAATTTGCACCACACGCACAGCACAGCAGCAAAATGGCAATTTATTCATAAATTATTTTGTTCTCATTGCTAACTTTTGACAACCGTTATTGTGACGTACATGCTTCATTGGTTAAAATGGATAAGTCTTATGAAAACGAACCAATGGCAGCAGTGTTTAATAAGAATGTACCAAACAAAAACACATTATTTTTACTACAATGTTGCCAGTATAAAAGAAGGTGTTTTATTAAAGTCACCTCAAGCTTGGCAAAATGAGTTTGTTTTTATGACTGGTACGCTAATTCTCCCAAGTCGCAACCCCCACCTTATTAAGAAACAATTTATATTCAAAATTTATTCATACATACATACCTTCACGCCTGTAATCCCAGATTGGGCTAGGCAGAGCTACAGAATTACAAAATTTATTCAGTAACATTTATTTAATAGAATATAGGTAATACAATTAAAAGTTAAAACTAAACTTATTTAAATTAAAATAAAACTAAGCTACTCAAATATAAAAGATGTAAATAATAATCACCGCTATAAAAAGAACACCCCCTCTAGCAGGTCCGCTCGCGGCATGGTTTCTATGACACTGGCTGCGTTACCTCTCTGGATAGCTAGCCCAATCCTTTGGGAGAGGTATGCACCAGGCCTTAATAAAGCTTTTCATATTAGCGGACCAAGGTCCCATGGTCTCCAATGCAAGCGCCATAAATGCGTCATTATTTAATAGTGATGAATATTTGCGGCCATACCTACCTTTTAATCTGTGTTGTGCTTGATGGTTTGGGCCTGATCAGCTGCATCACCGGCCCGATTACGGGTGGACTGGAAGTGGGAAGTGGCACCCGCCCGGCACACTGCAGGCGGATGGCATCTTCAACGCGTTTCAAAGGCCTGCCCGCGTTGCTCACGCCGCATGGCTACGTTCGGTGTGACATGTGGCGCGGCGCGCACACTCGTGGGTGGCAGTTGATTTCAAGATGTCCAACAAAATCAACGCAAAAATAACTATTTTTAAATGGAAGGTATAGGTCAGCCCATTTGAAGTCGGCTTTTGGGTAAAAATATTGTGAGTCACCGAGTGAACTGACCTATACCTACCATTTTAAAACAAGTTATTTTTGCGTATTTTTGTTTTCAAAATCTTTTTTTTTATTTTATACTTTTTAGTGGTCATAATAAGCTGTTAATTATTTCCACTTCTTAGTTGATATAAAACTTCTAAACATTTCAAGCTCGCCGCAAGCAACGCCGCGGTAAAGTCATAGTCAGATTTAATTAATTAAATGTTCTTCGGTACAATTACTCAACTATCTTTATCTTAACAGTGATATCTCATCGCCACCCTTGAAATAAGTACCGTTGAGCAGTTCCGGTAGCCATTTGTGGTCTTCATCATCGGTTCCACTTCACCAAATGATACTTTCTGAATCCAAATGCTGGTATTGTTACAAAAAATACTAAAATCACTGTATGTATACTTATAATATTTGAGGAGTTCCCTCAATTCCTCCCGAATCCAGAATTGGTGACAATAGGACCACTTCGAACGTATACTTTATCAAACCAGAAAAATGCTTAAAATCTGACAACTCTGTAAAAATAATCGCGGACAAAAATACATTCATACGGGTAAAACGGGTGAGAACCTCATTTTTCAAGTCAGTTAAAATACCAAAACACCAGGTCAAT
This sequence comes from Acleris emargana, assembly GCA_927399475.2. Classification (NCBI taxonomy): domain Eukaryota; kingdom Metazoa; phylum Arthropoda; class Insecta; order Lepidoptera; family Tortricidae; genus Acleris; species Acleris emargana. The sequence continues at coordinate 14,364,207 of OV656837.1, forward strand.
CTGAGAACCTCCTTTTTTTCCAAGTCGGGAACAATATGGAAAAGCCACGAAGATCGTTTTTTCACGTTAGAAGGTCGCGTAGTTTCGAACAAATCCATTAATTAAAGAAAAACGAAACAAAGTGCAGATCCTCAATAACATCAAAATAATCCGCAGCAATAAATAATGGATCCGAACAGCGTTTTTTTTGTGTAAACGTTTCCTTCATTTCTGAAACCTCAGTTATATAAACAATCAAAATGAAATATTTAGTAGCACAAACATTATACAGAGACATTAATTTATTTTTTATTTTTAAAGCGAAACCCTATGAAGGTAAGAATTTATTGTCTTGGTGCACAATAAAAAACTTAAAATTAATTCTTAACATGGCAACATAAGACAAGCGTCATTTTTAAAATTTGAAAATAAAACGTCCGTTTCTGAAATTAAGCAACAATCGCTTGTAACATCGCATAAATAAATCAGTTTCATGTGATTTTAAGTGAGTATAACAGTTATTAGTGTTTATAGTTTAATGGTTTCATCTTTACGCGAAACATTGGTGCTTTGCATTGGAGCATTGGTGGTTAAGTAGATGAGACTCGAGATCACAAATCGCAGTACAACTGTTGTCATAAGATACCGATTTGACTAGGAACGAAATGATCAGTGCCTGTGATATGCTATGAAACATTTTATATTCTAAACTTTACTTAATATGTTAATGTTTAGCATCACAGTGATTGTTTTGTTTCTGTTGTAATGTTGTATTTGTAAAATCAATCTCAACTTGTAAGATCTATTTTTAAAACATCAAATTGCTTTAGTACTTCGTATCCTGTTTTGGGAATTATATAGTTAAATTGAGTCGAACTTATTATATGCAAATTAATCTCATTTACTTAGATTAGATTACTTAGATACATAGTAGGTATGGCTTATCTTACCTATCCTTGGTTAAGAATAAGATAATATTTCTTGTGAATCTATACATAAACTTAAGTGGAGTGACTATTTATTGTCTGCGTACCTAAAAAAATAAAAATAAAGTTGAAAGAAATATGGTTGCATTTTGGTTGCATGTTGCTGTATGTTCCTTTCAGAAAGGTCTGCAGTGCCACCATAATATTTTTAACCTTGGTTTCCTGAAGGATACCATGATTTAAGTAGCATGATTTTAGCAATTCAATTTAAAATAAATTCTCAATATGTATGATTATTATTAGGAAATATCTCTCCCCAAAGCCCAAAACATGTTGGATCATTTTCAACTATTGATACTGTCTTTTAGCCATTGTTTTAAATGCTGTTTATTAAGTCTCATAATTGTTTAACAAAAACTTAAATGTATTTATATGATCAACACAGCTGTTGTCAGGTTGTACAGACAATAAGTTGCACCTCCGCTGTGATTAACCTAAACAGCATAGGTACAAAAAAAATTGTAATAACATTTGAGATTTTAACTGTCTAGTTTCTCGAACATAAAGATAATGATAATATATATTTATTATCATTAACAAATATAAAAATAAGTAGTTAAAGCAATCGAGAATTAAACAAAACCTACCAAATAAACTATAAAATTTATGTTTATTTTTCAGCATAATTAAACATAATTAAAGTACTGCTGGTAAATAATATTTTTAATTTCCAGAGAATCTTCTAGATTCTTACAATATAGATGATACATTTTAGATGTTATCAAGCTAAGTACTAATCCAATTTAAAACTATTAAATGGGTTTAGGCAATAGGTTAAATACAAATATACAAATTACATCCACAACACAGGTTTCATCAGGTACACAAACAAAAAATCGTAACCATTTAAAGCCTTGCTAACTACTACATCGGTAAAAATTTGCTACAAGTTTCGTCACACCCACACACACACACCCTAATTTCCTCCACAATTAAAAGCAAAAGTGACGAGAACACTTGCTGTTAATTGAATTTGTTTGTTTCAGATACTTTGGGATTTGTGAGTTCGGGTTTTAAAGACTTGCTGAGGTATTTTGCAAGATTATCCTGTTTTTTATTTAGTATAAAATATTACTATAATATCATGTATAATGTATGCTTTTTTTAGATGTCAAGAATACCCAAGTATCCAGTTGCAACAGCAGCAAAGGAAAATAAACCAAATATAATCAACAGGCGGCCAATATCAAGGACTGTTGTCAATGGTCTCAGTGAAACTGACAAAAAGAGTCTGTTGCTAAATCACACCAAACCATCTGTCCAAAATGGACCATCCTCTTCATCAACAGGTGCACGCCTTAAAAGGGCTGCAACGGCACCAGCTTCTCATTCAGTCCCTCCTAAGGTGAATAAAGTTGAAAGAAAAGGTCCAACAGTTGCTCCTAAAATCCCACCTTATGATTATAAAGCAAGGTTCAATGACTTGTTGGAGAAACATAAGGTAGTCAAGAATGAGTTTAATGATTTGAAGGATAAACATGTAGAAGTTTCTGATGATTATGAAAAAATAAAAGAATCTGCCGAAGGCAGCGCGAGAGAGAGGGACATGTTAAAAGACAAATTACTAAATACTTTGACAGATTTAAGAGAAAGGACTACTGCCTTAGAGAGCATTAAAATTGACTATGAGATACAAAAACGTGAAAATGAAGAGTTGGTGCATAAAACAAAGGTTTTGACTGACGTGACTAATAATTTAAATAAGAAGACTACTGAATTTGATACACTCCAAGAAGAATTTGATGATCTGACCAGGCGTCACAATGTTCTCCAGGAAGAGAATAAAGTGTTAAAAGCACACTCCCAGAAACTTGCTACTCTATCTGTAGATTATGATAAACTTACAGTTGACTATGAAGAAGCAAAGAACAAGATATTAAAATATGAAACAGACTTTGAAAAAATGCAGAACCTTTTAGCGGGCATGTATCAGGGACAAAGAGATTTAAGAAACACAGTTCAAGATCTTAAGGGTAATATAAGAGTATATTGCAGAGTGCGGCCACCATTAGAGTGTGAGCTGACAAAGCCATTGTTTAACCTTAATGTTATTGATGCTTGTACTATCGACGTTGAAAAAGTTGAGTTGAATTCATTATCTCAATCTACAAGGAAAGGGAAATCACAGCACAACTTTAGTTTTGATGGTATATTTACTCCCCATTCAACACAGGAAACAGTTTTTAATGAAGTTTCTAATATGATTCAGTCAGCTCTTGATGGATATAATGTCTGTATTTTTGCATATGGACAAACTGGTTCGGGAAAAACATACACCATGGAAGGTGGTTGTGGGTCTGAACAATATGGTATAATACCACGTGCATTCAACTTCATGTTTACCTGCATGGAAGATTTAAAGAGAATGGGTTGGCAGTTAAACATAACAGCATCCTTTTTGGAAATCTATAATGAAGTTATTTATGACTTGCTCAATTCTTGCAAGGACCAGATGAGTCATGATATTAAAATGGTTAATTCTAAGGGCACCGATCTATATGTTTCAAACCTAAGAGAGGAGGAGGTCAAGAGCTCGCATGATTTTATCAAATTGATGATATTTGCCCAACGTAACAGACAAACAGCTGCCACTCTTAACAACGAGCGAAGTTCTAGGTCTCATTCAGTTACACAAATAAAGATTTCAGCAATTAATGAGATACGGAAAGAAAAATACACAAGCCATCTGAACTTAGTCGACCTGGCAGGTTCCGAGAGTGGTAAGACCACCCAAAGGATGGATGAGACTAAACACATTAATAGGTCTTTGTCAGAACTGTCCAAAGTGATCCTTTCACTCCAGACCAATCAGGCTCATATCCCGTACAGGAATTCCAAGCTAACTCATCTGTTGATGCCTAGTCTTGGCGGCAATTCAAAAACCCTCATGTTGGTCAATATCAACCAATTCGATGAATGCTTTAGCGAGACTTTGAACTCTCTTCGGTTTGCCACCAAGGTGAACAGCTGCCGAACAGTCAAGGCTAAGAAGAACTTAACAATGGTTGACACATAGTTTATAATTAATTTAACATAATATAAATGACGTTTTATTATAATCCTTTGTGGGGGGCTATTGCATTTTAAGCTTATCCTCTTGTATAAGAAGCAATTAGACCCCGTAGTTTGTAAAAGAAGTTTTAACTTTTATTGTTTAATACTAGAATAATTTTTGTCTTGTCTAAACACTTTAATGGTGAACACGAATAATAATTATGTGTTCTGTAATCATCTTTTATTATTGTTAATTATATGTACTGATACAATTAGATTTGTTTCTTTGGTCTGCTCTTGTGTATTTAATGTTTCTGGTAGTTATCACTGCAAATGACGAAGCAGTTGAGTCTAGTTGGTAGTAACCGTGCTTACGAAGCTAGCGGTGCCGGGTTCGAGTCCTGGTCAGGGCAAATATTTGTCTGGTGAGCATAGCATGAGTATGTATTAATTTTTCATTGACTATAATCCTGGGAACCTAGTGAAAATGGGTACAAGTCGACTTACCTCATAATATTTAGAAAAGGGTAACAGAGTATACTAGACTTGACCTTTTTCACTTGATCATCAGAACAGTTATACCTTTTTTCACTATGACCCCAGAATTATGTTAATCGTTGCCTAGCACCTATAGCACATAGTACGGCCACGAGCGTTAATTCCGGGACCCATTTCAAGAAAAATATGCCTGAAGTCGTCAATGTCATTAGACACATTAGAGATGTCAAGTCATTTGTAACTTTTAGGAAACTCCACCTTATTGTTGGAATTGAGAATATCAGATTAACTTTGGACCTAAGGTGGGTACCAAATTGAATCTCGTTACTTTTGACGCTGACTGTACAAGCCTAGAGCTTAGTTTGGAACTACGTCAATTTATGCAATATTGTCCCATGATATTATCATCAATTCGAAAAACCCGACTGTCTACCTTTTCCCTGTATAGTTTCATGCATAAACTTATTTGATAAGTAGGTACACACCTTTAGGTATACACCTTTGTGCGAAGAAAACTGGAACTTTTAATGTTGTCATACTGTAAGGAAATTACATTTTATAGTAGCTACAAAATAAAGAAAGTGTTATTTTGTTATTTACCAAGAAAAATAATAATTGTAGAATCTGATTTTCTTACACTATACATATAGGTAAATTCCGAATTACTTTTTTCCGAGTATTCATTAGTCCTAATTTTCATTTTTCGTTAGTTATTTTAGTTTAAATGCATAATTTAATTCTCATACGTAGATAAGGGTAGGCTCGATTTATAAGCGATGGCAAAAAAGTCTTATATCAAAAAAAAAACGGGATTATCAAAGTTCGGAACTTTGATCAATTCGGAATTATGACTTCGAAATTATGTAGATTATACACACCCTATATAAACTACCTACTTGAAACAATCGATGTACTCGCTTTCTTTGCAAGGGGGTTTAGTAATAATATTTCTGTACGTTTCTATTTTAGTTGATTGAGGCGAACGTTAAGAAGTTGTGGTGCAAGCAAAATAGTTATAAACAAGCAATTTTTTTATTGCGAGTGCCGTCAAAATATTTATAGATTGATCGTGTGCTATTTTTATTTGATCATCGAAAACTTTTAAACATCTTAATTAATGCTGTGGGCAATTGTTATTGTTAAATAACATGATAATAGGCAAGTTTATTAAAACACTGGTCTTAAGCATTCTGATGAGGGCTGGATTGTCCATAAGGCGGGTTAGGCAACTGCTTAGGGGCCTCGCATCGGTTAGGGGCCCAGCGCACCGGAAAAAATTGTAATAGGGAGCCCCAGAATTGCATTGCCTACGGGCCCCTGACATGGTTACTCGGCCCTGGGTTTTGTGGTAGTCAAGTCAGGTAAAAATACATATCCACATACGCGCTTCACTGCACTTCGGGCGGTCGTGTAAAATAATCTTCGATATAATTAACTAATGAGTAACGCCATCTAGAATAAACCGTCGTAACTATGTTTATAGTCTTTGTTAAAGCTTGTGTCCCAGCGACATCTATTGTGACCAACAAGTTTGCTTCTTGCAAAGTACCAACATCTCGTATAGATGGCGGTGTCAATATCGTTTTTTTATTGTTATACCGAAAATATAAACGTCCGTCTGTCGGTCCGTTTGTACTTTGTAGGTATGTTATGTACATTTAGGGACTATTTAGATTACAGTCTCCGTCATGACCGCTTTAGAGATATTGTGTTAGGTTAGGATTTAAATAAAAATATTTAGCACTGCCGTAGTTACATACCTTACCTATTCTGTTTAATCTGGGATGATGCCTGTGGCAGCGCTTATAAACACGTATTGTATTACACTTATTTCTTTACCTACCTTGACTTAAAATACTACCGGCGTTACTGGGTTTGTACCAATGTACAAACCCAGTGTGTGTGTGTTATTATGTTATTATAGGGTGGCTTAGCTCGAGTGTCATTATGGTTGTTTAGTCTCGCGTTAAATACTCAAAGAGTAGAGTGAAATTTTTCACTTTGAATATGAGAAAAAAAATCGACGTTCCAAACAAGATTACAATATTTGACAAATGTGTACTTAACAAAGTTTCTGACAAATTTGTTCCGCGTTTGTTTTTTATTTTATGAGTTTATTCGTTACAAACATTCAAAAATACTATAAAAATCTTTCCTCATTACATTATACTTTCAAAATTATTAATTTCTAAATGTTATTTTGCACAAATTATGAGATTTAAACGGGCGCCTGTCGTATCGCATAACGTTTTTTGTCCTAAAAATGTTTGGCCGAGAATGTTTGGCATACTGTTGAATGGCATACTACTCGTTTGTCCTAATAATTTTTGCGCATACTCATTTAACGTCCTAAAGCAAGTTTGTCCTAATATTGATAACTCTAAAGTCTAATTACCTAAAGCATAATATTCCTAACATGAATTGTCCGAATAATTATTTTGCCTATTATTAAACTGGCTACAATTACAGCACCTAAACTAAACTATGGTAGGCGTGGAGTCAGAATCGTTACGTATTCTACCTTCAGGCAGGTCAGATTTCGGTTAGGTTAGGTACGACGACGAGCGAAGCGAGGAGGAGTGTTAGGTAGAACTGTGACCCTAACGAGCGAGCGAAACGCCAGAACCATCAAGTTTGACAAGGTTAGGTTTGTAAATAAAACCTTTTTTTAAATATAACTTTTAACTCTGCTTGCTAAAAAGATTTATGCTTAATGACATGTAGTCAAAACAATTGTAGCACATTAAATATTAGGAATATTACAATTATGCACATCAATCATTCGACAGTTGAATCTTAGCCACATCAAACGATAGGACAAATAATATTTAGGACAAACGATAATAGGAGCAACAATTTCGGACAATCAACCATATGCGGAACAAAGTGTATGCCACACGTTATTAGGAACAAAAACGTTATACGACACAACGATAGGACTAATAATTGTATGCCAGGATATAGACCCGATTTAAACTATACAGGGCGTCCCAAACGTATGGGACATGAAGGGGAAGTACCTTAAATATCGTAGATAGTGTATTTTGCTGAAAGAAGACTTTATGTTATTTTTAAAAGTTAGTAATTCTGCATTCATAGATTTTCTAAAAATTACTTGCTGCGTCTGGGAATCGAACCGACTCAAATGTCAAAAAAAAACACCCTACTTTTATGATGCCAATCGAAAGAATGGCTAAAAAATAATACATACATACACATACATACCTTCACGCCTTCATTCCCCGAGTGGGGTAGGCAGAGCTACAGAATTACCAACAACTCTAAAAACTTGTTGATAACTCTGTAACCACAATTTGCACAATTAGGCTATGATGTTTAACAGTGTATATTAGTGACAGGTAGCAAACCCATCGCCTAACAGTACTACAAGCCTTTATTCCCTTAGTCGCCTTTTACGACTTCCACGGGAAGACATGGAGTGGCACAATTCTAAGCCGGCAACCACACGGCAAAAAAACGTTAAATTACGGTGTTCCTTTCTTTTAAAATACATTGTTACTTAAGCAGAGTTATTATTTTCTAGCTATTCTTTCGATTGGCATCATAAAAGTAGGTTTTTTTTTTTTACATTTAAGTCGGTTCTATTCCCAGACGATGCAAGTAATTTTTAGAAAATCTATGAATGCAGAATTACTAACTTTAAAAAATAACATAAAGTCTTTTTTCAGCAAAATACACTATCTACGATATTTAAGGTACTTCCCCTTCATGTCCCATAAGTTTGGGACGCCCTGTATACACTTTAAATGCTTGCATATTTAGCTGGTGTCCCGACCTTTTACCAACAAAAATCATATATAATTTTATCTACTCTCATATCGTAAAGTTCGAATTATAAAATTCAAAACGAATTTATATTGGCATACTTTATAAACACAATACCGAAAAAAAATTAAAAAATCACTTTATAACATTATTTCTCTAACAAAATAATGTTATAAAGTATTTTTTTTACCATTACGATACAAGTTAATCCAAAAAGTTAATGTCACCAACGAGGTTCCATATTTTTTATTTTTTTATAATGGAACGCACATGCGGTTCGCGTCATTTTTACAGAATTTCAAAAAGTTTTCATTCCAATTTTTACTTGTCTGTGACAGCGCCCGCTTTAACGCATGCGCGGTGATGTGCTAGGTTTTGGTGCCATTCATTGAATACGTTTTGCTGTAGTTACTTTATTAACTTTGATCTTTTATTTAGTAGGTTGAATCGCAATGTATGAGAGTAGATAAAGTAGTGTATGAAACTGCACATAACCAGGTATTAAAACACTCGTGTGATCCTATTAAAAACCTCGCCTAGCGGCTCGGTTCTTAAACACACACTCGTGTTTTAATACCCCTCTTTATGCAACAATTTCATAAAACTACTATTACGAACTTTCATTTCGCAATTTTTTTCATTTTTTTTTGCCCCCGCGGCGACTTGAACAGCTACTACCGCAGGGATATTATGGCGTTTCCACGTGAAGTGATTTCGCCAGTGTCAAGGTTTATATGAGTATAAATCAATATAGCAATAAAACACAATCCAATCTTCTCTAGGAAGATTGGGGGCAACGTTGTACGGTGATTTGTAGGTCAGAGGTCAAGATAGTTTTAACCTCTGCACCACTGCGAGTCCACTTGAAACGAGAAGAAAGATGCCAGATACACGAAATAAGTCCAAGTCTTCAATCACTGTGCGACACAAAGGCATAAAAAGTAGGTACAAATCACTATCAGAAAAGAACTTTTCACTTCTCATGCTCGTAAAGTCCTTCTTTATGCTGGGTATAGGCTGCATAAAATCGCATTTTATGCTCTAGTGCATAAAGTAATTTCTTCTTTTAAGACTAAGGCAATAAGGCCTTACAGCCACATACGCAATACACCTTCATTTAATTGATATATTTTTATGAGATTTAGGTTATATCTTATTTTAATTACGACATATGTAATACTATCTAAATACTTTAAGATTAATACGGGCGTGCATTTACGTAAAAAAAATATAAGTACTTAACGCAAATATTTATAATAACTTGGCATTAAGGCTCAAACCTAGTGTCCATAGTCAAACGTCACATAGATGAAAATTAAAAAAAAAAATAAGAAAAATTGTGTAGCGGGAAGCTAATTATTCGTCAAACAAAATTAAAAACTAACTAAATTTGTTGTGTTGCGGTTGAAAATTCAATAAATTATTCGTAAGTAATTGAACAATGTCTTCAAGTAGTGATAGTGACGATCAAAAAATGATTTCGCCTGAGACTTTAATGTACAGAAGTGCGAAAAATGTAATTGAGCAGATATTGCCGCCTAAATCGAAGAAAATCTATCTCGGCACATACGAAAGTTTTATGATTTGGAGGAACCAAAAAAGCGTAAACACGTTTGTGGAGTGTGTTTTTTTAAGCTAATTTGACGAACTGTCGATGAAATTACATTTTATGCGTGATAGAACATATTAATTACATTATAAAAATTAATTAATTTTTCTTGTATATGCTTAATCGTTGTTTTATTTCCTTGCGATCGAAGTGAAAAGCAGAGTGTAAAACTCGAGCATAAAACCCATTTTACCCTCGACGTGACCATCCACCCTCGCCATACCGGCTCGGGTGGCTATATGCACATCTCGGGTAAAATGGTACGTTTTATGCACTTGTTGTACAATCTACTATTGAACACCTAATTACCCAAAAATTAAAGTCTAAAACAAATTACACGTCCGCCATCTTTTAACGTTGCAAATGGCCTCCATTTCGCAATTAAACGTGTTTGTCTCATAGGTTCATGGGCTTGTTAGATAAGTTAGGTTAGGTTAGACTTTTGAGTCAAAAATCTAATAAAGTACCAGGAGCGCAGAGGTAGTTAGGAGGTAGCACGGTGCGGCGCAGCGGCGGGGGCGGGCGGGTGCAATGTGTGCACGCGTTAGCTCACTTCAGAGGTCCGGGGGAAGAGGACAGATACACAGATACTGTAATACAATAAGGTTGTAATCTGTAAAATAAACCTTATTGTATTGTACATTGTATGCAATGTCTCATTTGCTTTTAAATATTCAATTTGAAAAGCAAATGGTTCGATAGAACAGCGACTGTTTGTTTTGTATAATTTTGGGAGTCGCATGATACCTGGCGCCGAGTGCGCACCCCTAAGTATTATTGAACATAAATATAACAGAAAACAGGAATAAAGTATATTTTAAATTAGCCATACCAGTTCTTTTTATTTACAGATACAACCCCAATCTTGGTATCTATTACAATACCCACATACTCAGATACACATTTTTTTCGGTACATAAGTAGAGAAAGATAGCTGATGCA